>BSBN01000396.1:6588890-7792668 GCA_027924645.1 Cunninghamia lanceolata | reverse complement strand
TTCTACAATGTGAGATTTGAAACCAATCACAATCTTGCACGTGAATAAGTTATCATCTTTAATGAACCTTACATATCACTTCAATTCAAATAAATAATTCTCATACTAAGCCACCATCATTCCCAACTACTGGAGATCATGAAATTCATCTAAGATTCGTTATCCAAAGTGCTTAGAAAGGTAGAAATATTTAAATCTCTCTTTGAAGGTTTCTAAAAAATGGTGGAGATGTTCATATTTTGCATCTACTTTTCTTCCTCATACCAACCTAAGCCATAGCCATGAAGATTCATAATTACAAAGTTATCCTTCATGTTGTTTTCATAAAACTGCAAGTTGAATCATTGGTCTAAAGCAAGCAACTGAGACTCTACCTGAGCTCCATTACAAGAATGCTCAAAAGTTAGCAAATTATGTTAAAGGAGATCTCTCATATGACCTATCATGCACCAACCCTACTACCAAGTTTCCTATCCTCCTAAGTATGCCTTGCCTTCTTAGGTTGTTCCTCCACTCTAGACTAGTGTGGACTCCTAGAACATTGCCTTTCATGAAACTAACATCCTCCAATACCTTGAGATGTCATAGAAATATTTTCCCAATGTTCTTCCTACTATGGGGGAGGAAACCTTGAAAGTAACTCATGTAGTAATCCTATTATCTACCATTGTCTGACATCACCTACATCATGCTAAGCATACCTTTACACTGGTGACTCCTCACTCTAATTCTTAAGGAAGCCTTAGAAATAACCTCTCAAATGGGTACAATAAATCTTTGGAGGTATTTTTCTTGGAAAGTAAGTTGTACATATTAGAATACAAATTATAAAATCAAAATACAACTCTCTAGCATGAAATAAAAAGACAATCACATCCCACACAAATAACACAACAAAACCTAGATCTCTAAAAATTCCAACATGGGTTTTGATACCAAATCTAATGCCCCAAGCTTATTTGGGTAGGATATTAAAATTGTAAAAATTCTTAATTTTTTCATGATACAGAAATAACAATAAAACATAAAGCACCTTTTTCATGCACTCAGTGTCAAAAAAACCAACTTTGACACAATAGGGATGCACATCAATGTACCAACCATGGTGATATCAATGGAAGAATTCTACTAACTAAGGTCAAAGTCACCAAGTCAACAATAATCCATGTAATGATGAAAAGGAATGATCTTCCTAACCCATCTACATTATTATAACTTCACGACTCAAACTTTGGAGTTCAAGGTGAAGGTTTCAATTTTCAACCCTTTCAACTTTAGCGTTTCAATCGCCAACTACATTAGCAATAATCCAAAACCACCTCTAAGTTCTAGAGGCCTAAAAATTAAGATTTATACCTCAACTAATAATTTGCACACATGCAAATTTAGTTTCCATCCCATGCTTCATAGATCAACCACTTTGGGCCTTAGAGACTAACTTGCATAAAACATTTTAGACTTCAAGGTTTGAATTGAACAAGACAATGGAGAGAAAAATGCACTCCCAAGGTAAAACTTGAATAGTAAATAAATTTGGATTTGAAAGTTTTGATTTGTAGTTTGCATTCTACAAAATGTAATTAAAAGTTTAAAGTATAAGAGGGATAAATTTAGACTTTGAAGTCTGATTTGCACTTTGCATCCTACAAAATGCTAGTGGAACTCCAAACTCCAACCCTTTTTGCAACTCAAATTTTCAACTCTAATTAATATTTGCAGCATGCAAAATGCATATAGAAGTTGAAAATTTGACCCTCATGCAATTTAAACTAAGGATTCTAATAATTTGCATCGACAACTTGCAAAAAACATATAGTTCAAAAAACAACAAGCTTATTTTCTATAGGAAACATGACATAACTTTATCAAATTTTTTGCCATTTAAAAATAACTAGGGCCAAATCTTTGAGCACTTATAGGCTCTAGATTAGCTAAACGAGAACCCCCGAAAAGGTTTTAATTCCCTAGAACCAATGTAAAACATGAACACATGCCTGTTATTATAATAATCATAATGCATGAGATGATATCAACATCATCAAGCACAGAAAGTAAACTACGTCTACACAATATATTAGGATAACTATAATAAAAATATTTGTAATTATGTGGAAGATACAAATCATATCATAATACAATACTTCACATTGTAACACCCCCAATAGAGTAATACAATACTTCACATTCTACACATAATACAATACTTCACATTGGAACACCCCCAATTATTGAAGCACCACATGGTTCTACTATACTCGTAACATTAGTATCCATTACTAGGTTTATAAGTAATCCTTTGTCAAAAATTCAACTATAAATGGAAATTGAGGTCAAAGTTCATGATCCTCATATAGTAAAAAGTTAAAACAATCAAGACAAAACAAAACATTCTTCGTCCCACAAAATAAAACAAAAAATCTTGGTTTAAAAATCAAAATTTATTTTTCATTAAATGCTCCAAACCATATAAGTGGCCAATTTCACCATTGGTGACATCATCCAACAACTCCAAACTTTTTTCTCCAAAATACACAAAATTTCACAATTTCAAACACACCCTTTGGTGCCAAAAATGCACAACAATAAGCATTGCATCTTTGAAGGGTTTACAGATAATTCTAAGAAATTTTTTTCGTAACTTTGGCTTTATTTTATAGTTAACAAAATAAATTTTAAAAGCTACAGAATAATAATATCAATTTTAATCTCATGCATTCTAGTTCAATTACTCCAATGAAGGAAGAAGCCAAATGAAGAATTTATATTTTATTACTATGAGTTAATACAAGAGAATTACCTCTTCAATTGAGCTTCTAAATTGAAGAATCCTTCTTTGAGAGGAAAGCATACAACAAGCAATCATTGCCTACTTTCAAGCAATCACTATCCCAAGCTATTCCATGTTCAGGAAACTCCAAAGCAAACTCTTTCAATTTGCTAGGAAATTCTTTTCTAAAGAGGGAGAGATAGGTTTTCCAAGAAAGAAAAAAATGACATCTCACAAAACCCTTTCCTTTCTTTTTATCCCCTAGTCCCTTTTTCTTCTTTTAATTTTACTATATTTTTTTAAAATAAGACTTTTATAATAATAGGTATTTCAATCCATCGAATTGTCTAATTAATATACATACCATAGAAATTTACTAACACTTCCAAATGATTTAAATTGAACTAATTATTTTTCCAAAGAATTAACACATATAATATGATCAATTTGGATAAGGGATAAAGCCTTACCAAGCTTTCAAATTTTAAATGCATTTGACAACATCGCCATATTTAAATGTATAGGACGTTTCTTCGATGCTAACAAAATTTTTAACTTTCACATTTAACCTATGGCAATTTGCAAACACTCCATAAAGTAAAATTTTGAAATCAAATAAATACAAGTGGAAACTAGGGTATGAAATAAACACATGCAATAAGAACACACACATTACTAGTTTCTTCACAATATGCGGATCCAAAATCAACTTTCATTTAGGTTTTGATTTCTCAAATATCATAGGGTGTGTCTCATAACTCAAACTAAGTGAGACAAGGGAGAAACACACACCATATCTGCCTAAACCAAACCACCTCTAAATAACCACCATTTGGGGAAAACCTCTGCTTACTCACTCAATGAAACATCACACATACTTTATTCATAAAAGATAGTTGTATCACAATAAAAACACCCAATGTGATATAATAGAACTAAAGTAATATCAATAATTGCATCAATTGAAAACTATTCTAAAACCGCATGATTTAGAGATACATGTAGACAATGATAATCAATAATAAACATGGCTCTAAACTAGATAACATGATAAATCATATATAGTTACAATATATCCATCCCATAAGACATAGTTGAATAAGAGATGCTAATAACAAAACATCATAGATAAAGTGCATCAATAAAAAAAATACTCTTCTTCAGATTGCATAATTGAGTTACATGTAATGGTTTTTCTGTTGATACGAGTTTAGTTGAAAACTTTATTGAAATATATATTTAATTAGACATCATAGAGATGACAAAAACACATTATCAAGTTTGGTTTGCTACATTTATTACATCGTTAGCATAGGCGAGAATAATAATGAACATGTAAAAGTTATTTTATAAACAATAGGTTAGTTTTTATTTAGTAAATAATAAGTTATAAGAAATTTAGCTCTTGGTAAGTTATATTCCCATAAGTAGGTTAGTTGGTTTGATATGGGAAACGCAAGGCTATATAAAAAAATGTGGAGCATTGTAAAAATAAATAAAAAGTCAATATATTATTTTATGTTTTTATATTATTGTTCAACAATGGTGTAATGTACATTTATTTAATTTTCCCCACCATTTCAATATGGTACCAGAGCAACTTGAAAATGGGCCATGACAAACATAACAATGGAAGCTGATCAAAATTGATGCTATCTTAAAAATTGTAATTGCCAAGACTGGAAAGAATTCAAGTTCAAGTTTACCATGTTATTTGTTGGTAAATTGTCATGATTTTGGAATGATAGTTTTATAATAGTTTAATGCAGCCTCATTAAAACTATAACATTGTCCTCATTTTATATCAAAATTTAAAAATTTAAATTTTCTTGGAAAGCTAACACTGAGAGGAATAGAACCCATTAATATTTTGAGGATATTTTGAATATCTAATGAGCAGTTTGACATAGAAAAGTGAGCAGCAAAATAGTGATGTGAATTTATCTATTGCAGTATTTTTCTTTCAAAAACAAAAATTCAAGTTGCAAGTTCCAATGATGCGGGAGACATAAGTAGTTAATTGTTTTGTGTAATAAGGTAAGAATATTTCAGTGGTTAATTTTTACAAATTTTTCTTAAAAATAATTTCCTTTTAAGTGATACATTTCAAAATAACAGCAATTGAATATTTGTTAATAATGAAGCATAGAGGAGTTGGTGATAAAGCTCATTGTTGGTAATTTGAACATTAGAGGTTGTTGGTTCAAAACTCATATTGATGTTTTTATCACAGTATTTTTGTGTTATGAATTAGAGTGATAAGATGTATTTTTAGAGGTAAGGTTTTTATTTTGAATATATTTTTTATAAGGATTTATAATGGTTTCTTTGTGTATATTACACTTTATAAAGGTGCAATTTTGGTTGAGATTGACACCTTAAAATGATTTTTTTCATGTTATCTAATGCTTAGACTTTTGGGGCCATCTTTGTTATACTTGATGGGGCCTTCAAATAATCACATGCTTGTGCTATCAAAGAAATTAATGAAACATCAAATGGACAAAATGTAACACGTCAAATTTGGAGGCAGGAGGCAAGAGGTTTTTTTAATCTTGAGCTAGCTTTTCACTCAGAGATGATATCTTGCATGGGAAGCACCAATTCAATTCGTGTCCCTTCATGGAGCAAGGGAGGCTTGACAATTCCTAACAATACTTGTGGGTACAGTTAGCGTATTCAACTTAGTGTATAATTTCTTTCTATACATTGGAGGAGAGATTTGGTTACCATAACATTGGAGGAGGGATACTGACACACTCAGAGGAGATGTGGACTCTCAGAGGAGAGTTGTTCTCTCATATGTAACACTAGAGATATTTTGACGCAATCAGAGGAGATGTGGACTCTTGGAGGAGAGTTGTTCTCTCATTGTACATGGAGGATAGAAATATTTATGTTTTCTCATGTGGTATAGAGGTTTTGCAGGTTTGAGAGTCAAGAGATTTGTTGATAGATTCAATTTGGTGTTTCCTAGGTGAGTGAGGAGAATTGGTGAAGGTGCTTCATCAAAGTTTCAAGAAGGGTTGTTGTGTTCAGTCCTTGTAGTGTTCTGTCGTTTGTTTAGATTGATGTAATAAGGAGGGGAATGTTGGATTTATTACATCATTAGTATAGGTTAGAATAATAATTAGCATGCAAATGTTAATCTATAAATAATAGGTTAGTTTCTAATTAGTAAATAATAAATTATAAGAGTTACATTTTCCATATCAAACCAACTAACCACATAGGTTTTGAAGATACCAAAGCCTCAAAATGTATAAAATTGTCCATTAGACATATATTTATATTCTCAGAAATTTTGATAAACAAATAAAATAGAAAGATAACAGAAAAGCACATCCGGACTTACTATTACCCAAACAATAAATGAGTACAATCTTCTTCTTCAATATGGAGTGTGAACTCATATCCACTATGATAATATATATATATATTTTTTTAAAGAAAGAGAGGTAACCTCAGATATATATTGATATTAAAAATATTTACAATACAAAAAGAAGGGGGGAGACCCCTAGAGACGTGAACAACCAGAGCTGAGGGAGAGAAGCAGAGCCCACCAAAGAATCAGACCTGAGAACAACCCATAGCAAAAAGAAAGTGGATCACAATAAATGAGCAAAGGATGTCCTCCGCCGTTAACACCTCATCTACTTGTCAGAACGGGAAGAAATCCAACAGTCCATCTGTCAGCTTGGATGGAGGGAAACAATGGCCGATGCCAACTAAACATTTATGAGCTCCGGGAGGCGAGAAGATGAGCGTTGGCATTCCATGCCAGGTGCCATTGTGTCGGGAAAAACTAAGGCAATTAAAACAGTTGAGTTTTACTATGATAATATTGAAGTTCAAGAGTAAAATCACTGCCTTAAAATTTGTTGGCTTGGCAACGACTTTCTTTAGAAAAGACTCGAAATAAAAAAATACAGGCTACAAATTGATGGTTTGTAGGTTGCTCAGGAATACTATACTCTTTTGGAGAAGTCTTGAGTGGGCCAGTCAATAAGTTGGTGCATCAAGAGATTATCGCATAATATGCTTTGACAAATATTTACCCTCTTCTATTCGTAAAGGAAACACTATTGGTTTGGTTCACGTGTGAAATTGTTTCCTGTATATAAGAATTGAGGGCAATGTAATATGGCCGACTAAAACGCCTTCACATTCAATGAGTTAAAAACACAATTATATGAAGAATTTGTTAGAAGGGATAAACTTAAGTGGGCGGTGAGTTGAGCTTTTGACTTTAGTTGAGACAAAGATACAAAATGTTGGTAAGATTCACATGTGCATATGTACTGGATTGGGTGAGATTGTTTTGTTTGAAATGACTTCAAAGTCAACAAACATTTTAGTTCGAAGTTAGCTCAACAATTTTAACACAACCAACAAAATGAGGTCATAATAGAAAGAGATTGAATGCATAATAGAAACATATTCCATGTGATCGACAATGATCCACTCTAGAGTCTATATGGATGGTGAGTGATGTAGCCCAATATTTATTGTTAGTGAAGGCTTTGCATGTGATACATGTACTCATTATCATGGAGGTTTCATTAATACACTTATGTCATATCACCATTATTTATAGGTGAAAAGATAATTCACTTCTATTTATTAAAACTTCTTAAAGATATACGATAAGAGTATTGTTTTTTAATGAGTAAGAGAGATTTCATTATATTAATATTAAAAAAGGATTGCAATCTTCTCATTTCTAGGGGCAATGGACACCATGACTGTCAAATATTTACAAAAGACCCCCATGGTCAAATCAAAAACTATCCACCTTAAGCACTGAAACTGCTACTATCAACACATCCTTACTAAAGTCAAAGCTTGTAACTACAAGTAAAACATTACTATACTAAGGGAAAAGCTAGACACCCATAAACTGGTAGCATAAAGACATAAAACCACACACCAACAAAGAACCCAAAACCCAGCCCAAACCATAGCCAGAAAGAACCAACTCACTGCAGATAAAGATTGTTCTGGGCAAACACACGAAAGTTGTATTCCCAAGCCTCATTCGGGGCCACCACCAGCTTAAACCTCTTTCTCAAGAAATCTCCCCCTACCGCAGCCAACCGACGATGCTCAATGAGCTCTAAGCCATTAATGTCCAATAGGAAAGGGAAAAAATTCACTACCGCATACAGATTTTGCAAGTTGTCAAGATCGCACGGCCGAGGTATGCCCAATCCAAGTCAGCTATAGCTAACGTCTCTTCCATCCCAACAAGCAAATGCTTCCTGAACAACCTCTCCATGATCACCATAGCATCCACATTCTACACCTTGACATCTAACAAACTCACCAAAACCCTAGACGAGATCTCAGAATCCACACAGTATCCCTTAGCCCCAACCAAGAAACATTTCCCCAACAAGCACTTCACCACTTCTACTATGAGGAAATCTAGATGGCAAATTAACATGCCCAACCACTGCACTGACATTGGCCCGAAGAAGGCCATCTGCTTCTTAGAACATAGCAGTTGAATGGGAGTCGCCATGCTACCTAACTCTAACTCCTTTGCTGACACCTTCAAAATAAATTTTTCCATACTCATGAAATGAGAGGGAGACCAAGATAAAAGGATGAATGTCATAAGAAACAAGACACTAATAGAGCCAACACTACTTGCCATTATTGACCCCTTGAAAAACTAGTTGGTGCTGAGGTGAAAAACATGTGAGCCAAGATCAAAGCACATAATCATCATTGGGGCTATCCCTATGCGATACGATAATTGCCTCCTAATGACACCTCACCTCCCACGAGTCGGCCACTCCACACAAGTTATTGTGGAGTGCTGTCCACCCTACCACCCCCTATGATACACGTATTGTTAATCAAATACATTAGGAAAATAAATTTTGCAGTGGATATTAAACCTAAAATATTGATAAATTGATTGAAATAAATGCTTTATAAATTGAAATTAAAAAACAAGTTATTGAGCTTATTTTTAATGTAGATATAGATAACTTGTGAGATATATTATGATGTGACTCATTAAATAAAATAAATCTCACTAAATCTTTGAAAAATACTTTAAAATTAGTAAATATTTTATGTATCATAGTGGGTCACTTATGTGACTATGGAAGCAATTGATGTAACTATAGAACTAATCCTATAGTTGGGATCTATACATTTATATGAATCCATTGTTTGTTGTAGGATATGATCTCTACAAATTTTCAAATGTTCATATTTTGCTCACCTGAATTGTCTATGCTTGTTTCTACTTAAAAATTAGTTTGGTGGGATTAGGAAATTGCATGTGATAGATAGAGTATCTCCATGCATTAAACCACATAAGGATATAGAGCCCACAACTATGAAAAATAATCAATGATAATAGGCAAGCATGGACAAGATGCCCTAAATGATGATGCGACACAAGTACTCTAATAAATGTTCCTTGGTAATTTTTGCAATGAAGAAAGTGAATTGAGATCTAGATGCCCTATAATGAACTAGGGTTACCCTTTTTGAAGAGAAATCCAAGGCTCAAAAATGAAATAGTTCCCACATAATGGTTAACTAGGAAAGATAAATGATGTAGGAGATCTTGGCTTCACAAGCAATATTGAATCACCAAAACAACTATTTCTTATAGTTTGACTAGTTTTTGTCTATACGGCTTTTTACCAAACATGAATACTTGGAAGGCTACATGTGTGCTATAATCTTGTAGAAAGTTACTATAAGTGTGAAATAGGTTGCTCTATTGTTTGTGCCTAAATGGTGTAATATCTCTTGCATGGTGTTTTCCCAAATTTTTACCTATATTTAGGGTGGTATTCATCTATAATTATCACTATTGGAATTATTTTTATTTCTTTAAGAAATATGGGACACACTAAAATGAATTATTTACTAGTCAAATATACATTTTGCATCCAACAAAACACAAGTGGAACTCCAAACTCTATCCCTCCTTCAAATCAAATTACAAGTCTAATTTACATACTAAGCCTACAAAATGCATGCAAAAGTCCAAATTCTAACTCTCATGTAATGTTGACAATGAAATGCAATTTGCATTTGTAGCCTATATAAAAACATACAAGTGAAAACAAACAAGCTTATTTCATGCATGGAATGAGACATAACTTCCTCAATTTTCATGTTGTTCAATTTAACAACATGGGCGAAACATTTAAGTAGCTATGGGATCTAGATTGGTTGAACAAGAACCCCCAAAAATGCTAATGTTCCTTATAAACAAGGTAAACCATGAACTCATGCCCTTTATCATAAACATCATGATGTACAAAATGATATCAACATAATCAAGCATGGAAAGTAAACTATGTCTACACAACATATTAGGATAAGCATAATCAGATGATTCCATTTCAACATGCATTATCTACACATAGCATAATATAATAAACTAAAAGAATGCAAATGAAACTTCCATCCCAAGAGTGGATGATTTATCAAGGATTATAAATTTAATTGACTCTAATACAAGCTAATATAATAAATGACAAGGTCCTAAATATATACATTTCTCAGCAAATTATATAATAAAGTAACTACACTATCTGGTGCAGGAGCACCCCTGCAAAACAGAACATAAGTCTATTTATAGTATGTTTGACTTCTTGATGTAATAAGGTCCATTGGACCAATTCTTATGTTTTAGATCGATCTAGGAGGATGTGCTGGTAGTTAGAAGTTTGTTATGCCAGTTCTCTTAAATGTCTTCTCCCAGCCGCTTGGCAGTCTCCCAGCCGCTGGGAATCAAGTGGGTAGTACTCGTAAAACACAGCTATTTATACCTTAGTTCTTTTTGTTTTAGATATAGAGGAATTGATAGGAGACAGCGAATAGTTGATAACTGTTAGTTTCTATGAAGAAGTAGTGACATTGTAACACAATGGGACTGTGAGATCTATATGCAATTCTAATTTGAAAGTAAGAGATCCCATTGGTTTCATTTGTCTGGTTTACAAGCTATCTGTGTATTGATTCTTTTTTTTGGTTATAGGCAAATGGATTCATCCAACCATTCCACCGGTTGATTCTCTGAATCGATCGAATGGGCATGTATCATAGTTTAGTTTACATTTTTGTTTCTCTGTTTATGCATTTCATGTTCGTGGGATGGATTGTTAGCATGTTGTGAGTTATCCTAGCATCCTCATGTGCTAGGGTTTAGAAGGATAAATTCTAAGCTTCAATTGCTCAGGAAATGATCTGGTTTGATCGACATGTTTTCTATGTGAAATTGTGAAGTTCTGAGAGTTTTGTCAAAAATATACATTTGACGGATATACAACATTCGCATGCGACATTACAGACTGTGTATATCGCATTTGCATCTATGCGCATATCGCTATCCAGATCGGGTCTTGAAACTTATGGAGAATGCCTGTTTTGAAGGCATCAGGATAAAATAGTTTGGATATATATTTCTTGCATATATCATCTGCAGGATCATCATTTCGTGTGTATCCATCATCTGCATATCGTTGTTGTATGCTGGAGCATACATGCAGGTGAAGGTACAATCAAACGGGTCAACGGCAAGTCAAAGTCACATTTGCCAAAGAAAGGAGGAGGATCATCTTTTGTTTGAACATTGGGTAGCCGAGGATCACATAGATCTCAAGATCATCATCAGGATATTATAGTATAACCCGATAATTCATATCATGCTGCGAAGTATATAAATGAGTCTTATATCCGGGTGACATAGACATCGGAGGAAGTAACAGCACATGTGACGTCATTGTCATTAGGACATTCGAAATATAACCCGATAAAGGTTTATCCTACCGACGACAAGTGTTTCGGCATAGGCGTAGGATATCGGGGTGATCAGTGCGAAGTGTTTGCCAACGGTTCATGTCTTGGCGATAGGAGATTAACACTAAGTGGATTGTGGGAGGAATATTTGGTGGAATATTCGTTGTGTGCATAAAGTTGAGTATCATCATCAGGATGTGTCAATATGACCCGATAAGTTATATCCTGATGCTGGTTGTGTAAGTGGGTCGAATATCAGGGTGACATAAGCATCAGAAGAGAGGTGCATGAGGTTGTCATCATTAGGATATATGGGAGGAACCTGATATTTTATATCCTACTGATAAAAGGTGCAGATGATGCCGAACATCATGATGTTGCAGATAGAGTTTGGCGGTAAGGTGAATAGTGATCATCAGGAGGATAATTGTGTTCATCGAATATGATGATACTGCTGGTAGGTGAAAGGGAGATAATTCATCGGTAAGAGAGTGGCAACCGGTATGAGGATTTTGAAGGTAGCCAATAATGGATGTGTTGCCGATAGGAAAGAGTGTTAGCTATTTGGTGGGTTTAATGGGTTTTTCACCCTGTTTGTAAGCTTTTGATGTGTGGCTCTGCATCACAGTGGTATCAGAGCGAAGGAAAAATCTTTTGGGAAGAAAAAGAAATACAGGATGTCAGATAAAGAAGGAACATCAGAGTTCCCAACAAGAATGACCAACACTGAGTTGGCAGTTCTGGTAAAGAAACAGATTACCGAGAGCAAGGCTGTGAAGGCTCAGAATCAGGCATTGAAGGATGAATTGGAGAAGTTGAGGGACAGAGTAGGTTCTGGTAAAGAAGAAGATAGGGAAGAAGAAGAGATCCCTAGGTGGAACGAGGAAGTTGTTCCTGCAGACCAGAGACCCTTGATTAATGCCCTCAAATCCATGGAGAGGAGGACCATGGATGTGAAACTGGATTTGCCAGTGTTTACAGGAAAGATGGATCCTGATTCAGTGATGGAGTGGATAGACTCCCTAAACAATTTCTTTGAGACAGAGGAGATACAAGAACAACAAAGAGTGAAGATAGCCCAATCAAAGATGAAAGAAGCTGCATTGACATGGTGGAATTTTGTCCAAGATGACAAAGTACAAGAAGGAAAGCATAGAGTCGCTACATGGAAGAAGATGATGGCTTTAGTGAAGGAAGCCTATGTGCCATTGGATTACAGTATCCAATTACACAAGAAGATGCAAAACCTGAAGCAGAAGGAGCTAGATGTCAGCTCATATACAGAGGAATTCATGAAACTTTGTGTGAAGACAAAGGTAAAAGAGAGTGAGGAAGAAAAGGTAGCCAGATACCTTAATGGATTGAGGTTCAACATTTAGGAAGATTTGAATCTACATAATCCAGATACAGTTCAGAAATATTTTCAGTTGGCATTAAAAGTGGAAGAGAAGTTAAAGAGAAGACAAGAATAGAACAATAGAGGAAGAGGTAAATAGCAAAGAGGTGGAAGAAGTCCTTTCAGAGGTAGAGGACATGGACATGGATATCAGGGAGAATCCAGTCATGACAACAGCAAGGGAAATAACAACCAAAACCAGAGAGAAAGTTACAACCAGCAAGTAAACTTCAAAGGTAGAAGACCTTTCAGAGGAAGATCCCAGGGCAGAGGATCTATCAGATGTTATAACTGTAACAAAGAAGGCCATATAGCCAGCAGATGTCCAGAAAAGGCAACAAGTTCAATAGGAGAAAGGAGAACGAATCTGATCCAAGAACCTGATAGTCAAAGTGCAACAGGCTCTAATGCTTTTCAAAGTGTGAATGCTCCTAACAATTATGGATATCTAGAGAGTGGAGAATCTCTGATGATGAGAAGAACAATGACTACCATGAAGGTACCTGACAAAGAACCCCCACAAAGAAAGTCTCTTTTCAGAACCATTTGCAAAGTAGGAGGTAAGGCATGTAAAGTTTTAATTGATTCTGGTTCTACTAAAAATTTTGTATCTTATGAAATGGTAACAAAGCTTAAGCTTAGGATATTGCCTCACCCATCCCCATATAAGGTCTCATGGCTTACCCAAGGTCAACAGATGGTTGTAGAAGAATAGGCTTGGGTAGAATTTTAGATTGGACCATATAAAGATAGGTTGTTGTTTGACATTACCAAGATGGATGCTTGCAATCTTTTATTTGGTAGACCATGGCAGTATGACTTGAAGGCACGCCATGATGGTGTAAGAAACACCTATACAATCACCAAGGATGGTAAGGTGACAGAGTTACTACCATTGATGGAGAAGGAGGAGAAATCAAAAGGAAAAGAGGTGAAGGTAATGCTGATGGAAGGAAAACAGTTCATGCAAGAAGTAGTAGCAGAAGGTGCAGTTGCATATGCCCTAATTCCATGTCTGACAATGACCAAAGAACAACAGCAAGAAGTCAAGAAAGAGAAGAAGTAGAGGTTCATAGACCTAGCTATCCAAGAGTTATTGGATAAGTATAAAGGCATCATCTCTGATGGAATGCCAAGATCCCTACCACCTGTAAGGGATATCAGCCATTGCATAGATCTAATCCCAGGATCTACACTTCCAAACAAAGCAGCATATAAGCTAACTCCAGAACAAAATGCAGAAGTAGCAAGACAAATTGAGGAATTGTTAGACACAGGTCTGATTGGTAAAAGTTTAAGTCCATGTGCAGTACCAGCTGTACTAGCACCAAAGAAAGAAGGCACTTGGAGGCTTTGCACATATTCCAAAGCTATTAATAAGATCACAATCAGGTATAGGTTTCCAATACCTAGGATAGAGGATTTACTTAACTATTTGGGAGGTGCTAAGTATTTTACAAAAATAGATTTGAAGAGTGGTTATCATCAGATCAGAATTAGGCCAGGAGATGAATGGAAAACAACATTCAAAACTAATGAAGGGTTGTATGAGTGGAAAGTTATGCCTTTTGGTTTGTCTAATGCACCTAGTACTTTTATGAGATTGATGAATGAGGTTTTGAGAGAATTCATGGAAAGTTTGTCATAGTATATCTAGATGACATTCTGATTTTCAGCAACACAAAGGAAGAACATCTCAAACATATAGATTTGGTTCTCAAGAGATTACATGAAGAACAGCTGATGATAAATTTGGATAAGTGTTTGTTCATGCAAGAGGAGATCACATATTTGGGTTTTGTCATTTCTCAAGACAAGTTGCAAATGGATAAGGAGAAGGTAAGTGCCATATTGTCTTGGCCAATTCCAAGGACTATGAATTATGTCAGAAGTTTCCATGGGTTAGCAACCTTCTTCAGCAAGTCTATAAGAGGGTTTAGTCATATTTGTGCACCCATGCTTGATACTATAAAAGGAGGACAAAAGTGCAGATTTGCTTGGACTAAGGAAGCAGATGATTCTTTTGAAACATTGAAGAAGAAGGTGGCACAGCAGCCAGTCCTTGCACTTCCAGACTTTCACAAGATCTTTCAGGTAGAATGTGATGCCAGTCACATGGCCATTGGAGCAGTACTCAGCCAAGAAGGAAGGCCAATTGCATTTTTCAGTGAGAATCTCAATGATGCTAAAAAGAGGTATTCATCATATGATTTGGAAATGTATGCTTTAGTCCAGTCACTCAATAAATGGAGGCATTACTTAATGCCAAAGGAATTCATAGTATTCACAGATAGTCAGGCTTTAAGTTTTATCAACAGCCAAGAAAAGCTGAACCACAGACACATGAAATGGGTAGAAACTTTACAAGCTTTTACTTTCACACTGAAGCATAAGAAAGGAGTCAAGAATAAGGTAGCAGATGCCTTGAGTAGGAGAGCTCTCACAATCAACCAAATTCAGTTGGAGAGTGTTGGAATTGATTCATTGAAGACCATGTATGATGCTGATGAAGATTTTGGGGAGATATATCAGGTATGTACTTCTTTTGGAGACAAATATCATGCTGAGTTCTCTGAATTTCTGATCCAGGATGGATTACTGTTCAAAGGTGGACAGTTGTGTATTCCAAGGTGTTCTATGAGGTTGAACATCATTAAAGAGAAACATTGTGGAGCTATGGCAGGACATTTTGGTTTGGATAAGACTCTTGATCTTGTTAGAAGACATTATTATTGGCTGAAGTTAAAATCAGATGTCAAAAAATTTGTAGAGACATGTGTGATATGTCAGAAAGCAAAAGGAAGATCAACTAATGTAGGTTTATATCAGCCATTACCCATTCCTTCCAAACCATGGGAAAGCATAAGTATGGATTTTGTCTTGGGTTTACCAAGGACAAGGAAAGGATTTGATAGTGTTTTTGTTGTAGTGGACAGATTCAGCAAAATGGCACATTTCTTGCCATGTAAAACCACTGCTGATGCTTCATACATCGCAGATTTGTTTTTCAAGGAAATTGTCAGAATACATGGATTGCCATTGAGCATAGTGTCAGATAGGGATGTGAAGTTTATTGGTCATTTCTGGAGAACGCTTTGGAAGAAACTGGGCACAAATTTGTCTTTTTCATCTGCATATCATCCTCAAACGGATGGATAGAATGAAGTAGTCAATCATTCATTAGGGAATTTGCTCAAATGTTTGACAAAACAGCATGGAGAAAAGTGGGATAATATCCTATCTCAGGCTAAATTTTCCTATAATGATACTATCAATAGGAGTACAGGGAAATCACCTTTTCAGATAGTGTATGGTATGCATCCAAGAGGAATTTTGGAATTGAGAGATCTACCTGCAGCAGACCCTGTTAGTGCAGAGGGAGAAACTTTTGCAGAAGCTATAAAAGAGGTTCATGATCAAGTAAAGACCCAACTACAACACACTACCTTGAAGTATAAAGAATATGCTGATAAAAAGAAGAAGGATGTACAGTTTGATGTTGGAGATTTAGTATGGGTTCATTTGAAGAAGGAAAGACTTCCTAAGGGCAAATATACTAACTCATGCAGAGGAAGATTGGACCATGTCAGATTTTGAGAAAGCATGGACAAAATGCTTATAAGATACAACTCCCTCCAGATCTTGGTTTATCACCTATATTCAATATATGTGATTTAACTCCATACAAGCATAATCCTGAGGAAGAATAGGAACTCCTACAGGATCTAGTAGCTGATGACATTTCAAAACATGCTCCACCACAGTTGTAGAAGGTTTTGGACACAAGAGTGATCAAGAAGACATGGAACAAAAACTATTTGGAGTATTTGGTGTCTTGGCAGGGAAAACCTGATTCAGAAGCAGTATGGATGACTGAAGAGTAGATCCAGAAACATGGTGCAGATCTACATACTCTCAACTCAAGTGGACTTGAGATTTCTTCTTCTGGGAAGTATTGTACAGGAGCGCCCCTGCAAAACAGAACATAAGTCTATTTATAGTATGTTTGACTTCTTGATGTAATAAGGTCCATTGGACCAATTCTTATGTTTTAGATTGATCTAGGAGGATGTGCTGGTAGTTAGAAGTTTGTTATGCTAATTGTCTTAGCTGTCTTCTCCCAACCGCTTGGAAGTCTCCCAGCCATTGGGAATCGAGTGGGTAGTACTCGTAAAACACAGCTATTTATACCCTAGTTCTTTTTGTTTTAGATATAGAGGAATTGATAGGAGACAGCGAATAGTTGATAGCTGTTAGTTTCTATGAAGAAGTAGTGACATTGTAACACAGTGGGACTGTGAGATCTGTATGCAATTCTAATTTGAAAGTAAGAGATCCCATTGGTTTCATTTGTCTGGTTTACAAGCTATCTGTGTATTGATTCTTTTTTTTGGTTACAGGCAAATGGATTCAGCCAACCATTCCACTGGTTGATTCTTTGAATCGGTGGAATGGGCATGTATCATAGTTTAGTTTACATTTTTGTTTCTTTGTTTATGCATTTCATGTTCATGGGATCGATTGTTAGCATGCTATGAGTTATCCTAGCATCCTCATGTGCTAGGGTTTAGAAGGATAAATTCTAAGCTTGAATTGCTCAGGAAATGATCCGGCCCGATCAACATGTTTTCTATGTGAAATTGTGAAGTTCTGAGAGTTTTGTCAAAAATATACATTTGACGGATATACAACATTCACATGCGACATTACAGACTGTGTATATCGCATTTGTATCTATGCGCATATCGCTATCCAGATCGGGTCTTAAAACTTATGGAGAATGCCTGTTTTGAAGGCATC
Source organism: Cunninghamia lanceolata (assembly GCA_027924645.1). Taxonomy (NCBI): domain Eukaryota; kingdom Viridiplantae; phylum Streptophyta; class Pinopsida; order Cupressales; family Cupressaceae; genus Cunninghamia; species Cunninghamia lanceolata. Next base: position 7,774,924 of record BSBN01000396.1, on the reverse strand, counting down.
AGGATAAAATAGTTTGGATATATATTTCCTGTATATATCATCTATAGGATCATCATTTCGTGTGTATCCATCATCCGCATATCGTTGTTATATGCTGGAGCATACACGCAGGCGAAGGTACAATCAAACAGGTCAACGACGAGTTAAAGTCACATTTGCCAAAGAAAGGAGGAGGATCATCTTTTGTTTGAACATCAAGTAGTTGAGGATCACATAGATCTCAGGATCATCATTAGGATATTATAGTATAACCTGATAATTCATATCATGCTGCGAAGTATATAAATGAGTCTTATATCTGGGTGACGTAGACATCGGAGGAAGTAACAGCGCATGTGATGTCATCATCATCAGGACATTCCAAATATAACCCAATAAAGGTTTATCCTGCCGACAACAAGTGTATTAGCATAGGCATAGGATATCGGGGTGATCAGTGCGAAGTGTTCACTGACGGTTCATGTCTTGGCGATAGGAGATTAACACTAAGTGGATCGCGGGAGGAATATTCAGTGGAATATTTGTCATGTGCATAAAGTTGAGTATCGTCATCAGGATGTGTCGATATGACCCGATAAGTTATATCCTGATGCTGGTTGTGTAAGTGGGTCGAATATCAGGGTGACGTAAGCATCAGAAGAGAGGTGCATGAGGTTGTCATCATCAGGATATATGGGAGGAACCCGATATTTTATATCCTGTTGATAATAGGTGCAGATGATGCTGAACATTATGATGTTGCAGATAGAGTTTGGCAGTAAGGTGAATAGTGATCATCAGGAGGATAATTGTGTTCACCGAATATGATGATACTGCTAGTAGGTGAAAGGGAGATACTTCATCGGTAAGAGAGTGGCGATCGGTATGAGGATTTTGAAGGTGGCCGATAATGGATGTGTTGCCTATAGGAAAGAGTATTAGCTATTTGGTGGGTTTGATGGGTTTTTCACCCTGTTTGTAAGCTTTTGTTGTGTGGCTCTGCATCACTATCCTATCAATAAAGAGCTCTATACACTCTCTATGCTTATATATCAATTCAACTAGCCCTAGTGGTGGTACAATACCAACCAACCATGTGGAATCCTAAAGCCCACCCCTTTGAACTAAAATAGCTCAATCAAGCAATCATATACATACATGTAGTACAAATACAAGGAAGATACAAACCATGTCATGACATAATGCAAATATAAATATCAGTAAATGAGTTGGCAACAATATCACACTCACATATAAATCTTAATGACATATTAGATACCAATAAAACAATAGGAAGGCATCTAGAACTAAGTGTTGGAAGTAGAGTGTCATTATTGTGTTATAATTCCATATAGACACCTAGCATAAACAATGGCATTAGTACTGTCTTGCAGGATCCTACTTAAATTTTTAGTGCAAGTCATTATATAGCACAAGTATTGCATGATCACACTTTGACCTTTACTACAAGCAAGTACTCATGTTTCTTATTTTAATTCATTATAATATTGGAAACCCCATATCATTTAATCTTATTAAGTTACCTGTACCATACTTTATATTGAGACATCCATAATTTTGTAAGTACAATATGGTTCCACTCTACTCATAACATTAGTATCAACTCCTAGGTTTAAAAGGAAATATTTTACCAAAATTTAGCGCATAGGAAACGAGGTCAAATTTTGTGATCATCATATCTAAAACATCAAACAATTAATACAAAACATGGGACTCTTTGTCTCACAAAATAAAACAAATAATCATAGTTTAAAGAGCTCTAATCAGAAATCTCTGTCTATGGACTTAAGTCTTATCGCTCTAATCAAAAATCTCATCTATGTAATAAGGTCCAAGCCAATGCATTTTGAGTTTCCCCTTCTTTTTAAATTTTCTGTCATAGAGTAGAACTTAATCTCCTCCTTTGAACACTATTGATTGTAGGTTCCTATCATGCCAAGCTTTCTCCTACTTCCTTTCTAAATTTTGATTATATAATGCAATGATTCGATTCTCATCCAGCTTCTCCTAATCCTTAATTCTTTGGGTTAGGGACTCTTCCTCACTTAACCACAAGGCTAATGTAGTTCAGAAGTTAGGGATTACAAAATTCATAGGTATCATTACATCCATCCCATATATCAATTCAAATGGTGTAAACTTAGTGGATCTTTTGTATGAAGTGTGGTAGGCCTATAGTACCACAAGTACTTTTATGTCCCAATCCTCTCTATTTCCATCACACATCTTTGTTAAGGTTGTCCCAATTATCTTGTTTAGTGCCTCACTAGCTCCATTTGCTTGTCGATGATATGGTGAGCTCTTGTTATGAGTGATTATAAAATTTGTTAGTAACTCCACAATTGTCTTATTTACAAACTACTTACCCTAGTCACTAGTTATGCTTAACGGACATCAAAACCTAGTTATTATATTTTCATATAAGAATCTAGTGGTAGTTTTTGTGGTGCAATATTTAGTGGGTTTTGCCTCCACCTATTTAGTTAGGTACTCTACCCCTATAATTATGAATCTATCTTTGGAGTGCTTGGTGGGGGGTCTATTGGGCCAATGAAATTAATTTCCCATTTCTCAAATGGAGCTTCAACTAGTACTAGTCTTAGCAGCATCTCATCCCTGGTGGTTGGTCTTCCCATGTGTTGACAAATATCACTTTGTTGAGCATAAATTTTAGTACCTCTGTGCAATGTGAGCCACCAAAGCCCTACCAATTTTACTTTCTTTGTAATTGTATCCCCTGAATTGTGGCATCTTGCTATTCTGTCATGAGCTTCTCTAAGTATTGTTTCTCTTTCATGATCATAAACAACTCTTCTTATAATATCATCTTTTCCTATAACATGTAGTTCTCCTTCTATCCATGTATATGGTAAAACTTTCTGCATTAGGTTTTTCCTATCTTGCAGTGACATATCATGTGTGAATTCACTATAGAGAGTAAACTTGCTATATCATGAAACTCTTCTAGTATTTTAGTCACTCTGAATAGGTTTGTGCTAGGGAAGTCTTCCTCTTGGCTCTCTAGTTCTTCCCCTGTTTCTATCCTAGATAGGTAATCCATGCCTTAGTTTTCTTACCAGATTTAACCATTATTTTAAAGTCAAACCATTCTGAAATAGGAGTAACCACCAACATATTCTACCTTGAGTGATTGGTTTATTCAATAAAAATTTTAGAGGTTCATGGTCTGTATAGAAAATGAATGGTGTGGATAACAGGTAGTGTCTCAATTTTTGTAAAGCATATACCATGGCTAAATCTTCTCTCTCTATGGTTGTATAATTTTTATTTGCTTTAGATAGTTTCCTATTGGAAAATTGGTGCAGTCACAGTAGCAGGGTTCACAAAATGAACTATCCAGTCCATGCAGCAAGAGTAAACACACTGGAAACAACTCAAAGATGTGAAACAAACATAGATTCATTCATTCAGTATATAATAGAATTAAAATACAAGCTAGCCAGCATCATGCAGGCTTACAACTAGGGCTCAAAGGCATGATCACAGAATGTTAGAAAATGTGCAAGATATAGCTTTGAAGCTCCTTCGTACCAAATCTAAACCAAGGATTATGAATCAATCACTAACTACTTGCCTAGGGACCTACTACATCCTTATATATCATCTCTGGTACAAAAGATTCCTCTGCGTCAGCCAAGGAAGGTCACAAACTCCAATGAAGAGTTGTAATGTGTGTACATGGATAGGTCAGACCTAATCATGTAGAACACCTCTACAAATGAATGGAATGATGTGCAGATCTCGGGGAAGGTTGGCCACAAACCAAAGATCATTGAATGATGTGTCATTAGGCTCCACAAGTCAAGGAATGCTTCACAAATATGCTCCTTTAGTTGATTATCAAAGGCTGTCAGGATGCTTTGTTCTGAGAAAATAGTAGATATTCTGATAGTGACATCTTTTCCTATAACTGATCCAAATGCTCTGAATTCTTGATATGATGTAGATGAATGAATCTAGATGTTAAGTCCAGCTCTGCAAGATGTGAAATGTAACTATGACAGAATGTGGACCAAAATACAGAAACTGCTATTGACTGAATTCCCTGAACTAAACTAGAAAATGAAAAGAAACAAACTAAATTGCAAACAAATTGAAATGCAAATGTTTTTGGTTGATGCAATATTGCTCTTGAAAAAGGGATGCTCTTACAGTAGACATTCGGGGTTATTGAAAAAGTGAGTCCCTCACTTTGTCGGGGCTAGGGGAGAACCAAGATGGTCCACCTCAACCTGAGAAATCCAAGATGAATCGTCTTTTAGTCTGCCTTTCCACTTCACAAGATATTCTTTGTATTGTCTTCCTCTAGTGTCGCATCCAACTCTACTATCCAAGATCTCTTCAATCTGCTCCGGTGCTTGTTGTGATAATTGCTTCTTCAAGTCTTCTTCCATGCTATTATTGAACTCTACTTCATGATACTGATAAAGGTCTGCAATGTTGAAAATAGGTGATATACCCAATGTCTCTAGTAACTCCACTTCATATGCATTTCCTGAATCAATTTTTTTTTAGCATTTTACAAGGTCCAAACTTCTTCATCTTCAGTGTGTTATATGTTCCAACTAGAAATCTTTCTTTTCTCAAGTATACCATCACTTCATCTCCAACTTCAAATTCTATATGTCTTCTCTTCTCATCTTCATTTTCCTTGTACTTACTGTTCATATTCTCCAAATTCTTTTTCACCTGATTATGCACTGTCTTCATGTGATCTACAAATTCCTCTACTTTTGTACTTCACTTTTCTTCTATGCCAATGTCCCTCAATTCTGCAACTCCTCTAGGATTCACTCTAGTAACAATCTCAAAAGGTTTTCTTCCAGTACTTCTATTTACTGAATTATTGTATGCAAACCCTGCTTGTGAAAGAATAAAATCCCAACTTCCTACTTTCTCTCCAACCAAACATCTCAACAAGTTTCCCAAACTCCTACTCACTACCTCTATTTGTCCATCAGTCTATGGAGGAAAAGATGAACTGAACTTCAAATCTGTCTTCATCTTCCTCTAAAGTGTCTTCCAAAAGTATCCATGAAATATGGTGTCTCTGTATGAAACTATACTCTTAGGTAATCCATGTAATCTCACAATCTCTTTGAAAAATAGGTTTGCTACATGCACTACATCAGTTGTCTTCTTAAAAGGTATGAAATGAGCCATCTTTGAAAATATGTCAACCACTACAAATATTGAATCATGTCCTCTCTGTGTCTTTGGCAATCCCATTAAAAAATCCATGCTTATGTCTTCCCATGGTCTCTCCGGTACTGTCAAAGGTCTATACAATCCAGTATTCTGACTACTCCCTTTTGCAACTTGACAAACTCTACAACTCTGTACAAATCTCCTAACATCCTTATGCATCTGAGACCAAAAATAGTTTTCACTTACCAAAGCCATTGTCTTATGAATGCCAAAATATCCTACCAATCCACCACTATATTTCTCCTTGATCAAATTATCTCTCATTGAACTCTTAGGTATGTACAATTGATTTCCTCTAAACAACATATCTTCCTGAGTGAAATACTCCAGTCACTTACTTCTATCTATCACAACAGGTGACTTACATGCTTTCCAAGGCTCTACAAAATCAGTGTCTCCCTCATACATGTTCTTTAATTCATCAAAACCCAACACTTCAACTCTCATTTCTATCAACAAGTTTCTTCTTCTGCTCAATGCATCAGCAACTTTGTTTGATTTTCCACTCCTATGCTTCAACACAAAATTATAACTCTACATGAACTCTACCCTTCTCATATATCTCTGATTCAACTTACCTTGACTGTTCAAGTACTGCAAAGCTTGATGATCTGTATATAGTACAAACTCTTTAGGCAATAAATAATGTCTCAACTTCTTCAAGGCTTGAATTATGGCATAGAACTCTTGATCATAAACTGAATATCTTCTCCTTGCATCATTCAACTTTTCACTGAAGTATACTATAGGTCTACCTTCTTGACTTAATACTGCTCCAATCACATTTTCGCTTGCATCACAATCAACTTGAAATACCTTATTGAAATCTGGTAACGCCAACATAGGTTTCTCAGTCACTTTCTACTTCAACAATTCAAAACTTTTATCTACTCCAGATGTCCACTTAAAGTCTTTCCTATCGCCTCTCATTGTCTCTGTCATAGGGTTACATACTGAACTAAAATTTTAGATGAACTTCTGGTAGAAACTAGCCAATCCATGAAATGATCTAACCTCTCCAATGCTCTCTGGTGTAAGCCATTCAACAATTGCTCTATCTTTCTCAGGATCCATCTTCAATCCTTCCGCAGAAATCACAAATCCCAGATACACTAGTTCTTCCTTCATGAAACTACACTTCTTGACGTTTATCAACAACTTCTCTTCTCTTAACCTCTATAAAATTTGTCTAATATGCCACAAATGTTCCTCTTTTGTCTTACTGAAAATCAAAATGTCATCCAGATATACAATCACAAACTTACCCAAGAATTTCTTCAAGACTTCATTCATCAATCTCATGGAAGTACTCGGTGTGTTTGTCAATTCAAAAGGCATCACTAACCACTCATACAATCCTTCATTTGTCTTAAAAACAATCTTTCATTCATTTCCTTCTCTGATTCTGATCTGATGGTATCCACTCTTCAAGTCTAGCTTCGTGAAATATCTTGCTTCACTCAAACAATCCATGATAACATCCATCCTAGGTAAAGGAAATCTATACTTAACTGTGATCTTTTTTATTACTCTCGAGTCAGTACACATTTGCCATTCTCCATCCTTCTTAGGTGTTAATACTGTAGGTACTGTACAAGGACTCAAACTTTCTCTGATCAAGCCTTTCCTCAACAACTCCCGTATCTATCTATTTAATTCTTCATTCTCTGTTGGTGTCATTTGGTGTGCTGTTTTGTTAGGCAAACTTGCTCCTAGTATAAGGTCCATGTGATGACTGATACTCCTTATAGGTGGCAATCCTTCAAGTACATTATCTGATATGATATTTTCATACTCTGTTAGAAACTCTTTTATTTCCTCCGATTGTTCTCCTCCAGTCTCTTTCTTAAATGTTTGAGGTTTCTCAGGAATAAAGGCATAACACATATTCTCATGTCTCAAACCATCAAGAAATTTTCTTCCATCTACCGAACAGATTCTAGCATTTCCACATACTTCACTCTTAGGATCATCTTCTAAAGGAATCAAATTAATTCTCTTTCCATTTGCTATTATAGTGTATGTATTCTTTCTCCCATCATGTATAGCTTTTCTATCATACTACCAAGGTCTACCGAACAAGATATGACAAACATCCATAGGCATAATATCACACAAAACTTCATCATGATAAGATCCAATATCAAATTTCACCAAACATTGTTCACTCACCATTACCTTATGATCATCCTAAATCCATGCTATCTGATAGGGCTTAGGGTGTTTCAATCTTTCCAACTTCATCTTAGTCAGTATCTCCTCTAAAACTAGGTTATCTAAACTACCACTATCAATCACAACTTTACAACACTTACCTCCTAATTTGCATCTTGTCTTGAACAAACTTTTCATCTATGGTGGTTCCTCATTTGTTTCTACTTGAAATAGTGGTCTCCTCATCATAAGTGATTCTCTTTTCTCTGGCTTACCAATAGAACTCGGTGATCCAATAGGTTCTTCTTCAACATAGGCTGCTCTTCCACTATTCTCCATCTTCTTGCTTGTACTACCCTGATTACATTCAAATGCTCTATGTCCTTCACCTCCACACTTGAAACAAGTGCCTCTGAATGTTCTTTTATCAAATCCTCTTCCCTCTCTTCTGTATCTTTCATTCCTGTATGCACTAGGGTTTCCTCTCCGATAAAAATTTATGTCATCTCTCTTGTAAGCATTATTATCTTTGTCCTCCTTCCTAAATGTGCTATCAAACTTGTTCTGCTCTGAATGTGATCTATCTCTTCTAGAAAATATTCTACCTCTCTAAAATTTACCTCCTCTTCCTTCTGTCTCAGATCATGTCTTTTATTTAGTTTCTCTTTGACTTTCAGGGCGACCTGATATGCTTCTTCCAAAGATGTCATCGTTACCAAGCTTAGTTCTTCTTGAATGTTTAATCTCAATCCATTGATTTGTCTAGCCACTTTCTCCTTGTTTGCTTCACTATGTCATGTCCTTATAATCATCTTATAAAATTCCTCATTATACTCCTTCACAGATTTCTCCTTCTATCTCAAATTTTGCAATCTTTTCAAAAGTTCCAACTCATAGTCAGCAGGTATGAATTGATTCTTCAATTTTGTCACCATCCTATCCCACTTCATAATCTTTTCCTTTCCTCTTCTGTTTCTTTCCAACTGAACTTCTTTCCACCATATAGTAGCATGTCATTTCAATTTTGTCTTTGCAAATTTCACCTTCTCTAGATCTTCAATCTTTTCATATTCAAAGTATTCTTCCATGGCATTTATCCAGTCAATCAATTCTTCAGGGTTCAAATTTACCAGTATAGTTTGGCACATCAATCCTAGGTCTTTTTCCAATCTTTAAAATAGCTTGCAACATCTTTACTTGATCTGATTCTTCTTATTCATCACCTCCTAGGGTTTCACCAATTTGTTCGACAGATTGAAATTCTTCTTCATCAACACTTTCAACATTTGGTCTCGGTGTCAACCCTCTTCACCTATCTTCTTCAACAGCATCTAATCGAATTCACATCATTTTCATCATTTCCATCATCTCATCCATTCTACTAGCCATTATTCCAATGGCAACAATTCTCCTTGGGATCATTCATCCTAGGATGAAGTGCAAACTACCTCAAGTTTGGCGATTGGGCTACAAGGTGACAATTGCCTCACAATCGGTGATCAATTGCGACACAAGTAACCTACCTCAATTTGGTGATCTGTTCGTAGCAAGATCTTATGGAATTCCTTCGCCAACTTTACTCAACTCACTCCCAATGATTCAAACTTTTGCTTTGATACCACTTAGTGTAGTCATAGTAGGAGGGTGCATAGAATGAACGGTCTAGTCCATGCAACAAGAGTAAACACAACGGAAACAACTCAAAGATGTGAAACAAACACAGATTCAGTCATTCAGTATATAATATAATTCAAATACAAGATGAATGGCATCATGTGGGCTTACAACTAGGGCTCAAAGGCTTGATTACAGAATGTCAAAAAATGCACAAGATATAGTTTTGAAGCTCCTTCACACCAAATATAAACCAAGGATTATGAATCAATCGCTAACTACTTGCCTAGGGACCTACTGCATCCTTATATATCTGATGAAGGGGGTAAGTCATAAAACACACAACAAAAGAAATGGCACATGGAAAATAGAATATTTCTTTATTGATTTGGATAACTTATTACATTACAAAAGCTCAATTACAATTAGAGGAATCAATCCTCCACAGGCTGCAACACACTACAGCTATGCATCACCAGGCTCTAGAATCTTCTACCTTCTGTAACCCCAAATCAGCTAGGGTTTTTATTTTCCCACCTATTCTTGACTCTACACTTTCCCCCTTAACTCTACTATTTCCCAAGGTTCCTAAAATAGTCATAAATAGCACTTTTTGGTGGCCTCTAGCTAAATTTCAAAATTTGCAACTCCCTCCAAAAGTAGGTCAACTTCCGGGAAGCATAACTTTTGATCCAGGTGTCCAATTGACGAACCATTTTAAGAACCGGAAAGCTCTCGATGTGAAATATCATGTTGGAAATATGTAAATGGATTTCTGTAAACTTTTTTAGATGTGATGGGATGTTTTAGTGCCTCATATCTCATTTTAGAAAATTTTAGGGGATTTTTAGAAAACAAAAACTTTAATATCTTTCAACTCAAAAATGATCTTTCCCTGATTCCTTTGCCAAAGGTCTTATATTTCTATTATGAAGGTTTCTATAAGTTTTTGCTTCAATCCATGCCCAAATGCAAGCTTTCCTAAAATAGCAAGTAAACTTTCCAAAATTGGCAGTTTGCTATTTTTAGCAGTTTGAAAAAAATTGAAAGTCCTGCATCATTATTCCAGAGATTATGGAACCATAAATACTAATTATGGAAATAAATGAAAACAACTACAATGATTTTGAATCAACTTCTTTTTAGGTGATGCAAGATTGCCCTTACACCACTGGATGCTCTTGCATCAAACACCCAGGGCAATTTGAGAAGTGACCCTGTCATGTCTCAGGTGTTTGTTTGAGGAAAACCCAAATGATCAACCTCTTCCTTAGACAACCAAGAAGAATCTTCAACAGGCCTTCCTTTCCATTTCACTAGATATTCTTCATATTGCTTTTCCTAAGTACTTCTTCCCCTATGGCTATCCAAGATCTCTTCTATCTCCTCTGTTGAAGTAGATGCCAGAATACTCCACTGTTCTTCTGTTGGTCCATCCTCTGTTCCACCTTCATGATATTTTGATAAATCAGCAATGTTGAAAACTAGGGCAATGTTGATCCCACTTGGTAGCTCTACCTCATATGCATTTCCTGAATCATGTTTCTTTAAAATTCTGCATGGTCCAAATTTCTTCATTTTCAACTTATTATAAGTTCCAATTGGGAACCTTTCTTTTCTCAAGTGAACCATGACTTCATCTCCTACCTGGAACTCCTTATATCTCCTCTTCTGATGTGCCTTAGCCTTGTACTGAATATTTATCTTATTAATATGCTTTCTCACTTCTTCATGCAAATTCTTCAGATGTTTTGGAAAGTCTTTAGCTTCAGCACTTGTCTTTTCTCCTTTGTCTAGCTTCCTTAACTTAGAAGCATTTCTTGGACTATTGCCATATACAATCTAGTAGGTGATTTACCAGTACTCCTATTGACAGAATTATTGTAAGAAAATTCTGCCTATGGTAAAATCAAATCCCATCCCTTGGGCTTATCTCCTACTAAGCATGTAACAGGTTACCCAAACTCCTATTCACCACTTCTGTCTATCCATCAGTCTGTGGATGGTGTGCAGAACTGAACTTCAAATCTGTCTTCAACTTCTTCCACAATGTCCTCCAGAAATAACCAACAAACTTGGTATCTCGATCTGAAACTATGCTCTTTGGTAGACCGTGTACTCGCACCACCTCCCTAAAAAATAACTCTGCAATATGAACAACATCATTAGTCTTCTTGCAAGGAATAAAATGTGCCATCTTTGAGAATCTGTCCACCACCACAAAAATGGAATCATGCCCTCTCTATGTCCTTGGTAAACCAAGAACAAAATCCATACTAATATCATCCCATGGCTTCTCTGGTACAGGTAATGGTTGATACAACCCTATATTCTGACGTGTTCCTTTTTCCATCTAACACACTCTACAACTCTGCACAAATTTCCTCACATCTTGCTGCAACTATGGCCAATAATAATTTTCACCAACAATAGTAATGGTCTTATCTCCACCAAAGTGTCCAGCTAATACCCACTATGCTTCTCTTTTATCAAGTTCTCTCTCATTGAACTCCTTGGAATGCACAACTGGCTTCCTCTAAATAACATGCCATCTTGGATGATGAAATCCAACCATTTTGTCATGTCCAAAGTAACAGGTTTCAGACAAGATTTCCAAGCCTCTACCAAATCTGGATCTTTAGGGTACAAATTTTTTAGCTCATCGAACCCAACAACCTCTATCTTCATTTCTGTCAACAAATTTTGCCTTCTGCTCAAGGCATCTGCAACTCTTTTAGACTTCACACTCCTGTGCTTCAAAACAAAAGTATAACTCTGCAAAAACTCAACCCATTTTAAGTGGCTTTGATTCAACTTTCCTTGACTATTAAGATACTATAAAGACTGATGATCAGTATATAAAACAAACTCTTTTGGAAACAGATAATGTCTCCATTTCTTCAAAGCTTGAACTATTGCATAAAATTCTTGATCATAAACAAAATACTTTTTCTTGGCATCATTAAGCTTCTCACTAAAATAGGCAACAGGCTTACCTTCTTGACTCAAAACAACTCCTATAACACTACCACTAGCATCACAATCTACCTAAAATACTTCATTAAAATATGGAAGTGCCAAAACAGGTTGCTATGTGACTTTCTACTTCAATGTATCAAAGCTTTTGTCTACTCCTTTAGTCCGTTTAAACTCTTTTCTATCCCCTTTCATTGTCTCAGTTAGGGGTGCACAAATGCTACTAAAATTCCTGATAAACTTTCTGTAAAAACTTGCCAAACCATGAAAAGATCGTACCATTGTGGCACTCCTTGGCATAGGCCATTCAAGGATAGCTATCACCTTCTCTGGGTCCATCTTAAGACCTTCCTCTGAGACAACAAATCCCAGGTATACCAACTCCTTTGCAAAACTACATTTCTTCAGATTAATTAGCAACTTCTCCTCCCTCAGCTTCTCTAAAACTCTTCTAATATGCATCAAATGTTCATCCCAAGTCTTACTGAAAAATCAAAATATCATCCAAATAAACAATAACGAAACTTTCCAAAAATTATTTCAGTACATCGTTCATGAGCTGCATGAATGTGCTCGGTGCATTGGTTATCCCAAATGGCATGACTAACCACTCATACAAACCCTCCTTTGTCTTGAAGGTTGTCTGCTATTCATCTACTTCTCTGATTCAGATATGGTGATACCCACTCTTCAAGTCAATCTTCATGAAGTACTTGGCTCCACTCAAACAATCCATTATGTCATCCATTCTTGGCAATGGAAACCTATACTTGATTGTGATCTTATTTATGGCTCAAGAATCTGTACACATTCTCCACTCTCCATATTTCTTTGGTGCTAGTACTGTAGGTACCACACATGGACTGAGGCTCTCCCTTATTAGTCCCTTCCTTAACAACTCATGAACTTGTCTGTTCAACTCTTCATTCTCTGCTGGAGTAATTCTGTGGGCTGCCTTATTTGACAAACTAGCTCTTGGTATCAAATCCATTTGATGATTTATCTTCCTCACTGGTGTAAACCTTCTGGTACATTATCAGAGATAATGTCTTAAAATTCTTCCAACATATCTGAAACTTCTGTTGGTACATCTTCACATTTCTCTTGCCTAATCTTAGGAATCAATGCAAAGCAATGAAGCTCATGCTTCATACCCTCCAAAAATTTCCTACCATCTACCAAGCAAATTCTAGCAGTATTACATATATTTTCTTCCACCTCCTTCAAGGGCTTCAACTTATGACGAACTCCATCCTTTGTTAGGGAGTATGTGTTTGCATGACCATCATGGACAGCACTCCTATCATATTGCCATGGTATCCCCAACAGCATATGACATGCATCCATCGGTATGATATCACACAACACCTCATCATAGTAGTCCCCAATCTTGAACTTCATTAAACATTGCTCATTGACCAAAGCTCTATGGTCCTTTTGCAACCATGCAATCCGATATGGATGTGGATGCTTTCTTCTTGTCAACTTCAACTTGTCAACTATCTCCTCTGAAACAAGATTGTCAGTACTTCCACTATCAATAATAATATCACAACACTTACCTTCACATTTGCACCTTGTGTGGAATAAACTCTTCCTTTGATTGGGCTCTTTCTCCTCATTCAACAAAGTTCTTCTGATGACTAGGGTTTCTCCTCTTTCAACATCTTCAGAATGCTCAGACTGCACATCTTCATCTACATGTGAAAATCGTGCATTACCTTCAGGTCCCCTATTTGTCCTTCCTTGATGTTGTGGACACTCGTATGCTCGATGCCCTTCTTCTCCACATTCATGTTCCTCTGAAACCTCCTCTTCCAGGTCCTTGCCTAGGTTGGCCCCTTCCTCTTCCTCTTTGCTCACCATTGTTCTGGTCACGAGGGCGGTAGGCATTATCCCCTCTCTAATTTCAACTAGTGCCAGCTTCATCACTTTTCTTTTGATCTTCATTATGGCTTCCATAGGGTCTTCCACCAGTCCTTCCGCCTTGACCTCTTCCCCTTTGCTTGCTATCAAATCTTTTATTCAGCTTCTCTTCTACCTTCAAGGAAAAATGGTATGCATCTTCTATGTTGGTCATTCTAACTAGGCTTAGCTCCTCTTAAATACTTGGCCTCAACCCATTATTGTAATGGGCTACCTTCTCATTGTTTACTTCTGCATGGCCTGTCCTAATAGTAATCTTATAAAACTCTTATGTATACTCCTTAACAGACTTGTTACCTTGCTTCAGTCCTTGCAGCTTCTTTAGCATCTCCATCTCATAGTCCATAGGAATGAACTGCTTCTTCAGTTTCTCCACCATCCGATCCCATATAGTGATCTTTCCCTTTCCTCTTCTATTCCTCTCTAATTGGACCTCCTTCCACCAAATACTAGCATGGCCCTTCAACTTTGTTTTTGCAAACTTGACTCGATCTGGGTCCTCCACATCTTCATTCTCGAAATACTCCTCCATGTCATTGATCCAATCAATAAGCTGTTCCAGATTCAACTCTTTAGAATATGTAGAAACTTCAATCCTGGGCCTCTTTTCGATCTTCAAAATGACCCTCAACAACCTAACTTTTGCAGGATCTCCTGCAGCTTCTCATTCTTCCTTAGATAGCTCTTCTTCACCTTCATCTTCACTTTCTTCTCTTGTTCTCAGATCAAACCCTCTTCGTAGCTCCTCTTGTAATGCATCGATTTGCCTTTGCAGGGCTCTAAATCCCTCTTCAGTCAAAGCATTCCTCCCAATACGATTTCTTCATGGAGGCATCTTGATCACTGTAGCAAACCCACAACCTTAGGTCCTAGTGCAAACTACCTCATGGTCGGTGATCTATCTACACACTCAGGAAACCTTGCTCTGATACCATTTGATGAAGGGGGTAAATCATAAAACACACAACAAAAGAAATGGCACATAGAAAATAGAATATTTCTTTATTGATTTGGACAACTTATTATATTATAGAAGCTCAATTACAATTAGAGGAATCAATCCTCCACAGCCTACAACACACTACAGTTACACATCACCAGGCTCTGGAATCTTTAGCGTTCTGTAACTCCAAATTGGCTAGGGTTTTTGTTTTCCCACCTATTCTTGACTCTACACTTTCCTCCTTAACTGTACTACTTCCCATGGTTCCCAAAATAGTCATAAATAACAGGTTTTGGTGGCCTCTAGCTAAATTTCAAAATTTGCAACTCCCTCCAAAAGTAGGTCAACTTCTGGGAAGCATAACTTTTGATCCGGGTGTCCGATTGACAAATCATTTTAAGCGTCAGAAAGATTACGAGGTGAACTTTCACGCTAGAAATAAGTAAATGGATTTCTGTCAACTTTTTGGGATGTTATGGGATGTTTTAGTGCCTCATATCTCGTTTCAGAAATTTTCAGGGGCTTTTCAGAAAACAAAAACTTTAATATCTTTCAGCTCACAAATGATCTTTGCCTAATTCCTTCACCAAAGGTCTTATATTTCTGTTATGAAGCTTTTTGTAAGTTTTCATTTCAATCCATGCCCAAATGCAAACATTCCTAAAATAGCAGGTAAACTTTCCAAAATTGGTAGTTTGCTATTTTTAGTAGTTTGAAAAAAAAACTGAAAGTCCTGCATCATTATTCAGGAGATTATGGAACTAGAAACACTAATTATGGAAGGAAATGAAAACAACTACAATGATTTTGAATCAACTTATTTTTGGATGATACAAGATTGCCCTTACACCACTGGATGCTCCTACATTAATATCATCTTCGGTACAAAAGATTCCTCTGCATCAGCCAAGGAAGGTCACAAACTCCAATAAAGAGCTAAAACATGTGTACACGGATAGGTCAGACCTAATCATGTAGAACACCTCTGCAAATGAATGGAATGATGTGTGGATCTTGGGGAAGGTCGGCCATGAACCAAAGATCATTGAATGATGTGTCATTAGGCTCCACAAGTCAAGGAATGCTTCACAAGTCTTCTCCTTTAGCTAATTATCAGAGGCTATCAAGATGCTCTGTTCTAAGAAAATAGTCAATCTTCTGATAGCGATATCTTTTTGGTAACTGATCCAAATGCTCTAAATTCTAGATATGATGTAGATGAATGAATCTAGATGCTACGTCTAGCTCTATAAGATGTGAAATGCAACTGTGGCAGAATGTGGACCAAAATATAGAAACTGCTACTACTGAATTGCCTGAACTGAACTGAAAAATGAAAAGAAACAAACTGAACTGTAAACAAACTGAAAATGCAAATGTTTTTGGTTGATGCAAGATTTCTCTTGAACTAGGGATGCTCCTACATCAAAAATGCTATGGGATGGTCTTTATTACCTTTCATTTGAGCTAGCACAACCCTTATAGCAATTGATGATGCATCAACATGTACATAAAACGGTATGTTCCAATCTGAGAATATTAGTATGGGTGCTTTTACAATCTTTTGCTCCAATGTGTCAAAAGAAGTTTGACACTATCAGTCCATTCGATATTTCTATCAGATTTCTTCTTTATCAGTTCTTGTAAGGGTGATGTTATTGCCACATATTTTCTGATGAATTTATGGTGACAACCTATGTATCCTAAGAAAATTTTCACCTCTGATGTTGTTTTTGGTGGTAGGAGCATCATTATTAGTGTAACTTTCAAGGGGTCTACCATTAGTCCCTATTTACAGATAACATGTCCCAGTAAGGTACCAAAAGGTAGTGCAAATATAAATTTCTTCAAATTTAAAAATATTTGCAAGTTCATGCATATGTTAAGCATCATTATCAATGTTTTGACATGATCTTTAACTAGTCCATAGATTGTCCATTCTCCAAGAAATCATGGATGAAGTCCTTAAATGCATTTACCATTATTATGCTAAATGTCACTGGTGTATTTTTCAAGCCAAATGACATAAAAATATATACGAAGGATCCCCGTTTGAATGTAAAAGTGGTTTTTGGCTGGTCTTCTTCTCTAATATTTACTTGATGGTAACATGAAAAACCATCAGTAAATGAATATATCTTCCTTCCTGTAATTGATTCCAATATTTCTTATGTGAAGGGAGTAGGGAATGGGTCATGTATGCATGCTTTATTTAGTTCCCTAAAGTCAATTCATATTCTGACTTCACCAGTTTTGTTATTTTGTACTACCATAGGACTTATCCAATCTATATCTTCCACCGATTTGATTATGCCAGTTGTTATGGAGTAAAAAGTGACCTCATGCCTTTTTACCTCCTAGTTTACCTCCTAGGTCCCCGTGTTAACATTAGGCAAGCCAAATACTCATCTTGGAGCAATTTCCCCTAAAACCCATGTCAAATGGGACTTAGGGGCCCATTCTAATCCTTAAGCATGACCAAATTAGGGCCTTGGGATTTGGGTTCCCATGCCAAATTTCATCCTTATTTTTTGGGTTAAAAATAAATGCATGTTGGCTTGGGCCCTCTAAAAAGGTTTCCCTCTATCGGCCTGTTGAACTTAATTTACGAATGTTAGTGGGAAAAACATATAAGTAAGTTTATGATTTCATTTTACACCTGGATGGATAATGCGAACTTGTGATATTGAGAAAAGGGATTTCAAGGCCTTCATTATGTTTCAAAGTAGAATTGTGTTGTTATTGTGTTTATTTGTTGTAGATTTGGCTTCATCAATCCATCTCCTCATGGTGTGAAATATCTTCATCTCCATGAGAGCTTCACCTCTAAAGTGACATCAATTTGTGTTTCAATCATTTCATTTCATCATTAGATTTGGCCTCTACCCTCATTAGGCATGCACTGTATCTAACAACAGTGTCGGAAGACTTAAATGTCCTTCTAGGGCTTGACCGAGGTAAGCTCCTAAACACCACAACCCCCAACCCCCTTCCTTTGTGTTTGTAGGTTGCAGGTCTAGGAGTTATGAAAGTACAGGTGTAGAGAAGTAGTTTGAATGATAAGGATTTAGGATCTTGAAGAATCTTGCTGATATTCCTCCCTCCTAGACTAGGGTGCCCACCCCATAGTCCTCATGATAGGCTTGGCCCTAAACTTAGGATCTAGATACAGTATGTCAAATCTCTCAGTTCCGGATCTATAGAAATATTGCCCTATCAAACTTGGGCGCCTATCCCATAGTCCACAAATTTCTCATTTCTAGAAACTCAACTACTGATATGTTTTTGATCCTTCCTAAGTATCTTCTTGTACAGTTTCCTATAGCCTCCTGTCTATTTGTACCCAATTGCACTATAATTAGGGTTTGAGGCTTATTTGATATAGGGTTTTATATCTCTCAATCTAATATATTCTTTCCATATCATTCTTGAGAGCATAAACCTATAGTTGAGTCCTCATTCATCTATAGTGGCTTGGCTCAGTTTTTGTCCTCGAATGTTAAATTGTTAGAGGTGGGTTTTATTTGATATACTTTTACACCATTCATCCATCTTCCCACTTTTCATAGATAACATTTTGGTGAACCTGGAACAATGAACATTTTGCATCTTTCTAAGTGTTGCAATCCATCATTGCATTAATTCATATCATATTTACTATCTTGCAATGGAAAATCATACATTTATTAAAAATTGAAAAAACAAGCATTCTAGGCTTGCGTTAAGGCATAGTTTGGCATAACTTGTGTTGCATATTAAAAAAAGATTTATTTATTTTATATTTGCATAAGATATGATCCTTATTATAGTAATTCATCATTCATTCACATCAAATCTTGCATTTGAAGGTTCCATTTGCTAGGGTTTCGCTTAAAAAGTTCCATTTTTCATATAACCTAGTGATTCTAAAAGCTAAGGTTTGTAGCCAAAATCTTATTTCAGCTTTTGGTGCTCCTTTAAACTTTCATTCAAATCTTATTTTGAATTGTAGTGTCAGTTCATCTTGAATACTTTTGCATCCTTTCTTTGAAAATTTCACTTTTTACCAAATACACATTGTATATTTCAGCATTAAGCAACTTACACTTTCTTCAAGCAATTTTTTTAAAATAATTCACTTCACCTTTGTGTAAAGAACTCTTTCACATCATATCACCTTATTGTGTCATGTCTCATGCTTTCTAGATTCTTGAACTCATCTTTAAATAGAAGTATCAGATGTTTATTTTTTATTATGTTATAAACAGATAATTGTTTCTGGATAAGATGAATGTTATTTCTCTTGAAAATGATGAAAATGAATATTATGAAAAGCTTTGGATATGGATTTTTGGATACTAACATATTAATGGAGAATTGAGTTTAATGATTGTAGGTGTTTGTCGAAGGCAAGAGTGTGGTTAAGGTAGAGTTGACTAGCCGCTTGGCAGAGATGGGATGGAGAGAAACTCTATATGGTACACACAAGCACTTTGTTTGCATTTCATTTACATTTTTATCATTACATGAATGATTTCTATGTTGATGAATTGACTTATCCATTTTTCATAGAAAATATTCCTTTATGTTTTCCTAGATGCATAACTAAATAATTGGTCAATTAAATTTAAACATTCTTTTATTGAATTAGAATAAATTTAATAGTCATATTCTTTTGTCTAAAATGCATATGTGAGAAAATGAATTCTCTTGTAATATTAGTTGCTTAGATAATTATGTGATAGAATAAAAATGATAATATATTTTTCTTTTTATTATTTGTTATAATATTTTATCCATTTTAAATTCTTTATCTTTATTAGATAATGAAAACCTAAAAAGATAGAATAAATAAAAAAACATAGAAAGAAAATGAAAATAGAAAAGAAAAAGATAAAATAAAAGAAAAAAGAAAAAAGAAAAAACAAGATTAGAAAGAAAGCAAAAAACAAAAAGATACAGGATAGAAACAACAACAATAAAAGGGGGGGAAATCTCTTAAAGGAGAGATCGCCTAGTAGAAGAGAGATAGAAATGAGAAACCAGAGAAGATGGAGAGAGGGGTATGCCATTGAGGATCAGAAATGAGAAGGGAGAAGATGTTGTGGAGTTTTCATTCTCATCCTTGAGCATGGATAGTGGTAATCATTGCACCAGGTAAGTTATATCCAACCATAGTAAAAGGGTTATAGAATGTTTTCTTTCAGACCGCCTTTGTAGGCCAAAATGCAATTTTTACATCTTTATTATATGGTATTTCTCTTATACAAAATCCCTTGTATTAATCTGAGGCATGATAAATGTAGGTTGTAGTTGAAATTTCTTAGGGATCTCAAGTTTTGGATTACACTCTTCACTTCTGTGTCACCATAAATACTCATGTGCCTATATTTATATGATACCCTTACCATCAAATCACATTTTTCTCCATTCATGGTACTTCATTTTGATGGCAGAGACATAATTCTTTTCCCTCCTCTCCCATGGCTTCAAGTAGGTATCCGTTCCATCTTCCTAACTGATTCCTCCAATCGGCTTAGACTTGGTCTTGTATATCAACAAGTGATATCGGTTCTACATTTTCATTCTATGAGATCAGTCTAAATTTGAATAATATTCTTCTCTATAATCCATCACACCATTTAAGCTTAGACCTATTAATTGTTTGAGTATATTTAATCTTTTCATTGGCTATTTAGAATCACATCAACTTTTAATATGGCCTCTACTATTTTCTTTAGTCCTCAATAAGAGGAGCGACCTTCTTCACACCGACTATCTCTTCTTCCTGGCAATGATGCGCCATCATCCCAATGCATCAATATTATCAGCCTTATTGGTTTTGGCATTAGCTGTATCTTAGAGTGTTTAAAACAACTTTTCTTTACTTATGAGATCATTCCCTTACTTTCTAATTTTTAGAAATCAACTTTATACATGTGTGAACCACCAAATTTATATCTAGCTGGCTTTTCTTACACCAAATCTGTTCGTCTTCCTTATTTTAATTTTGACTTTAAGTTGACTTGAGATAATTCATCCTAAGTGCTCTCATGAATCTCAATTGCGAAGGCCTTGATTATTTTGCTTCCACACTCTTTTCTTTTAAATGCTTGTCTTCTAGAACTTTTCCAACTATAATAACTAGTATAAAAACCTTTACCTTCTCATCGCGTATGGTGAAAATAGCATGAGTTCCATGTGAGGATACATAGGTCTTTTTTTTTGTGATTTTGACATCCAAGGAGGACGCTGGGTAGAATCCGTGAAAGTTTGCCTTAAATCTACTGATTTTTCTTTTGAAATTTGTTCTCTTTTTTTTAGCATTCTCAACAAATCCATTTTTGTTCTTATCCTGCAACCATTGAATTCCATGAAATGACATCTCTTTGTGGCACTTTGTCAAATGAACCCTGAGCTGTATCTTTGCTTGCATGTTTTACTTGGTCGTTGATTTCATTATGATTACTCTTATGTTTTTGATTAGTTCAGCTGGAAAAGATGGTCCAGATCCCTATAACAAAATGGCCCCTAGGGCATTAGGCCTTCAATGAGCTAGAAACAACAGATGAATAGCATAGTAACAATAGACTAAAAAACAACTAGCCAAAAACCTCAAAATAATGACAACAAAAAACAACAGAAACAAGGAACTATGGGCTGTCAGTCACCCAAAACTTAGGAAGGAAGTCAACCATATCCTTTTAGTCACCCAAGCTATCAATTCCCACCCATTTAACCTTATCATCCATGTCCTTGACCGCAGCGAAGATGGAAGCAGCCCGGTGCAATGCTTTGGCCGCAAATTCGGCCATCACCTTCAACTTTTTCTACATAGTATCCATTCTCTTCTAGAGGCTCTAAATATCCTCCATGTTCTTGTCACACCTAGCACATCTCCCCTTATTTATTTTCTCCATAGCATCCTTCACACTGACTTTACCAGCAGTAACCCTAACTGTATCCTCCTGACCCTCAGATTCATTCATTGAAGCAAAGTGACTAGTGCCCTCAACTTCGTGCATTGACTTCGTGGGGGTTTCATCTTTTCCTTCATCCACCATCTCTTCCACAAACTTAGAGTCATCAGAATCCTCCACACCCTGAGTGTTCACCTACGGTTTCCCAGCAATCCGCTTGGAGCAACGAATGCTCAGAGGAGCAGTCTCTCCACCTTCATTGTTGTTCTTAAGTTCCAACCCAGTATCCACTTCCACAACAGAAACCCCCTTACCTTCCTTATGTTTTTTCTTCAGGGTAGTCTCCATTTCCTCAACCTCCACCCTATTCCTTTTGGCATTCTTCCTTTCTATCGTCGGGGTCTTGTGCTTCTGTTTCTTATTTTTAACAGTAACAGGGGTTTCAACTGGGTTCCCTTCCATCACATGGGGGCCACCCTTAATCTTGGGGGTCCCCATACAAATCTTCACTTTGCCATTACCCCCATGGGAAGTACTTGGCTATGGGTCCTCAAGAATCTTGACTTGGATTTGCTTGGGTGGACACAAAGCAAGATGGAAGTGATACAGCCTCAAAATAAGACCTTGTTGAATAGGAATAAGAGGGTAGTTGGTATTCTTAGCTCTAAGCTCCCTGACAGACTTAACAGAATTGTCCAACGAGGAGAGAAAAAAAACAAAAAGATAATCTCAACCTTATTTTTGAAATGATTTAGAAGAGCAAAGTGGTATAGATAGTATACCTGAAATCTTCCCTCTAGCGTGAAGAATTTCATTATCATCGGGCAGATTTGACCACATGGCTCTGATAGTTTCTCCCTCTCAAACCCTCCATGAAGTTTCATAGATGCCTCACCCTCACAGAAGAAAAGATTCATATGCTCAGGGTCAGAGACTCTACTTCTCCTTGAAATCTTTTTGCCTTTCGTCGGTAACCCTATAACTTGCCCAATAACCTCTTCTAACACTTGGAAGCCTATTTTCCCAATTCTCACCTCTCTAGTTTCCTCGTCCTAGGTTTCCATGAATTGTCATGATAGGTTTTTGTCATGTCCCACCATTCCTTCGAGAAAGGGCACCACTTCTCCTTCCTGAATTATATGCCAAACAAGAGGGTCTTGTTTGAATTCCTCCACCAAGCTGGGTTCAATTTTAACAATGTCCCCTCCTATCTTACCAGACTGAGAATAGAAGAAGCTACCAGGTTGGAACCATTCAAAATGGTAATGTTTGCAAGCAACAGTCTTGAAATTAGCAATGAGACCATTAAAATGGTAATTTTGCTATGAAAGGGTAATGATGGCAGCATAATTATTGTTGCAATTCACCTCAAGTTTTCCACCTAGATACATCTCATCGGGGGGAGTATTTAGCCATTGCCTCATGTGAAGAAAGGCAACACTGGCCACAAGCTTAACCCAACCATAATTAACCATGTAGATATCCATCCCATCCATCCTCTATATTCCTTCCACATATCCATGCGTTGTGCTTATTAAGCTGTAAGATCCAATACCAAGATCTCCATCAATATCAATGTCCTTGTGCCTTGTGTTATGCCAACCTACCTTTCCCATCAATCTCCCCTTAGTACGATCAGTAATGTCATTCCCTAAATCCACATGGACCCCTCTCCTCTAGATCTTGCTGATAAGATGCCATTAGCTAGGCCGCAGCCTAGCCACCTCACCTTCAAGTAAGACCATAACCATCCCACCAAGATCAATTTGAAAATTTGAATTATTAGTCCCGCCTCCTCTGAGGTTATAACTACTATTCGACCAATTAGAGGAGAAAATTCCTCCCCCCATCAACTAGATACTAAAGGTTAGCCACCATCACAAACCACTTATGCTTCCTGGCCATTTCCATCCTACGTAATAAGGTTGAGGATCTCTTGAGACAAATTTTCGGTGTTCCTCCAACACCACCACCCATTCTTGCCATTACCCTCATTAGCCAGGGAATTGGCCACAACATTACCTTCTCTGTAAATATGGGTAATCCTGTAATCCTCAAAACCATTAAGGAGGATCTTAATATCCCCCATGATGTCCTCCAGATTCCACCCAATCTGAGATAGGCCAAGGGCGACATTGACAACAAGTTGAGAATCTCCTTCAATGTGTAGTCTTTTTATATTCATTGATATAGCAATCTTAATTCCCTAGAACATAGCCATAGCTTCTACTTCATTATTTCTCTTAATACCAATCCCACCAGAGTAAGCAGCAACACACATCCCATCATCAACTCTTATAATACCTCCACCACAAGCAGCACTTAGGTTTCCTTTGGCTGCGCCATCAAAGTTAAGCTTGAACCACCCTTGTTGTGGTGGAGTCCATTCGGTCTTAGCCTGGGCTAATTTTGTTGGTAGTGTCCACCTGGTAGGAATCAATATTCCAATTCTTCATCGTACTTAGCTCTTCTCTTCCTAGGTGGCTATCTACAGCTTTAAACTTGCAGGAATTAATGTTCTCAATAAACAGTTTGGAGAAACATTGAAAAACTTCCAATAGAGTTCTACTCTTCTCCCTAAAGATTCTATTATTTCATTCTTTCCACAGACTCCAAACTAAATGGGGGGGGGGGAATTTGGCACCAGAGTTCTTTTGAGCTCGGTAGCACCAGGCTGCAGGGGGCCTTCCATTCCTGAACCATCATTTCCATACTAGCATTAAATGGCCAATTTAAATTCAACTTTTGGAGGATTAACCCCCAAACCTCCCAGGCAAAGCTACAATGGAGAAAGAGATGACCATGTTATAAAGGAGATCGATTCACCTTTTTATTTAATTAGAAAACCTGACATCTTTTAGAAATCATTCCTTTATGGAAATTTGTCTTTATGTTAAATTTTTTTCTTTAAACTTTTTCTTTATATTGTTAGGTAGCTTTTTGGGCTTATTTCTTTAATTTAGAAATTATATAAATGGTTAGCTTTTGGGGGATTATTTCTTTAAATTAAAAGTTATATTAAAAGGATAGCTTGTTGGGGATTATTTCTTTAAATTAAAAGTTATATTAAAAAGATAGATTTTTGAGATTATTTTTTTAATAAGAAGTTATATTAAATGGATAAATATAAATTTAATTTGTGAAGAAAGTAAAGGATATCTATATATATTATTTTGTATTACCCTCTCTCTCTCTCTCACACACACACACATACACACACATATATAAACTTCAAATTTATAGTTAGGGATTTAGATAATCAATGTTACTCTATTTTAATATGCATTACTATGAAGATAAAAGTCTAATGCCTTAAGTAAACAATATTGCACTTGCGTGACTATAAGCATTAGAGTTTAAGAAATAAATTAGTTACTTAGCCTTGTTAGGAAGTAGAGGTAGCATGCAGTTATATAAGGATGCTATACTGAAAGGAATATAGTCCATTCTACCCCTTCATTAATTTAATTCTATTGTGATGAGTATTAGTTAACCAGGTTCCATGGTTAGATTAATTGTACCAACTGAATAGATTAGACAAGAACTTGGGAAATCTTAGATCAAACTAATTTAGATAAAAAGGATATGAGCTTGATGATAATAGAAAATAGAATGCAAGGATTATCTTATGATAAAATAAATAATGAGTATTTCTTCTTTTAACGTTCTGTAACTTCCAAAAATAAAAAATAATTATTTTTATTAGTTACTATAATGAACGAATTTCGTTGAAGAGGAGAAAATTATTAATATTTAGATCTTGCAAATGAAATTATGCTAGGACTTGCATACAAATATGTTGGTTTTGTTGATTTGCACTAGAAGTAGTATAATTTTACCCTGTGATATTTGAGCTTACCTTCCACGACAGGGTGTTGAATGTGGGCTTACAGAGAAGGTAATTTTCTTTTTTGAAATTACCAATGTGTGTTTATTGCTTTGGCCAAATCTATTGTAATATTGGAATAGATGGATAATGAATGCCTAGTTGTTATTTATTGTTCTCTGTCACATCCTGCATCCAAGAAATATGTTCATTCTAGTTTAGAGTGCATATAGGCATCAGGCATGCATTGAGAGTTTCCCTCTTGCCTATAAATTCCAGGATGCTAGGTACCTCATGCAGGTTCAGGTATTCTTCAAGTTAGGATGAATTTTGGGGAAGTGTAGTGCTTTGTGGTTGGGTGGAAAAGTACCTTAACCATGCTCTTGACCTTCAGCTTGTGGAAGACTAGTGAGGCATGGTGGCTGAAGATAGATTTATATATATTATTCTCTTATGTACAACTCATAAATGGATACACCATTGTATTGATCATTTGTATGGTTTGCGTAGCCCTTTTATGTATTTGTATTTCCCTTTGATGTACTTATTGTAAAGATGAAATATTACTTTCTGTATTGTGCATGTGGATGCACCTTACTTATAGAACTTGCAAGATATCGTACTTTTATGGATACCTCTATTGATATAAAGATTCATTGTTCTATTTTTAGATTGAGGTTGTTTTCCATTGGTATTTGTAGTAGGTAGAGTTTTTAGACTTTATGTTTGGTATCAGAGCAGTTGGGTTCAACACTTGGACCCTTGGAGGTCATTGCAAGGTTTCATGAGTTTGGTGAGATATGCTAATGATAAAACATTTATTTTTGTGCCAGAATGGAAGGAATGATAAGGACAAAAGGCAGGCCAAGAAAACAAAACCCAATGATATGGCTAAGATTACCATTAAGAAGGAGCCACCTACTAAATCAAAGGAGAAAGAAATAATGAGAGATGAAAAGGAAGTCAGGCTCTTTGACCCTGAAACACTAGCGGATGTGCTTAAATGTATTCATCTAGACAAGAAGGAAATGAACAAGGGAACCAAGATGTTGCCAACCCCTTCAATTGGAATGAAAAGTAAATCATCAGCCCATCATGATATGTGTTTTGGATGTGGTCAGAATGCATGCATTATGGGGAAAGATGTGATGATGGAATACTCGTGAGTACGTCCACCCTCTAAATTTGTGTTACTCAATTCCGATGGAGAGGAGGAACTAGAAGAAATCCCTCTATTGGAAAGTGATATGTAGGCACTCTTATGCACAAAAATAGAAAACTTTAATAATATTAGAATAAGGATGTAAAGATCCAAAAAGTGAATAAAGTAAAACTTTGGTTTTTAGAATAAGTAAATGTGTATGGGGAAATTCAAGGATGATGTGTTTCTCAGGTGATCGAGTATGAGTGATTTATCATATGTTGTGTGATGATAATAGTGAACATCTTCTTTTGTTGTGTGTGAGGCTTGAGGAGTTAGAATCATGAGTACATTTAGAATGCTTGGTGAATCCTTGTTCGTGAGAAATGTTAATAGCCTTGCTAGATAGATCGATGTGCTTAGATGTCTTGGTTGTGAACCTAATTTTGTCTTAACTTAGTCTTGATTGCTAGCGGGTTGCTAGTGGACGACTATTTTTGGCTTTACATATTGATCAGGTGCAACTTTCAAATAGTTACTTGGTATCTTTGAGTGATGTTTGTGTGGTTAAGTAGAAATAATCTTGTGGTATGAGTGTGATTGGAATCTTAGTAGATTCATTGGTTTGACTGAGTGTATTCTCTTACTCACCTCTGATCAAGGTGTAGTATAGCATTGTATTCCCTCCCTAGTGACTAGAATAAGTCAGTCCATTCATATAATGTGGAACTTGTAAACTTTAAAACTTATTCTAATTGACTTGGTGAATTTTTGAGATGTGAGGGCCATCATGAAATTTTTCTTATTCTTATTTATGAGTAAGTATAGCCATCAAAGTTTTATCTTGCCATTGTTATGGACATGTTTGATTTACTATTGAAACTGAGCTCATTTTATGCTTTGTTGTTAAAAAAAATTGACTTTTCTTCCACTATGATATTTTATTACTTATTTATTATTGATGGCTATTCTTGAATGTTTTAACTATTGGTCATGTATCATGTTATGTTGTGTATCATGTTATGTTCTCTATTATTCCATGATGGGCCTCTGATGGATTTTATAAGGGAGTAGAATACAGAGAATATACTGTACTTGATCTGTGTATTACTAGAACAAGGGTAGATTAAATTCCTTAGTTTGTTGATAAATGCAAGTGTCTATTGTGTGAATATGTGTAATTGTTTGGTTCTCTATGAGTCACTTGATGAGCAATGTATTCCATAGGAGCTTAAATGTAGATCAATGACTATGTAGAGAATGCATAGATTGAATCTTGCTTTTAGTTGGAAGAGTATTGGCTTAGTTTCCCAATTTTGGTTGTTTTGCTTGTGGTCCTAAACTCAATACCTTTGGTAGAGTGTATGATGTTGTATGAAAATTCCATACCTACCCTCATGTTTGACATAGAATAGGCATGATGGATTCTTATTAGTGCATGAGAACGTAGTGTATATGGATATTTATGGTGCTATAGTTGTCTTGTTGCTCTAGTTGAGTTGCCAACCTTGGAAATGGAGTTAATACGGATTTCTTTTAAATAACTGGGAGCTTTCATAGCTTGAGGTTGGAAGGAAGGTTGAAGAGAGTAATCTCATGTCTATAATTCTCCTTGTGAATGGATGGTAGCCTTGTGAGTATCTTTAGACTTAGTAGATAGCTTGTAAGGTTATCCTAGCATAGTTGTAGTCCTAAGTTTTACGGATTAAATTTACTGAAAATCTGTTATGCTCTGAGTTAGAACCCTTCTTATTGCAATGACAATTGAAGGAAGGAATGGTGTAGTTTTGGAAGAATTGTATACACGGTGGTTGATATTGATCTAGTTGGTGTACCTTTGAATAATTGTTGTGGTAATGGCGATCTTGACTTAGTGTTGGTTAGGAGAACTGATTGATGATGATGATGATTTGTGTGCTTTATGAAGATTAATTCATTCTATATGTATCTAAGATGAATTAAGATTTATCTCATTTGGTGTGCCTTGATGGTAAAATTATTTTCTATTATGCTTCATTAAATGCGATCATATTTTAAATAAAATATGGCAAGAGTGTCATATGTTGATTGATTGTTAGCAGATGCACCATGCGTTAGTTACATGCTTCGTATTGGTCATTGGGCCATTAGTGTTCCTTACTAATTGTCATGCTTTATTGGAACCAAAAGTGGTGTAGGGAAGCCACTTGAATTCTGGATAGATGCAAAAGGGCATTAGTGAGATACTTTTATTATCTCAGTATGTGTGAAGTAAAGATATTGCTCAGTGCAAGGTCAAACAAGACCAATACTCTATGGATAATGCCATGTGGAAGGATGTTAACAAAATGGATAGATTCTTTCCTCATTTGATTATGACATTATTGATAATGATATTAGTTAATATTTAATATTGTGTATTAAGACATCAGGACGATGTCTTATCCAAGTGGGGAAGGATGTCATGTCTCACGCTTTCTACTTTCTTGGACTCAGCTATAAATAGAAGTATCAGATGTTTATTTTTTATTCTATTATAAATGGATAATTGTTTGTGGATAAAATGAATGTTATTTCTCTTGAAAATGATGAAATGAATGTTATGCGAAGCTTCAGCTATGGATTTTTAGATACTAACCTATTAATGGAGAATTGACTTTAATGATTACAGGTGTTTGTCAAAGGCAAGAGTGTGGTAAAGGCAGAGTTGACTAGCTGCCTGACAAGGATGGGGTGGAGAGAAAATCTATATGGCACACACAAGTACTTAGTTTGCATTTGATTTGCATGAATGATTTCTATGTTGATGAATTGACTTATCCATTTTTGTAGAAAATATTTCTTTATGTTTTCCTAGATGCATAACTAAATAATTGGTCAATTAAATTTAAACATTCTTTTATTGAATTAGAATAAATTTAATAGTCATATTCTTTTGTTTAAAATGTATATGTGATAAAATGAATTCTCTTGTAATATTAGTTACTTAGATAATTATCTGATAAATTAAAAAGGATAATATATTTTTCTTTTTATTGTTTGTTATAATATTTTATCCATTTTAAATTCTTTATTGTAGAATTCTGCAGATCTATAGAGATAAATTTTGCAAGCATAGATAAATGGAGATGCATCAAATTGACTTCAATATAATCCATAAATCAAATGCAAGTATTTACAGATTTATAAAGGCTTAGCATGAGAGAAATCCTGGGAGGAAAATCAGGGACAGGCAAAGAAAAGTGAGCACTCCTTGGTTAACTTAACATCAAGCATGCAATCCTTAATTATCTGTCCATCATTCATGGAGAAGATTGGAGAAGACTAAAATTAACTCTAACACCCCCCTTAAGTCTAACTAAGGAGACAAAAGCCTAAGGTAATAAAATAGGAAAGAGGGAAAACCTAGTGGAAATAAAACCCCCCCTTAAATCTGACTAAGGAGACAAAAGCTAATATAGCCAACAAAGATGGGTCTGGGCATCAAGGCCATTTTAGGTACCCATGTACATATAAAATTCCCCCACAAATATAGAGAGAATATAAGAAAAGAAGATATGAATCCCCCCATATTGAAAGAGTTCTCGTGCCAATGATGAATGCCTGAAGACAGAATATGATCCACTGCCTACAAACTACATTTCTCCACTTAGGAAGAAAAGGATCCACTAGTGATTGGAGAAGCCAATCCAAAAAGATGGGTGATACTGGAATCCAAATCCAGATGATGTGTGCATCTCAAAACTGCTCACATGTCCACATGTCAAAAACTGATGATGGTGATCCAAGATCTTATGAAGACTAATATAGAGCAAGCTGCAAAGTTGATGAAGATGGTGGGCCAATAGCATTGATGTGGCTATCAACAAAGAGGAGAGATAACTCCTCAAATGTGTCCTACAAATCTGAAATGTGAGTCTCCACGAACAATGAACCAATGTCTAGTAAATACAAATCCCAATCAAGAAGACAAGAATAATCCCGTTGCTTAGGAATGATGGAAGTACTTAATGAATGTGGATCAACTATCTCTAACAAAGAATCAAGAACCTCTGAAGCAACTGCAACCTCATCTGAAGTCTCAAAAATGTCCAAAGGAACACTAGCATGGTTTTTCTTCTCTGAATAATAAAGAGGCACATCAGAGTTGGAAAGAGAAGCATCGAGAGATGGTGGAGGATCATGGTCTCCATATGAGTCTCGAATGTAGGTCCAAAGAGCATAAGGGCACTCAAGATGGATAAGAGACTCCAAAAAGTCATCATCTAGATGCTCAAAAATAACTCTAAAGACTCTAGCCCTATAGCCTTTCCAAATGATATGCTCACAACGTTTGTCAGGAATAGGAACATCATTATAGAGATACGGCAATAGATTGTGCTCACTAAAATGAGTTAGGATGTATTCACTCCACTACCTATAGTTCCCTTTCTCCAAAGAAAAACCCATTATAGCTATAAATTCTTTAAAAAAACCCACCCATTATAGATATAAATTCTTAAAAAAACACAAAGATAGTACCTTCCATATGTAGAAACCTCCAAAATAATTGATGGCAATTCTATTGACCAATAGCAATCTCCACAAATTCTGATTCACCAAGCAAGCACTCCACTCTACCCATGAGCCTTTATAAGTTCTTCACAAGAATTTTGGAAGTGTTGGATATGTAGAGCCTTAAGATTACTTCTGTGGGGTAAATGTGGGATTTAAGATCCAAAGAAATGGCAAAAAAAAAGCCACAAATGGGCCCACCCAAGTAAAACCTAGGAAATATTAGGTTGAAAAACTTTAGCAATACTAAAGTCTTCACAAAGGATCTGCGCCAAATCTAGGGCTGTGAGTAGCGCTCAAGGCTCTCTAAATTGAATATGCACCTCACTTTACATGTGCTAGAGATATTGTATAGGGCAATGAACATGCAGTCCAAGCTCTTTGAAATGGATCTCCAAAGCACTGGAATGAACCTGCACCTTCACTTAAATACAACCCTTTGTCTGCTGCATCCAACAAGAGATGGATTCTTTGTGGGCATGGCTGGTTGGTGAAGCTAGCTTCCTTGCTGGGGGATGTTCACTCTATCATCCTCTACTACGTCATGCTGCAGTGATGACCTTTTTGAAAATCATGTAGAATTCCACAACATAGACATCATAGAAGAGGGAAAAAATACAATGAAATGATTCACCTTACGACCTGCAAAAAATCCATGTCCTGCTTTGATACCATGTAGAATTCCACAGATCTGTAGAGACAAATTTTGCAACCACAGATAAATAGAGATGCATCAAATCAACTTCAATATAATCCATAAATCAAATGCAAGTATTTATAGATTTATAAAGGCTCAGCAGGAGAGAAATCTAGGGAGGAAAATCAGGGACAGGTAGAGAAAAGTGAGCACTCCTTGGTTAACTTAACATCAAGCATGCAATCCTTAGTTATCTATCTATCATTCATAGAGAAAACTAGGGAAGACTTAAATTAATGCTAACATTTATCTTTATTAGATAATGACAAACCTAAAAAGATAGAATAAAGCAAAAATCATAGAAAGAAAACTAAAATAGAAAAGAAAAACAAAAAAATCAAATAGATTAAAAAAAAAAGAAAACAGAAGATTAGAAAGAAAGAGAAAAACAAAAGGATACAAGATAGAAACAACAATAATAAAATGGGGAAAAATCTCTTAAAGGAGAGATCGCTTGGTAGAAGAGAGACAGAAAAGAGAAACTAGAGAAGATAAAGAGAGGGGTATGCCATTGAGGATCAAAAACAAGAAGTTGTTATGGAGTTTTCATTCTTATCCTTGAGCATGGATAGTGGTAATCACTACACTGGGTAAGTTATATCCAACCATAGTAAAGGAGTTATTGAATGTTTTCTTTCAGACTGTCTCTGTAGGCCAAAATGCAATTTTTGCATCTTTATTATATCATATTTCTCTTATACATAATCCCTTACATTAATATGAGGCATGATAAATGCTGGTTGTAGTTAAAATTTATTAAAGGGATCTCAAGTTTTGGATTATGCTCTTCACTTCTACGTCACCGTATATACTCATTGTTAGAAATGAAATCAATACTACCCAATGGAAATCTGATTCAAATACAAATTTCTACAATCTTTAACTGTGTATTAACAATGGAGATTGTAACATGAAATGGAAAATAGAAAATTGAACACACAACACAATGTTTACATGGAGAAAACCCTTGCATGTAAAAATCTCCACCAGGAAAGAGGCACAAGTTTGTATTAATCTATAAAAGATTGTACAATACATCAACTGCACAACTCTCTCCACCACTCTTCAACCTGACAACATTCCAGCAACACCTGGGTAGCTAAAATATGTAATACAACAACAAATACAATGGCAAATATTTATAGAGAAGTTTCCCCTCCATTCTAGGAATCCACTTTCCCTCTCCTCCAACAACCCCACATGCAAGCAATAAATGTTGTCATACATGCAACCACCAAGTGGCATAAACTTACCCATGCAAGTTGAGGCACCTAGATCCAAGAATAGCATGTAAAAGTATCATATGATGCAGCATAATTGTCATAGATACGACCAGCAATAAATCTTCCCAATATGGGTGCCTGGGACTAATAATAGCAACCATAACTAATAACGGGTGTCATATGCATCATACATGCAAGGAATCTTATGACAACTTGCATCTACCATAAATCTATAGACCACATTATGACAAGTTTTCATACATGCTAAAAATAGTAGATTCCTCAAGGGAAACGCCTGCCCTCAATTACCTTTGAGTTTTTACATTGCCAATAGTAAATATCACTTCGTAACTTCCACCGGTAACTCTAAAATTACCACTATCAATGAGACTACCTCATTCTCTTATGGGTAATTACAAATAACAAAATGGAATAAATACAATATTGGAATTTATGAGGTTAATGGTACCTTATTCCAACATTCTCCCACTTGACATTATACATTGTAAATCAACCCATAGGAAAACAAATGAAATAATCAGTCACTAGAAACAAGGCCCATGGCCTCTCTACACCACATGAACTTTTATGTGCTCAAAGGTTTGGTCAATGAATCTGCAACATTCTTCTAAGTGTCTATATTCTTCAACTCAGTTTGTCCATTTGCAACCAACTCTTGAACAAAGTGATACTGAGCACCAACATGCTTAGTCTAAGCATGATACATAGGATTCTTCACCAAACAGATAGCACTATGGCTATCACAACCAATTTGAATGATCCTACAATCAAATCCAATACTGGTACACAATCTCCTCAACCAAACTACCTCCTTAGAGACATGAGTTGCAGCAATATACTCTGCTTTGGTGGTGGACTTTAGCAACTGTGGGCTACCTCTTACTCATCCAACTCACTGCTCCTCCAAATAGAGTAAACACATAGCCACTAGTGGACCTTTGACTATCCAAGTCACCTACCCAATCTAAATCAATAAAACCCTATATGTCCAAAGAAATTTATCAACACTATCAGTACCAGAATAAACCAAACAATGATTAGGAATACCTGCAAGATATTTAAACACAATCTTTGCATAATTCCAATGTTGTCTATCATGGTTAGACATAAATATGCTCAAAAGTCACACTGCTTGGGAAATATTTGGTTTAGTACAAACCATTGTATACATCAAACTCTCTACAACACTAGCATATAGCACATTAGATATATCCTCAAAATTATCCTTAGTCTTTGGAAACATGTCTAATGAAAGCTTAGTACTAAGGGGTGAAGGAACTCTAACTAGGTTACAGTCCTACAAACTAAATCTCTACAAAATAGTGTTCACATACTATGTGACAACCAAAGCTTTCTGTTTCCTCTGTCCCTTCTAATCTCCATTCCCAGAATATACCTGGCAGCTCCAAGATCCTTCATGTCAAATGTATTTGAAAGTTGGGATTTTAGTTCATTGATCATACCCTTAGTATTGTTGAAAAATAATATGTCATCAACATATAAAGCAATAACCAGTATAGAAACATCAATACAATAAATGTAAACATAATGATCCTCCTCGCTTCTAACAAAACCCAATTTCAACACAAACGAATCAAACTTTTGATACCACATTTTGGGGGACTATTTCAAACCATAGAGAGACCTCTTTAACCTGCAAACCCAATGTTCTTTCCCTTTTACCTCAAAACCTGTAGGTTGTTGCATATATATTTCTTCCTCAAGATCTCCATGTAAGAACACAGTCTTAACATCCATTTGCCCAATCTCCCAATCATAAGCTACAACAATGGATAAAATAAAGCTAATAGAAGTGAATCTAGCAATAGGAGAGAATATCTCACCAAAATCAACTCCCTCTCTCTACAAGTAGCCCTTGGCTACCAGTCTAGCCTTGTACTTCTCCAATGAACCATCTACTCCAAACTTCTTCTTGAAGACCCACTTACAACCTATAGCCTTTCTTTCTTTGGGCAAACAAATGAGATCCCAGGTGTTACAAGAGTCTAAATCCATCATCTCCTCCTGCATGGCTAACTACTAAGACTCACTATCAGCTGAAATAATAGCTTCCCTGTAGGATCTAGGCTCATCATTAGTACTTAATAAAGTAAATACACAATGGAAATCTGGTGGGCTATACCTGTCAACTGGATTCTATTGTCTTGTGGATCTCCTCAAAGGTGGAGTAAGAGTGCCAACTTGTTCTTCTACATGATCATCTGTACCAACTTCTTTTGTAACAATAGATTCATCTTCATCAGAACTACTAGAATCTTCTTCTTCTTCTCCATGCCCCAATCGATCATTTTGTTCTTCCTGAGGTGCATCGTACTGCTCTAAATCAAAGTGCACTCTCTTTACCTTTTCATCTTTTTCTTTTGGCTACTTAGGTTTAGAAATAGCTCTACGTTCCCTAAAAGTAACATCTCTAGAGTAGATAATCTTACGGGTTAGTGGATTACAAACCTTATATCCTTTAACATTATCACCATATCCAATGAATGTACACTTTTTAGCTTTTGGGTCTAACTTAGATCACTTTTCCTTAGGCACATGAACAAAAGCCTCATAGCCAAAAAACCCTTAAATGTGAAATAGAAGGTTTCATACCTATCCACACTTCATAAGGTGTCGAATTAAGAGCCTTACAAGGAGATCTGTTAATCAAGTAGCATGCAATACAAACAGCCTCTGTCCAAAAGTATTTATTCAACTATGCATCACTTAGCATACTTTTGGCCCTTTCCATGATTGTTCAATTCATCCATTCCACAAAACCATTCTGTTGTTGTGTATATAGAGTTGTCTTTTATCTGATAATACCTACATGCTTGCAGAACTCATCAAATTCCTTAGAGCAATATTCCCTTCCATTGTCAGATCTTAATATTTTTATCTTCAAACCTGATTGGTACTCCACAAAGACTTTAAAATCCTTAAACTTAGTGAAAACTTCATATTTGTGTTTCATAAAATAAATCCATGTAAATATGGATGCATCATCAATGAAAGTGACAAAATAACTGGACTTTTTGATAGAATCATTATCCACAGGTACAAACACATCCGTATGAATAATTTCTAACTTCTCTTCTGCTCTATTGCTTCCTAAAGGAAATGATTTTATGTTTTTTTTACCAAACATACAATGCTCATAGAAATCAAAGTGCTCATCAGAATAAGAGAAACCATCCAACAAATCTTTATTCTTAATAGTTTTCAAAACATTGTTACTTGTGTGACCCAATCTATGGTGCCACAACATACATGTATTATTAGTACTAGCCTCAGATACATAAGAGACATTACAAACTGTAGTCACTTCAAGCTTGAACAAGTTTCCCAATCTCTTCTCCTTCTCTACCACCAAGTTCCCTCTCACCAATCTGCAGCCATGCTTGTCAAAAGTCACATGCATTCCCAAATCATTTAGCTTTGAAATAGAAATCAAATTTCTAGCTAATCCAGGAACATGATAAACATCAGGGATGGTTTTAATCCTCCCATCACTAAAACACAACATAGTACCTTGCCTTTTCCAACTATCAGATATGTACAGTTGTCCCCAAGGTACACATTAACTCCATCATATTCTTCATATGTGGAGAACCATTCCTTATGTAGTGTCATATGAAACGAGCATCCTAAGTCAACCAACTAGTGATCATTAAAAACAACATTACATGCATAAAGTAAAACATCTTCACCTGCATTCAAGGACTTATCTGAAGCACTCTCCCACTGTTTCTTTGGGTTTCTGCACTCCTTCACATGTCATCTTTTATTGTAGTTCCAACACTTAACTTTGTTCTTCTTCCTAGGAGTCTTAGAATGACCCTTAGACTTGTCCTTAGCCCCTTTCTGATCTCCCTTCAGTCGTCTTTCACTAGACCTTCCCTTTACAATGAGAACATCTCCTGAACTATCTAAACTCTTCTTCCTCAGTTCCTGTGACAGTAAAACTACAACAAGGACATCTAACTTTAGATCTGTGAGGTTAGTAGTGATAGAAATGATAACATTCTCCCAAAACTCAGGTAAAGAACAAAGAAGCAAGATACATTTATCTTCCTCATCAACATCAACATCTACTGAAGCAAGATGACTCATCAACAAATTAAATGAATTTAAATGCTCTGCCACTGACTCACCCTCTTTCATTTTCAAAGAAAATAGTTTTCTTTTTAAATAGAGTTTATTTACCATACTCTTGGCTTGATAGATCTCATCCAACTGATTCCACAATTTATGTGTGGTCTCTTCCTTTGCAACATTTAACATGACAGAATATGAAAGACACAAATGGATGGTTCCTCGTGCCTTCTTATCTAGTTTAGCCCACTCATCTAGAGAGACATAATTGGGTTTCTTCTCTTTTTGAATAGCCAACCACTAGTTTCTTTCTTCCAACAAGTCTTCCATTTTTAGATTCCACAGCTCATACCCCGTTCCATTGAACTTCTCAATGCCCAAACAAGAGGTTGATGCAACGGTGGATGTAGCCATAATAACAACTCAAGA
This sequence comes from Cunninghamia lanceolata, assembly GCA_027924645.1. Lineage (NCBI taxonomy): Eukaryota > Viridiplantae > Streptophyta > Pinopsida > Cupressales > Cupressaceae > Cunninghamia > Cunninghamia lanceolata. The sequence continues at coordinate 7,737,218 of BSBN01000396.1, read as the reverse complement.
TCTTCAAAAAAAATGCAACCAAATCTCTCACTGTAGCTACAACTTCCACACTACCACCCAAGAGTCAAAGTTGGCCAGGCTCTATGGTGCAGGAGCACCTAGATGTCTAAATTTTGGATAAAGTTTAAGTTATTTTGTTTTGTCTAATGAGGTCTTGGAGACCATTTACATGAGGTATAAGGCTCGAAAGCCATGTTGTAGTTGGACTATGTCCAAATGTCGAAAAGAATCTTTTGTTGTGTTGCAAGTCCTAGTTAGGACAGTCATGTTGTCTTAGATAGTTTGCAAGAGTCATCTAAGTTTTAATGTTTATTTAGGACAGTCTTTATAATCATTTAAGTTTTAGTGTAGTAAGCCTTTAAAGGCATGTATACGGATAGTGATAACCTTTTCCAAAGGTTAGCTACATGTTAAAAAAAAGCAAGATTAGTTATCCAACTGTTGGAGGAATCCAAGAAAAGGCAGTTTCTATAATAGACAGTTTTATAGCTGCAGTTAAAAATTAGAAAAGAAATCGATGGTTTGGCAATGAAAAATGTTTTCTTGCATTGTAGGAGGCTTGTATTAATCCAAGGAATATTGTATGGAAGGATTACATTGAATAGATTTGATAGAAACAACAAGAACCGTTTTTTTGCTGTTTTGTGTTTTTTCTAATTTTCTATGTTTTTTGTTACTGTTCACTAGCCGTACCCGTGACTGTACAGACATAGTACTGCTCAAATTTATAATGGATGGAAAGAGTTTTGAAGTACCTTTGATTTGAACCTAGTTTGGATTCTTGACATGATGCTAGGTGAAAGTTATCAGTAGTTTTCCAAAAACTGTTCTTTCAAAAATTGTTGTCTCCATTTAAAAAATCATTGTTTTCTGCATAAATCCATACTTGTACAGCCTAGGAATGGTTGTTATTTGTAATGCATGTTTAAGAGGATAAATTACCTTCCCTTTGCATCTTGTTTGGGCTTTTGACATTGCATCAGGAGGAAGAAACAACTAGTTTACCATTGACTGCCCAAAACCTAGATTTTGCCTCTTCTGAGTAGTCCAATGAGAATTTCACCTTTCCATTGCCCTTGTCCTATTCATAATCAATGAAATGGATTGTATTTTAGTTGTTTCAAGGTCTTGTGAGGATAGAGGAGGAAGGAGAGCAGTGTAGGTGGAGTTTGCTTTGAAAATGGGCCACCAAGATCCTTGCATTTGTAAATGAAGAAGGGCAGTAGTCACCTCAGAGAAGTCATAGGTAAGTTTGGTGAAGAATAGCTCTGTCAATGATGATAATAGGCCTATTAGGCATGTGAATTATTTATCTAGATTGAGTTTGTGTTAAGGAGAGATCACCCCAAGATGAAATTGTGACTGTCCTGCTATTGGAGCTATGAGATTGTGACTACTGTCGTATAGGGTCTGCACATTGGAAGTGATGAAAGGTTAGTTGGAGTTAAGAGTCATGGAAGGTATGACCTGAAGTCTCTCTCTCCTTGGAACATGAACATGCATATGTCTTGTTGTTTAAACCTTGGTTTGTTAGAAGCCCGATTTCTATCAGGAAAACTTGACACTAGTTGAAGTGCTCTGCATCATTTTTGGTATCAGAGCTAGCTAGTAGATCCTTGGAGTAAAGGATCTTGTGAAGAAGATAAGAGTTTTTGAGAGAGTTGTGAATATGCCTCCAAAGAACTAGATGGCAAGAGAGAATGGTGAGTTGAGAGAAGCCTTAGAGGCAAGAGAGAAAGAGCTGAGGGACAGAAGAGAACATGATGCTGCCAGAGACAGAGAGCTGAGGCAAGTAAGAAGGGAGAATGCAACAATCTTGGCAAGATTGGAAGCATTAGAGAAGAATCCAAGAAAGGTTGAACAAAGTGAGTCAGAAGGAGATGAGGATATAGATGAGAATCCTCCTGAGGATGAGTTAGATGCTGAAGAAACAAAGTTTGTAAGATTGCTGAAGGCAGTCCAAGGAAGTGGAACTAAGGCAAACATAGAGCTACCTATCTATCAGGGGAAGATGGATAGTGAAGAAGTATTAGGGTGGATAGATGCCCTAGAAAATTTTTTTGAGTATGAAGAGATGAGTGATGAAAAGAAGATCAAGTTTGCGAAGACAAACCTGAGAGGAACAACACTTACCTGGTGGAGTAGTGTGCAGACAGAGAGAATGGCTAGAGGTGCATCAAAAATCACTTCTTGGAGTAGGATGAAGGACATGATGAAAGACCAATTCCTTCCATCTGATTACTCCATTCAGACAAAGAGGATGAGGCAGAATCTGAAACAAAAGGACATGGATGTTATGTCGTATACTGAGCAATTTCATAAGCTTAGTATCAGAGGAGGATTAGAAGATGAAGAAGAGAAAGTGGCAAGATACCTTAATGGGCTTAGGTATAACTTGCAAGATGAGATTGGGTTAGCAGTACCAAAAACACTTGGAGAGTGTTTTTATTTAGCCATCAGGGCTGAAGAGAGAGTGAAGAGGAAGAAAGAAAGGCTAGGAGGTTATGGAAGAGGAAACAGAGGTAGGGGCAAACCTACTAGTGAAGTTCAAAACAGCAATGAGAAGGGTAAGGAGTTGTCTACAGAACAGAGAGGTGGACATAGAGGTGGAGGTAGATTTGGATCAGGAAGAGGAGTATTCACAGGCAGATGTTATCACTGCAATGAGATGTGACACACATCTTTCAACTATCCTAAGAAGGATGGTATTGATAAGAGAAAGGATACAAGAGTTCACTTGGCACAAGAGGAGGAGAAGCCAGAAGAACCAAAAATGTCGTCAGCCTCTACAATGATGGATGGAGAGATGCTCATGGTGGAAAGAGGTAAGATGCAGCAACCACCACAGGTATCTATTTTCAGAACTAATTGTTTGATCCATGGCAAGATATGGAAGTTGATTGTAGATTCAGGTTCTCATGATAACTTAGTTTCTTGGGAAATGGTGAATAAGTTGGGGTTGAAGACTTTTGATCATCCCAGTGCTTACCATGTCACTTGGGTGAGTCAAGAGTAGCAGGTAATGGTCACTAAGAAGGCTTATGTTGACTTCACAATTGGTCCATATCAGGACTCTATTTTGTGTGATGTTATTCCTATGACATGTGGGCATGTAATCTTGGGCAGACTATGGCAGTATTCGAGAAGGACAATTCATGATGGGTATACTAATACCTATGTAGTGCACAAAGATGGTAAGAAGTTCAAGTTGATTCCTTTACATTGTGAGGAGAAGAAGGAATAGGTTACAATTTGATTTGGAGAGAAATTGGAGTTGCATGTGCAGGTTCAGGGTGATTGCACACAGCAGACACAGATGCCACACAAGAAGGTGGATGACAGTCCTAGAGAGCAGCAGGCTTGGGACTTGAGTCATGTTAAGGTAGGGGACATTGAGTGTCCTATAAGGAGCCAGAAGAAGGAAAACAAACAGCAGAGAGTCCAAGAAGGAATGAATCAGAACTTTCAGTTGAGAAGAGTTGAAGCATTGCAAGGACATCACAACAAGTTTTATGTTTCTAACACTGTTTATAGGAGCCATGCAGGTTGGAGAAGAAGGAAGATGACTCTTGGAGAATTCCTATTTCCTAATTAGAGGAACATACCAACAAGATGGAAGAATGGTTGGCGCAGATCCCCTAACTCTTGGGACAAGAGTTTTCATCATGCCAGGGAGTATGGTGCAGGAGCACCTAGATGTCTAAATTTTGGATAAAGTTCAAGTTGTTTTGTTTTGTCTAATGAGGACTTGGAGACCATTTACATGAGGTATAAGGCTTGAAAGCCATGTTGTAGTTGGACTATGTCCAAATGTTGAAAAGAATCTTTTGTTGTGTTGTAAGTCCTAGTTAGGACAGTCATGTTGTCTTAGATAGTTTGCAAGAGTCATCTAAGTTTTAATGTTTATTTAGGATAGTCTTTATAATCATTTAAGTTTTAGTGTAGTAAGCCTTTAAAGGCTTGTCTAAGGATTGTGATAACCTTGTCCAAAGGTCAGCTACATGTTAAAAAAAAGCAAGATTAGTTATCCAACTGTCGGTGGAATCCAAGAAAAGGCAGTTTCTATAATAGACAGTTTTATAGCTGCAGTTAAAAATCAGAAAAGAAATCGATGGTTTGGCAATGAAAAACATTTTTTTGCATTGTAGGAGGCTTGTATTAAGCCAAGGAAGATTGTATGGAAGGATTACATTGAATAGATTTGAGAGAAACAACAAGAAGAACCATTTTTTTGTTGTTCTGTGTTTTTTCTGATTTTTTGTGTTTTTTGTTACTGTTCACCAACCGTACCCACGACTGTACAGATGTACTAATGCCCAAATTTATAATGGATGGAAAGAGTTCTGAAGTACCTTTGATTTGAACCTAGTTTTGAGTCTTGACATGATGCTAGGTGAAAGTTATCAGTAGTTTTCCAAAAACTGTTCTTTTTAGAAATTGATGTCTCCATTTAAAAAATCATTGTTTTCTGCATAAATCCGTACTTGTACGGCCTGGGAATGGTTGGTATTTGTAATACATATTTAAGAGGATAAATTACCTGCCCTTTGCATCTTGTTTGGGCTTTTGACATTGCATCAGGAGGAAGAAACAACTAGTTTACCATTGACTGCCCAAAACCTAGATTTTGCCTCTTCTGAGTAGCCCAATGAAAATTTCACCTTTCCATTCCCTTTTTCCTGTACATAATCAATGAAATGGATTGTATTTTAGTTGTTTCAAGGTCTTGTGAGGATAGAGGAGGTAGGATAGTAGTGTAGGTGGAGTTTTCTTTGAAAATGGGCCACCAAGATCCTTGCATTTGTAAATGAAGAAGGGCAGCAGTCTCCTCAGAGAAGTCATAGGTAAGTTTGGTGAAGAATAGCTCTATCAATGATGATAATAGGCCTGTTAGGCATGTGAATTGTTAATCTAGATTGAGTTTGTGTTGAGGAGAGATCACCCCAAGATAAAATTGTTACTGTCCTGCTCTTGGAGCTATGAGATTGTGACTGCCATGAGGGGTATGATAGATGTTGTTGTCCTATATGGTCTGCACATTGGAAGTGATGAAAGGTTAGTTGGAGTTAAGAGTCATGGAAGGTATGACCTGAAGTCTCTCTCTCCTTGGGACATGAACATGCATATGTCTTGGTGTTTAAACCTTGGTTTGTTAGAAGCTGGATTTCTGTCAGGAAAACTTGACACTAGTTGAAGTGCTCTGCATCATTTTTGGTATCAGAGCTAGCTAGTAGATCCTTGAAGGAGTAAAGGATCTTGTGAAGAAGATAAGAGTTTTTGAGAGAGTTGTGAATATGCCTCCAAAGAACCATATGGCAAGAGAGAATGCTGAGTTGAGAGAAGCCTTAGAGGCAAGAGAGAAAGAGCTGAGGGATAGAAGAGAACATGATGCTGCCAGAGACAGAGAGCTGAGGCAAGTAAGAAGGGAGAATGCAACAATCTTGGCAAGATTGGAAGCATTAGAGAAGAATCCAAGAAAGGTTGAACAAAGTGAGTCAGAAGGAGACGAGGATGCAGATGAGAATCCTCCTGAGGATGAGTTAGATGCTGAAGAAAAGAAGTTTGTAAGATTGCTGAAGGCAGTCCAAGGAAGTGGAACTAAGGCAAACATAGAGCTACCTATCTATCAGGGGAAGATGGATAGTGAAGAAGTATTAGGTTGGATAGATGCCCTGGAAATTTTTTTTGAGTATGAAGAGATGAGTGATGACAAGAAGATCAAGTTTTCAAAGACAAACCTAAGAGGAACAACACTTACCTGGTGGAGTAGTGTGCAGACAGAGAGAATGGCTAGAGGTGCATCAAAAATCACTTCTTGGTGTAGGATGAAGGACATGATGAAAGACCAATTCCTTCCATCTGATTACTCCATTTAGACAAAGAGGATGAGGCAGAATCTGAAACAGAAGGACATGGATGTTATGTCCTATACTAAGCAATTTCATAAGCTTAGTATCAGAGGAGGATTGGAAGATGTAGAAGAGAAAGTGGCAAGATACCTTAATGGGCTTAGGTATAACTTGCAGGATGAGATTGGGTTAGCAGTACCAAAAACACTTGGAGAGTGTTTTTGGTTAGCCATCAGGGCTGAAGAGAGAGTGAAGAGGAAGAAAGAAAGGCCAAGAGGTTATGGAAGAGGAAACAGAGGTAGGGGCAAACCTACTAGTGAAGTTCAAAACAGCAATGAGAAGGGTAAGGAGTTGTCTACAGAATAGAGAGGTGGAGAGAGAGGTGGAGGTAGATTTGGATTAGGAAGAAGAGTATTCATAGGCAGATGTTATCACTGTAATGAGGTGGGACACACATCTTTTAACTATCCGAAGAAGGATGGTATTGATAAGAGAAAGGATACAAGAGTTCACTTGGCACAAGAGGAGGAGAAGCCAGAAGAACCAGAAATGTCGTCAGCCTCTCCAGTGATGGTTGGAGAGATGCTCTTGGTGGAAAGAGGTAAGATGCAACAACCACCATAGGTATCTATTTTTAGAACTAATTGTTTGAGCCATGGCAAGATATGCAAGTTGATTGTAGATTCAGGTTCTCATGATAACTTAGTTTCTTGGGAAATGGTGAATAAGTTGGGGTTGAAGACTTTTGATCATCCCAGTCCTTACCATGTCACTTGGGTGAGTCAAGAGCAGTAGGTAATGGTCACTAAGAAGGCTTATGTTGAATTCACAATTGGCCCATATCAGGACTCTATTTTGTGTGATGTTATTCCTATGACATGTGGGCATGTGATCTTGGGTAGACCGTGGCAGTATTCGAGAAGGACAATTCATGATGGGTATACTAATACCTATGTAGTGCACAAAGATGGTAAGAAGTTCTAGTTGATTCCTTTACCTTTTGAGGAGAAGAAGGAATAGGTTACAATTTGCTTTGGAGAGAAATTGGAGTTGCATGTGCAGGTTCAGGGTGATTCCACACAGCAGACACAGATGCCACACAAGAAGGTGGATGACAGTCCTAGAGAGTAGCAAGCTTGGGACTTGAGTTATGTTAAGGTAGGGGACATTGAGTGTCCTATAAGGAGCCAGAAGAAGGAAAACAAACAAAAGAGAGTCCAAGAAGGAATGAATCAGAACTTTCAGTTGAGAAGAGCTGAAGCATTGCAAGGACATCACAACAAGTTTTATGTTTCTAACACTGTTTACATGAGCCATGCAGTTTGGAGAAGAAGGAAGATGACTCTTGGAGAATTCCTATTTCCTAATCAGAGGAACATACCAACAAGATAGAATAATGGTTGGCGCAGATCCCCTAACTCTTGGGACAAGAGTTTTCATCATACCGGGGAGTATGGTGCAGGAGCACCTAGATGTCTAAATTTTGGATAAAGTTCAAGTTGTTTTCTTTTGTCTAATGAGGTATTGGAGACCATTTACATGAGTTATAAGGCTTAAAATCCATGTTGTAGTTGGACTATGTCCAAATGTCGAAATGAATCTTTTGTTGTGTTGCAAGTCCCAGTTAGGATAGTCATGTTGTCTTAGATAGTTTGCAAGAGTCATATAAGTTTTAATGTTTATTTAGGACAGTCCTTATAATCATTTAAGTTTTAGTGTAGTAAGCCTTTAAAGGCATGTCTAAGGATAGTGATAACCTTGTCCAAAGGTTAGCTACATGTTTAAAAAAAGCAAGATTAGTTATCCAATTGTCGGTGGAATCCAAGAAAAGGCAGTTTCTATAATAGATAGTTTTATAGCTGCAGTTAAAAATCAGAAAGAAATCGATGGTTTGGCAATGAAAAATGTTTTCTTGCATTGTAGGAGGCTTGTATTAAGCCAAGGAAGATTGTATGGAAGGATTACATTGAATAAATTTGAGAGAAACAACAAGAAGAACCATTTTTTTTTGTTGTTCTATGTTTTTTCTGATTTTCTGTGTTTTTTGTTACTGTTCACCAGCCGTACCTGCGACTGTACGGATGTAGTACTGCCCAAATTTATAATGGATGGAAAGAGTTTTGAAGTACCTTTGATTTGAACCTAGTTTTGAGTCTTGACATGATGCTAGGTGAAAGTTATCAGTAGTTTTCCAAAAACTATTCTTTTTAGAAATTGATGTCTCCATTTAAAAAAATCATTGTTTTCTGCATAAATCCATACTTGTACGGCCTGGGAATGGTTGGTATTTGTAATGAATGTTTAAGAGGATAAATTAACTGCCCTTTGCATCTTGTTTGGGCTTTTGACATTGCATCAGGAGGAAGAAACAACTAGTTTACCATTGACTGCCCAAAACCTAGATTTTGCCTCTTCTGAGTAGCCCAATGAAAATTTCACCTTTCCATTGCCTTTTTCATGTTCATAATCAATGAAATGGATTGTATGTTCATTGTTTCAAGGTATTGTGAGGATAGAGGAGGCAGGAGAGCAGTGTAGGTGGAGTTTGCTTTGAAAATGGGCCACCAAGATCCTTGCATTTGTAAATGAAGAAGGGCAGCAGTCTCCTCAGAGAAGTCATAGGTAAGTTTGGTGAAGAATAGCTCTGTTGATGATGATAATAGGCTAGTTAGGCATGTGAATTGTTTATCTAGATTCAGTTTGTGTTAAGGAGAGATCACCCCAAGATGAAATTGTGACTGTTTTGCTCTTAGAGCTATGAGATTGTGACTGCCATGAGGGGTATGATAGATGTTGCTGTCCTACAGGGTTTGCACATTGGAAGTTATGAAAGGTTAGTTGGAGTTAAGAGTCATGGAAGGTATGACCTGAAGTCTCTCTCTCCTTGGGACATGAACATGCATATGTCTTGGTGTTTAAACCTTGGTTTGTTAGAAGCCTGATTTCTGTCAGGAAAACTTGACACTAGTTGAAGTGCTCTGCATCACTCTGATACCAAATGTTAGAAATGAAAGCAATAGTACCCAACGGAAATCTGATTCAAATATAAATGTTTGCAATCTTTAACTATGTTTTAACAATGGAGATTGTAACATGAAATAGAAACTATGCAACACAGAAATGCAAAACAAAAAACTAAACACACAACATAGTGTTTACATGGAGAAAACCCTTGAGGGTAAAAAAATCCACCAGGAAAGAGGCACAAGTTTGTATTAATCTATAAAAGATTGTACAATACATCAACTACACAAATCTGACCACCAGTCTTCAACTTGACATCATTTTGATAGCACCTAAGTACCTAAAATCTATAATACAACAACAAATACAATAGAAAATATGTATAGACAAGTTTTCCCTCCATTCTAGGTGTCCACTTTCTCTCTCCTCCAACAACCCCACATGCAGGCAATAAATGCCATCATACATGCAACCACCACGTGGCAAAAACTTACCCATGCAAGGTGAGGTGCCCAGGCCAAGAATATCATTACAAAGCATCTAATGACACGTCATAACTATCATAGATACCACCAACAATAAATATTCCCAATATGGGCACCTGGGACTAATAATGGGTGTCATATGCGTCATACATGCATGGAATCTTATGACAACTTGCAACTACCATAAATCCACTTACACCACATTATGACAAGTTGTCATACATGCCAAAAATAGCACATTCCTCAAGGAGAATGCCTACCCTTATTTACCTCTGAGTTTTTACATTGCCAACAGTAAATATCACTTTGTAACTTCCGTCGATAACTCTGAAATTACCAATGTCAATGAGACTACTCCATTCCCTTATGGGTAATTACAAATAACAAATAATAAATGGAATAAATAGAATATTGGAATTTACAAGGTTAATGGCACCTTATTCCAACACTCATGTGCCTATATTTATATGATACGCTTACCATCAGATAACACCTTTCTCCATTTGTGGTACTTCATTTCGGTGGTAGAGACATAATTATTTTCCCTCCTCTCCCACAGCTTCAAGTAGGTAGTTGTTCCATCTTCCTTACCGATTCCTCCAATCGACTTAGACCTGGTCTTGTATATCAACCACCGGTATCATTTCTACATTTTCATTCTGTGAGATCAATCTAAATTTAAATAATGTCCTGCTGTATAATCCATCGCACCATTTAAGCATCATCCTATTCGCTATTTGAGTATATTGATCTTTTCATTGGATATTTAGAATCGCGTCAACTTTTAATATGGCCTCTGCTATTTTCTTCAATCCTCAATAAGAGAAGCAGCCTTGTTCACACTGATGGTCTCTTCTTCTTGGCAACGATGCACCATTAACCCAACACATCAATATTATCATCCTTATTGGTTTTGGCACCAACTGTATCTTACAGTGTTTTGAACGACCTTGCTTTACTTATGAGATTGTTCCCTTATTTTCTAATTTTTAGAAATCGACTGTATACATGTGTGAACCTCTGAATTTATATGTAGTAGGCTTTTCTTACACCAAATCGGCCCATCTTCCTTATTGTCATTTTTTCCTAAGTTGACTTGAGATAACGCATCCTAAGTGCTCTCATTCTTAGCTACGAAGGCCTTGATTATTTTGCTTCCACACTCTTTTCTTTTAAATGCTTCTTCTAGAGCTTTTCCAACTATAATAACTGGCAGAAAAACCTTTACCTTCTCATTGCGTATGGTGAAAATAGTGTGACTGCCATGTGAGGATACACGTCTTTTTTTTGTGATTTTGACATCCAAGGAGGATGCTAGGCAGACTCCGTGAAAACTTGGCTTAAATCTACCGAATTTTCTTTTGAAATTTGTTCTATATTTTTTTTAGCATTCTCAACAAATCAATTTTTATTTTTATCCTGTAATCATTGAATTCCATGAGATGACATCTCTCTGAGGCACTTTGTCAAATGAACCCCGAGCTGTATCTTTTCTTGCACGTTTTACTTGGTCATTGATTTCATCATGATTACTCTTATGTTATAAAGGAAACTGATTCACCTTTTTATTTAATTAGAAAACCTGGCATCTTTTAGGAATCATTCCTTTATGGAAATTTGTCTTTATGTTAAATTTTTTTCTTAAAACTTTTTCCTTATATCCTTACGTATCTTTTTGGGCTTATTTCTTTAATTAATAAATTATATAAAAGGATAGTTTTTTTGGGATTATTTCTTTAAATAAATGGTTATATTAAAAAGATAGCTGTTGGGAACTATTTTTTTAATAAGAAGTTATATTAAATGGATAAATATAAATTTAATTTGTGAAGGATAAGATTATAGTTTTATTTAAGTTTTATTTAAGTTTCTTAGAAAGTAAAGGATATCTATATATATATTTTTTCATATCTCTCACACACACACATATATACTTCAAATTTATAGTTAAGGATTTAGATATTAATGTTACTCTATTTTAATCTGCATTACTATGAAGATAAAAGTCTAAAGCCTTAAGTAAACAATATTGCACTTGTGTGATTATAAGAATTAGAGTTTAAGAAATAACCTAGTTACTTATCCTTGTTAGGAAGTAGAGGTATCATCGAGTTATGTAAGGATGCTATACTGAAAGGAATATAGTCCATTCCGCCCCTTTCTTAATTTTATTCTATTGTGACGAGTATTAGTTAACCAAGTTCCATGGTTAGATTAATTGTACCAACTGAATCGATTAGACAAGAACTTGGGAAATATTAGATCAAACTAATTTAGATCAGAAAGATATGAGCTTGATCGTAATAGAAAATAGAATCCAATTATTGTCTTATGAAGAAATAAATAATGAGTATTTCTTCTTTTAATGTTATGTAACTTCTTGAAATAAAAAAAATTGTTTTTATTACTTACTGTAACAAACGAATTTTGTTGAAAAGGAGAAAATTGTTAATATTTAGATATTACAAATGAAATTATCCTAGGTCTTGCATACGAATATGTTGCTTTTGTTGATTTGCACTAGAAGTAGTATAATTTTACCCTATGATATTTGAGCTTACCTTCTGAGACAAGATGTCGAATGTGGGCTTACAGAGATGGTAATTTTCTTTTTTGAAATTACCAATGTATTTTTATTTCTTTTGGCCAAAGCTGTTCTACTATTAAAATAGATGGATAATGAATGCCTAATTGTTATTTATTGTTCTCTACCACATATTGCATGCAAGAAATATGTTCATTCTTGTTTAGAGTGTGCATATAGGCATCAGGCATGCATCAAGAGTTTCCCTCATGCCTATTCATTCTAGGTTTCTAGGCACCTCATGTAGGGTTGGGTATTCTTCAAGTGAGGAAGAATTCCAGGGAAGTGTAATGCTTTGTGGTTGGGTGGAAAAGCACCTTAACCATGCTCTTGACCTTCGGCTTGTAGAATACTATTGAGTCATGGCGGTTGAAGATGGATTTTTATATATTATTCTCTTGTGTAACTTAGAAATGGATACACCATTGTATTGATCATTTGTATAGCTTGCACATCCCTTTTATGTAATTGTATTTCCCTTCGTTGTACTTATTGTAAAGATGAAATGTTACTTTTCATATTGTGCGTGTGGATGCACCTTACTTATAGAACTTGCAAGATATTGTACTTTTATGGATACCTCTATTGATAGAAAGATTCATTGTTCCATTTTTAGATTAAGGTTGTTTTTCATTAGTCTTTGTAGTAAGTGGAGTTTTCAGACTTTACATATTAGTAGTGAAATTAGTGTGTTCTTGATTCTCAAAAAAGCTTGATTTCCTCAAACTAGTGACTTGGTGTGCGAAGCTCTCATCATGGATGACTTTTGTTATTCATCTTTGGAATCTTTGTTTGCATACATCATAGACTTTGAGAAATTCTCTAAATTCACTATCAAGCATCCTCAAGTCTTAAATCAAATAGGATAATGTATAACATTGACATTACTACATGTTCCACATATGAAATTCTTTTTTATATATCTAACTTTGATAGCTTTGTAACTCTCATGGAAATATATCCTTCGATATTAGAAGATCTCACTAAGTTCATATATAATAATGAAGGAATTAATGATGATGATAATCTTCCTTTTCCTTCTATTACACATAATGGTAATACCATGGATCTATTCTCTAATACATGTGATGATGATCTACCTTTGTCTATTTCACCCCATGACTTAGATCCCACTCTCGAAGTTATTCCAACTAATGAGGACATTTTGGTGCAAGAGGATAAAATCATTAACACATCCCTTAAAATCATTCTACCCTCTCTTCATTCCAATGCTCTCCCCTTGAAGGATGAGACATTAGTGGATGAATAACCCCCTCTAATGAAGAGCACTCCACGGATATATAATGAGCATTCATCTAACAATATACAACCTTCTATAATGCATGAAGCTTCTATGGATCATACCCTTGATCTTTATCCTTTAGATGAGCATTCAAGTACCTTGTATATCACTAAGGAAGCGAAGACCTTTGATCTCCCTCCTTTAGTTGAATATTTAAGTACCTTGGATATCACTAAGGAAGTGAAGACCTCTGATCTCCCTCCTTTTAGTTGAATATTCAAGTACCTTGGATATAACTAAAGCAGTGAAGACCCTTAATTTTCCCCCTTTGCTTGAATGTTTAAACACCTTGGGAATATCTATAAGTGAAAACAATAAACAATTCACCATTGTTCACATTTTAAATTCCCTTGGATACCACTAAAGGTGAGATGATCAACAATTATATTAATGACACTTTGGCTTACCTTTGTTCTAGTGCTCTCCCTACAAAAGAAGAAGCATTTGAGAATAAAGACAAGTCTCTCACATTAAATCCTTCAAGGATAGATGTTGAGTTTAATCAAGATGGAAATCATATTCCTTAGATCCAAGATACTCCAACAACCATTCAATCAAATGAAAAGCTAAAAGAAATACAAGATTAAGACTCAAAGTGGACCATACTACCTTATGTACCACCTTGGTGAGTGACAGATCATGATGGGCCAAGTAGTGGCAATGGAGAAAAAACTTGCTAGATGAAAAAGTGCTAACATTTAGACTAATATTTAGATTTGGACGGAAAGGGTGTTAATATTTCTAGCTCAAATATGGATTCCCTCAAAAAATGCCTTAGAATTACCTCATATTTAGGCAAGTGGGAGTCCCACAACTTACCAAAGAAACTTGCAAAACCACCCATTTAGTATTATACTGAAATTTTCCACAATTTCATCCTTGAAGTTGATAGACTTTTTTGTAACTAAATTTAATCAAATGAAAAGGGTTTTAAGAGGAAGCTATTAAGATTATAAAAATATAAGACATCCCTCAATAATTTAAGAGGTAATTATTATTAATTTTCTACATAAGCTATGTCTGATTTACTGATAGATATCCATATTGAAAAACATACATAACTTTCAAATGTATTAATCCTTTTTTAAATCCAAAAGGTACATCACATTCTAGGATTTATTGGGTATACATTAAAATTTTAAAAAATTGATTTTCATATATTTTTTACCATGTTAGGTTGGCTGGAAAATTAATTTTTAATATTTTAAAAAAGTCACAGTACAAAATCCATAAATAATTATTTATTTACTTAAAAAATTTTAAAAAATATGTGTCACATCCAATCATGTGTCCTTTACTTAAATCCAAATCATGGAGGAAAAATATTATCTTTTTCTCATACTTAGGTTGGCCGGAATGACACCTACTTTTTACATTTTTCTAAAAAAATTACTAGTGCTTCATTGAAATATCCAATTTTCACTAAACTATTTTTAAAATTTTCAAAAAAAGTAGTAGCCCATAAACTACGTTCAATTTATTACAACTTTAATTACTACCTTATTTTTAGATTGTGTAGATAAGTCATTGATTTTTTTACATGAAGTTACTTAAGTCTATTTTTCACATTTATATTGCCACTTAGAGGTAGTGTTTGGCCCATCATGATCCTGCACTCACCCACCTATTCCATATCAAGAAGATGATCTGGTGAAAGACAACCGCTAGTAGGTAAGTATTTCTCACTTAGCCACAATTGACGTAGCACCTATCTAAGATGCTCTCAAGAGTAATCTCCTCTTATGTGTCATGTTGTTTTCTCCCATGTTGTGATTTTTTTTAGGTCCCCTTGGATGACCCTTATACTCTTGTAATGTCAAGGATACTGGTGGTGCCCACCTAGAATTTGGGTTTGAAGTATTCATCTGCAGGCCTTTTTAGAAAAAACCAAAAAATTTCTAAGTCCCTCGGCCTCCTGAACAGTTAAGTTATATGTATGTGTCATTGTATGTTGCCATTGTATCTAACCCGCAGATGCATATGTACACTGGCGAGACCAAAAGAGTTAAATCAGCTTCAGGATGAAGAAAAATGGTTGTATGCATCATTGTATGCATATCAAGTTTCTATCTGTCGTTCGGGTACAATTCTAGAGGCGTAAATCTATATGTATATCATAGATTCTTGGAATATTCTACAGATGTATCAAAAAGTTTGTATGTATATGTTGTATATTCGATATACAACAGGTAAGATACACCGGCGGACTTCAAAAAGTTATTAAATTAGGCCTGACAGGTGGTGATACAATGGCAAAGTTAAAAAGTCAAAGGCATTTCCTTGTATATTGGGGTTGTATGTTCAATATACAATCAGACATACAACAAGTAGATACAAAGAAATATACAAAGCGGGAGTGGTCAAAGTCAACCGTCTTCAAAAGCATGGTGGGGCCTGCGCAGTTGTATGTCTCGGATTCTATGTATGTACATATACAATGCAAAATACAAAGTGCACATACAATCCTGGACGTGATGAAGAATGTGTTCTAGTGGATTTTAGGCTGGGGTCCGTGGGTTATATATTGCACATTGTATGTATGTGCGATATACAATGTAAGGTACAAAGAGCTAGATACAATGCCAGATTTGAATGTTATTTCAATCTGATTGATAAATGAGCTAGAGTCCGTAGTTGTATGTATATTGCACATTGTATGTGCAATATATAAGGCGATATACAAGAGGAGTTAGATACAAGGCCTAAACCCGATGCTAATTTCAAATTTTTTTATAAAGATTTGGGGTCCACCCTTGTATGCATGGTGATTGTATGTATATACAATTGCATATGCAACCACAGATGCAAAAGGATATATAATGGATTGTCGATGAAAAGGCAAACGCTTAGGGATGGTGATCCAATCAGCGAGTGACACATGTCCAAGTTAGTTGTATGTATATACAACTGTATATGCAAAGATTTGAAGGCAGAAAAGGCAAAATGGGTGAAAAAGGTAAAATGTATGCTCATGCTGTGAAAAGTCAAAAAGGAAAAGGCTACCTGCGTGGAACGTTTTAATTGGCCAATGACTTTTCAAAGCTGGTGACTGAATTGCACAAGCGATATGAAGCCATAGATCTCAGCGGGAAGAGGGAAATCGATGGCCTATTTCAAACTTTTAGAAAGCAAAGGATTTCTTGTGTGTCCACACTCGCATTTCAGGCGGGAAGAATTACAAAGCACGCATCCATTGTATTTCCAGAAAGCTGCAGGTAGGTTGGCCATTAATGGCAAAATTTACAGAGGCATGGTCTTGATTGACAAGCCAACTATGTGATTAAGGGCAAAAATCTTCAGTCGATGGCTCACATCCCGAACTTACCTGCCCTTTCCTCTTCTTCTCATGGTTGCATTGAATATTTTCGGTGCCATTTAGATGGTGCATTGTATCTGGCAGCATCTCAAAAAGACCATGTAATTAATTGCTGAGTACACGTTCTAGGTATATTAGAACCGTGCTACTCATTTTTCTGGGGGGAAGACTTGGGCATTTTTTTGGAGGAAATACGAAAACAGAGAATTTCTTGGCTATTTTATATCTTTTTTGTGAGTTTATGAGTTGCATTTGAATGCACGTTACACATGTTCAGTTTCATGTTATATTTATATGAAAAATGCTTCTTTGCATGTGTTTAGTTGTTTGTCTCCATTTGTTGTATGTATCCCTTCTTTTGAGTCTAGTTGCTAAGGGTTAGTTAGATTCTAGGATATAGATTTCTATATTGCATGCTTAACTTTTGACCTCCATTCAAGGAGTGGATTAAACTATTTTAGGTTAAGTATGAAGAAGATTGTATGGCAGTAGGGATGTTTGTAAGTACAGATAGCTAAATACTCATTCTTGGGTGGTGTTTGTAAGGCAAATACCTATCCAACCCCTTGAAACTTGAATGCCAGTGCAAATCATTCACTTGTATATGTCTAGTTGACTCCTTGCCCTGAGATAGGCACCGGTCTGCCCTTGTGTAGTAGTTATGATCCAAAACCCCCTGTCTTGCATCTAAAACATAAATACAAATCATTTCATAATTCCAACCTGTTAGTTTGTAGGAGTAGAAATAGGACCCCTGCATACTCTCATTCCTAACCAGCTAGATATTTCCAAGAACACTTCTAACCTTGTGATTTATCACACAAATCTTGGTCCTAAAATGAGAGTATTCTGCCTGTGACTAAAAAGCTAAATCTTTCTGTTGGGTGAGTTAAAGTTAAATCTTTAGCTATAGGGATACCCCCCTTGGTGCGGCAGAACCAAAAGTGAAGGGGAGGCAGCTCACGCAACCTCCTGTATCTGTTGGCCGAATCTGCCTGTGCATTGGAACTGGTAAACCCTTTGCTGATTCAGATAGAAAGACACCAACAAAGTGGCAACTCTGTTGGGGAGTTGAATTAAAAGTGTTTTATTTTTTCCCATCCGAGTCACCAACAAAGTGGGGACTCCGTTGGGGATGTAATGTCATATCCATAAGAGTATGAGTCTAAAAGATTGATGAATCGGACCTAGAAGTGCCTTGTTGCAGTGAACTTAAAATTTTTATGTGTGGCTCTGCTATTGGAGGACCCAGAAAGGAAAGAAATGAATTTTCAGCTTTAGGATGTCTAAAACTCATTCCTCTGCCAAGGCGGTGGCGACTCTGTACAAAAATAACCTAAAAAAGAATACAAAGATGTGTTAGATTTTCATACTTTCAGTCAGGAAAAGGATCTTGCAACAGCTGCAACATATCCAGGTATTTTCACATGTTTTGGTTTTTGAAAAAACATGATGTATAAGTTTTAAAGGATTCCCTATTTGGTGAAGTAGCACTAGTTAAAAGGGAAATATTGGTGATAAGATTACATGCTTTGTATTTGCTAAGAATGTATTATGTGTTTCAAAATAAGTATGCAATGTTGTTGAAAGACTCATCTAGAGGACTTTAGGAAATTTGAAACAGCAACTTATATTGTAAAGGCCTAAGGTCATTGTTGTAAAAGGAAGTCTCAGTTGAGAAGAAGGTTGCAAAGGCATATAAGATGTATTATCAGCCCATGCACCCTTGTGAGGTGTCCAATGCAACAATGTATAATGATCAATCCCAACCATATAATAGAAGGAGTTTTAGCATTGACAGATATAAGCCCATAAATTTCAATGGCATTTGTGATTATCCAAATGCTTTTCCATCTAAGATTAGAAAGTATTTGCCTAAATTCAGTGGTGCAAAGGATGAATCAGCTAAGAGACACTTGCAGCAGTTTAGAAATGTAATAGATGACTTTGAGGTTGACCATGAAGATGTAGTTATTAGATTATTTGTTCAATCTCTAGATGAAGATGTAAGGGACTGGTTCTCCTACCTTCTGGCCTACTCTGCCAGCTCTTGGTAAGAATTTAAATCTACATTTATAGAATAGTTTGGTGAAAGAATATATGAATATGCAATTATCAATGATTTCATGTACATCCATATTGAAAAAGATGAGTTAATTCTAGCCTTTAACCTCAGGTTTATGAAGGCATTGAAAAGAATTCCAGAATGCATGAGACTTAATGATGCATTATGCGTGATGGTCATATGGGAGCATTTGATAAGAAAATGAGTTATAGATTGAGAGATAAGGAGCCCACCACATTGCATCAAGCACATTAGTTTGCAATAGACATTGAAAACAATTAGAGGTATGAAATTCACAAGGGTTATTTCTCTGCAAATTTCTGCTGCCCTGTAGTCCCCAATGTTAGTGAAATATATAATTCAGGTGTTGGAGATGAATGTCAAAGCAATCACACCCCTATTTTCCCTATTTATGCATCATTCCAAGGTACTGATGACTCTGTCATGGAGGAGGATGCACTGATTTGCCCAGCAAATGAAGTTGATGGTAATGATTTTTCAAGTGATATTAATATGCCAGTCCTAAGCAAGGAGCGTTCATGTTTAAATGATCCAGTTGTGCATAGTTGTGATCATATGGATCAAGAACCAATATCAGTTTCATCAGGAAGCATTAGAGGGCTAGAAAGTGATATGTATAGTGCAGCTTCAGAATGCATTGAAATAATAGAAATCTTGTATGTGGGGCAATCAGATGATAACGATGATATCCATGATCAGTTCATGGATTAGGTTTGTTCTTCTTATGACTGTAGATTTGGTAATGTTGAAGAAAAGTTGGATTGTCATGAAGAAGAAGCGGAGACCTTTGCAATGAGTATGAATCCCCTTTA
Source organism: Cunninghamia lanceolata (assembly GCA_027924645.1). Taxonomy (NCBI): domain Eukaryota; kingdom Viridiplantae; phylum Streptophyta; class Pinopsida; order Cupressales; family Cupressaceae; genus Cunninghamia; species Cunninghamia lanceolata. Next base: position 7,717,819 of record BSBN01000396.1, on the reverse strand, counting down.
TGATGAGCCTTTAGATGCATTGAACGTTGTGAGTCATGACCTTCATTGGTGTAGAATTTACCCTCTTTTTGAAGATGATTATGAATATCAAGAGATGACTGACATAGGTGTTGAATCAATTTGTGAAGAAGGGATGTATGAACCAGAATCAGAGATCTTTAGCTCTTGTGAGGATGATATTGATATACATACTATGGATAATGATGTTCAGCATCAGTTGTTCTAGATGTATGCAACAATGGGTGTGTGGATTAGAATTTGATATCACTATCAATAAGTGATATAATTGACATTGAAGGTCTCATATATTTTGAATGTTTTCAGTTTTTGGATTAGTTGGATGAGTGCTTGGTAATGCGCAATAGCCAGGTAGATAATGAGGAATGCCACATGCAATATGATGATATACTATTTGAGGGATATAACATACATATGTTGCCTAATGCTGAAAGATATTCCAGTATGTATGGTTATGTGTCTGATTGTGAGATGCAGAGTGACAGATGCAATACTGACAGAGCCAAGTTTTCAAAAATGGTGAAGTATGTAATTGACAAGATTAGCATGTGGGCAAATTATGTTCATGTTTTTAGTTGTGGTTGGGGTAGTTCAGATTAGAATTGGACATTTGGTAGGAGGAGATTATGGTTTTTCATATTTGGCTGCCCAGGGCCACCAAAATAGTGTTTGAAGATGTGATTTGTGATGCAGGTTGGACTTTCGAATCTACCGCCCAATGGATTTGGCACCTGGTCTGTGAAACCTGAGATTCTGGAGTTCTCGCCATGCCTGCAAGAGGCATGTATCCCCAGACAGAGCCAATGGTGGTGCCCACCTAGAATTTGGGTTTCAAGTATTCATCTGCAAGCCTTTTCAGAAAAAACCAAAAAATTTCTAAGTCCCTCGGCCTCCTGCACAGTTAAGTTGTATGTATATGTCATTGTATGTTGCCGTTGTATCTAACCCACAGATGTATATGTACACTGGCAGGCCCAAAAGAGTTAAATCAGCTTCAAAATGGAGAAAAATGGTTGTATGCATCATTGTATGCATATCAGGTTTGTATATGTCATTCGAGTACAATTCTGGAAGCATAAATTTGTATGTATATCGCAGATTCCTAGAATATTCTATAGTTGTATCAAAAAGTTTCTATGTATATGTTGTTGTATATTCGATATACAACAGGTAAGATACAACAGTAAACATCAAAAAGTTATTAAATCAGCCCTGGCAGGCAGTGATACAATGGCAAAGTTGAAAATTCAAAGGAATTTCCTTGTATATTGGGGTTTTATGTTCAATGTACAATCGGACATAGAATAGGTAGATACAAAGAAATATACAAAGCAGGAGTGGTCAAAGTCAACCGTCTTCAAAAGCATGGTGGGGCCCACGTAGTTGTATGTCCTGGATTGTATGTATGTGCATATACAATGCAAAATACAAAGTGCACATACAATCTCAGACGCAATGAAGAATGTGTTCTGGCAGATTTCAGGCTGGGGTCCACGAGTTGTTTATTGCACATTGTATGTATGTGCGATATACAATGTAAGGTACAAAGAGGTAGATACAATGCCGGATTTGAATGTTATTTCAATCTGATTGATAAATGAGCTAGAGTCCGTAGTTGTATGTATAATGCACATTGTATGTACAATATACAAGGCGATATACAAGAGGAGTTAGATACAAGGCCTGGACCCGATGGTAATTTCAAATTATTTTATAAAGATTTGGGGACCGCCCTTGTATGCATGGTGATTGTATGTATATACAATTGCATATGCAACCATAGATGCAAAAGGATATACAATGGATCACCAATGAAGAGGCCAATGCTTAGCGATGGTGATCCAATTAGCGGGTGACACATGTCCAAGTTAGTTGTATGTATATACAACTGCATATGCAAAGATTTGAAGGCAGAAAAGGCAAAATGGGTGAAAAAGGTAAAAATGTATGCTCGTGCTGTGAAAAGTCAAAAAGGAAAAGGCTACCTATATGGCACGTTTTAATTGGCCGGTGACTTTTCAAAGTTTGTGACTAGATTGCATGAGCGATTTGAAGTCGTAGATCTCAGTGGGAAGAGGGAAATTGATGGCCTATTTCAAACTTTTAGAAAGTGAAGGATTTCATGTGTGTCCGCAGTCGCATTTCAGGCAAGAAGAATTGCAAAGCATGCAGTTGTTGTATTTCCATAAAGTTGTGGGTAGGTTGGCCATTAATGGCAAAATTTGTAGAGGCATGGTCTTGATTGATAGGCCAACTACCTGATTAAGGATGAAAATCCTCAGTCGGCGGCTCACATCCCGAACCCACCTACCCTTTCCTCTTCTTCTCACAGCTGCATTGAATGTTTTCAGCACCGTTTAGATGGTGCATTGTATCTGGTAGCATCTCGAAAAGACCATGTAATTAATTGCTGAGTACATGTTCTGGGTATATCAGAACCGTGTTACTCATTTTTCTGGGGGGAAGACTTGGACATTTTTTTGGAGGAAATAATGAAAACAAAACATTTCTTAACTGTTCTATCTCTTTTTTGTGAGTTTATGAGTTGCATTTGAATGCATGTTACACATGTTCAGTTTCATGTTATGTTTATATGAAAAATGCTTCTTTGCATGTGTTTAACTGTTTGTCTCCATTTGTTGTATGCATCCCTTCTTTTGAATCTAGTTGCTAAGGGTTACTTAGATTCTAGGATATAGATTTCTATATTGCATGCTTAACTTTTGACCTCCATTCAAGGAGTGGATTAAACTATTTTAGGTTAAGTGTGCAGAAGATTGTATGGCAGCAGGGATGTTTGTAAGTAGAGATAGCTAAATACTTATTCTTGGGTGGTGTTTGTAAGGCAAATACCTATCTAACCCCTTGAAACTTGAATGCCAGTGCAAATCATTCACTTGTATATGTCTAGTTGACTCCTTTCCCTAAGATAGGCACTGGTCTGCCTTTGTGTAGTAGTTATGATCCAAAACCCCCTGTCTTGCATCCAAAACATAAATACAAATCATTTCATAATTCTAACCTATTAGTTTGTAGGAGTAGAAATAGAACCCCTACATACTCTCATTCCTAACCAGCTAGATATGTCCAAGAACACTGCCAACCTTGTGATTTATCACACAAATCTTGGTCCTAAAATGAGAGTAATCTACCTGTGACTAAAAAGATAAATCTTTATGTTGGGTGAGTCAAATGTAAATCTTTAGCTATAGGGATACCCCCCTTGCTGCAGCAGAACTAAAAGTGAAGGGGAGGTAGCTCATGCAACCTCCTATATCTATTGGCCGAATTTGCCTGTGCATTGGAACTTGCAAACCCTTTGCTAATTCAAATAGAAAGATAGCAACAGATACAATGGGATCGTCTCTATCATAACATTCTTCTATTTGTTTCTCAATTCTTCTATACTCCTCTCTTCTCATTTTTATTATTGTGCATTGTGCCTTGGGGGCATAGCATTGCAAAGGGTGTTTTGGGGGCATCCTCCTACATGGTCTTCCTAAGTCACTTTGTCTCCTCTCTCATTTATTGTTTCCATTGGGTAAGCGTACAAACCTATATGTCACACTTTGGGCTAACAAAATAATTTCAGCCGAGTGGTTTCTGACCAAGTTTATTTCAACCGAAACCATGTGGTGGCCACTTGGCTCCTACATGGCTACGTATATTTGGGCGAGTAAATTTTGGTTGAGTGCCTTTCAGTTAAAAACTTCAAATATAAAAATAAAAATGAAATGGGTGCAGGTATTTTGCATATTAGGCTGAATTTGTTGTGATTGAAGAGAGCTCGACCAACGAGTGGGCCTACAAATCACCATCAGACCTCGGTAAGATCCTCATTTCACATTCTTTCTCTATTCAATTTTATCTCTGAAATGTTTTGTTTTTGTTAGTCTTAAGTTATGTTTTGTATTGCTTTTGTTTGTTTATCTGCATGCTACGTTATAGGGTTTTGTTGTTTTATACAAATTGATGTTGTCAATGCTTTCATTTCCATGCAAAATAGGGACTCTAATTTAGAGCCAACAAAAAATAAGGGCTTGCAAAAATAGAGAATAAGTATAGATTACCCTAATCAAAGGTCCTTACCCTAAAATAGGGGCCTGTGAAAACAAAAAATAGGGGCAACAACAAGTTAAGGGTGTACCCTAATCAAAGGTCCCTATCCTTTTTACTTTCATCTCCTTCCCCTACCAAACACGACCCCAGTGACTATACCCTAGTATTTACTTGTCGAGCTTACTATAGATAATAGCTTAAATCTATTTATGAATTTGTGATGCAGTCATGGTTAGGAGGGTCCACAAAGTTAACTGTCCAGACCGTGCAGCTAGAGGAAACACAATGGAAACAACTCCAAGATATGAAACAAATGTAGATTTAGTCATTCATTATATCATAGAATTTAAATATAGATTGGATGGCAACATACGGGCTTACAATTAGGACTCACAGGCCTGATTACAGAATATTAGAATATGCACAAGGTATAGCTTTGAAGCTCCTTTGCAAAGAATTAAAACTATCAACTATCAAGTTATGTTGTCAACTATCTAAAATCTACTTTCCTAGGCATCTATTACATCAATATATATCATCTCTAGAACATAAGATTCCTTCGTGTCGACCAAGGAAGATAACAAACTCCAATGAAGAGCTGTAACGTGTGTACATGGATAGGTCAATCCTAATTGAATGGAACTCCTCCGCAAATGCCTAGGATGATGAGTGGATCTTGGGGAAGGTCGGCCATGAACCAAACAACATTCAATGATGTGTGATTTATCTCTGCAAGTCATGAAATGCTCAACAAGTCATGAAATGCTCCGCAAGTTGTGAAATGCTCTGTAAGTCTTCTCCTTCAACTAATTATTTGAGACTGTCAGGATGCTCTGTTATGAGAAAATAGTCGATCTTCTGATAACGATATCTTACATGTACCTAATCCAAATGCTCTAAATTTTAGATATGATGTGCATGAATGTCTCTAGATCCACAAGGTCTGAGGTGTAATTGCGGTAGAATGCAGACCAAAATATAGAAACTACTACTGACTAAACTGACTGAACTAAACTGGGAAATGAAACAAACTAAAATGCAAACAAACTAAAATGAAAATGTTTTTGGTTGATGCAAGATTACTCTTGAACCAGGGATGCTCTTGCATTAGACATCCGAGGTTATTGAAAAAGTGTGACCCTCGCTTTGCTGGAGCTAGAGGGAAACCAAGATGGTCTACCTTAGCTTGAGAGATCCATGATGAATCCTCTTCTGGGCTACCTTTCCACTTCACAATATATTCTTTATAGTGTCTTCCTCTGGTTCTACATCTAATTTTACTATCCAAAATGTCCTCAATCTACTTTGGTACTTATTGTGGTAACTAGTTCTTCAAGTCTTTCTCAATGTTGTTGTTGAACTCTGCTTCATGTTACTGGCATACGTCTGCAATGTTAAAAATAGGTGATATGCCCAGTGTCTCCGGTAACTCAACTTCATATGCATTTCCTGAATCAAACATTCTGAGTATCCTACAAGGTCCAAAATTCTTCATCTTTAACTTGTTATATGTCCCAACTAGAAATCTTTTTTTTTCTCAAGTACACCATCACTTCATCTCCCACTACAAATTCCTTGTGTCTTCTCTTCTCATCTATTTGCTCTTTGTACTTGTTGTTCATCTCCTCCAAATGCTTCTTAATCTGATTATGCACTGTGTCCTACAAATTCTTCTTATTGTTATATGGAGCCTAATCAGACTCGGAGGTTAAATTTTCCCCACTTTTATCGATGTGGTTTCCCCCAAAATTATTTAACGGGGGTTTGGGGGTAGCACCCCCAAGAAGAGGTCAAGGGGCAATGCCCCTGGTGTGCTCCCTATCATGATATAAGGCGGGGTCGAGGGACAGCGCCCCCGAAACCTCAAACATTTTTTAATTATTTTATAAAGGTGTCGGGAGTTATTTTTCTATTGGCTGACATAAAAAACCCTATTTTTCTAATCGACATAAGGCTTGATAAAAGTGACTAAGGGTTAGGGTTTCTGTTGAGATATTGTATTGTAGCATTTGCAGCGGTATTAAGTTGCAAGGATTGCTAGTTATAATCAGTTTGATTTGTTGGATAATAATATTGGACTCTCTGTTGGTGGATGTAGCCCAAGTTTGGGTGAACCACATTAAAAATTGTCTCTCACTATTATTATTTCTATGTATTTTTCATTCCCCAATTTTATCTTTATTTGCATTTAATTGATATCTTCTGCATGCAATTCCTAACACTTCTACCTCTCCACTTCTATTTTCTTCCATACTAATATCCCTCAACACTACAACTCCTCTAGGGTTTACTCTGGTAACAATCTCAAAAGGTGTTCTTCCGGTACTCCTATTTACTGAATTATTATATACAAACTCTGCTTGTGAAAGAATCAAATTCCAACTTCCTGTCTTATCTCCAACCAAACATCTCAATAAGTTTCACAAACTCCTATTCACTACCTCTATCTGTCCATCAATCTGTGGATGAAATGTTGAACTAAACTTCAAATTTGTCTTCATCTTCTTCCAAAGTGTCTTCCAAAAGTATCCAAGAAATCTTGTATCTCTGTCTGAAATTATGCTTGTAAACACCCAAATTTATCCCCAAAATTGTCCATGTCTTGCAACACCTACTTAAAAATATTATCTAGACATCATGTAGCATTTTGTCCTAATCCCACACTTAATCCCACTAATCCATTAGCCAATTAATTAAATAAATCTTATTTAATTAATTAATTTCCCATTTTAATCCCATCCTTATCTCACTTAGCCAATTAATTAAATAAATTTTATTTATTTAATAAATTTCACATTCATAATCCTAATTTCCAATTAATTAAATAAATTATTTATTTAATTAATTTCCACATCATATCCCAATCCTATCCTAATCATCTTTCCAATTAATTAAATAAATTTTATTTATTTAATTAATTTCCCTCACATATTCCAACTAATTATCCTCACCTCTCACCACATTCCAACACTTATCCATCTCTTTATTGAATCATGTGTGGTACTACATTTTTTATGTAATATCTTTCACATATACTACTTTTTATATACACAATCACACATGTGGTACTTTTTGTGTACACGGTCACATATGAGCCTTATCCTCCTTTGTACACTTGTCACATGACTACAACTCCCTTGAAGAGTGGGAATAACTAATCAATCCTAGTCGTTCACATCAATCATTTATCTTTTTAATCTCAACCATCCATTCAAATCAAGTCTTTCCTATAAATCAGCCATCTCCCAAGCCATTAGCATGCATGGAGTCTTGAGTATCCTTATGCTGCCAAAATATCATTAGAGCCTTTGCATCATTCATCCATTATCTTCCATCTTATTATCTATCATCTATCATTCTTTCATCAATCATCTTCATCTTAATGTTATACTGTTGAATTGAGCAACCAACATATCAAATCAATTGATCAAATCTATCATCCGCATCTATTTGAGGTATTGAAGGATTTGGATTAGGTAATGCATTTCATTGTTTTATCATTTTTATTTTATCCAAAATTTTTATTATAGATTTTGGTGAACCCAGTGTGAACATGCGCAATTGAATCTAATCATTACTTTTTGTAGGTTTATGCACTTTGATTTGTAGGTTGAAGATATTTAATATTGTTGATTTTCTTTATTTAAGACCAGATATGTTGTAGAGGCCTTTCTATTTTACACAGGTCCTGGAAAAAGGATATCTTAGATTCGTTGGAAAGAAGACTTCGAGATCTTTCTGAAAAGTGGTTAAATGAAAGAGTTGTCTTAGTATTGATGGAGTAATGATGATTTGAAGTTGACCCTGCGATTGTGATTTTTCAAAAAAATTTGACACGCGACTTTTAGAAAAAAAAAAATCATATCTTCCAATCTAGCTAACCAAATCACATTCTATTTTTTGCAGGTGGTTAGAAATATTTAAATCCATTTTTCTATATCATTATTTTTCAGATCTATGGTACAAATGGATTTTTTGTAAAAAAAAAAATTCTTTTTCAAACCCTAGTTTATGACATAACTTTTGCATATGGAGTCCAATTTGAGCAAAAAAAATTTTGGATATTGATTAGAAAATCATAAAGGATATCATGGCCATATCTATTTTACTGTTGGATAACATTATTTTCTATTTTTTTGCAGGGTTTATTTTTCAATCTCAACACTCTTTCATTGCAAACTTCAAACAAGCATAACTTTTGCATTTTTTATCCTTTTTCAGTGAATATTTTTTTAAAAGTGCATAAATTTTTTTAAATTTTATGTTTATGCAATTCATTCTGTTGTATCAGTTCATCTTAATTAGAATATTTTAGATTTCATCTTTTTTCACATAGCTTTCTTCTATGCAAGTTTACTTGTTTCTTTTTAGAATTTGTGGCTTGTAGGGGCATCAAAGGAGCTGGAGCAGCATTTGGATCAGTCATAACAATAACTTGGAAAATAATTTTATCAAGTGTACTCATTCTAATATTTCACCTCTTAATCTTGTTTGATCACACATTTGGATTTTGGGCTTAAAATTAATCTTGTTTGCAATCACATCATTGAAACCGGTCTAAAATGAACAAGTGTCTTCCCTCACATTTAGATTTTGGGATCTAAAAAGAACAAGTGCTTGAATTGTTTTTCACACATCTCATTTCTAAAGGGTTAGTTAACAAGTATGAGTGTGAATCAAGTGATAGCTCACTTAGTTTTCTTTTATTTTAGCCTATCTAGGAGGCTTTCTTGGAGACACACCACTCTAAGGGATGACCTGAATCGAGGCTGAATCAAAATACACCCTCATTGGGAGTTGGAATCTTGTCACTCTTGGCTAAACCCCAAAGAACTTTATACCTTTGGGAAGTGAAGGTGAAGGGTGGGTTACCCCTTTCTCCCAGCTATGTGGAAGGATTTCACTTTCAATTCCATAGTCAACCTTGTGCAATAGATAGTCTAAGACCTAATTGGCCATACCCACTTGACTGTACATTAGGCTTGTGATGTGTTTTCAAGTGCTTGTTTAATAATCATCACATTTCAGTTTCAAAGTCAAAAATTTCATATGTGTCTTGTATGAATGATTCATGTGTGTATATGCATAATCATTTATTTGAACATTGTCAAATCAAGCTCTAAACACCAAACACATAAACAAGTCATACTACAAATCATACCCAAATCAATTTCATCCTAAACACATCCAAATCGATTGTATCCTTGTCACCTTCATCCTAATCATCAAATCATCATCCAAACAATCCACATCATTATTGAATCATAATCAAGCACTTGTCAAAAAGAACTTAATACTTCAACACTTGTGTGATACCATGCCAAAATTAGAAGACCTAGCACTAAAACTCATTTTCTGACTTTGCAAATCTCAAGCAAGCCAATCACCTCTAGACCAACAAATCATTCAAGAGGCCAATGACATGATTCAACAACTTCAATCTCAAGCAAGCCAATCACTTGAACTGCAACAACTCATAGCACACACACAACACCTCATGGCCACTTGTCAATCACAAACCCAACAAGCACATCATCCTCTATCCATTCACTATCAACAACAAATGCCACCTCAACCTTACATGTCATCACCCTCAACTTCACACCAACCATTACCCTATGCTATACCTCTACCACAACACCATCAACCAATTCAACAATTCCAATCATCACATCAACACATTTAACTACAACAACATCAACCAATTCAACAATTCCAACTATCAAAACAACCTATTCAACAATTCCAACAACAAGTCATATCACAACAACAAATCCAATCACCATCCCAACCTCAACAAAATCAACATCAACCTTACATGTCATTTGCTTCAACTTCATACCAACCTAATTCATCCACCTATCATGTCAATGCCACATCAACATATCCACCCACATCACAACAACATGTGAGCCCAAGTCCACCTTGGCAACAAGATCAAATGGCCTCAACTTTATATCAACCCCAAGATCTTTTGTCTACATATCGTACCATTTCACCCAACTACCAATATTATCAATGGCTTCCACAACAAGAACATGCGAGTCTAATGCAACAAGACCTAATTACCTTTGACAAGGGAGATACAAATCTAGCCAATGCATCCTATGAGTGGCTTCCATCATCCAATCAAATACCAATCCATGAGCCTATCCCAAAACCACAATGTGATCCTACTCCTAGTCCATTGGTCCATCAACCTTCATTACCTTCATCCCCATGTTCCATTAATCCTCCACCACAAGATCCCTTGGACATAACCATACAACAACTGGTCCAAGCAAATTTGATTGAGCTTCCACTGATAAAATCCTTTGAATAAATCTACTTTAAACCCCCTTGGTATAAAGATGATGCATATTGTGCATACCATAGGGTTAAGGGTCACATGACAACCAATTGTGCCAAACTTAAGAGATTGATCAAAAACCTTACAAATTGTGGTAAGATTAATCCCAATACAAATCCTAATCCATTTAATCCAATTATCCCTCCACCTAATCCTAATCCTCAACCCACAACTCCATCTACCCTTATTATCCATCCATTATATTGTCCACTTACCCATACACTTGCAAAGGATGTGATCCATTGGCTACTGGAAAGGGATACAATGCCTTCATCTCAAACACCCATTCAGGAGCCTATCAAAGAGCCCTCAATTAACATGCCTAGCCCTTCAATCCCATCATGTGGTCCACAATCCATTAAGCCTATTCAAGTACCTCCCATAAGTCCAAGTCAAGAGTCATCATGCCTTCACGTTGTTGACCATCAAGAGCTTGTTGAGCCTATCCAAGAGTTTGCCACTTCCAATTCCATTCAAGAAACCCAAGAGGTATGTCAAGAGTGTAATCTTAAGCATGTGGAAACATTAATCCCTAGTCCAACTCAAGGTAAAATCATTTTTATGTAACCTATCCATAACATGTTCCTTTTCCATGATAAAGATGATAGCCATAATGATGAATCTACCCATGAGCCACTTGATCCTATCCATCTCCCAACAAATATTCATGAGAAAGCTATCCAAATTCAACCTATCCATAACATTTAGCTTCTTTATGATCAAGATGATACCTATAAAGAAGCTATCCATGAGCACCTTGATCCTATCCATAATCATATAATCCATGAGCAAGATAACCAAATTGCTCCTAGTCATCCGCCATCTAGCCCTATCCATAATGAGCAAACATCCACTTGTCATGATGAGACACTTGTACTCCAAGTAAGCATAAAAGATCAAACAAATAACTTGGATCTTAGTGAACACAATGCTAATCAAGATCCTAATGATCCTCCTTCCACATCCACCATCGATTCCACTTTAAGTCCACCATCATATCCACTTGGTCTTACCACCCTTAAACATGAGTGTTCTTCTTTAGGACAACAATGACCTTTATCCACTTCACCTTCTCCATCCAATAATGAACTCAAGTCTAATGTTCAAAGCACACCAAGTCCTATAGTCCATCATATACTCCGAAACATGAACTACCAAGGTAAAGGCCTAGGCCTTTATGAACAAGGTATTTTGGAGCCAAACCATGTCAAAGTCCCTCCAAGTTCATATGGCCTTGGATATATACCCCAAGGTAAACAATCTAACTATGTTGGTAATTCATCTATACCTCCTAAGTCTACTCCTTTTCATCATAAACCCTATCATATACCCAAAGCATATGTCACCTTTTCACCTCCACTATCCTACAAACCCCAAAAGCATGTGACCATACACCTTCCACCATCCACTTTACCTCCACTCCTTCCAACTCCTAATATCACTCCATCCACTTTACCACCATTACTCCCAACACCTAATATCCCTATCCTCCAATCCCCTTATCCATTTATCCATAAACCCACTTTTAATCCATTTATCCTTAAGTCCCCTTACATTCCTAATCATGACTAGCAAATGCACACATTGTCTAAACATAAAACTTCCACTCACTCCACCAAACCCATGGGATTTCAAAATAAAAATTTGGATGCCTCCTTTCATAAAGCCAAAAAACCTAAGGGTCCAAATGCCTTGGGACATCAATGCCAAAAGTCAAAGCAAAGTACATTTACAAAGCTATCCAAACCACTACCCAAGCCCAAATCTTCACAAGAAAAGGTCAAAACTAAAATGGTTTGGGTCCCTAAGAACAAAACAAGAAATTCAAATGAGGCATCCTCATCCACATCTCAAAAATCCCAACAATCCTCTTCCATCCAAAAATCCCAACTTTTCCAATCCATTCAAAAGTTTCAAATATCCCAAAAATCCCACAAGCAAGGAAAAAATCATGAAAATTCTAAGTCTATGTGTGTCCCCAAATGCTTACATCATCCATAGACTAAGAAAACATCCCCATTGCTTCCTACACCACCTTCCCATCAAAAGCTTCATTGTTTATCCCGGTGTGTGCAATCGTTGGTCATGATTCCCTTCCATTCCAAAACATTCCCACATACCTCCATCTCCCCAACCTTCATCCATTATCCTACATATCTCACCCATCACCTTCCTATGGTCCATTCTTTTGCATAAGTCTTTCATCCATCCTTTTCCATAAGCTCTACATAATCCACATCATAATCCATTAGGCTTTTATCCACTATCCCCTATCCATCCATCTATCCTTTCATAATCCATTAGCTTTTTATCCACTATCCACCTAATCCATCTCTCTCATTCAATCATTTACCAACATCTATGAGCATAATTGACATGGTCCATGAGAGGACATCCATCTCCAACAGGACTACCAACATTCATAGCACTAGACACTTGAGTCCCTCCTATTCATTACCATGGTGAAAACCTGGCAAACAAGTGCCATGTGTAATTGTCATCCCATCTTAAAACAAAAAGAATTAAAAAAAAAAAAGAAAGTAAAGAGAAATCCCTTCATCTAATGGTGAAAACCCAGTAAACAGACACCTTGGATAAGTACCATGATGAAAACCTGGCAAATGGGCATCATGTGTAGGTTGATCTTCTATGTCACTTACACTTGGGGGCATGTTGTCTCATCTAAACTATCTATCCCATCATACCATTACCATACCATCCTACCATCCTTAGCCATTACACCTACACATACCTATCCTATTGAGTCCATTCATTCTCCCTTCCTCCTTTTGATCTTGATAAAGATATAGGGGCAAAATGTTGAAATAAGATCTTATATCTCTTGATATACCTTATCTTTTCCAAACAATCCTATCATTATCCACGTATCATAAGCCTTGTCATGTAAAATCCATCATATCATCCTTTTTGTCATAAGTTTTGTCATGCAAAATCTTATAAACCTAGAATGGGGGCATGTTGTTCCTATGCGACATAGTCTTTGGAGATCACATCCTAACTCCATTATGAGGCATACATCAATCCACTATAGTATATTATTATACCTATCCATCTATCATGAGCTTTTCCTTTTATGGCCTATCCCTTTATCCAGCCATTTACTATCACCCATCCTTTTATCCATCCAATATCATTCATCCATCCTTGCATATAGACTTGGTTTTCCCTTGTCATTGGTATCAAGCACAAAGGCTACCCAAATTGTAAATCCATTGGCATTTTCCAAAACATTTCAAAAAAATCCAAAAAAATCAAATATCCCAAAAATCCAAAAAAAAAATTCAAAAAATACAAAATCAAATCAACTATCTTCTATCATCAATCAAAATCATCAAATCAAATCACAAATCTAATCAAATCATTAAATCAAATCAAATTCATCAACGATCAATCATCATCAAATCTCAAATCCATCAAAGCAAATTAAATATCCAATCAAATCACCAAATCAAGCCAATCTATCAATTAATCAAAATCACATTAATCCAATCCATATCATCCCATCAATAATATCAAACTCAAATCAAATCAATCCATCAAATTCATTAGTCACATTCATATCAATACAATTCAATCAAATCAATTCTTTAAATCAATCCTTTCATCCACTCAAATCAATCCAAAGAATCAAAGCAATAATCCAAATGCAAGTCAATCATTAATCCATATCAATCAAGCTAATCAATCAAGTGAAATTATCCAATCGCAATCAACGGTCTTCATCCCAATCTTGTCATAAACTAAATCAATAAAACAATCATCATCATTACCAATGGGAAATATCATTCCCACATCCTTGTATTGATCTAGGGATATAGCGTTCCCCTCAATGATAACACTATTATCATCAATCAAACAATTAATCATTGGTTTATAGCTTGACAGGGGCAATACCTTGTTTGTTTTTGAATCATTTGTGCATGCTTGCTTTCTTGCTTGTGTGTGTTATCATTTTATCTTGCATATGTATCAAATTGATAATCATTCTAGCTAATATTCATATCTTGTATGTGTTGGAATAGTTTTTTGCATCATCCTTTACATCTAAGGTCATATCATACCTTTTGTGCACTAGGACTTTAATGCTCTAAGTTTTCTTCCTCATACATGGTGTAGTCATGGTAGGAGTGTTCACAGAATGAACTACCTAGACCGTACGGCAAGAGTAAACACAACGAAAACAACTCAAACAAATGGAACAAATGTAGATTTAGTCATTCAGTATATCATTGAATTCAAATACAATCTAGCCAGCAACATGCGAGCTTACAATCTAGGCTCACAGGCCTGATTACATACATCCGCAAGATAAAGCTTTGAAGCTCCTTCATACAAATCTAAACTAAGGACTATGAGTCAACTACTAACTGCTTTCCTAAGGATCTATTACATATTTATATATCATTTCCGGACCAATAAATTCCTCTGCATTGGCTAAGGAAGGTCACCAACTCCAACGAAGAGTTCTAACATGTTCACAGATAGGTCAGACCTAAATGCATAGAACACTTCCTCAAATGAATGGAACAACATGCGGACCCTTGGGGAAGGTCAGCCACAAACCAAAGGACATTGAATGATGTGTTATTAAGATTCACAAGTTAAGGAATGATCTACAAGCCTTCTTCTTTAGCTAATTAACAGGAACTATTAGGATGCTCTGCTCTGAGAAAATAGTTGATCTTCTGACAGAGATATATTTATGATAACTAATCCAAATGCTCTAAATTCTTGATATGATGTAGATGAATGAATGTAGATGCTAAGTCTAGATCCGTAAGATGTGAAATGCCAAAACCAGAACACAAGCTGAAAACTACTACTAACTGAACTACCTGAACTAAACTGGAAAATGAAAGAACTGAAATGCAAATGTTTTTGGTTGATGCAAGATTACTCTTGAAACAGGGATGCTCCTGCATCATACAGCCAGGGTTTTTGAAAAAGTGAGTCCCTCACTTTGCTAGGGCTAGGGGAGAACTAAGATAGTCCACCTCAGCCTGAGAAATCCATGATGAATATTCTTTCAATCTACCTTTCCACATCACAAGATATTCTTTGTATTGTCTTCCTCTAGTGCTGCATCCAACTCTGCTATCCAAAATGTCTTCAATTTGTTTGGGTGCTTGTTGTGGTAAATGCTTCTTCAAGTCTTCTTCCATGTTTTCACTAAACTCTGCTTCATGATACTGATATAGGTCTGCAATGTTGAAAATAGGTAAAATACCCAATGTCTCTGGTAATTCCACTTCATATGCATTTCCTGAATCAAATTTCCTAAGTATCCTACAAGGTCCAAACTTCTTCATCTTCAACTTGTTATATGTCCCAACTAGAAATCTTTCTTTTCTCAAATACACCATAAATTCATCTCCAACTTCAAATTCCTTATGTCTTCTCTTCTCATCAGCCTTCTCTTTGTACTTACTATTCATATCCTCCAAATGCTTCTTCACCTGATTATGCACTATCTTCATGTGATCTGCAAATTCTTCTGCTTCTGCACTGCTCTTTTCTTCTATACTAATATCTCTCAATTCTACAGCTCCTCCAGGATTCACTCCAGTCACAATCTCAAAAGGTATTCTTCCAGTACTCCTGTTCACTAAATTATTGTATGCAAACTTTTCTTGTGAAAGAATCAAATCCCAACATCCGGTCTTCTCTCCAACCAAACATGTCAACAAGTTTCCCAAACTCCTATTCACTACTTCTGTCTGTCCATCTGTCTGTGGATGAAAAGTTGAAATAAATTTTAGATCGGTCTTCATCTTCTTCCAAAGTGTCTTCCAGAAGTATCCAACAAACTTTGTATCTTTGTCTAAAACTATACTCTTAGGTAATCCATGCAATCTTACAATCTCCTTAAAAAATAGGTCAGCTACATGCACTGCATTAGTTGTCTTCTTACAAGGTATGAAATGAGCCATCTTTGAAAATCTATCAACCACTACAAAAATTGAGTCATGTCCTCTCTGTGTCCTAGGTAATCCCATTACAAAGTCCATGCTTATGTCTTCCCAAGGTCTCTCCGGTACTGCCAAAGGTTTATACAATCCAATGTTCTAACTACTCCCTTTTACAACATGACAAACTCTACAACTTTGCACAAATCTCTGAACATCCTTATGTAACTAAGGCCAAAAGTAATTTTCACTCACCAAAGCCACTATCTTATCAATGCCAAAATGTCCTGCCAATCCACCACTATGTTTCTCCTTGACCAAATTATCCCTTATTGAACTCTTAGTATGCATAACTAACTTCCTTTGAACAACATATCTTCTTGAATGAAATAGTCCAACCACTTAGTCTTATCTATTACAACAGGTTCTTTACATGCCTGCCAAGGTTCTACAAAATCAGTGTCTCCCTCATACATGTTCTTCATTTCATCAAAACTCAACACTTCAACTCTCATCTCTGTCAACAAGTTTCTTCTTCTACTCAATGCATCAACAACTTTGTTTGATTTACCACTCCTATGCTGCAACACAAAAGTATAACTTTGCATGAACTCTACCCATCTCATATGTTTTTTATTTAACTTACCTTGACTATTCAAATATTGCAAAGCTTGATGATCTGTATACAACACAAACTCCTTAGGAAACAAGTAATGTCTCCGCTTCTTCAAGGCTTGAATTATGGCATAGAACTCTTGATCATAAACTAAATATCTTCTCCTTGCATCATTCAACTTCTCACTGAAATATGCTACAGGTCTACCTTCTTGACTTAACACTGCTCCAATTGCATTTCCACTTGCATGACAATCAACTTGATAATACCCTATTGAAATCTGGCAATGCTAAAATAGGTTGCTCTGTCACTTTCTGCTTCAACAACTCAAAACTTTTATCTACTCCAGATGTCCACTTGAAATCTTTTATGTCACCGCTCAGAGTCTCTATCATAGGGCTACAAACTGAACTAAAATTTCTAATAAACTTCCGGTAGAAACTAGCCAATCCACGAAATGATCTAACTTCTCCAATGCTCTCCGATGTAGGCCATTCAATAATTGCTCTCACTTTCTCAGGGTCCATCTTCAATCCCTGCGTAGAAATCACAAATCTAAAATACACCAACTCCTCTTTCATGAAACTACATTTCTTGATGTTTATCAGCAATCTCTCTTCTCTCAAACTCTAAGAAACTTGTCTAATATGCCACAAATGTTCTTCTTTTGTCTTACTAAAAATGAAAATGTCATCCAAGTACACAATAAAAAACTTACCAAAGAATTTCTTCAAGACTTCATTCATCAATCTCATGAAAGTACTCAGTGCATTTGTCAATGCAAAAGGCATCACTAACCACTCATACAATCCTTCATTTGTCTTAAAAGAAGTCTTCCATTCATCTCCTTCTCTGATTTTGATCTAATGGTATCCACTCTTCAAGTCTATCTTTGTGAAATATCTTGCTCCACTCAAACAATCCATAATATCATCCATCCTAGGTAAAGGAAATCTATACTTAACTCTGATCTTGTTTATTGCTCTAGAGTCACTACACATTCTCCATTCTCCATCCTTCTTTGGTGCTAACAATGTAGGTACTGCACAAGGACTCAAACTTTCTCTGATCAATGCTTTTCTCAACAACTCTTGTATCTGTCTATTCAATTCTTCATTCTCTACTGGTGTCATCCAGTGTGCTGCTTTGTTAGGAAAACTTGCTCCTGGTATAACATCCATGTGATGGTTGATACTCCTTATAGGTGGCAATCCATCCAGTACATTATCTGATATGATGTCTTCATACTCTATCAACAACTCTTTTATCTCCTCCGGTTAAGTATCTTTCTTCAATGCTTCAGGCTTTTTAGGAATCAAGGCATAGCACATACTTTCCTATTTCAAACCATCCAAAAATTTCCTTCCATCTACCAAACAAATTCTAGCATTCCCATATACCACATCTTTAGGATCATCTTCTAAAGGAATCAAAGTAATTCTTTTCCCATTTTCTATTATAGTATATGTGTTCTTTCTCCCATCATGTATAGCCTTTCTATCATACTACCAAGGTCTACCCAACAAGATATGACAAACATCCATAGGCATAATATCACACAAGACTTCATCATGATAAGATCCAATATGAAATTTCACCAAACATTGTTCACTCACCAGTACCTTATGATCATCCTGAATCCATGCTATCTGATAGGGCTTAGGGTGTATTAATCTTTCCAACTTCAGCTTAGTCACCATCTCCTCTGAAACTAGGTTATCTGAACTACCACTATCAATTACAACTATTACAACACTTACCTTCGGATTTGCATCTTGTTCTAAACAAGTTGTTCCTCTGTGTGGTTCTTCATTTGTCTCTACTTGAAATAGTGCTCTCGTCATCACAAGTGATTCTTCATTCTCTAGTTTACCAACAGAATAGGGGTCATCTAATTCAATAGGTTCTTCTTCAACATAGGCTACTCTTCCACTATTCTTTGTCTTCTTATTTGTACTACCTTGATTACACTCAAATGCTCTATGTCCTTCACCTCCACACTTGAAACAAGTATCTCTGAATGTCTTCTTATCAAATCCTCTTCCTTCTCTTGTGTATCTTTCATTCTGGTATGCACTAGGGTTTCCTCTCCGGTAAAAATTTATGTCATCTCTCCGGTAAGCATTGTTATTTTTGTCATCCTTCTTAAATGGACTGTCAAACTTGTTCTTCTCTAGAAATAATCTATCTCCTCCATAAAATGTCCTACCTCCTTGAAATTTACCTCCTCTGCCTCTCTGTCTCTGATCATGTCACTTATTTAGCTTCTCTTCAACCTTAAGGGAAAACTGATATGCTTCCTCCAAAGATGTCATCCTTACCAAAATTAGTTCTTCTTGAATGTTTAATCTCAGTCCATTGATGCATCTAGCCATTTTCTCCTTTCTTGCTTCACTATGTCATGTTCTTATGATCATCTTATGAAATTTTTCAGTGTACTCCTTCACAGATTTCTCCTTTTGTCTTAGGTTTTGCAATCTTTTCCACAGCTCCAACTCATAGTCATGACATCAACTCTAGGTCTCTTTCCAATCTTTGAAATAGCTCACAACATCTTTACCTGATCAGATTATTTTTCTTTATAACCGTCTAGGGTTTCACCAATTTGTTTAGTAGATTGAAATTCTCCTTCATCATCACTTTCAACATTAGGTCTTGGTGTCAACCCTCTTCGCCTATCTTCTTCAACATCATCCAATCAAATTCAAATTGTTCTCATCAATTCCATCATCTCATCCATTCTATTAGCCATTGTACCAACATGAGGAACTCTTCGCAGTGGCATCTTCCTAGGATCAAGTGCAAACTGCCTCAGGTTTGGTGATCAGGCTACAAGCGACAACTACCTCTCAATCAATGATCAGTTGTACACAAGTAACCTACCTCAGATCGGTGATCTTATTACAACAAGACCTTACAGAATCCCCTTTGCCAATTTGCTCCAAAGAATTGAAACTTTCCTCTAATACCACTTGGTGCAGTCATGGTAGGAGGGTTCATAGAATGAACTATCCAGACCATGTAGCAAGAGTAAACACAATGGAAACAACTCAAGGAAATGGAACAAATGCAAATTTAGTCATTCAATATATCATAGAATTTAAATACAATCTGGCCAGCAACATGCAGGCTTACAATCCGGCTCACAGGCCTAATTACATACATGCGCAAGATAAAGCTTTGAAGCTCCTTCAGACAAATCTAAACTAAGGACTATAAATCAACTACTAACTACTTTTCTAAGGATCTATTACATCTTTATATATCATTTTCAGACCAATAGATTCCTTCGTGTTAGCTAAGGAAGGTCACAGACTCCAATGAAGAGATGTAACGTGTTCACAGATAGGTCAGACCTAAATGAATAGAACACTTCCTCAAATGAATGGAACAATGTGCGGACCCTTGGGGAAGGTCAGCCATGAACCAAAGGACATTGAATGATGTGTCATTGAGATTCACAATTCAAGGAATGATCCGCAAGCCTTCTCCTCTAGCTGATTAACAGGAACTGTTAGGATGCTCTGCTATGATAAAATAGTTGGTCTTTTGATAGTGATATCTTTTCGGTAACTGATCCAAATACTTTGAATTCTTTTTATGATGTAGATAAATTAATTTAGATGCTAAATCTAGATCTGCAAGATATGAAATGCCAAAACTGGACCACAAGCTGAAAACTTCTAGTGACTAAACTAAACTGGAAAATGAAAGAACCGAAATATAAATATTCTTGGTTGATGCAAGATTACTTTTGAACTAGGGATCCTCCTGCATCAATATGTTAGATAAGGTTGTATTATGCTGGGGCACAAGACACATCGTCACCTTGGTCCTTATACCTTGGTGCATAATGTCTAGTGCTATATCAAACACCATGGTTGCTCACTTTCATTATAGAATAACGCATCTTTCATTTCTTCTATTCATTCCCTTATCTTTCTTCCTTGATCAATCAATTTCATTTCGAGAGCCTATCCATGTTTGTCCAACCCGCCTATCCTCTCAAGGGGGCATCATCATCATATCCTTACATCATCATCCTATCTTTTTATTATCCTATCCTTTTCTACTATCCATACCTTAGCTTATTTGAAATGATGTTTTCTTGACATAAATCTCATCATCTCAAACATCATCTTAGAGAGGGGAAAAATGTAGACACCCAAATTTATCCCCAAAATTGTCCATGTCTTGCAACACCTAGTTAAAAACATTATCTAGACATCATGTAGCATTTTGTCCTAATCCCACTCTTAATCCCACTAATCCATTAGCCAATTAATTAAATAAATCTTATTTATTTAATTAATTTCCCATTTTAATCCCATCCTTATCGCACTTAGCCAATTAATTAAATAAATTTTATTTATTTAATTAATTTCCCCCATATATTCCAACTAATTATCCTCACCTCTCACCACATTCCAACACTTGTCCACCTCTTAATTGAATCATGTGTGGTACTACATCTTTTATTTAATATATTTCACATGTACTACTTTTTATATACACAATCACACATGTAGTACTTTTTGTGTACACAATCACATATGAGACTTATCCTCCTTTGTACACTTGTCACATGACTACAACTCCCTTGAAGAGTGACAATAACTAATCAATCCTAGCCGTTCACATCAATCATTTAGCCTTTTAATCTCAACCATCCATTCAAATCAAGTCTTTCCTATAAATCAACCATCTCCCAAGTTGTTAGCATGCATGGAGTCTTGAGTATCCTTATTTTGTCAAAATATCATTAGAGCCTTTCAATCATTCATCCATTATCTTCCATCTTATTATCTATCATCTATCATTCTTTCATCAATCATCTTCATCTTAATGTTATGCTGTTGAATTGAGCAACCAACATATCGAATCAATTGATCAAATCTATCATCTGCATCTATCTGAGGTATTGAAGGATTTAGATTAGGTAATGCATTTCATTTCTTTATCATTTTCATTTTATTCAATATTTTCATTATACAATGTTCTTAGGTAATCCATGCAATCTCACAATCTCCTTGAAAAATAGGTCAACTACATGCATTGCATCAGTTGTCTTCTTACAAGGTATGAAATGTGCCATCTTTGAAAATCTATCCACCACTACAAATATTGAATAATGTTCTCTCTGTGTCTTTAGCTATCCCATTGTGAAATCCATGCTTATGTCTTCCCAAGGTCTCTCCGGTACTATCAGGTTTATACAATCCAATGTTTTGACTACTTCATTTTGCAACTTGACAAACTCTACAACTCTGCACAAATTTCCTAACATCCTTATGTATCTAAGGCCAAAAGTAGTTCTGACTTACCAAAGCCAATGTATTATCAATGCCAAAATATCTTGCCAACCCATCATTGTGTTTCTCCTTGATCAAATTGTCTCTCATTGAACTCCTAGGTATGCATAAAGTTCATTTCCTCTGAACAACATATCTTCCTGAATAAAATAGTCCAACCACTTGCTCCTATCTATCACAATAGGTTCCTTACATGCTTTCCAAGGTTTTTTAAAATCATAATCTTCCTCATACATGTTCTTCAATTCATCAAATCCCAACACTACAACTCTCATCTTTGTTAGCAAGTTCCTTCTCCTACTTAATGCATCTCCAACTTTATTTGACTTGCCACTCCTATGCTTCAATACAAAAGTATAACTCTGCATGAAATCTACCCATCTCATATGTCTCTAATTCAACTTTCCTTGACTATTCAAATATTACAAAGCTTGATGATCTGTATACAACACAAACTCCTTAGGCAAAAAGTAATGTCTCCACTTCTTCAAGGCTTGAATTATGGCATAGAACTCTTGATCATAAAATGAATATCTTCTCCTTGTATCAATCAAATTCTCTCTGAAATATGCTACTGGTCTACCCTCTTGACTTAAAACAATTCCTATTGCATTCCCACTTGCATCACAATGTACTTGAAATACCTTATCAAAATTTGGTAATGGCAAAATAGGTTGCTTTGTCACTTTCTACTTCAATAATTCAAAACTTTTATGTACTCCTGATGTCCACTTGAAATCTTTTTTATCACCTCTGATTGTCTCTATCATAGGGTTACATATTGAACTAAAATTTTTGATGAAATTTTGGTAGAAACTAGCTAATCCTTGAAATTATCTAACTTCACTAATTCTCTCTAGTGTAGGCTATTCAACAATTGCACTTACTTTCTCAGGGTCCATCTTCAATCCTTCTGCAGAAATCACAAATCTCAAATATATGATTTCTTCCTTCATGAAACTACATTTCTAGAAGTTTATTAGCAACTTCTCTTCTCTCATTCTTTTCTATACTTGTCACAAGTGCCACAAATGTTCTTCTTTTGTCTTACTGAAAATCAGAATATCATCCAAATATACAATAACAAACTTACCTAAGAATTTCTTCAAAACGTCATTCATCAATCTCATGAAAGTACTCGGTGCATTTGTCAATCCAAAAAGCATCACTAACCACTCATACAAACCTTCATTTGTCTTAAAAGAAATCTTCCATTCATCTCCTTCTCTGATTCTGATCTAATGGTATCCACTCTTCATGTCTATCTTTGTGAAATATTGTGCTCCACTCAAACAATCCATAATGTCATCCATCCTAGGCAATGGGAATCTATATTTAACTATGATTTTGTTTATTGCTCTAGAGTCTGTACACATTCTCCATTCTCCATCCTTCTTCGGTGATAACACAAAATGTATTGTACAAGGACTCAAACTTTCTCTAATCAAACCGTTCCTCAACAATTCATGTATCTATCTATTCAATTCTGCATTCTCAACCGGTGTCATTCTATATTTTACTTTGTTAGGCAAACTAGCTCCATATATAAGATCCATGTGATGACTGATACTCATGATTGGTGGCAATCCCTCAGGTACATTATCTGATATGATATCTTCATACTCTGTTAGCAACTCAGTTATCTCCTCTGGTTGTGATTCTTTAGTCTCCTTCAATGTTTCAGGCTTCTTAGGGATCAAAGCATAGCACATATTTTCATGTCTCAAACCATCCAAAAATTTCCTTCCATCTATCAAACAGGTTATAGCATTCTCACATACTTCACTCTTAGGATCATCTTCCAGAGGAAACAAAGTAATTCACTTTCCATTTGATGTTATAGTGTATGTATTCTTTCTCCCATCATGTATAGCTTTCCTATCATACTGCCAAGGTCTACCCAATAAGATATGACAAACATCCATAGGAATAATATCACACAACACTTATTGGGATAACATCCAATATGAAATTTCACCAAGCATTGTTCACTCACCAGTACCTTATGGTCATCCTAAATCCATGCTATCTAATAGGGATTAAGGTGTTTCAATCTTTCCAACTTAAGCTTAGTCACCATCTTTGCTAAAACTAGGTTATTTGATCAACCACTATCAATCACAAATTTACAACATTTACCTCCTGATTTGCATATGGTTCTGAACAAACTTTTCCTCTGCGGTGGTTCTTCATATGTTTCTTCTTGAAATAGTGTTCTCCTCATGACAAGTGATTCTCCTTTCTCAGGTTTACCAAGTGAACTAGGTGATCCAACCAATTCTTCCACATAGGTTGCTCTTCCACTATTCTCTATTCTTTCACTTGTAGTCCCCTGATTACATTCAAATGCTCTATTTCCTTCACCTCCATATTTAAAATTGTTGGGAATTAAGGTGTCTCAACCTTGGCAATTCCTTGCATTTATTATTCGTAATATATTTATTTATTTAGCCTATGTTGTAATTTTGTTGCACATCCTATTTTTTCATTTAGTGTGAAGTGGTACGGTGAGTTGTCACTCCACTTGTAAGATGACTAGGATGGTCAACTCACTCCATGTGGAGATAGGTGTCCCCTTTGTGTGGTAGAGGTTTTCTACTACCATGTGTGGGCATCTTGACTAGTGTGTAAGTGAATCTTGACTGAAACGGTTATGACAGATTCCTATGACAGAATCTATGACGTGTAAAAGTAAAAAATGGAATGTTCTATGATAGGTGAAGACATGTGTCACAAGGCATCTTTGGGTGCCCCAAGGGGGGTTATGACATGTTGTAAGAGAATATTTTATTTTTAGCATGTGTATGATAGATTCTCTTACAGCTATAAAATATGACAGTTATGATGGATTATATGGCAGTCGTAAGAGTATCTGTCATAGCCCAACTTGGGAATAGGTGACTTCTTTGGGATGGGGTGATATAACAAGTGTCGTGAACACCCTAGTGTTGGAAAAGTGTCCCTAGGCATGGATTTTGGGCCATGAGGCCATGTTGGATGCCCATCTCAAGATAGGCTCATATTTTGCCTTGTAACTTTTATATAAATAGGTGCCTTGAGAGGAGATGTAGTATGTGATTGACATGTACTATTATGCTTCCAAATTATCTCTAGATACAAGTGTCAAAGACTTTTGCAAGATAATTAGCTCTGTAACTCTATTGTAAACCTCATTGTTTAGATAATACATTTGAGCTGTGTTTTGGAGTGTGGGGTTTTTCACCATAAGGGTTTTCCCCACGCATATCTTGTCTCTCTTCTTTTGTCTTACATTCTTGTGTTGTGTATTGCTGCAATATCTCTTTTATTAGATTAATAACTATGTAATTGTAAAGGTTGAAAAGAATTTGCACTCATCTCTCCTCATTAGATTAGTGTAGGAAGCAATTTTCGTACACCTAGCTTCCTTTCAATTGGTATCAGAGCTTGATCACCTTTGGTCCTAGTTGTTGGGTAGGGGATTTTTGAGCTAATCTTAGGTTGTGTAGGAGATTTGTGCAGAGTATTCTATAATCTTGTTGCAGGAAGGAGATGATAGGCACATCCAGAAGATTAGAGGTGGAGAAATTCAATGGAACAAATTTTGAGTTATGGAAACTTAAGATGGAAGACATGCTTGTTGATCGAGACCTATGGGAAACTATATCTGGTTTAAAATAAACTGAAATGACCAAAGTTGAGTTAGATCTCAAAGATCAAAAGGCTAAGGGTCTCATAAGACTCAGTCTAGCTGATTATGTCCTATTAAATGTCCATGAGGAGAAGACCATGAAAGACCTTTGGAAGAAGATGGGTGATGTTTATCAGGCCAAATCCCTGGTGAACAAGCTTTTCCTGAGAAAGAATTTGTATTCTCTAAGGATGGAGGATCTGTTGTAGATCACCTGAATTCTTTCAACATGTTAGTTGCACAATTGACATCTGTTGGTGTGAAGATGGAGGAGGAGGATCATTGTATGACCTTGCTTTGTTCTTTTCTAGACTCATGGGATCATCTTGTTATGGTTATTGGGAGCACTGCATCCCCTTTAAAAATGGATGAAGTGGTATATTCACTATTATATGAAGAGATGGGGAGAAAGTCTTTTGAAGCAGCCAAAGAGGCCCTTGTAGTTCATGGAAGACCCAAGGAGAAAGGGAAAAACAAGGACAAGAAATATGAGAAGGGTAGATCCAAATCTCTTGGAAAGTCCAAGGCTCTCTATTGGAACTGTGGAAAAACTAGGCATTTCTAAAAGGAATGCAAAGAGGAAAAGAAAAAGGAGAAGAAGAATGCCCCAGATTTAGATTCTGACAAGTCACAAGATGATGGTGATGCCTTCATCGCAACCCTGGCCACCCATGCATTTGATGATGTGTGGTTGATAGATTCTAGTACATCATTCCACATGACCTCGGATCAAAGTTGGTTCATGAAGTATGAAGAGTTTGATGGTGGAAGAGTGTACCTAGGTGACGATTCTCATCTAAAGATTGTTGGTCGTGGAAGAGTCTCAATCTGATTCCCTGATGAATGAGTGAAGGGGATCACTGGGGTTATGCACATCCTAGGCTTGGCACATAACCTGCTTTCTGTAAGTATGCTGAATGATGTAGGTGTGCAGGTTGTCTTTTCGAAGGATGGATGTAAGATGACTAGAGGATCTATGGTGCTTGTGAAGGGTACTCAGAGAGGTACTCTATTTTAGCTGGAGGCATACACTTCATAGTTCAATAGTTCTTCTGACTCGAAGAAAAGAGCTAAAGTCGCTTCATCCCCACCATCTGAACCAGCAGTGAAGAAATCTGTTGTAACAAATTGTGATGGTAGTGCATCTTAGGTACCCAAAGGTGCTCATACTTTGGAAGTTAAGCTTCTTGCTGAAAAGGCAATGTTATGCCATATGAGATTTGGCCACATTGGTGAGAAGGGTCTTAGAACCCTAAAAAAAGAAAACTTCGTTGAGGGGTTAAATGATTGTAATCTCGAGTTCAACTTTTGTGAACATTGTATATATGGAAAGAAAAATTGTGTTCAATTTTACTCTAGTTCTCACAACTCTTCTGGTGTGTTGGACCTCATTCATTTTGATGTGTTTGGTCCTATTAGTGTTCCATCGATTTCCAAATCTGCATACTTTTGTATCTTTCATAGATGATTACAGTAGGACATGGATTTATTTTCATAGAAGCAAGACTAAAGTCTTTAGTTGGTTCAAAGAGTTTAAATCTTTTGTTGAGAATTAGACTAGTAAAAAGATTAAGTGTTTGAGAACTGATAACGATGGTGAGTTTTGTTTGGTAGAGTTTGATAAGTTATGTAAAGAGCAAGGGATTGAAAGACATAAGACAACTCCATACACCTCGTAGTAAAATGGAGTTACAGAGAGGATGAATAGGAGACTTATGGAGAAGGCTAGGAGTATGCTTAGTGGAGCAAGCCTCAAACAAAAGTTTTGGGCTGAAGCTATAGCCACTGCTTGCTACCTAGTAAACAGGTCTCCTACATTAGCTCTTGTTGGTAAGACACCTATGGAGGTGTGGTCTGGTAAGAAGCCTTCAATTAGACATCTTCATATTTTTGGTTGTGAGGTATATGCACATGTGCCTAGGGAGAAATGGTCTAAATTGGAGAACAAGGCTGTTAAGTGTATTTTCATTGCCCATGGTGTTGGTGTGAAAGGATACAAGTTTTGGGATCCTGTGGCTGAAAAAGTGTTGTATAGTAGAAGTGTTATTTTCAGAGAGCTAACACCTTCTTCCGTTGTTCTACATCCAAAATAGATAGAAAAGAAAGAGGATGTGGTTTAGTTTCCTTCTACCCCTGAGAAGACTGAACCAACAAACCCTGTGAGACCTGATGATGAGGAGAGCTCTAGTAGCTCTGAAAGCTCAGAAGAAGTAGAACCTCAACTTTAGCCATTGAGGAGGACTACATGAACAAGAAAGCAACCTGATAGGTTTGGTTATTCATTGCTTGATTCTAGTTGTGCTTTTTCCTTGCTTACTAACACTGATGAGCCTAGAACTATGACAGATGCTATGGGCATGAAATATGCAGGTTCCTAGAAGGAGCCCATGGAAGATGAGATGGCTTCTTTGGAAAAGAATAAAACATGGGACTTGGTGCATTTGCCTGAAGAATAAAAACTTGTTGGATGCAAATGGGTGTTCAAGAATAAATTCGGTACAGATGGCAGTGTTGAAAAGTACAATGCCAAACTGGTTACAAAGGGGTATTCACAAGTGGAGGGCATGGATTACGGTGAAATTTTCTCTCCCATTGCAAAGATGACATATATTCAATTCCTGTTATCTCTTACAATAACTTATGACTTAGAGGTGGAGCAGATGGATGTGAAGACAACTTTCCTTCATGGTGATTTGGAGGAAGAGATTTACATGTCACAGCCAAAGCATTACATAGAGAAAGGTAAAAAAAAATTGGTTTACAAGTTGAAAAAGTCTTTGTATGGTTTGAAGCAGTCTCCTAGGATGTGGTACTTGAAGTTTGATGCCTTTGTGTTGTCGGTTGGATTTCTAAGATTGAAATCAAATCATTGTGTGTATTATAAATTTGACAATGATCGCATTCTCATTATTGCATTATATGTTGATGATATGTTGTTAATTGGGAATGGTAAGAATATGATTGTTGATTTGAAGTCTCAGTTGTCAGTATAGTTTGAGGAAAAATCTAGGGGTAGCCAGGTACATTCTAGGAATGGAAATAAAAAAAGATAGAGCTAATAGAAAATTTTGGTTAAGCTAGAGTAAGTATGTGAAGACCGTGTTGGATAGGTTCAACATGGCAGATTGTAGACCGTTGTGTGTTCCTGTTTCATTGGGGACATAGCTATTTGTTAATGATTGTCCAAAATCTCCTAGTGAGGTGGAGGACATGAGCAGAGTACCTTATGCTAGTGCTATTGGTAGTTTGATGTATACTATGGTCTGCACAAGACCAGACATTGCCCAAGCAGTGGGTGTCCTTAGCCGATATATGGCTAATCTTGGACGAGTACATTGGGATGCAGTAAAGTGAGTGTTTAGATGTTTGAGGGGTACTTCTAAGTATTCCATATGATATCATGGTAATCTGATAGGACCTCCATATTCAGTTTGTATTCATGGACTCATGGATTCTGATTGGACGAGTGACATTGATAGCAGGAGATCCACCAGTGCCTATGTGTTCACTATGTTTGGTGGTGCAATTAGTTGGATGAGTAAGCGACAACTTGTGGTTGCTTTGTCCATGACAAAAGCTGAGTATATGGCAGAAAATCATGCTTGTAAGGAATCCATTTGGCTTAAGAGATTGTGTTTAGATATTGGTGTTGATGCAAGACAAATTACAATTTCTTGTGCTAGTCAAAGTGCGATTTGCCTAGCAAAGAATCCAACTTTCCATGCCAGAACAAAGCATATTGATGTATAGTTTCACTTTGTGCAAGACATGGTAGAGGATGGGAAGATGAATTTGGAGAACGTAGACACTTTGAAGAATGTTGCGGATGCATTGATGAAACCAGTGGGCAAAGAGAAGTTTAGATGGTATTTGGAGTCTATGGACCTCTTAGCCTATAGTAGTTAAATCTTGTTATTTCTATTAGCTCTTACAAGGTGTTCGACAAGTGGGAGAATGTTGGGAATTAAGGTGTCTCAACCTTGGTAACTCCTTTCATTTATTATTTGTAATGTATTTATTTATTTAGCCTATGTTGTAATTTTGTTGCACATCCTATTTTGTCATTTAGTGTGAAGTGGCATGGTGAGTTGTCACTCCACTTGTAAGATGACTAGGATGGTCAACTCACTCCATGTGGAGATAGGTGTCCCCTTTGTGTGGTAGAGGTTTTCAACCATGTGTCGGCATCTTGACTAGTGTGTAAGTGAATCTTGACCGAAACAGTTATGATAGATTCCTATGATAGAATCTATGATGCGTAAGAGTAAAAAATGGAATGTTCTATGATAGGTGAAGACATGTGTCACAAGGCATCTTTGGGTGCCCCAAGGGGGTTATGACATGATGTAAGAGAATATGCTATTTTTAGCCTGTGTATGATAGATTCTCTTACAGCTGTAAGATTTGATAGTTATGACAGATTCTATGACAGTCATAAGAGTCATAAGAGTATCTGTCATAGCCCAACTTGGGAATAGGTGACTTCTTTGGGTTGGAGTGATATGACAAGTGCCATGAACACCCTGCAGTGTTGGACAAGTGTCCCTAGGTGTGGATTTTGGGCCATAAAGCCATGTTGGACGCCCATCTCAAGATAGGCTCATTTTTGCCTTATAACTTCTATACAAACATGTGCTTTGAGAGGAGATGTAGTATGTGATTGATAGGTATTGTTATGCTGCCGGATTATCTCCAGATACAAGTATTGAAGACTCCCACAAGAGAATTGGCTCTGTAACTATTATCACTCAGAATTGCACCCGTATGCAAGGCTTGTTAAAGCACTACAATTCCATGTAACATGGGACTAATCTCAGGTTGTGGGTGCCCTATGATGAGATTAGACCTCCAGATTATGGGCTGGTTCCCTTCAAATGTTCTATTGATATGTATGTTTTTACTTTTTGGGAAAAGGGAAGAAATAAACTAAATGAATGCTAAAGGTAAAATGGTGATGCACCTGATATGGATAAAAATAATACAATTTGATCCACAATGTTTATTCAGAAATCTAACTTTTACACAATCCAGACATGGCATAAATAGCACAAAAGTGATTCTAAGGAAGGTTTGAAAATAGGTTTTTATGAAGGAAATGGTTTTTTCACAGCATAAAAAGACTATTTCTGGTTAACACAACCTAAGACCTACGATGAATATATGCTTTAATGCGCAAACAAGGAGGTGAGACAATAATTTTGAAGGTTTAATAATAAAACATAGAAAAATTTCATCAAATCACTTCAACATTTAGCACAAAAAGGAAAGGCAATTCAACTAATCTGAAATAAACAAAGGAAAAATTTGCAAAAAGACAAAAGATAACATGTAACCCGTCAATCTCTCAATAAAACTATAAAAAGTGAGCTACAAGAATTCTCCAACCTATCTGAATCAGAATGAGAATCAAGAACTAGCAAAAACAAACTTTTTCTTTACAATATATAGGTCTGCTCTCTCCAAGAGGCATGCAAAAAATATGGACTTACAGAAAACTGCCTCTAAAAATACTCATTCTTGAGCAACCTCAAAAATCTTCAAAATTAGGGCCTAAAACTTCCACAAATTGAGCAAAAATAGCTTCAATTTGGGCCTCTCCATATGTTTGACCAAAATTTTTGACCAATGACCCTAAAAATACTCCTAAAAGTCATGCAAAACCTCATAGGTAGCCTAGTTAACTCAACTAATCAATTTGCATGATTTTGCATAAGCCAAAAATTGATTGTGAGTAAAGAATAAAGTAATAGAATATTACTCTATTATTGGTTACAATTTGTTCTATTTTTGATTTTACAATTTGTGAAAAATCATAAAGTAATTTATAGAATGTTACTTTATTATTTATTTACAATTAATTCATATGTAAAATCATGCATGACTAGGAGAAAAAATATGACTCCTTATCACTCTAATTACATTTGCCTATTTTGCACAATATGAGCAAAAAAAGGACTTAGGGATAAATACAAAATTCCTTCTCACTCCATGATCAATGAGAAAATATTATCTCCCTCTGTAAGGAAAATAAAAAAAACCTGAGTCACTCCACATGGCATTCCATGCACAAAACAAATATTCATAAACATCCTTATGGCTCCCCTTTGTTGCCTTAGTGAACATACATTACATTTTCTAAATATCCTTATATTCCCATATGCAAATTGAGATCAAGGAAGAAAAAACAACTCCATTATGCATAAAACCCCATGCATAAAAAATGCTCCATTATATTTGCACCATCATATAATGCCACCATGCAATCTCCTATTACAATTGCCTTTATTTCAATAATCAAAACAATACAAGACAATACCTTATACATCCCATTCAAATCATACCTCCACCATGCATGAATGCTTACCCTTGAAAACTCCATGTATAGCTTTATGCATATGCCATATCTAAAATCACACCTTCTTGGCTTTGTTAGCCACTATGCATAATGAGGAGATATCCCTATCTTTGGATGCTTTGAATAAGGACAAGGAACCTGAGCATGTGTATTGTTGTCCATGCAATACCTGACCACCAAGGAATCTTTAAAAGGTTTATAAGGCATAAAGCCTTTCTCTCCCATCATATCAGCCCTCTTGACTTAATAAAAATCAAGTATAAAAAATTGCTGTTGGCCACTCCATATTATGATGGCTAGGATCTTCAAGAAAAAGGTTTTGCCCATGACACTCGTTTGGATAAGGTAATTATTTCTCTTTTGTAAGTCAAAAATACACTTGAGAAGAAGAAACCTTCAAACAAAAGAAAGAATCCAACCCTAAAAATTGTTCATTATTCATTTTCCCTTCCTTCTTTGAAGCTCTACAACTTTGCTCCGCCAACCTAGGGTTTGAATGCTTGATCATGGCTCTAGTCTTTCTCCCTTCACTGGCTCTACTTTGTTGAAACCATGGAACTATGCGCCATAAATGGAGAAGGTAACATTTGTTTGAGCTTTATATGAGGCATTTCATTGATCTGTAGTTTTCTTCTTCATGGCTATGGCCTTCTTCATCTATGTCTCTAGTTTTGCTGTGTAATTGCTTAATAGTTTCCTACCTTGTTTCTGTGTGATTCTTCCTTCATGGTCTTCATCTTCTTTTCAAAATTTTAAAGCCATTGTGAGGCTGTGGAGAGATCTCGCCTCCTATCAGTAAAAGGGGTAAGCACTTGGTCATTTTCATCTTTGTAGCTTCAATTTGTCTTTGGTTTGATTCTTTGCAGCATGACAAGTCTATTGGTAGACATGGGTATCATATTTTATAGCAAAAAATGCTATATCACTGTCTGCCATGACTATGTATGTCTTCTTTTTGCCTTGATCTATTTGTATCATATAGAAAACATGAGGGTTTAAAGTTTTGAAATGAGGGTTTTGGCATCTTTTCTCCATTTTCAAAGCTTTTATCAGTTCTAGCCATGCTCCTTCTATAAATAGGCATTAAATGCTATAGATTGTCGAGGGTTTGTGAGCTTTGAAGTTAGGGTTTCAACCCTTCTTGCACAAAAAACTTTCATAATGCCACGACCATACTCTTTCACTTAATCTCTTTCTCTTTTTGACTGTAAAGAAACAATGGTTTGATATATCTTTGAAAAGATGTTTTTTAGTTTGCAGATGGGTATAACTTCTTTCATGTTTCTTTCTCCTCTGGCATGGTTATGACTATATCTTCCTCTCTATTTGAAACTTCCTAACTACTTTTGCTAAAAGAAAAACATTAGGGTTTGATATCTTGACATGGGTATACAACTTTTCATAAACAATCTCTCCTTCTGTGTAACACTTCCCTGACCATGGATTTTCCTATAGGTAAAAAATTTAAGAGTTGAAGTGTTAGCAAATGGAGTTTCTTTATTTACCTCACATAACACTTTCTCCTCCTTCTCTTTGTGACTTTCACACATTACTGATGATACACTTTACCTTATCTGTCCCACTGTAGCTACTGGGTAGAAGCAAATTTTGATATTCTGTATGACAACAAATCTTGTGATATTTGGTATGATGACTGTTATCATCTTCTTCCATTTGCATTAGTGTCATACATTTACATTTTTGTGAGGCTCTTCTATAGTATAGATGGCTTCTTTAACTTATTTATATATGATAACTTGTTCTCTTCAACTTGCAAATTGTAGCATGATGGACCTTTGTCATGTAACATCATCTTTGACTGGGTACTGTCTTTGTTGCAACTAGATTTATACTATGGCATAGATATCATTCTATCTTCTCTTGACTATCATATGTATTAGGATTCTTCTGTGCATATATATCATGCATTTTCCTCCTTGTTGTCTGTTTACTATAACTGCATCATGATGGAATATCACTGCTACCTTCTTTTGTGACTGTGTTTGCAAAAAATGTGTCTGTAGCTATGATTACATGTTCTTATCTCTCCTTGATGCTTCTCCTTCATTATTGACTAAATCCTATAGATGGATATGGTAATTGTCATATGCTCTGACTGTCTCTTGCTTATATAGGCCATTTTGCTGATCACTGTCCCTGACTGTCCATGGTGATGGTGATTGAACCTGTATTTGTTCTTCAGGGTATCTCACTTTATGGCATTGTTGACTGTATCATGGCATCACTGTAGTTCCAATGTGTATGAGGTAGAGTTTGTTTGATCTAAACAATTGATGAGGTGTATGGAAACCACCCTGCTATCTTTGGGTTGTGGTATTCTTAATAATCTATTGTGTATACTATATTTGGACTCCTTCCTTGGTCTAGACATGACCGTCTCTTATTCTTGGATTTGTACTTGACTGTCATGTCTGTGATGACCATTCATTGTGTTCTAGTATTTCCTTTGCATTATGTACTCCATCCCTGGATGTTTGATTGTTTTTACATCTAACTATATTTAGACTGTAGCATTCATCTTCATTTATAGGTTCTCCTTAATGCGTAAATCATATGAGACCCTTGGCCTGGCTGTTTCATCCTTGAGAAATAAGACCCATCTTCTCCAGTTGAACTATTTCACGGTATCTTCATGTATCTTTGATGGTTTGAAGTTTTGAGGCATTGGTGATAGACTTTTATAAAGTTCATATCCTTCTTTCAAGATGACTACACACTCTGAGTACATGTATCATATCATTTACTTCTTACCCTTTTGTCACAATGAAATGATACCTTTACATGATATATTCCACAATTTGCTCAAATGATACAATAGCTTTTGCATCTTAGAAGCTCTATTCTATTTCTCATCTCTTTATCAGGCACATTGATCTAAAACTTGTATTATATTCTTAGATTATGAATGCACTCTGGCAGTTGCTCTTTATTAGCTGTAATGAAATAAATACATGCATTCATAATGATATTGTACCTTAGATGGCTCCTATAACCTGGATGACTGTAATCCAATTTTTTTTCATTTAGTCATGTTAATATGATTTGCTCTAATCAACTGTAATAATGCCATGATGACATATCCTTTCTACAAGTTGATTAGATGATGTTTGATATAGCTCAGAATGATGCATCCTATCTCCTCTGATACTCTTTTCAAAAAATGAAAAGAAACATGCTCGGCTTAAACCCTCGTGGGAGCCACATTTAATCCACATGTTTATTTGTCTTCAAATCAGCAACAAAACTTGTCCTATACCTGTATAGTGAACAAACAAGTTAGCATAAAAAGTACTATTGACGCATTTTTTCCTCTAACCAGACCCAAACAGTCAACCTGATATTTTCCTTGAAAAGCCTTTGGAAAGTGTTTCCTAAAATGAAAAGTGTCAAATTGCCTAAAAATCCTTACCATTGGAAAGAGCTTGAAAAAATAGGTAGGTTTTCTTTTTACATCACCCTGAAATTCGGCCAAATAAAGAAGTTATTGAGGGTCAAAGTTTTGGTCAACATACAGTTCAAATATATATTTGGCGGGCTTGAAAATCTCCATTGGCCTTAGGAAATAATGAAAAAATTAAGTTATATACATTTTTTGAATGTATATCGGGCCAGGGAAATGCATATACATTTCGGGAATCATTCACAGATTCCTGGGAATATTTCGGGTTTGTATATCGGTGATATACAAGTGGAGATGCAAGTGAAATATACAAGGTATAAGATACATTCAAGGAATATTCCTCAAAGATTTTGTATTTGCATATAACGGCTTGTATGTTTGCCTTGTATGTTCGCACATACAAGCAAATATACATTCGCTAAATGTACAAGGCAAGTATACATTGAAGATTCCTCAAAATATTCTGCACTTGTATGCATAAAAAGGCTTGTATATTGCTTTGTATGTTCGCACATACAATCAGCTATATACAAATGGAAGATATGCATCGCGGGTATATTCCATCAAAGATACCCTGTTTGTATGTGAGAGGGTTTGTATATTTGACATACAAGGCCAATATATACATTCGCTACAGTGCCGCAAAGGGAGATGCAAGTGGTGGGTCCCGTGAAGATACAAATAGGTTTGTATATCATATACATACAAAGGTTCAAATGCTACAGTGGAATGTATATTGACTTGTATGTTTGCACATACAAGCCGATATACAAGGAAACATATACAATCCAGACCCGAATAGAAGTTTCAATCTATTCTATGTTGTTCTCGGATCCACCTTATATAAAAGGTGTTTGTATGCCTTGACATACAAAAGAGCATGTACAAGTTGGATTTCAAGACAAGTACAATTTGGCAGAATGCAGCACTACATCCATGGCTTGTATGTATATGGCAATTGTATATGGTGATATACAAGCCAAAGATGCAAAAGAGTTATACAAGACGGATCTGATGTGAAAATCAATTCTGGCACATTCAGGCTTCAGGTCTACAGCTTGTATGTTTGCATATTCAAAGGAGCAGATACAAGGTTATATGTTGGGCATTTTCAAAGAGGTGGGGCTCACATATACAAGGGGAAATTGTATGTATATACAATTTCGAACATACAAGGCATATACAGGGGCCGATATGCAAAGTGCCATGTATGTGCAGAAGGAGTTGCAGGATGAGTTTTTGTATGCCGATTCAGGCGCCAAGATGCAACGATATACACAGAAATGCAAAAGTGATATATATATAGACAGTTGACCAAAAGTTTGAGTGCCCGTATCTCCTTCATTTTGGTGAATTTAGAAATGCTCTAGGAGGCAAAGTTGCATATTTTGGTCCCCTCTTTCATTTGGTAGGGCTTTTTAGGAGTTTTGTCACTTTTTCAAATTCAGATCTGGAGTTGCATATTTTGGATGACTAGACGTTTCAGCGACTTCTTGAATGAGATATAGATAGTTTTTGCATTCATTACTGCAGGTAAGGGAAGCTGCTCGCATTCATGATCAAAATATCTCCTCATTGATGCGTTGGCTGAAGATTGGTGATGAGTAAGCAGCTACAATAAAGACTTGAAATATCTCCTATCTGCCCAGCGCCAGATTTTGATGCCATAGCTGTTGTAGTTGGACAGTCATCGATTGAGATATTTTTCTATGACAGCTCTTTGACCAAATTTTTGTAACCGACTTAGGATAGTTTTAGAATGCTATATATATGCATTCAAATGTTGTAAATAAGGTTGGAAATTATTTGGCATTAAGGCTTTTCTGTTTCCAAATAGAGTTTTCATATGCTGTAACCGTGCCTTTCCATTGAATATATGGAAGTCAATTTTACCTCTTTACTGATTTTTCTAGTTCTATGTGAATCTGCATATGGTTTGTCTATGAATATTTCATTCCTCTCAATCATATTGCTTCTCACCTCTGCTAGAGTCATCTAACCTATGTATACCTACTTGTTGTATTTGATTACATTGTGCATCTTCTCAGTGTTGTGGAAGTTTCTTTAAATCTATCTGGTGTATCACCCTTTTATGTTTTCAAGCTTTTATTCATTTTCATTACAAGCATTCTCTCCCTTTTCCCCCCCAAAATTCAATAGTTTCAAGTGATAGCTAGACAAGGAAGCCGGCCCTCTTTGAAGATCTGATCTCATTTAGCAAAGTCCCACACTTAGAGATCATTCCCATGTTATTCCAATATGCATACAAAGGTTTCACAACTGTATGTAAGGGTGCAAAACTGGGTGATAACAACTTTGGCGCACCCGGTGGGACTCAAGAGATCATAGTAACAATCAAATTAATAGCCATTATTGCTGGTTTTGATGTGCAACCAGTAATTGCAAACCTTTAAGAGGTTAAAATTTACACATCTAGTGACTCAGACTGAGGAAAGAACTAGCGGATCAGTTCTGCCGTTACATTTTTATGAGAAAGGTACAAAACAGGAGTTCAAGTTTAGGCTCATTTGAATATTTGCAGCTCTCTCCACTCAGAAGACCTACTAGAGCTATAGCAAGGACTCCAGTTTCCAAAAGAGTACAGTCAACTCCACCAGGTTTCAGACCAGTTGCTTCTGTAGTTCCCATAGTAACTCAAGCGAATCTGCCTACAGCTCTTCAGATGGCAAGAAATCAGCCATTTGTGACTTTTGATGGGGGGAGTCCTTTGAATCTAATGGTGCATGATGTGATACCAATGGCAGCTTTGAAGAATCTACCCTATTTCACAGGGAAAAATCAGACTACTCTGATCGATCACATTAGAGACAGCATCTTTGTGTGGGGTTCATCATGTCACTCAGGAGAATGTAGCCATCAGATTACTAGCCACCTCCTTCAAAGGGAAGGCATTATAGTGGTTCAAGAGTCTACCAGTGCAGACTATAGGAACCTGGTATGAGCTAGGAGAGAAATTAAACAAGCAATTTCAAGAAAAATCAGATAATCTATCATTGGTCGAACAAATGACCACCATAAAGAGAGCTCTGCAGGAGCAAATGATGGATTTTAACTTTAGATTTCAGAAGACATGGAACATAATCCCTACCATGGTAAGACCTCCAGCTGAATATGCATTTCTATATTTTTTGAAAGCCCTAAATAGTGATATTTCAGTAATGATTCAATCACAAGGAGGTAATAGTTTACCAGATGAGTATGAATTAGCAATTAGGGCAGAGAATAATCTCATTCAGGCTAGAAAATAGTGCCCAGACCACCAGTGCCTATTTTTCCTGAGATTCAGGCTTCTATGCCTTTGCCAATTCCATGTTTTCCCCCTGTGCCTACTATCGCAACATTACCTAATATTGCTAATTCTGAACTTGCTGCCTCTAGTTCATCTCAAGAGTTGAAAGAGATTAAAAACAGTCAACAAAAGATTGAGGGTATCCTTCAAACTTTTGGAAATGAACTGGTAAACATAAAGAGGCAACGGCCCCAAAGGCCCTTTCACCCTTATCAGCAATCTAGCCAGGGGCAGAATCAACCACTTCAAGGCCACAATCAGTTGTATTAAGCTAATAGGCCACCTTATCAAAGCAACTATCAAGGTACCAGACAGAATGTAAATCAAAAGCCTTTTCTGCCTTATAATCCAGCACCTATTAACACCATAAGGGACCTTGTCCCTACTCAGAACAACCTAGTAGCTGAATATGAGTGGTGCTACCCATGCTATCAGCCACACAGTCAAGCAGCCTGGTCAAATGGAGTCATAAATCAGGCTTTAATGGTGCAAAATGCGTCAGCCTCACAGCCAAGTACACCAAATGATGGGGCTATGCAACAACAGGAACAACTTCAGAGTGATTCTACTTTCATGAATTGGCAGCAGGGTGAATTTTGTGGTATAAACAGCGATAGCACCTCAGTTGCAGCAAATACAAGAGCAAAGAAAAGGGGTTATGAGGTAGAACAAGCAACAAATAAAGTAAAAGCATCTTCTAATGTTCCTACACCCCAAATTCCCCATATTCTACAAAGAAATGACCCAACAAAAGTAAGAGAGACTCCTCGTTTGCAACAAGACGTCGCTGCTACAAAATCAAATGAGAAGGTGAGTACCATTCCACCTTTCAATATTATTGAAAATATGAAAAAGATGAATGTGATAATGTCTATGTGGGATTCTTTAGCCATAAAAAGACATATTGCAATCTGCCTTGTCTGATTTGAAGGTGTCCAAAGATACAACTGTTGACCCAAATAGGGTTGTCCTTACTAATTCCTTTGAGGATAATAGCAAATAGCCTAACAAAAGTACTAAGCCACTCCCATTTTATATATCATTGATAATTGGAGATAAATTAGTTCATAATTGCATGGTGGATAGTGAAGCAAGCAGTTCTATGATGCCTAAACAAATTGCAGACCAATTAGGGCTCAAGTACTAGCCTCTTGAGAAGGGTGTACTCCAATTAGATGGCACAGCTGTTAGTACTGTGGGTGTAATAAAAGACCTAGGTCTGACTCTACATACCTGTCCCAATGTTTCCATCTTCCAAGAGGTCTTCATTATTGATTTGCCCCCCTATTTTGCCATGTGCCTATCAAGAGAATTCATAGCCAAAATAGGAGGATGCCTATCCTCTGACTGGTCCCATATGTTTTTAGGACTAGATATGGCACTAAGGTGACCCTAAGATCTGAATTGCTTTCAAATCATCACATAGAGCCCTATACACCAAGTGTGGTTAATGCAAATCACATTATTTCTGATGATCCTGAACTTGTGGTGGGTCAAGAGTTACAAGCTGAGAGTATACCATAAATGTTATTAAGGGAATGGTCCTCATAAGATGTTGTAGATGATTCTGAAGAACATATTCAAGAAAATGGTATGGGGGTCTATATACCCCATGAGCCTGAGGCAGCAACTCTAAGTATGGTAAAGGATGCAGAATAGCAGATAGAGCAGCGAGGAGAAGTATGGAAAATGTACTTTGATGGCTCAAGGAGCAGAAATGGATCCGGTGGTGGTGCAATGCTGGTGTCACCACAGGGTGAAAAATATTATGCTGCTTTCCGTTTTGCCTTCTCATGCACCATAACACTGCTGAATACGAGGGGCTAATCCAGGGATTGCAATGGACAAGAAGGAAGAAAATTGGTTGTTTGCAAGTATTTGGGGGCAATGAACTAATTGTAAATCAGGTAAGAGGACTGCATCTTAACAAAAATGATACCTTGAAGTGCTATAAGCATAGGGTATGGAACATGATTAAGGAGTTTGATGCTTTTAATCTGATTTCCAATCCAAGAAATCAAAACTCCCATGCTGATAGATTGGCTACAATTGGGGCACAGTTTGACATCCCTAGTGACATTCAAAAGGAGAAAATACAGCATCATGTAAACATAGTTGACAGACCCTCTATTCCCGACAATAATGTTCATTAGCAGGTCTTTGAAAGTGATGAACAGATTCTGAGATTCTTGTTAGAGGAAGATGAGTTTTTCATGATGAATTAGGATAAACTCAAACAACAGTATGGTAATGATCAGATTATTCAGCTGAAGACAAACAAGCTGCCCAAGGGATTGGTGACTTTGGAGTCTATTTTTGGCACCGATGATTAGATGAAGAAGACTAAGACTGGTATGCAAATAAAAGAGGAACATTATGAGGAGTTAGAAATTTTTAAGGAAAAACTCCTCAAAATAGGTAAAATCTATTCAGCTGAGGACAGGAGAGCTTTTAGTGCTCTTTGTCAGGAATTTAAGGAGGTATTTCATTCAGACCTAAAGGGATTTGATCCTCATATTGCCTAGCACACCATAGAATTGGAACCAGGTATAAAGCCTGTAAGGCAGAGGCAGAGGCCCCTAAATCCAAAGCTAGAGCCCCTGATGATTAAAGAATTGACTAAGCTAATTGAAGGAAAGATCATTTTTCCCATCAAGCATACTTCTTGGGTCTCAAACCTTGTCCCTGTGAGGAAGAAGAATGGAGAAATCAGGATGTGCATTGATTTCAGGGATCTAAACAGAGCCTCCCTAAAAGACCACTACCCACTTCCATCAATGGAGCAGATTTTACAAGTAGTGGCTGGCTCGGAAAGATTTTCTTTGCTTGACGGATTTTCTGGTTACAATCAGGTGTTAGTCAAGGAGGAGGATCAGTTCAAAACTGCTTTCACTACCAAGTGGGGCACCATGGCCTACAAGAGGATGCCTTTTGGTCTCTCTAACACTGGCTCGACCTTTCAAAGAGCCATGGATATGGTGTTCAAGGGTTTGCTATATAAACTGGTGCTGGTGTACTTAGATGATATAATAATTTTTTTCAAGAATGCATCTGAGCATTTATCCCACTTAAGGCAAGTTTTTGAGAGATGCCGAGAGTTTGGGATATCCCTTAATCCAAACAAATGCATTTTTGCTATCCATGAAGGCAAGCTGTTAGGGCACGTTGTCTCAAAAGAAGGCATTACTATTGATGCTGAAAGAGTAAGGGCCATTTTGGAGATGCCTTTGCCAAGTCATAAGAAGGGATTACAAAGTTTTATTGGTAGAATTAATTTTCTGCAAAGGTTCATCCTTGATATCGCAAACCTTTTAAAACCTTTGACATCCATGTTGAAAAAGAATATAGTCTTTAATTGGACAAAAGAGGCTAGACTCAGTTTTGAGTCTATAAAAGAAGCATTGTCAATTGTGCCAACTTTGGTACATCCTGACTTTTCCAAAGATTTTATCCTATATGCTTACGGCGGCCTAGATACTATCTCTACAATTTTAGTGCAGAAGCAGAGTAGCGGCTTTGAGTAGCCAATTGCTTTTTTCAATCAGGGGCTGGAAGAATATGAGCAGAGGTACAGCTTTGTTGAGAAGCACGTCCTTGCAGTGATAAGGAGCCTCAAGAAATTTTGGCATCTTGTTTCCAATAATAAGATACATTTGATGGTGGCTCATCCCAGCATGAAAGAGTTCCTGTTGAGTAAAGATGTTAATGAGAAGAGAGCGGGTTGGATCACCAAGGTCATGGAATATGACGTAGATATCCAAGTAACCAAGCTTGTCAGAGGCAGAGGACTCAGTGAGCAGCTCGCTACTAGTTCCAATAAGGAGGATGAGACACTTTTTACCATTGAGGATGCACCTCAAGATAATGCAGTAGTAGCGAGCATAGGCTGGGTTGATGATATGACTAAATTTTTGCAAACTAGCAAATGTCCAGCGGGTCTGGATAGAACCAAGAGAAGATACTATAGACTGCAATTCGTTCCATACATTTTGATTAATGGTACCCTTTTTAGGAAAGATTTTAATGGTGTATTGCTAAAATGCATTGCTGAAGATCAGACTGATAATGTGCTACATGAATTTCATGATGGAACAGTAGGGGGTCATTTTGCCCCGAAGACTACTGCCTAGAAGATAATGAGCTGGCTATTACTGGCCCAGCTTATTTAAGGATGCCCATGCATGGGCAAGGAAATGTGTAAAGTGTACCATTTTTGCAGGGAAGGAAAGGCTATCAGCCTTACCTTTATGGCCAATTCAAATAGAGCAACCCTTCATGAGATGGGGTGTTGACTTCATAGGACCCATTAATCCACCATCAAGTGCAGGCCACAAGTGGATTCTTACAGCTACAGATTTTTTCACAAGATGGATTGAAGCAATAGTGCTAAAGGAATCAAATGAAAAATGCTATTTTAAATTTTTATCATGACTTGATTTCCAGATTTGGAGTGCCTGAGTCAATAATTTCTGACAATGCTTTAGCCTTTGTTGGCCTAAAGATTACTGATTGGGCTGTCAAAAATGGGATCTATCTGAATACTTCTTCTAATTATTACCCACAGGGTAATGGTTTGGCTGAGTCTACCAACAAAAATCTCATAAGGACTATTAAAAGATCAATGGAGGACAACCAGAGGACCTAGCACACTAATTTGAAATATGCCTTATGGGCAGACAGAATAACTCCTAAGAGGTCCATTAGAAATTCTCCATATATGTTAGTATATGGGAAGGAAGAAAGATTGCCTATCTTTGTAGAACTACCAGCACTGGACATCATGAATTAGCTAGAAATATTTGAAGAAGAAGATCCCATGGCTGTCAGAAATGCTCAGTTCATGGAGCTTGAAGAAATCAGAGACAAGGCTATGAA
Source organism: Cunninghamia lanceolata (assembly GCA_027924645.1). Classification (NCBI taxonomy): domain Eukaryota; kingdom Viridiplantae; phylum Streptophyta; class Pinopsida; order Cupressales; family Cupressaceae; genus Cunninghamia; species Cunninghamia lanceolata. The sequence continues at coordinate 7,673,907 of BSBN01000396.1, read as the reverse complement.
GACTATGGAATATCATCAGCTACAGACCAAAAGAAGTTTTGATCAAAAGGCCACTCCCAGGATCTTTAGAGAAGGTGATATGGTGCTCAAATGGGATGAATTGAAGAGTAGGCCTGGAAAGCACTCCAAATTTGACAACATGTGGAGTGGTCCATTTCTCATTACTGAATGCAAGGAGCACAATGCATTTTAGTTATCAAATATAGATGGACAAAATCTACCTATCCCAGTCAATGGAATACACCTAAAGAGGTGTTTTGAGGTATGAGTGCCTTGTAAATCAGTAAACTAGGTCTCTATGCTTTCAATAAGTGCTGTTGCACATTAGTTTAGATCTACTTTTGCTTTCCCTAAATGCTGTCTAGCATAGTTGAAAGATTTTGCTTTCAACATTTTGTTTTGGTTTGGCCTTCCAAGTGTTCTTCATTGCTTCTATCTTGTTTTGCTAAGGTTAGAAATATCTATATTTTAGCCTCTGTGTGACTCTATACCCAATAGATGTATAGGCCACTGATCTAACTGTTTAGTAGGCAAACATCCCATAGAGGTCACCAAATTGTTGACCTATTTTTTCCTCTGACCAGAGCCAAACAGTCAACCTGGTATTTTCCTTGAAAAGCCTTTGGAAAGTGTTGCCTAAAATAAAAAGTGTCAAATTGCCTAAAAAAAACCTTACCATTGGAAAGAGCTTGAAAAAATAGGCAGGTGTGCTTTTAACATCACCCTGAAATTCGGCCAAATAAAGAAGTTATTGAGGGTCAAAGTTTTGGTCAACGTACAGTTCAAATATACATTTGGCGAGCTTGAGTATCTCAATCGGCCTTAGGAAATAATAAAAAAATTAAGTTATATACATTTTTTGAATGTATATCGGGTCAGGGAAATGCATATACATTTCGAAAATCTTTTGTAGATTCTTGGGAATATTCTAGGTTTGTATATCGGTGATATACAAGTGGAGATGCAAGTGAAGCATACAAGGTATAAGATACATTCAGGGAATATTCCTCAAAGATTCTGTATTGGCATATAACAGCTTGTATGTTCGTGCATACAAGCAAATATACATTCGCTAAATGTACAAGGCAAGTATACATTGAAGTTTCCTCAGAATATTCTGCGCTTGTATGCATAAAAAGGCTTGTATATTGCTTTGTATGTTCGCACATACAATCGGCTATATACAAATGGAAGATATGCATCACGGGTATATTCCATCAAAGATACCCTGTTTGTATGTGAGAGGGTTTGTATATTGCATTTGTATATTTGACATACAAGGCCAATATATACATTCGCTACAGTGCCACAAAGGGAGATGCAAGTGGTGGGTCCCGTGAAGATACAAAGAGGTTTGTATATCATATACATACAAAGGTTCAAATGCTACAGTGGAATGTATATCAACTTGTATGTTCGCACATACAAGCCGATATACAAGAAAACATATACAATCCAGACCCGAATAGAAGTTTCAATCTATTCTATGTTGTTCTTGGATCCACCTTGTATAAAAGGTGTTTGTATGTCTTGACATACAAACGAGCATGTACAAGCCGGATTTCAAGATAGGTACAATTTGGCGGAATGTAGCGCTAAGTCCGTGGCTTGTATGTATATGGCGATATACAAGCCAAAGATGCAAAAGAGTTATACAAGATGGATCCGATGTGAAAATTAATTCTGGCACATTCATGCTTCAGGTCCGCGGCTTGTATGTTTGCATATTCAAAGGAGCAGATACAAGGTTATATGCTGGGCATTTTCAAAGAGGTGGGGCCCGCATATACAAGGGGAAATTGTATGTATATACAATTTCGAACATACAAGGCATATACAGGGGCCGATATGCAAAGTGCCATCTATGCACAGAAGGAGTTTTTGAATGCCGATTCAGGCACGAAGATGCAGCGATATACATAGAAATGCAAAAGCGATATATACAGGTAGTTGACTAAAAGTTTGACCGCCTATATCTCCTTCATTTTGGTGAATTTTGGCATGCTCTAGGAGGCAAAGTTACATATTTTGGTCCCCCCTTTCATTTGGCAGGGTTTTTCAAGAGTTTTGTCACTTTTTTCAAATTCAGATCTGGAGGTGCATATTTTGGACAAATGGACATTTCAGCGACTTCTTCAACCAGATATAGTTAGTTTTTACATTCATCGCTGCAGGTAAGGGAAGCTGCTCGCATTCATGATCAAAATATCTCCTCACTGATGCGTTGGTTGAAGATTGGCGATGAGTAAGTAGCTGCAATAAAGACTTGAAATATCTCCTATCTGCCCAGTGCCAAATTTTGACGACATAGCTGTTGTAGCTGGACAGTCATCGATTGAGATATTTTTCTATGGTAGCTCTTTGAGTGAATTTTTGTAACTGACTTAGGATAGCTTTAGAATGCTATATATATGCATTCAAATGTTGTAAATAAGGTTAGAAATTTTTTGGCATTAAGGCTTTTTTGTTTCCAAATAGAGTTTTCATATGCTGTAATTGTGCCTTTCCATTGAATATATGCAAGTCAATTTTACCTCTTTACTGATTTTTCGAGTTTTGCGTGAATCTGCATATGATTTGTCTGTGAATATTTCATTCCTCTCAATCATATTGCTTCTCACCTCTGCTAGAGTCATCTAACCTATGTATACCTACTTGCTGTATTTGTTTACATTGTGCATCTTCTCAGTGTTGTGGAAGTTTCTTTAAATCTGTCTAGTGTATCACCCTTTATGTTTTCAAGCTTTTATTCATTTTCAGTACAAGCATTCACTCCCTTTTCCCCCAAAAAATTTAGTAGTTTCAAGTGATAGCTAGACAAGGAAGCTGGCCTTCTCCGGAGGTCTGATCTCATTTAGCAAAGTCCCACACTTAGAGATCATTCCAATGTTATTCCAGTTTGCATACAGAGGTTTCACAACTATATGCAAGGGTGTAAAACTAGGTAATAACAAGTACCTGATAGCATTGATTGATCTCCTTTATGATTTCTTCTTGATTTGTGTCATATATATGATCTGATCTCTTATCTGAATGCATGATATGATAAGTAGATGTCTCTGTTTGATAAAAGCATGTGATAACTGTAAACATCTAGAACACTAATAGGGCTTTCCCCAAAATTTTGCAGGTTTCAACTGGATGGTGGCTTGGAGTGAAGAATGAATACTGAAGACTTGAAGACTAGCTTCAACAACAACCTCCATCATCAGGCAATGATGGATGTTTAGATTTATCATATGTTCTTTTCTCTTTTCTTTTATCAAACAGATACATAGGTTGCATATCTACAATTGCTCAGTCTAGTTACTCCCATGACTTGTCTGGGACACATTTGAACACTTCTTTTAAACATGATCAATTAGTTTCTCTAATGCATATGATGTATATGTATTTCCTTTTCAATCAATGCATGAGATAAAGTAATAGATACCTAGATGTATGTTCGAAACATGACATGAAATAATAGTGTAATACAATATCTTTCTCTCTTTTATTCAAAATTGATTAATTGAATAATCAATTTAACTTATAACTCTTGAAAGTTCAAACTTTGTAGAACAACTGTATCTCCTTGAATGTTTGATCCTTTGATAAACAATTCTTTTGTCATGATAACTTATCAGTCCTGATTAGACTGATGGGTTATTCTGACAACTGGATCTTCTTTTCAACTTTGTCAAGGCATCAACCATTCAAGAAATGCATAACTTTGAAGTTTTTCTAATATTCCTTCCAAACAATTACACTTAGGTCCAACTAATTTTAAGTGTGAACAAAAAAATTAATAACATTTCTGGTGATATCTCATGGGTGTTTGCCTGCTAAACAGTTTAGAACCAGTAGCCTTGCCTTCTCATTGGGCATAGAGTCATTTCTACCCTGAACCTAGAGAAAATTTGCAACTCACACTAACTAAAAACAACAATAGTAACTAACTAAAAACTAAAACTAATTTGCTTAAAATACAACCATCTACATGGGCAAAAGCACTTCTTTGAAACAAAACAACAATACTGAAACTAACTGTGCAAAAGCACTTATTTGCAGCATAAGGCTTCCTTAGTAAGATATCTTGAGGTGAATCCCATTAACTGGGATTGGCAACACCTCACCATCTAACTTAGCAAGCTGAAATGTATTATGTTTCTTGCAGTCTGTGATTATATATGGTCCATCCCACATTGCATCAAACTTTGTATGTTGTCTTGGTCTGCTTTTCAATTCATTCCACTTGAAAACTAGATCTCCTTTATAAATTCTTGGTACTGCTCTTTTATCAAAAGTCCTTTTCATTTGGGTCTGGTGTACTTCCAATATTTTTAAGGCCTCTTTTCTCATCTCTTCAAGTTCAATTAGTTGTGCAAGCTTGATTTTCATTGGTTGTTCTTCAAGTAACTCTAGCTCTTTTATATAGCTAAGTGTTGGTAACTCCACTATTATTGGTAACTTGGCTTCCTTTCCATATGTAAGAACATAAGGTGAATTGCCTGTTGATATTTTAGGTGTAATCCTATCATCGTACAATGCTAACTTTAACTTATCATGCAAAGATCTCTGATTCTCATCAACTATTTTCTTCATAATCTTAATCAGATTGTGTTAGTTGATTCAGCCTATCCATTACCTTAAGGGTAATAATTTGATGAAGTATTCAGGAATATGTTGTTTTTGACAGACCAATCAGATATTCTTAATCCAATAAATGCTAAAGCATTATCTGAAATAATTGAGTCAAGAGTTCCAAACCTGGACACTAGATCTTGGTAAAAATTTAGGACTGATGTTTCATTAGCATCTTTCAAAGCAACTGCTTCAGTCTACCTAATATAATAAGTAGCAGTCATAATCCACTTGTGTCTTTTGCTTGAAGGTGGGTTGATAGGACCAATGAAGTCCAATCCCCACTTGCCAAATGGTTATTCCACTTGAATTGGATGCAAGGGCATTGTTGCCAGCCTTTGTTTACCTGCAAAAATTAAACATTTAAGACATTTCTTTACCCATTCATGAGCATCCTTGAACATGTCAGGCCAATAGTAACCAGCTCTCATAATTTTTTAGAGCTGTTGTTCTAGCTGTAAAGTGACATCCAACAGGTCCATCATGAAATTCTTCTAGAATCCTTTTAGTCTGATCTAGTTGTACACATCTCAGTAAAACATTGTTAAAATCTCTTCTGTACAGAATTCCATCAGTTATACCATAAGGGATTGTCTATAATCTATAATATCTTCTTTTAGATCTGTCCAGGCCTTGTGGACAATCACTAGTGTGCAGATAATGAATCATATCATGCACCCAACTTGCAGGGCAGTCTGGGACAATGACTGTTTCATTGTTTTGAAGCACTGTCTCAGCCTCTCCTTTAAGTTTCTTGTTGTATCCTTCATTTTCTACATGTTGTTAACATAGTCCTTTGCCTCGGACTAGCTTGGTTACCTTAATTTGTATGTCATATTCCATGACCTTTGTTATCCACCCTGCTCTCTTATCATTTAAATAATTACTGAGAAAAAATTCTTTCACTGTTGGGTGAGAAACCATTAACTGAATTCTATTATTTGAAAGCATATGTTTGAATTTCTTTTAGCTCCTGATAATAGCTAATACACGCTTTTCAACAAAAGAATATTTTACCTTGTAGTCATGCAAAACCTGACTAAAAAATGCCACAGGTTGTTCCATTCCTTCACTATTTTTTTGACATAGCATAGCTGATATAGTATCCACACTACCAAATGCATATAGAATGTAGTCTTTATCAAAATTTAGATTTATCAGAGTTGGAGCAGCAGCAAGTGCTTCCTTTATCTCTTCAAAACTCTGCTTTCCTTCTTTAGTCCAGCTGAAGGGAATATTCTTCTTCAGCATTATTGTAAGAGGTTGTAAAAATGTTGCTATGTTTGGAATAAACCTTCTCACAAAGTTAATTCTTCCCAGAAAACTCTGTAAGCCATTCTTATGTGCAGGAAGAGGTAATGCCAATATTGCAGTAATTCTTTTAGGATCAATTGATATTCCATCATTAGACACAATGTGTCCCAACAATTTGCCTTCATGAACAAAGAAAATACTCTTCTTTGAGTTTAACAATACCCCAAATTCTCTACATCTTTCAAAGATTAGTCTTAAATGATGAAAATGATCTTCATCTTTTTTAGAAAAAATAGTTACATCATCTAAGTATACAAGTACAATTTTATTAATTAGGCATTGAAAAACTATGTCCATTGCTCTCTGAAATGTTGCACCTGCATTTGATAAGCCAAATGGCATCTTTTTGTATGCTATTGTGTCCCACTTTGAGGTAAAAGTTGTCTTGTATTGATCTTCCTCTTTTACAAGAATTTGGTTATAACCTGAATAACCATCCAATAAAGAAAATCTCTCTTATCCAGAAACAACCTAGAATATCTATTCCATAGATGGTAAAGGATAATGATCCTATAAAGATGCTCTATTTAAATCACAGAAATCAACACATAATCTAATTGCTCCATTTTTCTTTCTGACAGGAACCGAGTTAGAAACCCATGAAGTATGTTTGATAGGAAAAATGATATTACCTTCAATGAGTTTATTGAGTTCTGTCTTCTTGAGCACTTCCAGTTTGGGATTCAATGGACTTTGCTTCTGTCTGACATGTTTAGCTTTGGGTTCTAGCTCTATTGTGTGTTGAGGTAACTCAGGGTTGAAACCTTTCAGATCTCCATATTCCCATGCAAAAATTTCACTAAATTCCTGACAAAGTTGGATGAATTCTTGTTATTCTTGTTTTGTACATATCTTTCCCAGCTTGAGCAACTTTCCTTTAAAGATCTCAATAGGTTCATAATGTTCTTGCTTTATTGACAAGTTGGATTTATCTTTTCTTGCTTGATCATCAGTATTAAAGATAGATTCCAAGGTCACTAATCCCTTGGATAGCTTATTTGAACTTAATTGAAGTATTTGATCATCATATTGTTGTACAAAATTCTGCTGATTACCTGCAGAAAATTTAGCTTCTTCCATTAAGAAATTTACAATCTGTTCATCACTGTCAAACACTTGCCAACTAACATTATTATCTGGAATTAATTGTCTAACAACAACTTTGACGTATAAAGGAGAGTGAATATTCTTCATTTCAGTAGGAATATCATACTCAGATCCTATAATAGCTAGTTTGTCAGCTTGCTTGTTATCAGTTCTAGGTATAGATATCAGATTAAAAGCATCAAACTCTTCTATCATGTCCCAAAATCTATGTTTGTATAATTTTAGCAAGCCATTTTTTGTAGCAGCAAGGTTTTTGACTTGTTTAACCACTAACTCACTGTCTCCAAAAACTTTTAAACATGTGATTTTTCTCTTCCTTGCCCATTCTAGTCCATGAACTAAAGCCTTATAGTCAGCTAAGTTGTTAGAATAGTTGAAAGTAAATCTGATAGATGAATAATATTTCCCACCTATCCAAGAAACTAAAACAACTCCTCCTCCAACTCCTACCTTGCTTCTAGAACCATCAAAATATAGTTCCCAAACATCATTTTTAGACTTTACAGTTTGTTGTTTTTCCTCTTTAATCAGATTTGGAATAACTGTATTAATTTCTTAAAACATGTACACACCAAGGCCAATCTCATCCATTTGCTCAAATGGATCTATTTCATGATTTTATGCTGCCCATTGGTCTAGAACTAAAACTAGAATTCCTTCTAAAGGTGTGTTTAGATCTTGGACAAGAATCAGATCCCCTTGATCAAAAATGGGAAGATTTACATTTATAGAACTGGGTGTGTAAGGTTCCAAATGATATTTTACTAGTGGTTTAGACTTGATTGTAACCTTAGTTCCATATCTAGTTCTGAAGAATAAATGTGTCTAATTAGATGATAAATACCCACCTAACCCTATTGTAAAATATCTGGATAAGCAAATGGCAAAGGTAGGTCGCAAATCAATTACATAAATGTCCTGGTATATAACAAAGTTTAGACAAGCATGCAAAGTAAGGCCTGAATTTATGAACATTCCAACTTTACTCACTTCAGTTCCATCTATTTGTACAACACCTCTAACAACAGGTTCATATTTTAGACCTAACTTATCAGCTAGTTGCTTTGGCATAACTGAACTATTGGCTCCTGAATCTATCATGCAATTATGTACTAAATAGTCACCCACAATCAAAGTGACATGAAATGGTGGAGGTTTGCTTACTGGTTTAGGCTGTTCTATTCTTTTTTCTGTCTCATTTGCAATCATAATCTGAGATTGATGTGTTTTTTGTACTTCATTTGATAAAGGCAACTGAGATAAAGCATTTTGTAACAAGTCCTTTTGTCCTGGAATCTATAAAGCATCTCAAATAGACATGCTTACTGTTGTATTTTTCATATGATCTAAAATATTAAAAATAGGGCCACTAACCTTTTGCTGTACTTTTGAGACAGCAACCTCTGGTTGGTCTTTTGTTGGTTGTTTATTTTCTGTAATTGGATGTCTTGCAAAATGTTCAAATTCTTTGATGTAGAGGATTGATTGTGTTCATTCTGAGCTATAGAAATTATATCTTTCCCTTTATCAGCTAGCTATGATACATCTCTAGCTTGTTGTTTACCAGTCTCAGCTTGCTGATTTGTATTTCTAGACTATTTTTGCAAGTCAACAGCTCTCTTTTTCGATCTTGTGTTTGCTGAAATATTAGTAAAAGATTGCTTTTGACCTGGCAACTAATTTACACCACAAAATTCATTAGCCTACCAATTCATTAAAGCTACATCATGATTAACATACTGAGTCTAAATGTCTAGCTGGTTGTTTACATCACTTGCTAAATTTTTAGCAGTAGCATAGCTATTCTGTACCATCAATGCTTGATTTACTATTCCATTTGGGCAAGTGACCTGATTATGAGGTTGATTACAGGGATAGCACCATGCATAGCCTTGAACCATGTTGTTATGTATAGGCACTATTTATTTTGATGTACTAACAACATTTGGATTGTACTACTGATTTGGCCTATTGTTATAATTTCTTTTTTGACCCTGATATTCTGCCTAATAACCAGGTCTATTGGCTTGGTAATGGGTTGCTTGGTAAGGTCTGCTATTTTGATTTGTTTGAATTTTCAAACTCACTAAGTCATTGCTCATAGTTTACAGTATTTTTACTATGCCTTGCTGGTTTTCTTTCAGCTCTCTAAATTCAGAATGAATGGGATCTGTATTATTTTGTGTATTTGTTGAATAACCAAAAGATGGTATTGCTGAAATATGTGGGGCTGAAATTAGTATTAAAGGCTGTATATCTGGAAAGATTGGCATTGGGTGCCTAGGTGCTATCTTACCAGCTTGTATTAAACTATTTTCTACTCTTATTTAAATATCAAAAGCACCTGGTAAAGTTATCCCTCCCATGGATTGTATCATAACATTAATATCAGAATTTAATGCCCTTAAATAATACAAAAAAACATGCTCTGGTGATGGTTTCACTATTTCATCAATTCTATTCCATGTTTTCTAAACTCTAAAATTAAAATCTATCATTTGCTCTTGTGGAGCCCTCTTAATAGTAGTCATTTGTTCTGCTAATGATAAATGATCAGACTTGTCCTGAAATTGCCTATTCAAAGAAACACCTAATTCATTCCAAGATCTAATTGAATTGACTCTTAAGCATCTAAACTATTGAAGATCTTTACCTTTTAGTGATGCTACCAACAACTTGATTGCAATGTTTTCTTCGGTGATGTGGTGAACATCACATAAAGAAGCCACATCTCTAAAATGTTCAATGGGTGTAGTCCCATCTTCTCCTGTAAAACTTGGTAAAATTTTCAATGCAACTATTGGTATGTCATCATGCTAATTCGGAATCAACGGGTTGCCTCCATTAAATGACACAAAAGACTGATTTCAAGGTGGTGGTGAATTTCTTCCACCTCCCCCACCACCTCTGGGCGGTGGTAACACTCCTCCACCTCCTCCACCAGGAGGTGGTAATACTCCTCCTCCTCCTCCTCCTAGTAAAGACATTGGAGTGGGTAGAACTTGAGTTGGTGTTTGGACTGTAACTACTTGGAAAATTTCTTGTAACACAGGTTCTTCCTCTACAAAATCAAGAAGAAGAGGTTCGTCTTGAAAAACAAGAATCTATTCTCTTGGGCTTGCTAGTGTAGAACTAAAAATTTTTGATAATGTACTTGCAAACAATGGATTCTGATGTGAACCTAAAGGTAAAATCGTGATACACTTGATATGGATAAAAATAATGCAATCTAATCCACAATGTTTACTCATAAATCTGACTTTTACACAATCCAGACTTGGCATAAATACCACAAAAGTGATTCTAAGGAAGGTTTGAAAATAGGGTTTTTATGAAGAAAATAGTTTTCTCATAGCATAAAAAGACTATTTCTGGTTAACACAACCTAAGACCTATGATGAATATATGCTTTAATGAGAAAACAAGGAGGTGATACAATAATTTTGAAGGTTTAATAATAAAACATAGCAAAATTTCATCAAATCACTTCTAAATTCAGCACAAAAAGGAAATGTAATTCAACTAATCTGAAATAAACAAAGGAAAATTTTGCAAAAAGATAAAAGATAACCTATAACCTGTCGATCTCTCAATAAAACTGTAAAAAGTGAGCTCCAAGAATTCTCCAATCTATCTAAATCAGAATGAGAATCAAGAACTAGCAAAAAGAAACTTTTCCTTTACAATATATAGGTCTGCTCTCTCCAAAAGGCATGTAAAAAATATGGACTTGCAGAAAACTACCTCTAAAAATACTCATTCTTGAGCAGCCTCAAAAATCTTCAAAATTAGATCCTAAAACTGCCATAAATTAAGCAAAAATAGCTTCAATTTGGGCCTTTCCATATGTTTGACCAAAAATTTTGACCAAGGACCCTAAAAATACTCCTAAAAGTCATGCAAAACCTCCTAGGTGGCCTAGTTAACTCAACTAATCAGTTTGCATGATTTTGCATGAGCTAAAAATTGATTGTGAGTAAATAATAAAGTAATAGAATATTACTCTATTATTGGTTACAATTTGTTTTATTTTTGACTTTACAATTTGTGAAAAATAATAAAGTAATTTATAGAATATTACTTTATTATTTATTTACAATTAATTCATATGTAAAATCATGCATGACTAGGAGAAAAACATATGACTCCTTATCACTCCAATTACAGTTGCCTATTTTTCAAGATATGAGAAAAAAATAGGACTTAGGGATAAATACAAAACTCCTTATCACTCCATAATCAATGAGAAAATATTATCTCCCTTTGCAAGGAAAAAAAAAATGAGTCATTCCACATGACATTCCATGCACAAAACAAATATGCATAAACATCCTTATGGCTCCCCTTTGTTGCCTTAGTGCACATACATTACATTTTCTAAATCTCCTTATATCCCCATATGCAAATTGAGATCAAGGAAGAAAAAAAAACTTCATTATGTGTAAAATCCCATGCATAAAAAATGCTCCATTATATCTGCACCATCATATACTGCCACCATGCAATCTCCTATTATAATTGCCTTTATGCAATAATCAAAACAATACAAGACAATACCTTATACATCCCATTCAAATCATACCTCCACCATGCATGAATTCTTACCCTTGAAAACTCCATGTATAGCCTTATGCATATGCCATGTCTAAAATCACACCTTCTTGGCTTTGTTAGCCACTATGCATAATGAGGAGATATCCCTATCTTTGGATGCTTTGAATAAGGACAAGGAACCTGAGCATGTGTGTTTTTGTCCATGCAATACCTGACCACCAAGGAATCTTTAAAAGGTTTATAAGGCATAAAGCCTTTCTCTCCCATCATATCGGCCCTCTTGACTTAATAAAAATCAAGTCTAAAAAACTGTTGTTGGCCACTCCATATTATGATGGCTAGGATTTTCAAGAAAAAGGTTTTGACCACGGCACTCCTTTGGATAAGGTAATTATTTCTTTTTTGTAAGTCAAAAATACACTTGAGAAGAAGAAATCTTTGAACAAACGAAAGAAGCCAACCCAAAAAGTTGTTCATTATTCATTTTGCCTTCCTTCTTCGAAGCTCTGCAACTTTGCTCTACCTACCTAGGGTTTGAATGCTTCATCATGGCTCTAGTCTTTCTCCCTTCACTTGCTTTACTTTGTTGAAACCATGGAACTCTGCACCATTAATGTAGAATGTAACATTTGTTTGAGCCATATATGAGGCATTTCATTGATCTGTAGTTTTCTTCTTCATGGCTACGACCTTCTTCATCTATGTCTCTGGTTTTGCTGTCCAGTTTTTTAATAGTTTCCTACCTTGTTTCTATGTGCTTCTTCCTTCATGGTCTACATCTACTCTTTGAAAGTTTAAAGCCACTGTGAGGCCATGGAAAGATCTCTCCTCCTGTCAGTAAAAGGGGTAAGCACTTAGTCATTTTCATCTCTGTAGCTTCAATTTGTCTTTGATTTGACTCTTTGCAGCATGACAAGTCTATTGGTAGACATGGGTATCATATTTTATAGAAAAAAATGCTATATCACTATTGGCCATGACTATGTATCTCTTCTTTTTTCCTTGATATGTTTCTATCATAAAGAAAACCTGAGGGTTTAAAGTTTTAAAATGAGGGTTTTGGCATCTTTTTTCCATTTTCAAAGCTTTTATCAGTTCTGGCCATGCTCCTTCTGTAAATAGGCATTAAATGTTGTAGACTATCAAGGGTTTGTGAGCTTTGAAGTTAGGGTTTCAAACCTTCTTGTACAAAAAACCTTCATAATGCTAGGGCCATACTGTTTCACTTAATCTCTTTCTCTTTTTGACTATTAAGAAACAATGGTTTGATATATCTTTGAAAAGATGTTTTTTAGTTTGCAGATGGGTATACCTTCTTTCATGTTTCTTGCTCCTCTGCCATGGTTATGACTGTATCTTCCTCTCTGTTTGAAACTTCCTAACTACTTTTGAAAAAAAAAAAACATTAGGGTTTCATATTTTGACATGGGTATACAATTTTTAATAAATAGTCTCTCCTTCTGTGTAGTACTTCCCTGACCATGGATTTTCCCATAGGAAAAGAATTTAAGAGTTGAAGTGTTAGCAAATGGATTTTCTTTCTTTACCTCACATAACACTTTCTCCTCCTCTTTGTGACTGTCACACGTTACTGATGATACACTTTTCCTTATTTGTCCCACTGTAGCTACTGGGTAGAAGCAAATTTTGATATTATGTATGATGACTGTTATCATCTACTTCCATTTGCATGAGTGTCATACATTTACATTTCTATGAGGCTATTATGTAGTATACATGGCTTCTTTAACTTATTTGCATATCATAACTTGTACTCTTCAACTTGCAAACTGTAGCATGATGGACCTTTGTCATGTAACATCATCTCTGACTAGGTACTATCTTTGTTGCAACTGGATTTATACTTTGGCATAGATATCATGCTATCTTCTCTTGACTATCATATGTATTGGGATTCTTTTGTGCATAGACATTATGCATTTTCCTCCTTGTTGTTTGTTTACTACGACTGCATCATGATGGCATATCACTGCTACCTTCTTTTGTGACTGTGTTTGCAAAAAATGTGCCTGTAGCTATGATTACATGTTCTTATCTCTCCTTGATGCTTATCCTTCATTATTAACTAACTCCTATAGATGGATATGGTAATTGTCATATGCTCTGACTATCTCTTGCTTATATAAGCCATTTTGTTGATCACTGTCCATGGTGATGGTGACTGAACCTGTATTTGTTTTTGATGGTATCTCACTTTATGGCATTGTTGACTATATCACGGCATCACTATAGTTCCAATGTATATGAGGTAGAGTTTGTTTGATCAAAATAGTTGATGAGGTGTATGGAAACCACCCTGCTATCTTTGGGCTGTGATATTCTTAATACTCTACTGTGTATACTGTATTTGGACTCCTTCCTTGCTCTAGACATGACCATCTCTTATTCTTGGATTTGTACTTGACTGTCATGCCTATGATGACCATTCATTGTGTTCTAGTTTTTCCTTTGCATTATGTGATTCATCCCTGGATGCTTGATTGTTTGAACATCTGACTCTATTTAGACTATAGCATTCATCTTCATTTATAGGTTCTCCTTAATGCCTAAATCATATGAGATCCTTGGCCTAGCTATTTCATCCTTGTGAACTAAGACCCATTTGCTTTAGTTGAACTATTTCACAGTATCTTCATGTATCTTTGATGGTTTGAAGTTTTGACGCATTGGTGAAAGCCTTTTATAAAGTTCATATCCTTCTTTCAGGATGACTGCACAATCTGAGTACCTATATCATACCATTTACTTCTTACCCTTTTGTCACAATGAAATGATAACTTTACATGACATATTCTGCAATTTGCTCAAATGATACACTAGCTTTTGCATCTTAGAAGCTCTATTCTATTTCTCATCTGTTTATCAAGCACGTTGATCTAAAACTTGTATTATATTCTTAGATTATGAATGCACTCTGTCAGTTGCTCTTTATTAGCTGTAATGAAATAAATACATGCATTCATAATGATGCTGTACCTTAGATGGCTCCTATAACCTGGATGACTGTAATCCAATTTTTTTCATTTGGTCATGTTAATCTGATTTGCTCTAATCAATGGTAATAATGCCATGATGACATATCATTTCTGCAAGTTGATTAGATGATGTATGATATAGCTCAGAATGATGCATCCTATCTCCTCTGATACTCTTTTCAAAAAATGAAAAGAAACATGTTGGGCTCAAACCCTTGTGGGAGCCACATTTAATCCACATGTTTATTTGTCTTCAAATCACAACAAAACTTGTCCTATACCTGTATAGTGAACAAACAAGTTAGCATAAAAAGTACCTGATAGCATTGATTGATCTCCTTCATGATTTCTTCCTGATTTGTGTCATATATATGATATGATCTCTTATCTAAATGCATGATATAATAAGTCAATGTCTATCTTTGATAAAAGCATGTGATAACTGTAAACATTTAGAGCACTAATAGGGCTTTCCCCAAAATTTTGCAGGTTTCAACTGGATGGTGGCTTGGAGTGAAGAATGAATACTAAAGACTTGAAGGCTAGCTTCAACAGCAACCTCCATCATCAGGCAATGATGGATGTTTAAATTTATCATATGTTCTTTTCTCTTTTCTTTTATCAAATAGATACATAGCTTGCATATCTACAATTGCTTAATCTAGTTACTCCCACGACTTGTTTGGGACACATTTGAACACTTCTTTTAAACATGATCAATTAGTTTCTCTAATGCATATGATGTATATGTATTTCCTTTTCAATCAATGCATGAGATAAAGTAATAGATAACTAGATGTATGTTCAAAACATGACATGAAATAACAGTGTAATACAATATCTTTCTCTCTTTTATTCAAAACTGATTAATTGAATAATCAATTTAACTTATAACTTCTGAAAGATTAAACTTTGTAGAACTGTATCTCCTTGAATGTTTGATCCTTTGATAATCAATTCTTTTGTCATGATAACTTATCAGTCCTAATTGGACTGATGGGTTATCTTGACAACTGGATCTTCTTTTCAACTTTGTCAAGGCATCAACCATTCAAGAAATGCATAACTTTGAAGTTTTTCTAATATTCCTTCTAAACAATTACACTTAGGTCCAACTAATTTTAAGTGTGAACAAAAAATTAGTAACATTTCTAGCAACCTCACAGGGGTGTTTGCCTGCTAAACAGTTTAGAACAAGTAGCCTTGCCTTCTCATTGGGCATAGAGTCATTTCTGCCTTGAACCTAGAGAAATTCTAAAACTCACACTAACTAAAAACAACAGTAGCAACTAACTGAAAACTGAAACTAAAACTCATTTGCTTAAAATAGAACTAGCTAGATGTGCAAAAGCACTTCTTTGAAACAAAACAACAAAATTGAAACTAACTGTGCAAAAGCACTTATTTGCAGCATAAGGCTACCTTACTTAGTAAGATATCTTGAGGTGAATCCCATTAACTAGGATTGGCAACACCTCACCATCTAACTTAGCAAGATAAAATGCATTGTGTTGCTTGCACTCTGTGATTATATATGGTCCATCCCACATTGCATCAAACTTTGTATGTTGTCCTAGTCTGCTTTTCAATTCATTCCACTTGAAAACTAGATCTCCTTCTTTATAAATTCTTGGTACTGCTCTTTTATCAAAAGTCCTTTTCATTTGGGCCTGGTGTACTTCCAATGTTTTTAAGGCCTCTTTTCTAATCTCTTCAAGTTCAATCAGTTGTGCAAGCTTGATTTCCATTAGCTGTTCTTCAAGTAACTCTAGCTCTTTTATATAGCTAAGTGTTGGAAAATCCACTGTTATTGGTAACTTGGCTTCCTTTCCATATGTAAGAACATAAGGTGAATTACCTGTTGATATTTTAGGTGTAATCCTATCATCCCACAATGCTAACTTTAACTTATCATGCCAAGATCTCTTATTCTCATCAACTATTTTCTTTATAATCTTAATCTGATTTTTGTTAGTTGATTCAGCCTGTCCATTACCTTAAGGGTAATAATTTGATGAAGTATTCAAGAATATGTTGTTTTTGATAGACCAATTAGATATTCTTAATCCAATAAATGCTAAAGCATTATATGAAATAATTGAGTCAGGAGTTCCAAACCTGGATACTAGATCTTGGTAAAAATTCAGGACTGATGTTTCATTAACATCTTTCAAAGCAACTGATATAGTCCACCTGTTATAATCAGTAGCAGTCAAAATCCACTTGTGTCCTTTGCTTGAAGGTGGGTTGATAAGACCAATGAAGTCCAATCCCCACTTGCCAAATGGTTGTTCCACTTGAATTGGATGCAAGGGCATTGCTGCCAACCTTTGTTTACCTACAAAAATTGAACATTTAAGACATTTCTTTACCCATTCATGAGCATCCTTGAATATGTCAAGCCAATAGTAACCAGCTCTCATAATTTTTTAGAGCCATTGTTCTAGCTATGAAGTGACATCCAGCAGGTCCATCATGAATTTCTTCTAGAATCCTTTGAGTCTAATATGGCTATACACATCTCAGTAAAACATTGTTAAAATCTCTTTTGTATAGAATTCCATCAATTATACCATAAGGGATTGCATGTAATCTATAATATCTTCTTTTAGATTTGTCTAGGCTTTGTGGACAATCACTAGTGTGTAGATAATGAATCATATCATGTGCCCAACTTGAAGGGGGGTCTAGGACAACTGTTGTTTCATTGTTTTGAAGCACTATCTCAGCCTCTCCTTCAAATTCCTTGCTATATCCTTCATTTTCTACAAGCTATTTGCATAGTCCTTTGCCTTGGACTAGCTTGGTTACCTTAATTTCTATGTCATATTCCATGACCTTTGTTATCCACCCTGCTCTCTTATCATTTAAATCTTTACTGAGAAAAAAATTCTTTCACTGTTGGGTGAGCAACCATTAACTGAATTCTATTATTTGAAAGCATATGTTTGAATTTCTTTAAGCTCCTGATAATAGCTAATACATGCTTTTCAACAAAAGAATATCTTACCTCATAGTCATACAAAACTTGGCTGAAAAATACCACAGGTTGTTCCATTCCTTCACTATTTTGTTGACATAGCATAGCTAATATAGTATCCACACTACCAAATGCATATAGAATGAAGTCTTTATCAAAATTTGGATTTATCAGAGTTGGAGTAGTAGCAAGTACTTTGTTTATCTCTTCAAAACTTTGCTTTCCTTCTTTGGTCAAGCTGAAGGGAATATTCTTCTTTAGCATTGCTGTAAGAGGTTGTAAAAGTGCTGCTATGTTTGGAATAAACCTTCTCACAAAGTTAATTCTTCTCAGAAAGCTCTGTAAGCCATTCTTATGTGCAGGAAGAGGTAATGCCAATATTGCAGTAATTCTTTCAGGATCAATTGATATTCCATCCTTAGGCACAATGTGTCCCAACAGTTTGGCTTCATGAACAGAGAAAATACTCTTCTTTGGGTTTAACGATACCCCAAATTCTCTACATCTTTCAAAGATTAGTCTTAAATGATGAAAATGATCTTCAACTTTTTTAGAAAAAATAGTTACATCATCTAAGTATACAAGTATGATTTTATTAATCAGACCTTGAAAAGCCATGTCCATTGCTCTCGGAAATGTTTCACCTGCATTTGATAAGCCAAATGACATCTTTCTGTATGCTAGTGTGCCCCACTTTGTGGTAAAACATGTCTTGTATTGATCTTCCTCTTTTACAAGAATTTGGTTATAACCTGAATAACCATCCAATAAAGAAAATCTCTCTCATCTAGAAACAACCTGCAATATCTATTCCATAGATGTTTTAAAGGATAATGATCCTTTAAAGATGCTCTATTTAAATCACAGAAATCAACACATAATATGATTTCTCCATTTTTCTTTCTGACAGGAACCGAGTTAGAAACCCATGAAGCATGTTTGATAGGAAAAATGATATTACCTTCAATGAGTTTATTGAGTTATGTCTTCATGAGCACTTCTAGTTTGGGATTTAATGGACTTTGCTTCTGTCTGATAGGTTTCAGCTCTATTGTGTGTTGAGGTAACTCAGGGTTGAAACCTTTCAGATCTCCATATTCCCATGCAAAAATTTCACTAAATTCCTGACAAAGTTGGAAGAATTCTTGTTATTCTTGTTTTGTACATATCTTTCCCAGCTTGAGCAACTTTCCTTTAAAGATCTCAATAGGTTCATAATGTTCTTGCTTTATTGACAAGTTGGATTTATCTTTTCTTGCTTGATCATCAGTATTAAAGATAGATTCCAAGGTCACTAATCCCTTGGATAGCTTATTTGAACTTAATTGAAGTATTTGATCATCATATTGTTGTACAAAATTCTGCTGATTACCTGCAGAAAATTTAGCTTCTTCCATTAAGAAATTTACAATCTGTTCATCACTGTCAAACACTTACCAACTAACATTATTATCTGGAATTAATTGTCTAACAACAACTTTGACGTATAAAGGAGAGTGAATATTCTTCATTTCAGTAGGAATATCATACTCAGATCCTATAATAGCTAGTTTGTCAGCTTGCTTGTTATCAGTTCTAGGTATAGATATCAGATTAAAAGCATCAAACTCTTCTATCATGTCCCAAACTCTATGTTTGTATAATTTTAGCAAGTCATTTTTTGTAGCAGTAAGGTTTCTGACTTGTTTAACCACTAACTCACTGTCTCCAAAAACTTTTAAACATTTAATTTTTCTCTTCCTTGCCCATTCTAGTCCATGAACTAAAGCCTCATATTCAGCTGAGTTGTTAGAATAGTTGAAACCAAATTTGATAGATGAATAATATTTGTCACCTATGGGAGTAACTAAAATAGCTCCTCCTCTAGCTCCTACCTTGCTTCTAGAACCATCAAAATATAGTTCCCAAACATCATTTTCAAACTCTACAGTTTGTTGTTTTTCCTCTTTAATCAGATTTGGAATAACTCTATAAATTTCTTAAAATATGTACACACCAAGGCCAATCTCATCCATTTTCTCAAATGGATCTGTTTCATGATTTTTTGTTGCCCATTGGTCTAGAACCAAAACTAGAATTCCTTCTAAAGGTGTGTTTTGATTTTGGACAGGAATCAAATCCTCTTGATAAAAAATGGGAAGATTTACATTTATAGAACTAGGTGTGTAAGATTCCAAATGATATTTTTCTAGTTGTTTAGACTTGACTGTAACCTTGTTCCATATCTAGTTCTAAAGAATAAATGTGTCCAATCAGATGTTAAATACCCACCTAACCTTGTTGTAAAATATTTGGATAAGAAAATGGCAAAGGTAGGTGGCAAATCAATGACATAAATGTCTTGGTATATAACAAAGTTTGGACAAGAATGCAAAGTAAGGCCTAAATTTTTGAACATTCCAACTTTACTCACTTCAGTTCCATCCATTTGTACAATACCTCTAACAACAGGTTCATATTTTAGACCTAACTTATCAGCTAATTGTTTTGGCATAACTAAACTGTTGGCTCCTGAATCTATCATGCAATTATGTACTAAATAGTCACCCACAATCAAAGTGACATAAAATGGTAGAGGTTTGCCTACTGGTTTAGGCTGTTCTATTCTTTTTTTTGTCTCATTTGCAATCATAATCTGAGGTTGATGTGTTTTTTGTACTTCATTTGACAAAGGCAACTGAGATAAAGCATTTTGTAACAAGTCCTTTTGTCTTGGAATGTGCAAAGCATCTAAAACAGACATGCTTAATGTTGTATTTTTCATATGTTGAAAAATATTAAAAACAGGGCCACTAACCTTTTGTTGTACTTTTGAGACAGCAACCTCCAGTTGGTCTTTTGTTGGTTGTTTATTTTCTATAATTGGATGTCTTGACAAAATTTGTAAATTCTTTGATGTAGAGGCTTAATTTTGTTCATTCTGAGCTATGGAAATTGTATTTTTCCCTTTATCAGCTAGCTATGATACATCTCTAGCTTGCTGTTTACCAGTTTCAACTTGCTGATTTGTATTTCTGGACTGTTTTTGTAAGTCAACAGCTCTCTTTTTTTATCTTGTGTTTGTTGCAATATTAGTAAAAGATTGCTTTTGACCTGGCAACTGATTTACACCACAAAATTCATTAGCCTGCCAATTCATTAAAGCTACATCATGATTAACATACTGAGTCTAAATGTCCAGTTGGTTATTTACACACTTGCTAAATTTTCAGCAGCAACATAGCTATTATGTACCATCAATGCTTGATTTACTATTCCATTTGGGCAAGTGGCCTAATTATGAGGCTGATTACAGGGATAGAACCATGCATAGTCTTGAACCATGTTGTTATGTATAGGCACTATTTATTTTGATGTACTGACAGCATTTGGATTATACTACTAATTTGGGCTATTGTTATAATTTCATTTTTGACCCTGATAATCTGCCTAATAACTAGGTCTATTTGCATGGTAAGGGGTTGCTTGGTAAGGTTTGTTATTCTAATTTGTTTGAATTTTCAAACTCACTAAGTCATTGCTCACAGTCTGCAATATTTTTACTATCCCTTGCTAGTTTTCTTTTAACTCTCTAAATTCAGAATGAATGGGATCTGTATTGTTTTGTGTATTTGCTGAATAACCAAAAGATGGTATTGCTAAAATATGTGGGGCTGAAATTGGTATTGAAGGCTATATATCTAGAAAGATTGGCATTGGGGGCCTAGGTGCTATCTTACCAGCTTGTATTAAACTATTTTCTACTCTTATTTCAATATCAAAAGCACTTGGTAAAGTTATCCCTCCCATGGATTGTATCATAACAGCAATATCAAAATTTAATGCCCTTAAATAATAATAAAAAAATGCTCTGGTGATGGTTTCACCATTTCAGCAATTCTATTCAATGATAAATGATCAGACTTGTCCTGAAATTGCCTATTCAAAGCAACACCTAATTCATCTCAAGATCTAATTGAATTTACTCTTAAGCCTCTAAACCATTGAAGATCTTTATCTTTTAGTGATGCTGCCAGCAACTTCATTGCAATGTTTTCTTTGGTGATGTGGTGAACATCACATAAAGAAGCCACATCTCTGATATGTTCAATGGGTGTAGTCCCATCTTCTCCTGTAAAACTTGGTAAACTTTTCAATGCAGCCATCGGTATGTCATCATACTAATTTAGATTCAAAGGGTTGCCTCCATGAAATGACAAAAATGGCTTATTTCGAGGTGGTGGTGGATTTCTTCCACCTCCTCCACCACCTCTAGGTGGTGGTAACACTCCTCCACCTCCTCCACCAGGAGGTGGTAATACTCCTCCTCCTCCTCCTAGTAAAGACATTAGAGTGGGTAGAACTTGAGCTAGTGTTCGGACTGAAACTACTTGAAAAATTTCTTGTAACACAGGTTCTTCCTTTGTAAAATTAAGAAGAAGAGGCTCCTCTTGAAAAATAGGAATCTGTTCTCTTGGGCTTGCTAGTGGAGAATTGAAAATTTCTGATGATGTACTTGCAAACAATGGATTCTGATGTGAAGTAAACTCAGGATGTGTTCTAGGCAGATCTGAAACAACTTATGATTCTTCTGTATTGGCCTCTTTCTTGACTTTTATTCTCATTTTTGGTGGAGATAACTGATTATGTTTCTTCTCAGAACTTTTACTTGACGTTGTTTGGTATTTTTTCATAGGCTGCAAGATCTGATCTGAAAAAACTAAAGTATTAGAGTCGATAGGTATTTGATAGTGAACCTCTAAAAGGCTGAAACTCTGCTGCTCATACCAAAACAACAAAAAGAAATAAGTCCTTTTGAACTGAAAATTAGTTCAATGTCCCACCGAGCTTGCCAAAAACTGTTATCACTGGGAATTGCACTTGTATGCAAGGCTGTTTAAAGCACTGTAAATCCGTGTAACATGGGACTAATCTCATGTTGTGGGTGCCCTGTGACGAGATTAGACCTCCAGATTATGGGATGGTTCCCTTCAAATCTTCTATTGAGATGTATGTTTTTACTTTTTGGGAAAAGAGAAGAAAGAAACTAAATGAATGCTAAAGGTAAAATGGTGATGCATCTAATATGGATAAAAATAATGCAATCCGATCCACAATGTTTACTCAGAAATCTGACTTTTACACAATCTAGATTTGGCATAAATACCACAAAAGTGATTCTAAGGAAGGTTTGAAAATAGGTTTTTATGAAGGAAATAGTTTTTTCATAGCATAAAAAGACTATTTCTAGTTAACACAACAACCTAAGACCTCTAATGAATATATGCTTTAATGCACAAACAAGGAGGTGAGACAATAATTTTGAAGGTTTAATAATAAAACACAGCAAAATTTCATCAAATCACTTCAAAATTCAACATAGAAAGGAAATGCAATTCAACTAATATGAAATAAACAAAGGAAAGCTTTGCAAAAAGACAAAAGATAACCTATAACCTGTCGATCTCTTAATAACACTGTAAAAAGTGAGCTACAAGAAATCTCCAATCTATCTGAATCAGAATGAGAATCAAGAACTAGCAAAAACAAACTTTTTCTTTACAATATATAGGTCTGCTCTCTCCAAGAGGCATGCAAAAAATATGGACTTGCAAAAAACTACCTCTAAAAATACTCATTCCTGAGCAACCTCAAAAATCCTCAAAATTAGGGCCTAAACTACAACAAATTGAGCAAAAATAGCTTCAATTTGGGCCTCTCCATATGTTTGACCAAAAATTTTGACCAAGGACCTTAAAAATACTTCTAAAAGTCATGTAAAACCTCCTATGTGGCCTTGTTAACTCAACTAATCAATTTACATGATTTTGCATGAGCAAAAAATTGATTGTGAGTAAATAATAAAGTAATAGAATATTACTCTATTATTGGTTACAATTTATTCTACTTTTGATTCTACAATTTGAGAAAAATAATAAAATAATTTATAGAATATTACTTTATTATTTATTTACAATTAATTCATATGTAAAATCATGCATGACTAGGAGAAAAAAATATGACTCCTTATCACTCCGATTACAGTTACCTATTTTGCAAGATATGAGAAAAAATAGGAGTTAGGGATAAATACAAAACTCCTTATCACTCCATGATCAATGAGAAAAAAATATCTCTCTCTGCAAGGAAAATAAAAAAAAATGAGTCACTCCACATGACATTCCATGCACAAAACAAATATGCATAAACATCCTTATGGCTCCCCTTTGTTGCCTTAGTGCACATACATTACATTTTCTAAATCTCCTTATATACCCATATGCAAATTGAGATCAAGGAAGAAAAAAAAAACTCCATTATGTGTTAAACCCCATGCATAAAAAATGCTCCATTATATCTGCACCATCATATACTGCCACCATGCAATCTCCTATTACAATTGTCATTATGCAATAATCAAAACAATACAAGACAATACCTTATACATCCCATTCAAATCATACCTCCACCATGCATGAATGCTTACCCTTGAAAACTCCATGTATAACCTTATGCATATGCCATGTCTAAAATCACACCTTCTTGGCTTTGTTAGCCACTATGCATAATGAGGAGATATCCCTATCTTTGGATGCTTTGAATAAGGACAAGGAACTTGAGCATGTGTATTCTTGTCCATGCAATACCCAACCACCAAGGAATCTTTAAAAGGTTTATAAGGCATAAAGCCTTTCTCTCCCATCATATCAGCCCTCTTGACTTAATAAAAATCAATTCTAATAAACTGCTGTCGGCCACTCCATATTATGATGGCTAGGATCTTCAAGAAAAAGTTTTTGACCACGGCACTCCTTTGGATAAGGTAATTATTTCTTTTTTGTAAGTCAAAAATACACTTGAAAAGAAGAAACCTTCGAACAAATGAAAGAATCCAACCCAAAAAATTGTTCATTATTCATTTTGCCTTCCTTCTTCGAAGCTCTGCAACTTTTCTCTGCAGACCTAGGGTTTAAATGCTTCATCATGGCTCTAGTCTTTCTCCCTTCACTGGGTCTACTTTGTTGAAACCATGGAACTCTACATCGTTAATGGAGAAGGTAACATTTGTTTGAGCCTTATATGAGGAATTTCATTGATCTGTAGTTTTCTTCTTCATGGCTACGACCTTCTTCATCTATGTCTTTGGTTTTGCTGTGCACTTTTTTAATACTTTCCTACCTTATTTCTGTGTGCTTCTTCCTTCATGGTCTTCATCTTCTCTTTGAAAGTTTAAAGCCACTATGAGGCCGTGGAAAGATCTCTCCTCCTGTCAGTAAAAGGGGTAAGCACCTTGTCATTTTCATCTCTGTAGCTTCAATTTGTCTCTGGTTTGACTCTTTGCAGCATGACAAGTCTACTGGTAGACATGGGTATCATGTTTTATAGCAAAAAATGCTATATCACTATTGGCCATGACAATGTATCTCTTCTTTTTGCCTTGATATGTTTCTATCATAGAGAAAACTGAAGGGTTTAAAGTTTTGAAATGAGGGTTTTGGCATCTTTTCTCCATTTTCAAAGCTTTTATCAGTTCTGGCCATCCTCCTTCTATAAATAGGCATTAAATGTTGTATACTGTCAAGGGTTTCTAAGCTTTGAAGTTAGGGTTTCAAACCTTCTTGCACAAAAAACCTTCATAATGCCACGACCATACTCTTTCACTTAATCTCTTTCTCTTTTTGACTGTAAAGAAACAATGGTTTGATATATCTTTGAAAAGATCTTGTTTAGTTTGTAGATGGGTATACCTTCTTTCATGTTTCTTGCTCCTCTGGCATTGTTATGACTGTATCTTCCTCTCTGTTTGAAACTTCCTAACTACTTTTAGAAAAAAAAAAAAAAAAACATTAGGGTTTGATATCTTGACATGGGTATACAATTTTTCATAAATAGTCTCTCCTTCTGTGTAGCACTTCCTTGACCGTGGAATTTCCTATAGGCAAAGAATTTAAGAGTTGAAGTGTTAGCAAATGGAGTTTCTTTCTTTACATCACATAACACTTTCTCCTCCTTCTCTTTGTGACTATCACACATTATTGATGATACACTTTACCTTATCTGTCCCACTATAGCTATTGGGTAGAAGCAAATTTTGATATTCTATATGATAACAAATCTTGTGATATTTTGTATGATGACTGTTATCATCTACTTCCATTTGCATGAGTATCATACATTTACATTTCTGTGAGGGTCTTCTATAGTATAGATGGCTTCTTGAACTTTTTTGCATATGATAGCTTCTACTCTTCAACTTGCAAACTGTAGCATGATGGACCTTTGTCATGTAACATCATTTTTGACTGGGTACTATCTTTGTTGCTACTGTATTTATACAATGGCATAGATATCATACTATCTTCTCTTGACTATCATATGTATTGGGATTCTTCTGTGCATAGATATCATGCATTTTCCTCCTTGTTGTCTAATTACTATGACTGCATCATGATGGCATATCACTGCTACCTTCTTTTGTGACTGTGTTTGCAAAAAACGTGCCTATAGCTATGATTACATGTTCTTATCTCTCCTTGATGCTTCTCCTTCATTATTAAGGAACTCCTGTAGATGGATATGGTAATTGTCATATGCTCTGACTGTCTCTTGCTTATATAAGCCATTTTGCTGATCACTGTCCATGGTGATGGTGACTGAACCTGTATTTGTTCTTCATGGTATGTCACTTTATGGCATTGTTGACTGTATCATGGCATCACTGTAGTTCCAATGTGTATGAGGTAGAGTTTGTTTGATCAAAACAGTTGATGAGGTGTATGGAAACCACCTTGCTATCTTTGGGTTGTGGTATTCTTAATACTCTACTATGTATACTGTATTTGGACTCCTTCCTTGCTCTAGACATGATTGTCTCTTAATCTTGGATTTGTGCTTGACTGACATGTCTATGATGACCATTCATTGTGTTCTAGTATTTGCTATGCATTATGTGCTTCATCCCTCGATGCTTGATTGTTTGAACATCTGATTATATTTAGATTGTAGCAATCATCTTCATTTATAGGTTCTCCTTAATGCCTGAATCATATGAGATCCTTCACCTAGTTGTTTCATCCTTGAGAACTAAGACCCATCTACTCCAGTTGAACTGTTTCATGGTATCTTAATGTATCTTTGATGGTTTAAAGTTTTGAGGCATTGGTGAAAGCCTTTTATAAACTTCATATCCTTCTTTAAGGATGACTACACACTCTGAGTACCTGTATCATATCATTTACTTCTTACCCTTTTGTCACAATGAAATGATACCTTTACATGATATATTTTGCAATTTGCTCAAATGATACACTAGCTTTTGCATCTTAGAAGATCTATTCTATTTCTCTTCTTTTGATCAGGCACGTTGATCTGAAACTTGTATTATATTCTCGGATTATGAATGCACTCTGTCAGTTGCTCTTTATTAGCTATAATGAAATAAATGCCTGCATTCATAATGATACTATACCTTAGATGGCTCCTATAGCCTAGATGACTGTAATCTAATTTTTTGTATTTAGTCATGTTAATCTAATTTTCTCTAATCAACTGTAATAATGCCATGATGACATATCCTTTCTGCAAGTTGATTAGATGATGTATGATATAGCTCAGAATGATGCATCTTGTCTCTTCTAATACTCTTTTCAAAAAATGAAAAGAAACCTGCCAGGCTCAAACCCTCGTGGGAGCCACATTTAATCCACATGTTTATTTGTCTTCAAATCAGCAACAAAACTTGTCCTATACCTACATAGTGAACAAACAAGTTAGCATAAAAAGTACCTGATAGCATTGATTGATCTCCTTCATGATTTCTTCTTGATTTGTGTCATATATCTGATCTAATCTCTTGTCTGAATGCATGATACGATAAGTAGATATCTCTGTTTGATAAAAGCATGTGATAACTGTAAATATCCAGAGCACTAACAGAGCTGTACCCAAAATTTTACAGGTTTCAACTGGATGGTGGCTTGGAGTGAAGAATGAATACTGAAGACTTGAAGGCCAGCTTCAACAGCAACCTCCATCATTAGGCAATGATGGATGTTTAGATTTATCATATGTTCTTTTCTCTTTTCTTTTATCAAACAAATACATAGCTTGCATGTCTGCAATTGCTCAGTCTAGCTACTCCCACGGCTTGTGTGAGACACATGTCAACACTTCTTTTAAACATGATCAATTAGTTTCTCTGATGCATATGTATTTCCTTTTGAATCAATGCATGAGATAAAGTAATATATACCTAGATGTATGTTCAAAACATGACATGAAATAACATAGTAATACAATATCTTTCTCTCTTTTATTCAAAACTGATTAATTGAATAATCAATTTAACTTATAACTTATGAAAGATCAAACTTTGTAGAGCAATTGTATCTCTTTAAATGTTTGATCCTTTGATAATCAATTCTTTTGTCATGATAACTTATCAGTCCTGATTGGACTGATGGTTTATCCTGACAACGGGATCTTCTTTTCAACATTGTCAAGGCATCAACCATTCAAGAAATGCATAATTTTGAAGTTTTTCTAATATTCCTTCTGAACAATTACACTTAGGTCCAACTAATTTTAAGTGTGAACAAAAAAATAGTACCATTTCTAGAGACCTCTTAGGGGTTTTTGCCTGCTAAACAGTTTAGAACTAGTAGCCTTGCCTTCTCATTGGGCAAAGAGTCATTTCTGCCCTGAACCTAGAGAAATTTTGCAACTCACACTAACTAAAAACAACAATAGCAACTAACTGAAAACTAAAACTAAAACTGATTTGCTTAAAATAGAACCAACTACATGTGCGAAAGCACTTCTTGGAAACAAAACAACAAAACTGAAACTAACTGTGCAAAAGCACTTATTTGCAGCATAAGGTTGTCTTACTTCATAACATATCTTGAGGTAAATCCCATTAACTGGGATTGGCAACACCACACCATCTAACTTAGCAAGTTGAAATGTATTGTGTTGCTTTCACTCTGTGATTATATATGGTCCATCCCACATTGCATCAAACTTTGTATGCTGTCCAGGTGGTCTTCTTTTCAATTCATTCCACTTGAAAAATAGATCTCCTTCTTTATAAATTCTTGGTAGTCCTCTTTTATCAAAAGTCCTTTCCATTTGGGCCTAGTGTACTGTCAATGTTTTTAAGGCCTCTTTTCTTATCTCTTCAAGTTCAATCAGTTGTGCAAGCCTCATTTCCATTGGTTGTTCTTCAAGTAACTCTAGCTCCTTTATATAGCTAAGTGTTTACAACTCTACTGTTATTGGTAACTTGGCTTCCTTTCCATATGTAAGCACATAAGGTGAATTACCTGTTGATCTTTTAGGTGTAATCCTATCAGCCCACAATGCTAACTTTACTTATCATGCCAAGATTTTTGATTCTCATCAACTATTTTGTTTATAACCTTAATCAAATTTTTGTTAGTTGATTCAACTTGTCCATTACCTTGAGGGTAACAATTTGATGAACTATTCAAGAATATTTTATTTTTTACAAACCAATCAAATATTCTTAATCCAATAAATGCTAAAGCATTATCTGAAATAATTGAGTCAGGAGTTCCAAACCTGGACACTAGATCATGGTAAAAATTTAGGGCTGACGTTTCATTAGCATCTTTCAAAGAAACTGCTTCAGTCCACTTAATATAATCAGTAGCAGTCAAAATCCACTTGTGTCCTTAGCTTGAAGGTGGGTTGATAGGACCAATGAAGTCCAATCCCCACTTGCCAAATGGTTGTTCCACTTGAATTGGATGCAAGGGCATTGCTACCAACCTTTGTTTACCTGCAAAAATTGAACATTTAAGACATTTCTTTACCCATTCATGAGCATCCTTGAACATGTCAAGCCAATAGTAACCAGCTCTCATTATTTTTAGAGCTATTGTTCTAGCTATAAAGTGACATCCAGTAGGTCCATCATGAAATTCTTCTAGAATCCTTTGAGTCTGATTTGGCTGTACACATCTCAGTAAAACATTGTTAAAATCTGTTTTGTATAGAATTCCATCAATTATAGCATAAGGGATTGCCTGTAATCTATAATATCTTCTTTTAGATCTATCTAGGCCTTGTGGACAATCACTAGTGTGTAGATATTGAATCATATCATGCACCCAACTAGCAGGGGGTTCTAGGATAGCGGCTATTTCATTGTTTTGAAGCACTGTCTTAGCCTCTCCTTCAAGTTCCTTGATGTATCCTTCATTTTCTGCAAGCTATTCGTACAGTCCTTTGCCTCAGACCAGCTTGGTTACCTTAATTTGTATGTCATATTCCATGACCTTTGTTATCCACCCTGCTCTCTTATCATTTAAATCTTTACTGAGAAAAAAATTCTTTCACTATTGGGTGAGCAACCATTAACTGAATTCTATTATTTGAAAGCATATGTTTGAATTTCTTTAAGCTCCTGATAATAGCTAATACATGCTTTTCAACAAAAGAATATCTTACCTCATAGTCATCCAAATCCTGGCTGAAAAATGCCACAGGCTATTCCATTCCTTCTCTATTTGTTGACATAGCATAGCTGATATAGTATCCACACTGCCAAATGCATATAGAATGAAGTCTTTATCAAAATTTGGATTTATAAGAGTTGGAGCAGCAGCAAGTGCTTCCTTTATCTCTTCAAAACTTTGCTTTCCTTCTTTGGTCCAGCTGAAGGGAATATTCTTCTTCAGTATTGCTGTAAGAGGTTGTAAAAGTGTTGTTATGTTTGGAATAAACCTTCTCACAAAGTTAATTATTCCCAGAAAGCTCTGTAACCCATTCTTATGTGGAGGAAGAGGTAATGCCAATATTGCAGTAATTATTTTAGGATCAATTGATATTCCATCCTTAGACACAATGTGTCGCAATAGTTTGCCTTCATGAACAAAGAAAATACTCTTCTTTGGGTTTAATGATACCCCAAATTCTCTACATCTTTCAAAGATTAGTCTTAAATGATGAAAATGATCTTCATCTTTTTTAGAAAAAATAGTCACATCATCTAAGTATACAAGTATAATTTTATTAATCAAGCCTTGAAAAGCCATGTCCATTGCTCTCTAAAATGTTACACCTGTTGCAAGTATGAGGTGAACCAGTGTTGTCATTGATGTCAACATACTCATATTACATTGACAAGAAGGATTGGATGAGCTGTGTGTTGAGGATATTGAGAAAATTACCCTCAGTCAGGAACAGTGAAGAACAGTGATGAGAAGAAGGCAAATATATTGGATAGGTTGAGAACCGGAGGATGTGGATTAAAGGGTTTGCAGATATGAGTCTTGAGATGCTTCAGTCAAGTTTTCAGAGGTCCGCATGAAGACCTGAAGAAGTTATGGCTGTCTGTGTGGAACCGGTTCCGGCAAGTGCTTAGAGGTGACAGAGGATCACAGAAAGGTCCGGTGAGGTCCGAAATTGTACAATCCTAATCTGCGGATTGGAAAGAGTATTTGGGATGTCCTTGTGATGTGCCATCTCGAGTTGTGCATGATTTGGAGGTCTGGAAGTACCTCTTGCATTATGACAGTGGCGACAGACTGTGTTCTTGAAGTTCCGGATAAGGAGGATAAGAGATTTCAGTAAGTAAAGGAAATGCGAACGTACCTGGTCATTCAGACAGGCTTGTGAAGGTTCTTGGATCATGTTGAGATTGTGTCATTGGTCCGCATTGATAATGTATGATTTGAAGGTCTGGAAGTACCTTCTACAGTGGCGACAGACTGTGTTCTTGAAGTTCCGGATGAGGAAGACAAGAGATTCCAGCAAGTAAAGGAAGTGCGGATGTATCCGGACATTCAGGCAGGCTTGTGAAGTTTTCTGGATCGTGTTGAGGTTGTGTTGTTGATCCGCATTGATAATAGAGCCCGGAATTGAAGTTGTTCTTTCGGATGAAGTTCTTGCTCTGTTTAGCCGACCGGATGAGTTGTTCATCCTGCGAATGTTCTTGTGGTGGCCGACCGGATGTGTTATTCATCTTGCAGATACTCTTATGATTGTTTGCCGACTTAGATGTTTGATCCTAAGTCGATGTCTTGTACAAATAACGGTCTGTGAGTTCATTTCAGTGTGTGGATGAGTGTGGCATAGCGAAGAGAAGTGCGAAAGGCAGAACAGAGGTTTTTGGGCTTAATTGGAACTGATCTGGACATGGTAGAGATGTCATTCTCCAGTTCAAGACTGTGATTTTTATCACTTTGTAGACAGTGTGTCTCCTTGTAGGCAGTGGGCCTCTTTGTGAGCAGTGTGCTTGGGCAGTGAGCCCTAATTGGCATGTGCCATTCATTTTTCTTTATTCTTCTAACAGAGAATAATTCTTGGGTTAATCACCCCGTGGTTTTTCCCTTAACCGGGTTTTCCACGTCAAAATCTTGGTGTTCAATGTGTTGATGCTTATCTGCTCTTGTGTTTATGTATTATGCTTTCATGGATGATTAATTGATATGCTACTAAGAATCAAGTGTTTGAAAGAACAAGAATTTTTATACAACTGATTCACCCCCCCTCTCAGTTGTATGCCCTAGATCCAACAATTGGTATCAGAGCTAAGTTCCTCTGATAGGAGCTTAACCGCTTGAGGAGATCCAGGATGTCGTCATACAAGAAGGATAGTCCGAAGTTCGATGGAACCAACTTCACTCTCTGGAAAGGTCGCATGAAGTGTCACTTGGAATGTATGGGAAAAGCATAGTTGGCTATGGTTTCAAAACCATATGTACCTCCACAAGGTGGTCCGACAACTCTGAATGAAATCACAGAAGCTGAAAATAATCTACGGACCAAGGAAGCTCTTCTAAGCGCATTGAATGACTCAGATCTCTCGAATGTTATTGACCTACCAACTGCATATGAGATCCTGACTAAACTGGAACTTCTGTATGAAGGAGATGAGTTTGTCAAAAGTGCAAGGTTGCAAAGTCTGAAAGGGAAATTTGAAAGATTGAAAATGAGAGATGATGAAAACATCACTACCTTTATGCCAAGAGTGAATGAGCTGGTATGTGGAATCAGAAATGCTGGTGGAACTTTAGATGAAAATGAGATTGTCTGCAAAATCCTAAGATCCCTTCCTGCTGCCTACAAAATCAAGGTTGCTGCCATTGATGAATTCAGAGCCCACACAACTGTCACAAGAGAACAACTGGCTGGCAAACTAGCTGCATTTGAAATGACCGAGTTTGGAGATGATCCTCCCAAGACTGAATCTGCTTTCAAAGCCAGTGCCTATGTGAAAGGCAAACAGAGATTTGATCCGGGAGAAAACTCATCAAGGAAAATGTCATGGTATGATCAAGCAAGAAGAGACATGGAAGAAGAAGAAGCAGAAACAGCTCAACTTGAAGCCCTCATTGCAAAGAGACTGCCAAGAGGATCTGGTAAGTATGAAGGAAAACTACCCTTTAAGTGTTTCAACTGCAATAAGATTGGTCATTTTGCTTCAAGATGTCCGGAAAGATCTGCAAGGTCTAATACTAACAGACAAAGGTTTCAAAAGAATTGCTATTATGTTCACGAAGAAGATGACAATGAAGGAGTAACAGATGATGAATCAGAACTAGGAAGTAAATCCGGAAATGAGTGGGTGTTTATTGCCATCAAGGAAGAAGATTCAATACTCTCTAAATCTGTCAATCACAAAGTTGTTGAAAAAGCTTTGGCTGCTCAAGTGGAAGAAAAGGATGATTGGGTTATTGATAGTGGATGTTCTCACCATATGACTGGTGACAAGAATAAGTTCTTGAATTTGGAAAGGTATGAAGGAGGAATGGTAAAGTTTGGTGACAATTCTGCTGGCAGAATCAGAGGCAGGGGAACTATTTCCTTTGATGGAAAGAGCAAAACAGGTAACGTACTGTATGTTGAAGGATTGAAGCACAATCTTCTTAGTGTTGGTCAGTTAGTGGACAAAGGCTATGATCTCTGGTTCAAAAATGGAAAATGCAGAATCTTTACAAGCTCCGGAACTGAGATTGCATCTGGTACTCAGACAAAAGGTAATATCTTTCATCTGGTTGGTTCAAATAAAAGTTGTTTGTTTGCTCAAATTGATCAGAGTTGGTTATGGCATAGAAGAATGTGCCATGTAAATTTTGATAACATCATCAAGATAAGCAATACTCAGGCAGTAAGAGATCTTCCAAAATTGATGAAACCTACAAATAGTTTGTGCAAAGAATGTCAGCTAGGTAAACAAAGCAGAGTCTCTTTCAAAAGCAAAGATCAGTCTTCTACCGGATTGTTGGAATTAGTACATACTGATCTCTGTGGTCTGACAAGAATCAAGAGTCTGCAAGGTGATAGATATTTCATGTTGTTAATTGATGATCATTCCCGGATGATGTGGGTTACCTTTCTAAAAGAAAAATCAGAAGCATTTGAGAAGTTCAAGATCTTCAAAGCTATGGTAGAGAATCAAACTGGATTGAAACTAAAGTGTCTAAGGTCTGATAGAGGTGGTGAATTTACATCTGGTGAGTTCATTGATTTTTGTGAGAAGCAGGGTATAAGGAGACAGTTGTCTACTCCTAGGACTCCATAGTAGAATGGAGTGGTTGAGAGAAAGAACCGGACCATTCAGGAAGCTGCCAGGACAATGATGTTGGAAGCAAATGTTCCTCAAATGTTTTGGAAGGAAGCTATCAGCACTGCAGTCTACACTGTCAATCGAGTTCAAATCAGAAACAACACCGGTAAGACCCCCTATGAACTCTGGTTTGGCATCACTCCTACTGTGAAATATTTCAGAGTATTTGGTAGCAAGTGTTATATTAAAAGAGATGAAGATCTAGGAAAGTTTGATGCTAGAAGTGATGAAGGAATTTTCTTGGGTTACTCCACTCAAAGCAAAGCATACCGGTGTTACAATAAGAGATTGAGGAAGATGATAGAAAGCACCAATGTGAAAGTTGATGAAGGAATTGAGAAGCCTTCAAGATTTTATGAGTTTGATGAAGATGACCAAGACAGTGTTCAAGGACCTCAATCCTCTCCGGTGAGATAGAGTCAGCCTGATCCGGTAAATCAGGAAGAAGAGATAGGCTTGAATGAGCCTGATCAAGAAGTAGCAGTAGAGGATACTCCCAAAATTCCAAGGTATGTAAGACTGAACCACTCTGAAGATCAGATCATAGGTGACAAAAGCAAAGGTGTACAAACTAGAAGGAATGTTGCTCAAAATCAGGATGAATGTTGTCTGATTTCAAAGATTGAACCTAAAACAATAAATGAAGCCTGCAATGATGAAAACTGGACCAAAGCAATGGAAGATGAATTGATGCAAATTGAGAAAAATCATACTTGGGATCTTGTTCCCAGACCTAGAGACAGGAATGTAATTGGAACCAAGTGGGTTTTCCGGAACAAACTAAATGAAGCTGGTGAAGTAATCAGAAACAAAGCTAGATTGGTCTGCAAAGGCTACTCTCAAATAGAAGGAATTGACTTTGAAGAGACTTTTGCTCCGGTGGCAAGAATTGAAGCAGTCAGATTACTTCTTGCATTTGCTGCCTTCAAAGACTTCAAGGTATATCAGATGGATGTCAAGTCTGCCTTCCTAAATGGTGATCTGGAAGAAGAAGTCTACATTGAACAACCGGATGGATTTCAATTGTCTGATAATGATGATATGGTCTGCAAGTTGAAGAAAGCTTTGTATGGATTGAAGCAAGCCCCAAGAGCATGGTATGAAAGGTTGGATAAGCATCTTGTGCAGATTGGATATAACAAAGGTACTGCTGACAGTAACTTATATTTCAAAATTGATCATGAAAACATATTGATTGTTGAAGTGTTTGTGGATGATATCATTTTTGGAGGAAGAGATAGTATGTGCAAAACTTTTGCAAATCAGATGAAAAGTGAGTTTGAAATGTCTATGCTTGGTGAAATGAATTTCTTCTTGGGTCTGCAAATTACTCAAACAAAAGAAGGGATCTTCATTTCTCAGACCAAATATGTGAAAGAATTGTTAAGAAAATTTGGTATGGAAGACTCAAAGCCTATGAACACTCCTATGGCAACCGGATGTAAGTTAAGCAAAGATGATGATTCTCCAAAGGCAGATCAGACAAAATATAGATCAATGATTGGTGGATTGTTGTATCTCACTCAAACTAGACCAGATATAATGCAGGCTGTTGGTCTTGTGGCAAGATTCCAGGCTGATCCTAGAGAATCTCATGTTATGGCAATCAAAAGAATTTTTAGGTACTTGAAAGGAATAGTTGAGTATGGTCTATGGTACCCTAGAGATCCAGATTTCTCTCTTCATGCTTACACAGATGCAGATTGGGCAGGAGATGTGGATGACCGGAAGAGCACTAGTGGTGGAGCATTCTTTTTGGGGAAGAGATTGGTTTCTTGGCTAAGCAAGAAACAAGATGCAATATCTCTGTCTACAACTGAAGCAGAATACATTGCAGCAGCAGGTAGTTGCACTCAAATCTTATGGATGAAGCAGATGCTAAGAGACATCAAAGTTGAATATGAGGAGCCTATCACAATTTTCTGTGATAATTCAAGTGCAATTAATATTTGTAAGAATCCTGTATTGCACTCTAAGACTAAGCACATATCTATCAAATTTCACTTTTTAAGAGAACAAGTAAACAAGGAAGAAGTCAGATTGGAGTATGTTCCCTCCAAGGATCAGATTGCAGATATCTTTACAAAACCTCTTCCCAAGGACTCTTTTGAATATCTCCAGGAGAAGTTAGGGGTCATGGCCCCTCCGGTGATAAACTAAGATGCACTGATGTGCATCAGTCCGGTGGATATCACAGTCATATCTTGTGATCCGGATTGATGATGGGGAGCTGCTACTAAGGGGGAGCAGATGGTATGATTCTAATGTATTAGAATTGCAAGTATGAGCCCTTTGCCATTGATGTCAAAGGGGGAGAGAAGACATGTGAAAAACAAGTGGTTAATGATCAAAGGGGGAAAG
Organism: Cunninghamia lanceolata; assembly: GCA_027924645.1. Lineage (NCBI taxonomy): Eukaryota > Viridiplantae > Streptophyta > Pinopsida > Cupressales > Cupressaceae > Cunninghamia > Cunninghamia lanceolata. The sequence continues at coordinate 7,637,396 of BSBN01000396.1, read as the reverse complement.
AAGACATGTAAAAGGTTGTTGTTGATAGGGGGAGCTATGACAGAAAGGAGAAGTTCTTGTCTTGATGGTTTTTCACATCATATGTTGCCATCAATGACAAAGGGGGAGATTGTTGCAAGTATGAGGTGAACCGGTGTTGTCATTGATGTCAACATACTCATATTACATTGACAAGAAGGATTGGATGAGCTGTGTGTTGAGGATATTGAGAAAATTACCCTCAGTCAGGAATAGTGAAGAACAGTGATGAGAAGAAGGCAAATATATTGGATAGGTTGAGAACCAGAGGATGCGGATTAAAGGGTTTGCAGATATGAGTCTTGAGATGCTTCAGTCAAGTTTTCAGAGGTCCGCATGAAGACCTGAAGAAGTTATGGCTGTCTGTGTGGAACCGGTTCCGGCAAGTGCTTAGAGGTGACAGAGGATCACAGAAAGGTTTGGTGAGGTCTGGAATTGTACAATCCTAATCTGTGGATTGGAAAGAGTATTTGGGATGTCCTTGTGATGTGCCATCTTGAGTTGTGTATGATTTGGAGGTCTGGAAGTACCTCTTGCATTATGACAGTGGCGACAGACTGTGTTCTTGAAGTTCTGGATAAGGAGGATAAGAGATTTCAGTAAGTAAAGGAAATGCGGACGTACCTGGTCATTCAGACAGGCTTGTGAACGTTCTTGGATCATGTTGAGATTGTGTCATTGGTCCGCATTGATAATGTATGAATTGAAGGTCCGGAAGTACCTTCTACATTGGCGACAGACTGTGTTCTTGAAGTTCCAGATGAGGAAGACAAGAGATTCCAGCAAGTAAAGGAAGTGCGGATGTATCCGGACATTCAGGCAGGCTTGTGAAGTTTTCTGGATCGTGTTGAGGTTGTGTTGTTGATCCGCATTGATAATAGAGCCCAGAATTGAAGTTGTTCTTCCGGATGAAGTTCTTGCTCTGTTTAGCCGACCGGATGAGTTGTTCATCCTGCGAATGTTCTTGTGGTGGCTGACTGGATGTGTTATTCATCTTGCGGATACTCTTATGATTGTTTGCCGACTTAGATGTTTGATCCTAAGTCGATGTCTTGTACAAATAACAGTCTGTGAGTTCATTTCGGTGTGTGGATGAGTGTGGCATAGCGAAGAGAAGTGCGAAAGGCAAAACAGAGGTTTTTGGGCTTAATTGGAACTGATCCGGACATGGTAGAGATGTCATTCTCCAGTTCAAGACTGTGATTTTTATCACTTTGTAGATAGTGTGTCTCCTTGTAGGCAGTGGGCCTCTTTGTGAGCAGTGTGCTCGTGCAGTGAGCCCTAATTGGCATGTGCCATTCATTTTTCTTTATTCTTCTAACAGAGAATAATTCTTGGGTTAATCACCCCGTGGTTTTTCCCTTAACCGGGTTTTCCACATCAAAATCTTGGTGTTCAATGTGTTGATGCTTATCTGCTCTTGTGTTTATGTATTATGCTTTCATGGATGATTAATTGATATGCTGCTAAGAATCAAGTGTTTGAAAGAACAAGAAGTTTTATACAACTGATTCACCCCCCCTCTCAGTTGTATGCCCTAGATCCAACAACACCTACATTTGATAAGCCAAATGGCATCTTTCTATATGCTAGTGTGCCCCACTTTGTGGTAAAAGTTGTCTTGTATTGATCTTCCTCTTTTACAAGAATTTGGTTATAACCTGAATAACCATCCAATAAAGAAAATCTCTCTAATCCAGAAACAACGTGCAATATCTATTCCATAGATGGTTTAAAGGATAATGATCTTTTAAAGATGCTCTATTTAAATCACAAAAATCAACACATAATATGATTTCTCCATTTTTCTTTCTGACAGGAACCAAGTTAGGAACCCATGAAGTATGTTTGATAGGAAAAATGATATTACCTTCAATGAGTTTATTAAGTTCTGTCTTCATGAGCACTTCTAGTTTGGGATTTAATGGACTTTGCTTCTGTCTGATAGGTTTAGCTTTGGGTTCCAACTCTATTGTGTGTTGAGGTAACTCAGGGTTGAAAACTTTCAGATCTCCATATTCCCATACAAAAATTTCACTAAATTCCTGACAAAGTTAGATGAATGCTTGTTGTTCTTGTTTTGTACATATCTTTCCCAGCTTGAGCAACTTTCCTTTAAAGATCTTAGTAGGATCATAATGTTCTTGCTTTATTGACAAGATGGCTTTGTCTTTTCTTACTTGATTATCAGTATTAAAGATAGATTCCAAGGTCACTAATCCCTTGGGTAGCTTATTTGATCTTAACTGAAGTATTTGATCATCATATTGTTGTACAAAATTCTGCTGATTACTTGTAGAAAATTTAGCTTCTTCCATTAAGAAATTTACAATCTGTTCATCACTGTCAAAGACTTGCCAACTAACATTATTATCTGGAACTGATGGTATAACAACAACTTTGACATATAAAGGAGAGTGAATATTCTTCATTTCAACATGAATATCATACTCAGCTCCTATAGTAGCTAGTTTGTCAGGTTACTTGTTATCAGTTCTAGGTGGAGATATCAGATTAAAAGCATCAAACTCTTCTATCATGTCTCAAACTCTATGTTTGTATAATTTCAGTAAGTAATTTTTTGTAGCAGCAAGGTTTCTGACTTGTTTAACCACTAACTCACTATCTCCAAAAACTTTTAAACATCTAATTTTTCTCTTCCTTGCCCATTCTAGTCAATGAATTAAAGCCTCATATTCAATTGAGTTGTTAGAATAGCTGAAAGCAAATTTGAAAGATTAATAATATTTCTCAACTATGAGAGAAACTAAAATAGCTCCCCCTCTAGCTCCTACCTTGCTTGTAGAACCATCAAAATATAGTCCCCAAACATCATTTTCAGACTCTATAGTTTGTTGTTTTTCCTCTTTAATCAGATTTGGAATAACTGTATTAATTTCTTGAAACGTGTACACACCAAGGCCAATCTCATTCATTTGCTCAAATGGATCTGTTTCATGATTTTCTGCTACCCATTGGTCTAGAACCAAAACTGGAATTCCTTCTAAAGGTGTGTTTGGATCTTGGACAGGAATCAAATCCTCTTGATAAAAAATAGGAAGATTTGCATTTATAGAACTAGTTGTGTAAGGTTCCAAATGATCTTTTGCTAGTGGTTTAGACTTGATTGTAACCTTGGTTCCATATCTAGTTCTAAAGAATAAATCTATCCAATTAGATGATAAATACCCACCTAAGCTTACTGTAAAATCTCTAGATAAGCAAATCGCAAAGGTAGGTGGCAAATCAATGACATAAATGCCCTAGTATATAAGAAAGTTTGGAAAAGCATGCAAAGTAAGGCCTAAATTTTTAAACATTCCAACTGTACTGACTTCAGTTCCATCCATTTGTACAACACCTCTAACAATAGGTTCATATTTAAGACCTAACTTATCAGTTAGTTGTTTTGGCATAACTGAACTGGTGGCTCCTAAATCTATCATGCAATTATGTACTAAATAGTCACCCATAATCAAAGTGATAAAATGATGGAGGTTTGCCTTTTGGTTTAGGCTGTTCTATTTTTTTTCTGTCTCATTTGCAATCATAATCTAAGGTTGATGTATTTTTTATACTTCATTTGACAAAGGCAACTGAGATAAAGCATTTTGTAACAAGTCCTTTTGTCCTAGAATGTGTAAACCATCTAAAATATACATGCTTACAGTTGTCTTTTTCATATGATCCAAAATATTAAAAACAGGGCCACTAACCTTTTTCTGTACTTTTGAGACAGCAAGTTTTGGTTGGTCTTTTGCTGGCTGTTTATTTTCTGTAATTGGTTGTCTTGACAAAATGTGCAAATTCTTTGATGTAGAGGCTTGATTTTGTTCATTCTAAGCTCTAGAAACTATATATTTCCCTTTATCAGCTGGCGATGATACATCTCTAGCTTGTTGTTTACCAGTTTCAGCTTGTTGATTTGTATTTCTAGACTGCTGTTGAAAGTCAATAGCTCTCTTTTTTGATCTCGTGTTTGCTACAATATTAGTAAAAGATTGCTTTTGACCTGGCAACTAATTTACACCACAAAATTTATTAGCCTACGAATTCATTAAAGCTACATCATGATTAACATACTGAGTCTGAATGTCCAGCTAGTTGTTTACATCACTTGCTAAATTTTCAGCAGTAGGATAGCTATTCTATACCATCAAAGCCTGATTTACTATTCCATATTTGCAAGTGGCCTGATTGTTAGGCTAATTATAGGGATAGCACTATGCGTAGTCTTGAACCATGTTGTTCTTTATAGGCACTATTTCTTTTGATGTACTGATAGCATTTGGATTGTACTATTGATTTGGCCTATTATTTTAATTTCTTTTTTGACCCTGATAATCTACCTGATAACCAGGTCTATTTGCTTGGTAAGGTGCTGCTTGGTAAGGTCTGTTATTCTAATTTGTTTAAATTTTTAGACTCACTAAGTCATTACTCATAGTTTGCAATATTTTTACTATGCTTTGCTAGTTTTCTTTCAGCTCTCTAAATTTATAATGAATGGGATCTGTATTGTTTTGTGTATTTGCTGAATAACGAAAAGATGTTATTGCTAAAATATGTGGGGCTGAAATTGGTATTAAAAGTTGTATATCTAGAAAGATTGGCATTGGGGGCCTAGGTGCTATCTTACCACCTTGTATTAAACTATTTTCTTCTCTTATTGCAATATCAAAAGCACATGGTAATGTTACCCCTCCCATGGATTGTATCATAATATCAATATTAAAATTTAATGCTCTTAAATAATACAAAAAAGTATTCTCTGGTGATGGTTTCACTATTCAAGGATTCTATTCCATGTTTTCTGAAATCTGAAATTAAAATTTGTCATTTGCTCTTGTGGAGCCCTCTTAATAGTAATCATTTGTTCTACTAATGATAAATGATCAGACTTGTCCTGAAATTGCCTATTCAAAGCAACACCTAATTCATCCGAAGATCTAATTGAATTGACTCTTAAGCCTCTAAACCATTGAAGAGATTTACTTTTTAGTGATGCTGCCAGCAACTTAATTGCAATGTTTTCTTCAGTGATGTGGTGAACAGCACATAAAGAAGCCACATCTCTGATATGTTCAATGGGTGTAGTCCCATCTTCTCCTGTAAAACTTGCTAAACTTTTCTATGGAGCCATCGGTATGTCATCATGTTGATTCAAGTTCAAAGGGATGCGTCCATTAAATGACACAAAATGTTGATTTCAAGGTGGTGGTGGATTTCTTCTACCTCCTCCACCTCCTCGACCAAGAGGTGGTAATACTCCTCCTTTTCGTAGTAAAGACATTGGAGTGGGTAGAACTTGAGTTGGTGTTTGGACTAAAACTACTTGGAAAATTTATTGTAACATAGGTTGTTCCTCTATAAACTCAAGAAGAAGAGGTTCCTCTTGAAAAATAGGAATCTATTCTCTTGGGCTTGCTAGTGGAGAACTAAAAAAATTTTACGATGTACTTGCAAACAATACATTCTGATGTGAAGAAAAATTAGGATGTGTACTGGGCAGATATGAAATAACTGATGATTCTTCTGTATTGGTCTCTTTCTCTACTTTTATTCTCCTTTTTGGTGGAGATAACTGATTATGTTTCTTCTCAAATAATTTACTTGACCTTGTTTGGTATTTTTTCATAGGCTACAAGATCTGATCTGTAAAAACCATACTATTAGAGTCGCCAGGTATTTGATAGTTAACCTCTAAAAGGCTAAAATTTTACTACTCATACCAGAACAGAAAAAAGAAATAAGTCCTTTTGACCTAACAATCAATTCAATGTCCCACCGGGCATGCCAAAAACTATTATCACTGGGAATTGCACTCGTATGCAAGGCTGGTTAAAGCACTACAATTCCATGTAACATGGGACTAATCTCAGGTTGTGGGTGCCCTATGATGAGATTAGACCTTCAGATTATGGGCTAGTTCCCTTCAAATGTTCTATTGAGATGTATGTTTATACTTTTTGGGAAAAGGGAAGAAAGAAACTAAATGAATGCTAAAGGTAAAATGGTGATGCACATGATATGGATAAAAATAATACAATCTGATCCACAATGTTTACTCAGAAATCTAACTTTTACACAATCTAGACTTGGCATAAATACCACAAAAGTGATTCTAAGGAAGGTTTGAAAATAGTTTTTTATAAAGGAAATAGTTTTTTCATAACATAAAAAGACTATTTCTGGTTAACACAACCTAAGACCTATGATGAATATATGATTTAATGCGCAAATAAGGAGGTGAGACAATAATTTTGAAGGTTTAATAATAAAACACAACAAAGTTTCATCAAATCACTTCAACATTTAGCACAAAAAGGAAAGGTAATTCAATTGATCTGAAATAAACAACAAAAAGCTTTGTAAAAAGACAAAAGATAACCTGTAACATGTTGATCTCTTAATAAAACTGTAAAAAGTGAGCTACAACAATTCTCCAATCTATCTGAATCAGAATGAGAATCAAGAAATAGCAAAAACAAACTTTTGCTTTACAATATATAGGCCTGCTCTCTCCAAGAGGCATGCAAAAAATATGGACTTACAGAAAACTACCTCTAAAAATACTCATTCCCGAGCAACCTCAAAAATCCACAAAATTAGTGCCTAAAACTGCCACAAATTGAGCAAAAATAGCTTCAATTTGGGCCTCTCCATATGTTTGACCAAAAATTTTGACCAAGGACCCTAAAAATACTCCTAAAAGTCATGCAAAACCTCCTAGGTGGCCTAGTTAACTCAACTAATCAATTTGCATGAGCAAAAAATTGATTGTGAGTAAATAATAAAGTAATAGAATATTACTCTATTATTGGTTACAATTTGTTCTATTTTGGATTTTACAATTTATGAAAAATAATAAAGTAATTTATAGAATATTACTTTATTATTTATTTACAATTAATTCATATGTAAAATTGTGCATGACTAGGAGAAAAAAATATGACTCCTTATCACTCCAATTACATTTGCCTATTTTGCAAGATATGAGCAAAAAATAAGACCTAGGGATAAATACAAAACTCCTTATCACTCCATGATCAATGAGAAAATATTATCTCCCTCTGCAAGGAAAATAAAAAAAATCTGAGTCACTCCACATGACATTCCATGCACAAAACAAATATGCATAAACATCCTTATGGTTCCCCTTTCTTGCCTTAGTGCACATACATTACATTTTCTAAATCTCCTTATATCCCTATATGCAAATTGAGATCAAGGAAGAAAAAACAACTCCATTATACATAAAACCCCATGCATAAAAAATCTCCATTATATCTGCACCATGATATACTACCACCATGCAATCTACTATTAAAATTTCCTTTATGCAATAATCAAAACAATACAAGACAATACCTTATACATCCCATTCAAATCATACCTCCACAATGCATGAATGCTTACCCTTGAAAACTCCATGTATAGCCTTATGCATATGCCATGTCTAAAATCACACCTTCTTGGCTTTGTTAGCCACTATGCATAATGAGGAGATATCCCTATCTTTGGATGCTTTGAATAAGGACAAGGAACCTAAGCATGTGTATTGTTGTCCATGCAATACTCGACCACCAAGGAATATTTAAAATTTTCTTAAGGAATAAATCATTTCTCTCCCATCATATCGGCCCTCTTGACTTAATAAAAATCAAGTCTAAAAAACTGTTGTCGGCCACTCCATATTATGATGGCTAGGATCTTCAAGAAAAAAGTTTTGACCATGGCACTCCTTTGGATAAGGTAATTATTTCTTTTTTGTAAGTCAAAAATACAATTGAGAAGAAGAAACCTTCGAACAAAAGAAAGAATCCAACCCTAAAAATTGTTCATTATTCATTTTGCCTTCCTTCTTCGAAGCTCTGCAACTTTGCTCCGCCGACCTAGGGTTTGAATGCTTAATCATGGCTCTGGTCTTTCTCCCTTCACCATATCTACTTTGTTGAAACCATGGAACTCTACACCGTTAATGGACAAGGTAACATTTGTTGGAGCTTTATATGAGACATTTCATTGATCTGTAGTTTTCTTCTTCATGGCTACGGCCTTCTTCATCTATGTCTATGGTTTTGCTGTGCAATTTTTTAATACTTTCCTACCTTGTTTCTTTGTGCTTCTTCCTTCATGGACTTCATCTACTCTTCGAAAGTTTAAAGCCACTGTGAGGCAGTGGAAAGATCTCTCCTCCTGTCAATAAAAGGTGTAAGTACTTGGTCATTTTCATCTTTGTAGCTTCAATTTGTCTTTGGTTTGACTCTTTGCAACATGACAAGTCTATTGGTAGACATGGGTATCGTATTTTATAGCAAAAAATGCTATATCACTGTTGGTCATGACTATGTATCTCTTCTTTTTGCCTTGATCTGTTTCTATCATACAGAAAACCTAAGGGTTTAAAGTTTTGAAATGAGAGTTTTGGTATCTTTTCTCCATTTTCAAATCTTTTATCAGTTCTGGCCATACTCCTTTAAATAGGCATTAAATGCTATAGACTATTGAGGGTTTGTGAGCTTTGAATTTAGGGTTTGAACCCTTCTTGCACAAAAAACTTTCATAATTCCACGACCATATTCTTTCACTTAATCTCTTTCTCTTTTTGAGTGTAAAGAAACAATGGTTTGATATATCTTTGAAAAGATCTTGTTTAGTTTGTAGATGGGTATATCTTCTTTCATGTTTCTTGCTCCTTTGGCATGGTTATGACTAATCTTCCTCTCTGTTTGAAACTTCTTAACTATTTTTGCAAAAAAAAAAAACATTAGGGTTTGATATCTTGACATGGGTATACAATTTTTCATAAACAATCTCTCCTTCTGTGTAGCACTTCCCTGACCGTGGATTTTCCTGTAGGCAAAGCATTTAAGAGTTGAAGTTTTAGCAAATGGAATTTCTTTCTTTACCTCACATAACACTTTCTCCTCCTTCTCTTTGTGACTATCACACATTACTAATGATAAATTTTACCTTATCTGTCCCATTGTAGCCATTGGATAGAAGCAAATTTTGATATTCTATATGACAACAAATCTTGTGATATTCTATATGATGACTATTATCATTTGCTTCCATTTGCATGAGTATCATACATTTATATTTCTGTGAGGCTCTTCTGTAGTATAGATGGCTTCTTTAACTTATTTGCATATGATAACTTGTACTCTTCAACTTGCAAACTGTAGCATGATGGACCTTTTTCATTTAACAACATCTTTGACTGGTACTAGATTTATACTATGGCATAGATATCATGCTATCTTCTCTTCACTGTCATATTTATTGGGATTCCTTTGTGCATAGATATCATGCATTTTCCTCCTTGTTGTCTATTTACTACAACTGCATCATGATGGCATATCACTGCTACCTTCTTTTGTGACTGTGTTTGTAAAAAATGTGCCTGTAGCTATGATTACATGTTCTTATCTCTGCTTGATGCTTCTCCTTCATTATTGACTAACTCATGTAGATGGATAAGATATCTGTCATATGCTCTGATTGTCTCTTGCTTATATAAGCCATTTTACTTATCACTATCCCTGACTATCCATGGCGATGGTGACTGACCCCGTATTTGTTCTTCATGGTATCTTGCTTTATGGCATTGTTGACTATATCACGGCATCACTGTAGTTCCAATGTGTATGAGGTAGAGTTTGTTTGATCAAAATAGTTGATGAGGTGTATAGAAACCATCCTGCTATCTTTGGGATGTGGTATTCTTAATACTCTACTGTTTATACTATATTTGGACTCCTTCCTTGCTCTAGACATGACTATCTCTTATTCTTGGATTTGTACTTGACTGTCATGTCTATGATGACTATTCATTGTGTTCTAGTATTTATTATGCATTATGTGCTTCATCCCTGGATGCTTGATTGTTTAAACATCTGACTATATTTAGACTATAGCATTCATCTTCATTTATAGGTTCTCCTTAATGCCTGAATCATATGAGATCCTTGGCCTGGCTATTTCATCCTTGAGAACTAAGACCCACCTATTCCAATTGAACTGTTTCATGGTATCGCCATGTATCTTTGATAGTTTGAAGTTTTGAGGCATTGGTGACAGCCTTTTGCAAGGTTCATATCCTTCTTTTAGGATGACTGCACACTCTGAGTACATGTATCATATCATTTACTTCTTACCCTTTTGTCACAATGAAATGATACCTTTACATGATATATTATGCAATTTACTCAAATGATACACTAGCTTTTGCATTTTAGAAGCTCTATTCATTTTCTCTTCTCTTTATCAGACACGTTGATCTAAAACTTGTATTATATTCTTGGATTATGAATGCACTCTGTCAGTTGCTCTTTATTAGCTGTAATGAAATAAATACATGCATTCATAATGATATTGTACCTTAGATGGCTCCTATAGCCTGGATGACTATAATCTAATTTTTTGCATTTAGTCATGTTAATCTAATTTTCTCTAATCAACTGTAATAATGCCATGATAAAATATCATTTCTGCAAGTTGATTAGATGATGTATGATATAGCTCAGAATGATGCATCTTGTCTCTTCTGGTACTCTTTTCAAAAGATGAAAACAAACATGTTGGGCTCAAACCCTCGTGGGAGCCACATGTAATCCACATGTTTATTTGTCTTCAAATTAGTAAAAAAAACTTGTCCTATACTTGCATAGAGAACAAACAAGTTAGCATAAAAAGAAACTGATAGCATTGATTGATCTCCTTCATGATTTCTTCCTGATTTGTGTCATATATTTGATCTGATCTCTTATCTAAATGCATGATATGATAAGTAGATGTCTCTGTTTGATAAAAGCATGTGATAACTGTAACATCCAGAGTATTGATAGGGCTGTCCCCAAAATTTTGCAGGTTCTAACTGGATGGTGGCTTGGAGTGAAGAATGAATACAGAAGACTTGAAGGCCAGCTTCAAGAGCAACCTCCATCATTAGGCAATGATGGATGTTTAGATTTATCATATGTTCTTTTCTCTTTTATTTTATCAAATAGATACATAGCTTACATGTCTGCAATTGCTTAGTCTAGTTACTCCCATGGCTTCTATGGGACACATTTGAACACTTATTTTAAACATGATCAGTTAGTTTCTCTGATGCATATGATGTATATGTATTTCCTTTTCAATCAATGCATGAGATGAAGTAACAGATACCTAGATGTATGTTCAAAACGTGGCATGAAATAACAGTGTAATACAATATCTTTCTCTCTTTTATTCAAAACTGATTAACTAAATAATCAATTTAACTTATAACTCCTAAAAGACCAAACTTTGTAGAGCAACTGTATCTCCTTGAATGTTTGATCCGTTGATAATCAATTCTTTTGTCATGATAACTTATCAGTCCAGAATGGACTGATGGGTTATCCTGACAACTGGATCTTCTTTTCACTTTTGTCAAGGCATCAACCATTCACGAAATGCATAACTTTGAAGTTTTTCTAATATTCCTTCTGAACAATTACACTTAGGTCCAACTAATTTTAAGTGTGAACAAAAAATTAGTAACAGTAACTATATTGTAAACCTCATTGTTTAGATAATACATTTGAGTTGTGTTTTGGAGTGTGGGGTTTTCCACCAGTAAGGGATTTCCCCACGTATATTTGTAATGTCATAAAATGTCCCCTTGGGGGCTTTTCCCTTGTAAGGTTTAGCTCCCAAGTCTTTAGAGTGTATTTAGGACATTTTAGTCCATGTTTTGGCATCCTGGTGGAATGAGACCTAGGTTCCATGGCAAATTGGACCTAGGTGGACCCCTTGAGATGTACCTTGCCTAGAATAGGTGGGAGGACTTAGGCGTCCATGCCCTACTCTTGCCCTATTTTGGGGCAACCCTAATTTTTGGGTGTCAGTTTATGACCGTTATTTGGTTATTTTAACGACATGGTAAAGTTTGAATTTTCATTTCTTGGCGGGAGAGCTTGTAGTTGCATATATAAGGAATCTTAGGCATTCATTTGCAAACTAGATTTCAATTAGATGATCATTGTCTACTCTAGGCATTCTCAAGGTGATTCAAGGCTTCTATTGTGTTGCAAGAGCAGACTTGTATGTTTTGTGTGTTGATATTTGCATATTTCAGCATCAATCTTCTCATGGCATGAATAACATCTTCCTCCATGAGAACTTCACTACAAGGTGACATATCAATGTTTTTTTATCATTGTTTCCTTTGGTTTTTGGCCTCTACCTCACAAGGGCATGCCCTTTTTATCTGACAATGGTGTTTGAAGACTTAAGTGTCCTTCGAGGTTTGACTGAGGCAAACCTCTAAACACCATAACCCCCAAACCAAGTCTTGTGATTGTAGGTTACAGGAAGGCTTGGCAGACATCAAGGATTCAGGATCTGAAGATAATGGATAGAGTGCTTCTGGATTAAACAATGTATGCTTGTTCTTTGATGTTTCAGATCATGCTCAATGATCCATCATCAGGAAGAGGACAATGTGTGAATTGGATAGCAAACTAGACCTTATAAAGGAATAAGAGAGGAAAACAAGGCAGGGAGTGCAATACGAAGGGGAGGAGGTGATGGGTGAGAAAGAAAAACATAAAAATAGGGGATAAAAATAAATGAATATCCACAAGTATGAGCATGCAATAAAAGCAAATACATAAATATAAATAGAAGCGCTACATACTAAAGTAACCAGATACACAAATAATACTACAACATACTATAATATGTAATATGACTAATGTTATATAAATGTAAATATAAATACAAGAACATAAAACATATCAAGAGTGCAAATAAGAGAACATAGAACGAAACAAGAATACAGTAACAAGGAGGGATTCCACATAAGGACAAGCAAAAGCATAACTAAAAGAAAACAAGGAATGAAGGAGAAATAGGTAAAAAAGAGAATAAAAAAAACACATAAATGAACACCTACAAAACCATTGCAAAATATTTTATATGCAAATGTACACATATGCTATAAACCAATTGGAAATAATAGTAAACATTAAGTATGAAATAATGTTTATTACTACTTCTAAATTGTGTATAGTGTATGCATATATTAGTATATAGAAAAATCCACAAATGCATATAAAAACCGAAAGACAAAAATAACAAAAAGATCCATACTAAGAGAAATGCAATTAGTAAAAACAATAAGAGATATACAAATAGATACATAATACTACAAAAAAGAGAGGAATATATAGACAAGAATATTCCTATAATAATAATAATAATAAACATAATAATAAAAATAATAAAAATAAGTCGAGCTATACACTCAAAACACCGCATGTACAAATAAGACAAGAAAAAATCCTAGTCAAAAATATACTATATACCGAAAATGCCAAACAAAGCAATATAAAACTCAACAAACACAAAAATACGTCAAAATTAAAAGAGGGGGGAAGGATGGGCAAAGGTAAAACAAGAAAGATAGAGGGTAAGCACGCAAGTCCCAAGGATACAAGCGAGAAAAAGAAAGAAAACCTTGTGTGAAGGCAGAAGAAAGGAGTTGAAAGCTCAAAGTGAAAACACCAAGAGACAAGATAGACAAGAAAGGAGTCAAGACAAGAGAAGGAGAAGAATGGGAAGAGGGGCGAAGAGGGTGGGAGGACAACAGCTAAAGGTGGATGGTGCCACGGGGCCAGAAACAAAGAAAGGACAAGAAAGGAGAAGAAGAGGAGGGGGAGAAAAGAGGTAGAACAAGTAGAGGGTGGGAGGACAAGACCACATGGGGGATGGTGTCATGGGGATAGGAGAATCACGTGAGATTAGGGTGCAAAGGAAGGGAGTTCAATAAGGGTTTCCAAGTTGGGCTAAGTTGCCAACCTTCATCCTGATTGAGGTTGGAGGGGTGACTTTTGATGAGGATCGCTTCTTGGAGTTTCCTCCTGAAAAAATAATCTTCTTTCACTAAGACTTGGGTGTGCTCAAGACAAATGTGGTGTTTGGTATGGAATGAGTGCTCAGCTAAGGTAGACTTCACACATTATCCTCTTCCTGATGATGGATCATTGAGCATGATCTGAAACGTTGAAGAAAAAGCATACATAGTTTAATCTAGAAGCACTCTATTCATTATTCATGGACTGTGGAAAACTCATACCTACTATCTAAAAATAAGTCAGACATACAAGCACTTCCAGGACTAGGGCACTCACAATAGTGTCCTCTGCAGACAGATCTCAGGAAATAGAATTTACAGGGCTGGTCAGCGTCAGAAGGAGGTCCAAATTCCCTGAAAAAGTAGATACCTTAGACTTGGTTGCCCGCACCTTAGTCCCCAACTATTCCACCTCAGAATCTTGAAAATAGGTATTCTGTGATTTTCTATTTTACTTCCGTCTGCAAGACCTTTTTCCTTCTTTCGTCAATTTGTTGTCGTATTTGCATAGTTAGGGTTTTAATGGTTAATTGGACATAAGAGAAGGAAAATTTGATAATTAATTCCCTAATCCAAGTTTCCCTTCATTTTCAAGGGACCTAGGGTATGATAGTGATCTCCACTTGACCCTAGATCTTTCAATGTTTAGTGGAAAGGAGGGTTTTAACATCTAAACAACAAAGATTAACAAAATCCAATTTTACCCTAAACATTTTGGTGAACCCATGTTTTTGGACTTAAATTACAACTTGCTGAGTGTTTGTCTTCAAATTTGGATTGATTTCATTCATTCATTTTGTCATTTATTTTATTGCATTGAGAAAAATTCAAAAAAAAAAAGAAAATTTTGGAAAATACAAAAAAATTGCATTGTTTGGCTTACTAAATTGCATCAGTTCTTCCTAGATTTTCCTAATTCATGATTTTTGCATCAGACCTAATACAAACTATAGAAAAATTCAAAAATTAAAAATTTTTCCTTGCATTTTCATCATTTAATTGCTAAGGTTTTGTGGAAATTTTGGCAATTTTATATAACTTAGTAATTCCAAAATCTAGGGTTTGTAGGAAAAATCTTTTATCAGATTTTTCTACTGATTTTAGAGGCTAATTAAAATTTTCATTTGGCTTTAGTCTTGCATTTTAGTGTGAATTTGAATTTAGATTTAAAATATTTGCATTTTTACATAGAGAATTTCAACAAAAACTAGCAATTTTGATGCATTTTCATTAAATTTGCAGGGGCATTTCACATTTTAAGACTTGAAAATCATTTTAAGATCTGAAAGTAAGTCAATTTCATCATAAATCAGACTTCAAAGAATTCACATAAAATTTTGTCCCAAGATTTCAAACCTAGGGCTTCAAAAACAATGATTTTCACTAATTTTGGCCTTATCGACTCTCCAAACTTGCACCATAGGCGTGTTGTGAAAGGTATTTTTAAATTATTTTTCTATTATTAGGGTAATAATTTTCTTCCCCTCATAAAAATATTCACAACACCCTTTTAACTCGCTCTTGTGGTGAAAATTCGGTAAAAAAACTACACATTTTGGCTATTTTGGCCCTATGGTTTAACCTAGTTTGCACTCCAAGCATGTTGTGATCAATTTTATAGATCAAGGTGACTGATATTATTTATATTATTTGTTTTACCTCCTAAAATTCCTTACAACACCCCTTTTTTCTAGGTCTTGGAGTTGAAAAACTGTGAAAAATTGCATATTTTGCTATATTTTCACTAGGGTTTTATCTTAAGTGGCACTAAAATCATGTTGTGTTGGGTATTTTGGAGCCAAGTGGATGTTATTACTGATATTATTTTATTTATATCATCATTTTCCTCACAACACCCTTTGTTATGCTCTTTTGTATTGAGTTTTGGTGAAAAAAGTGTCTATTTTGACATATTTTCACTATATTTCGACTAGGCATTAACTTAAAATCTCATCAAGAGTGTGTTGAGAAGGATATTATTGTTTTTTTGGACTGATATCAAACATATAACTTGCTTCCCTCAATCAAAATCCTTACAGTACCCTTTGTTTCATTCATTTGCATTGGAAAAAGTATCGAAAAACCAAGCATTTAGGTCACTTTTTGCATATAGTCTTGCATTTGACTTTTGTATAAAGTTGGAAAATCTTTTCAATATATGATATTACATTGGAATGGCACCTTCATGTCATTTGTCAATGGTATCTTTGCATGCATTTATCAAAGATCTTGATTTTGACCAATTTTTAATCCTCGTGGGTGAACATCCTTTTATATTAGAATATTTAACCAAATTCAACTCTAGGAACACTCATGAGAAAGATGAGAGTGAAAATCCTTTTTCCACCATAGAGTATGATGGTGATGATGTACCTTCCTCTCATCCCATTACTCTCCCTAGCCAAGATGTAGCATTAGTGGATGAGAAAAGGTCTCTCACATTAATTACTTTAGGGATGGATGTTGGGTGCAATCAAGTGGGAAACAATGTTAATTCAATACTTATTAATAGTCTTGGTAGCACTATTCCTAAGATGGTTGTGCGGGGGACACCTAATGCACCTTATTACTTAAATCCAGTGATTACAGTTCAAGGTGTTCAAAATGTGTTACAACAACCACACCACAATGTGATTGCTCACACATATAACACCCATAATAACAAGCAAAGTAAGTAGGCACCGCATGTGCCTATCTCTCTTCCATGTTCTCAACCTATGCTCCCTCAACCACCTCGTCTTACTCATAAAAGTGGTCAAGAGTATGATCTTGTCAAACAGTTTCGCGCTACTCCAGCTAAGATCTCTCTTTGGGATTTAATACAAACATCACCTACATACCATGGAATGCTCCAAGAAGCTTTACATAAGGTAATTGTCCCACCGACTGCTAAGCCTAATGATGTAGCAGCCGTATTGGATAGTATACATGTAACAAAAATGGATATTATCTTTCAACCAAATGAATTACCATCAATTGAAATTCAAAACTAGTATGATCCACTTATAATCTTTGTCATAATAAACAAAACATTGGTAAAATGGGTTATGATCGACACTGGATCATCTCTTAATGTTTGTAGCATTGACCTATTACAAAAAATCATGGTCGATATGTCACAAATCACACCAAACGACATTAGCATTCGTGGCTTTGATAATGTTGGACGACAATCCGTGGGCACTATAAATCTACCTATACAAGTAGGACCTATGCTTGTGCCTACCCTGGTTCATGTCATGCCTTGTTTTGTATCTTGCAACATGATTCTTGGTAGACCTTGGATTCATGCATTGGGGGTAGTTCCTTCCACTTTGCATCATTCAATCAAATTTATATTCAAAGGTAAACTTCACACTATTCATTCTGATCCTGAACTAGATAACTGTTTACATATTGAAAAGAAAAAACCTGTTCACAACCATATAAGCTTAAAATTGTGAGATGATCCATTAACGACTAATGTTGTGCAAGACTCTAAACTATTGAATGCATTTGTTGGTGATGATTGGGGTTCATTAGATTTTAATCCTTGCAATATAGGGGAATATAAAATTAATAGTCTTGACACATCAAAAGTTGCATCGATCTCACCTAAGCAATCTT
This sequence comes from Cunninghamia lanceolata, assembly GCA_027924645.1. Lineage (NCBI taxonomy): Eukaryota > Viridiplantae > Streptophyta > Pinopsida > Cupressales > Cupressaceae > Cunninghamia > Cunninghamia lanceolata. The sequence continues at coordinate 7,619,881 of BSBN01000396.1, read as the reverse complement.
ATGAAGCACCTAAGAAAAACAAAGCTTCCTGGGTAGAAAACAATGATAATACTCTCATTTACACTACAAATTATGACACCTATGAGGCTTCACCTTCTTTTAAGGAAATGACATCCCTTTATGGTCAAGGATTTAAAATCCTTTATAAGACTTGTGAATATGAAGGTAAAGGATGTGGTGTAAATCAACAAGGGATATGAGTACCTATAGAATCCGCTTCAACACATTACTCAAGTGGCATTGGATATAATCAATTTAAAGAAAAGAAAGCCTCTCATTGTCCTACACTTAATGTTAATTCAACAAGATCAAAACAACATGACATATATCCTAGATATGCAGGTTCTTAATGATGGTACCCTAACAGGTAAGTATCTCTAACCCTTTATTTCTATAGTAATGTGCTTCCCCCGTGATGTGTTATATGTTGTTTAGGCCTCATGGGATGACCTCAGATTCTCTTGTAAGGTTCAGGATACCAAGAGACCACCTTTGTTGTGACCTTCCTCTATTTGTATCATCATTCTTCTAAATTGCTCTCTCTAATTTCATTCTTGAGTGTTGTGTCTTATGGACATAGCATTGTGGTTGGTGACCTAGGGGCACCCTCCTATATGATTCTCCCTAAGACACTTGTTTCTCCTCTCTTATTTATTGTTACCCTTCCTCTAGTGTTTCTATCTAGCGGGCGGATGATGACAAAAATTTATATTGATGTGGACCTGGTGTCCCTTTTGAGAGCAATCAAAAAATAGACTTAGTTCCTAATATGATGATGGGGTTGTATATCTTATCCAACGCTTGGCTAGTGGAAGCACTCATGCTTTCTGCATAGTAAATTTCATGATGTTTCTATCGCATTTACAAACCTTAACAATACTGTTGCTCCATGCACCTTTATTTGTGTTTGAATCTAGCCTTGGAGGTACTCGATTCAGAGAGCTTCGTGTTATAGCCCCTAGTTATCCTCAAAATCTGAATTCATTGTATAACTTTGGCTCTTTGTGTGGTTAATCATATGCATTGATGTTGTAGACACTAACATGTTTTCTTATAGGGATGTGTTTGTAGGAACATTTGGCTATCGTAAAGTATATGTCACCTCCGGGGGGCATGGGATTTGTGAAAGTTGATGTTCCCTTGTGTGTTTTCTTCCTACCTTAATGTGCTTGATATCAATAACTGATATCAACCACCTTGAGGTGGGGGCATATAAGGTAATTTATTTGTTATAGATGTTAGCAATGTGTTTGACCTTAGATGCAAAGACCTGCACCCCAGAGTAGTGTATCGTGCATCCTGAGTTTATTTGCAATCAATCAATCAATCATGTAAGCCCTCTGTGGAGGTAGGATATCGAGCATATCCTTTTTCTTAAGCCCTCTGCGGAGGTGGGGATGGTGTATTTCTCAGAGTAGATTACATCATCCTGTCATTTTCAAAAGTCCTCTGTGGAGGCAGGGAGCAGTTCTATGACTAACTCAACCTTTAAGCATGTCTTCGATGATTGTTGTGGTGAAGCCCAATCATCAGTGTGTGCCTATAATGTGCCTGAGATGGTGTTGGACCTAGAAATAGGTACACTCCATCCCTTGTCTGCCATGTTTTCTCTATGTCTTCAAGTGTGTGTGTTTTAGCATTCTTATTTTGTATAGCATGTTTGTTGCCCCATATGTAGAGACCAGCACCTTTGAGTAGTGCTTTGTGTATTTTGGGAGGTTTTGCATGTATTGCATTTGTGTTACCCCATATGCAGAGACCAGTGCCTTCGAATAGTGCTTCTTGCATTTTGGGAAGTTTGTTTACTTCCTAGTACTTCCATTTGCATTTCATATTTATGAGAAAAAGAAAAGAAAAGATATCATTTATGTCTTCCATGCATTAATGTGTCTTCTATGCATTGACTATATTCTCCATGTTCTATGTGACTATAATTATCTTCTCTGTGTTTTGTGTGCCTATTACTATCTTCTATGCGGTTGGCGTGTCTTCTGCGTGCTTGGTGTTTTTGTTGTGTTTGTGAGCTTACTTTAATGAATGTATTGACCTCGCGTTTATACATACATTAAAGTGAGGGCTAAATGTAACATCAAAAAATGTCCCCTTGGGGACTTTTCCCTTATAAGGTTTAGCTCTGGGGTCTTTAGAGTGCATTTAGGACATTTTAGTCCATGTTTTGGCATCCCAATGGAATGAGACCTAGGTTCAATGGAAAATTCCAGACCTAGGTGGACCCCTTGAGTTGTACCCTACTTAAAATAGGGGGGAGGACTTGGGCACCCGCGCCCTAGTCCTGCCCTATTTTGGGGCAGCCCTAATTTCTAGGTGTCAGTTTATGACTGTTATTTGGTTATTTTGGCGACACAATAAAGTTTGAATTTTAATTTCTTAGCGGGAGAGCTTGTAGTTGCATATATAAGCAATCTTAGGCATTCATTTGTAAACTAGATTTCAATTATATGATCATTATGTACTCTAGTCATTCTCAAGGTGATTCAAGGCTTCTATTGTGTTGCAAGAGCAGACTTGTATGTTTTGTCTGTTGATATTTGTAGATTTGAGCATCAATCTTCTCGTGGCATGAAGAGCATCTTCCTCCATGAGAGCTTCACTAAAAGGTGACATATAATTGTGTTTTTATCATTGATTCCTTTGGTTTTTGGCCTTTGCTTCACAAGGGCATGCCCTCTTTATCTAACAATGGTGTTCAGAGACTTAAGTGTCCTCTGGGGTTTGACTGAGGAAAACTTCTAAACACCAAAACCCCCAAACCAAGTCTTGTGATTGTATGTTACAGGTGTCGCATCTGGAAAAAATGGAGTTACAAGAAAGCTTGGCAGACATCAGGGATTCTGGATCTGAAGATAAGTCAGACACAGGAGCACTTCCAGGACTAGGGTACTCGCAATAGTGTCCTCCACATATAGATCTTAGGAAATAGGAGTTATAGGGTTGATCAGTGTTGGAAGGAGGTCTAAATTCCTTGAAAAAGTAGGTACCTTAGACTTGGGCGCCCGTACCTTAGTCCCCAACTATTCTACCTCGGAACCCCAAAAACAGGTACTTTGTGATTTGTTATCTTTCATCAATTTGTTGTTGTATTTGCATAATTAGGGTTTTAATGGTCAATTGGACATAAGAGAAGGAAAAATTGATAATTAATTCCCTAATTCAAGTTCCCCTTCATTTGCAAGTGACGTAGGCTTGATAGTGCTCGCCACTTGACCCTAGATCCTTCAATGTTTAGTGGAAAGGAGGGTTTTAACATCTAAACAACAAAGATTAATAAAATCCACTTTTACTCTAAACAATATCTTGTCTCTCTCTTCTTCTATCTTGCATTCTTGTGTTGTGTATTACTACAATATGTCTATTATTGGATTAATAACTCTGTAATTGTAAAGGTTGAAAATAATTTGCACTCATCTCTGCTCATTATATTAGTGTAGGAAGTGATTTCCACACACCTAGCTTCCTTTTAGAAACAAGTTCCTCTGAATGTTCTCCTATTAGGTCCTCTTCCTTCTCTTCTATATCCTTCACTTTGGTATAGACTAGGGTTTCCTTTATGGTAGAAAGTTTTGTCATCTCTCTGGTATGCATTATTATCTCTATCCTCCTTGAATGTGTTCTCTTGTCGGTTATATTCGGCATATGATCTCTCTCCTTCTGAAAATGTTCTACAGGTCTCTAAAATTTACCTCCTCTACCTCTCTATCTCTGATCATGCCTCTTGTTCAACTTTTCTTCAACATTCAGGGCAAACTTATATGCTTCTTCCAATGTTGTCATCCTTACCAAGCTTAGTTCTTCTTGAATATTCAATCTCAGTCCATTGATGTATCTAGCCACTTTCTCCTTGCTTGCTTCACTATGTCCTATCCTTATGATCATCTTATGAAATTCTTCAGTGTACTCCTTCCTAGATTTTCCTTTTGTCTCAGGTTTTACAATCTCTTCAACAACTCCAACTCATAGTCAACAGGTATAAACTGATTCTTCAACTTTGTCACCATTCTATCCAACTTTGTAATCTTCTCTTTTCCTCTTTTGTTTCTATCCAACTGAACTTCTTTCCACCATCTAGCAGCATGTCCGTTCAACTTTATCTTTGCAAATTTCACTCTCTCTGGATCTTCAATTTCTTCATATTCAAAGTATTCTTCCAGGTCATTCATCCAATCAATCAACTCCTTTAGATTCAAATTGCCAGTGTAATTTAGTACATCAACTCTAAGTCTCTTTCCAATCTTTGAAATAGCTCACAACATTTTGACTTGGTCTGATTCTTCTTCTTCATCAACTCTTAGGGTTTTGCCAATTTGATTAACAGATTGAAATTATTTATCATCATCACTTTCAACATTAGGTCTAGGTGTAAGTTCTCCTGTCTGATCTTCTTCAACAACATCCAAGCGAACTCACATGGTTTTCATCATCTCCATCATCTCATCCATTCTTCTAGCCATTGTTCCAATAGCAAGGACTCTCCTCAGTGGCATCTTCCTAGGATCAAGTGCAAACTACCTCAAATTCAGTGATCGAGCTACAGGGTGACAACTACCTCACAATCAATGATTGGTTGCAACATAAGTAACTTGCCTTGAATCAGAGATCTATTCATAGTGAGATCTTATGGAATTCCTTTGCCAACTTCACTCAATTCACTCCTAAAGATTTGAACTTTCACTCTAATACCACTTGGTGCAATCACAGTTAGGAGGGTCCACAAAGTGAACTATCCAGACCGTGTAGCTAGAGTAAACACAACGGAAACAACTCCAAGATATGAAACAAATGTAAATTTAATCATTCAGTATATCGTAGAATTCAAATACAGATTGGTTGGCAACATGAGGGCTTACAGTTAGGACTCACTAGCCTTATTACAGAATATCAAAATATACACAAAGTATAGCTTTGAAGCTCCTTCACAAAGAATTCAAACTATCAACTATCACTATATTGTCAACTATCTAAAATCTACTTTCCTAGGCATCTATTACATCAATATATATCTTCTCCGGAACATAAGATTCCTTCGTGTTAGCCAAGGAAGATCATAAACTCCAATGAAGAGTTGTAATGTGTGTACACGGATAGGTCAGACCTAATTGAATGGAACTCCTCCGCAAATGTATAGGATGATGAGAAGATCTCAGGGAAGGTCAGCCATAAACCAAACAACATTGATTGATGTGTCATTTAGCTCTGCAAGTCATGAAATGCTCTACAAGTCTTCTCCTTTAGCTGATTGTTTGAGACTATCAGGATGCTCTATTTTGAGAAAATAGTTGATCTTCTGATAGCGATATCTTACCAGTACCCAATCCAAATGCTCTAAATTTTGGATATGATGTGCATGAATGTCTCTAGATGCTAGGTCTAGCTACGCAAGGTCTGAGATGCAACTGCTATAAAATATAGACCAAAATATAGAAACTGCTATTGACTAAACTGACTGAACTAAACTATGAAATGAATCAAACTGAAATGCAAACAAACTAAAATGCAAATTCTTTTGGTTCATGCAAGATTGCTCTTGAACCAGGGATGCTCCTACATCAGTTTGTATATTTTCTATTTATGGATTTTCCTTGGAAATTGATTTATATTTTCTAGCAATCTATAGATAAATCTCTGATGTTCCTGTTTCACAATGTTTTCATTCCCTCCTCAGTTGTATAGCCACCATGATGTGACGTATGGAAGTATTAAGATAGCATGTGAACTATTTCATAGAATCCCTTTAATAAATGTATTCTCAGCCATGATTATAAGGTACTCACAGAATGGATTTCTTTAGAATGTGTAGGAAACTTTCAAGCAAAGGCATTAGGCAGGTGTAAAACTAAATTCCACAATCTCTGCCAACATCCTTCTACCTACATGCAAAAATAAGAGCTCTGGTCCACAAGATACAAATACCCATCAAAACATAATCAACTTGAGCATTTTTATTAGATATTCTAGTTGCAAATGCTCTAGTAGACGTGTATACAAAATATGGTCTGAACAATAATAGAACATGTAAAATATTTAACACAACATCTCAAAGTGATATGGTCTCATGAAACATAAAGATTGAAGGATGTACAGAAAATAAATTTATTTGAAGGGCTTAGAAACTTTCAATACATGTGTCTTACAATTATAAAACCATTACTAGCATCCTCTCAGCCTATGCTAAAATAGATACTTTAGAACAAGATCGATGTCCATCAAAATGTGATGGAAAGGGGATTTTTGTTAGATCTATTAACTATAGTAAAAGTTACAAAAACCCTCTCCAAGAAGATGCTTGTAGGAGCAGATCACAAGAACCCCCCCATGGGCTTCAAACTAGTTAAAACTGATCAAAGAGAAAATAAATCACTGATACTTCCAAGTGACAAACTAGATATGTATAGGCAAAGTAGCATACCACACTAAAATTCATGATCTTGAACTCTTCTTCATTAAGACATCCATACACATTTAGATTACTAATTATGTCATGCATGATAAAAAATTTAGGTTTTTAATTATGTGAACCTTTAAGTCTTGGGTTATACTTAATGGGAAGATAAAACCTTTGTAGGTTCTTCAACACACAAATATTAGTATATGAAAGATTGATGAAATGAACAGTTATGATAATAAAAATAAATTAAATTTGAAATCTAAAAAGAGGTGAATTGAACCAATCTCTCTCTCTCTCTCTCTCTCTCTCTCTCTCTCTCTCTCTCTCTCTCTCTCTCTCTCTCTCTCTCTCTCTCTCTCTCTCTCTCTCTTTCTCTCTCTCTCTCTCTCTATATATATATATATATTGAAATTTAAAAAATATAGAATATATGAAATTCTAGAGTCAAGAACTACCTGATAGATTTTAAATTAGGGGTCCACCATAATGTAGTCCTAAAATAAAACATGCCATACAATTAATTGATGACCTGTCTAATTGGATGATTTAAGGGCCCCTTCATATGGATAATTATATTGCACATATTAAACAATTATTAATCATTGTTGATCATAAGTTGTTCTTGACACACTCTTCCTAAATTGTATACATGGGCCATCCTCCTCTACACACATTTTATTTTAGGGATTACCATTATCAAGGATCATTACAATTGTGAATGTGTTGTAGTCAAGGGGTTTTTAAAGATACACCCATGATACTTAGCAAGAAAGGGGCCTCTATAGAAGAAAATTGTGATGTCTTCTTTAGAGATGTGTGGGTCATTTTTTCCTAACACAAACTATTAAATTTCAAATAAAGAAAAAAATTTTTTTGTCAAAAATATGGTCTGTGAGAAACAAAACATTTATGTTTTGTACATCATTCCATCTACAACTAAATTAAAACATATCATAAATTAAATTATTGTGCGCATTTTATGAATGTCACTCAACTTGAATCTTTAATACACATGGGATGAAAGCTTATCATGTGTCCAACTTAGATATAACTTATTTCTTCATTGCTCCATGGATAATACATATCATATTATTGAGTTATAACTATTAACATGGATTTGTATTTGTTTTCCTACATGCTTATGTAGTGTTAAAATTATAATTCTTATCACATTATTATATAATCCTTTCCATACCTTAATCAAAATTTTATGATGTCTATTCTATCTTTAAAATGAATAATCATTTATCTTATGCCTAGTTTGAACCTATGTTCCTATTCTTGTTGCTTAAATATATTAAATTATGGTGCATGCCCAAGTTCAATTCTCTTTCATAATTTTAGATTTCTATATTTAATTTGGCCCGATGAAATACCTTAAAGTTACATATACCATTATTTGACCACATGCCTTATATCACATTCCTATAGCCAAATTGGGTAAATGCCTATTTCCTATACTTATAACACACTTGTATGATTGTTATTTGGAATTTAGAGATACCTTGCATTTTTATATTTTCCTATACTTAAGAAAAATGTATACACCAAGTGACAATTAGATCTAGTAGATATAATCTTTCTCAATATATTTATTTGATAAATATATATCATATTATTGATTTATAACTATTAACATGGATTTCTATTTGTTTTCGTACATGCTTAAATGTAGTGTAAAAATTATAATTCTTATCACATTATTATATAATCCTTTCCATAACTTAATCAAAATATTATGATGTCTATTCTATCTTTAAAATGAATAATCATTCATCTTATGTCTAGTTTGAACATATGTTTCTTTTCTTGTTGCTTAAATATATTAAATTATGGTGCATGCCCAAGTTCAATTCTCTTTCATAATTTTAGATCTCTATCTTTAATTTGGCCCAATGAAATACCTTAGTTACATTTACCATTATTTGACCACATACATGCCTTATCACATTCCTAGAGCCACATTGGGTAAATGCCTCTTTCCTATACTTATAAAACACTTGTATGATCTTGTTATTTGGAATTTAGAGATACCTTGCATTTTATATTTTTCTATACTTAAGAAAAATGTATACACCTTGAGAATTAGATCTAGTAGATATATTCAAGTTCTCAATATTATTATTTGATAAATAAATATCATATTATTGATTTATCACTATTAACATGGATTAGTATTTGTTTTCCTACATGTCTATGTAGTGTAAAAATTATAATTCTTATCACATTATTATAATCCTTTCCATACCTTAAAATCAAAATTTTATGATGTCTATTCTATCTTTAAAATGAATTTAATCATTTATCTTTTGCCTAGTTTGAACTTATGTTCCTATTCTTGTTGCTTAAATATATTAAAAATTATGGTGCATGCCCTTTCATTTCTCTTTAATAATTTTAGATCTCTATCTTTAATTTTGCTTGATGAAATACCTTAGTTACATATATACCATTATTTGACCACATGCCTTATCACATTCCTAGAGCCACATTGGGTATTTATGCCTCTTTCCTATACTTATAGCACACTTGTATGATCTTGTTATTTGGAATTTAGAGATACCTTGCATTTTTATATTTTCGTATACTTAAGAAAAATGTATACACCTTGACAATTTGATGTAGTATCTATATATTCTTTCACATTATTATTATTTGATACGTTATACCTTCTTATCACATGATGCTACATATGACAAATTACTTAAATTTACACATGATTTATGTATTTATATGCTTGTACATTACTTTTACATGTGAATGTTTCATTAAAATATTTTAGTAGGTACACTTTTTTTATAGGTAAAATTTCATAATCCTAGGTTCTCTCCCTTTCTCGCTCTTTTTCATAGATAGTTGTTCATCAACTTTAAATTGTTCTTATTTTTGTATTTCATGGAGAAATGTACTCAATTCACATATTTATTATACTTTGTAATTTCCTTTGGAGCATCTTACTATAAAAATGGTTATTGCATATTTACTTAAATTACTGAAATAAAATAAGTACATATATTTTTAATTTATTTTTTTGTTTTAATTAAGTACAGATCTCTTTGTATTTATATAGATATGGTTGATGATCAGTGATCTCATCATTCCATGCAGTCTCAATAGGAAGTTGAGGCTAGGACTAATTTTTATAATGATAGCATTAGTAGATTAGAGAATGCTTTGAGATGTTTGGGCCAAACCATACACAACTCACCTAATTTAGCTAATAGAGATAGATTAGTCAATATTTAGCAGGAGATTATGAGTATGATTTACACGATTCAATCATAAAATCCATATGATGACATCAGTACTGAAGAGTTTTACAGGTCCCTTGACAGGACTATTACTGGAACTGAGAAAATTCAATCTATTTCTTAGAGAGTTCCACTACATAATGTGCATAGCCTGTTCCCTAATTATATGGGATGAGAAAAAGTTAGAGGATATACTATTACTAGGTGTATAGATGTTCTTGTTGGTCCATTTATATATCCCAAATGGTTGGTAGCCAATCACAGATGGCCTCATAATGACGAGTTGCCACTTTATATTTGTAAATAATTATATGTTGAGTTCCATTTAGGATTAGATGTGGATTACACATCTATTTCCACACATGCTAGATAGGGCAAGGGGAGGTTTACCAACAAACCTCAATTTAGACCTGCAGATTTACCACTACTAGTCAAAAAGAGAGCATTACTTGTTCCAAACCTTTTGGTTCTTCCAAAACATTTGGAACTAGCAGCAACAGGAGATGTAGCCTTAGCACCTACTAGATCCATCCTTTTTGACAGTATTTCCATGATTGCTACTCAGGTCGATTAGATGTCATCTGATCATGTAGGTAGATACTTATTATGTCTGCAGATTCTAGCCTTCCTCCCACTGAGGCTACATCCACCAATTATGATCCCTACATTTGTGTAGAGCTACCATCACCATCAAATGTGGCCCAGATGAGTGATGCCACTATGCATAATGTGTGTTCATCTTCCATCACTGATTTACTATTAGCATACTAGTATATCAATGAAGAGTATGGGATTCCTTTAGATGTTGTACCAACTCATATTACATGACATTATGGCAGCCATATCTTGTGCATATTTGGATATTCTATAATCAAGCCTGTGAGCCCTAATTGCAAGCCCGCATGTTGCCAAATGATTTGTATTTGAATTTTATGATATACTGAATGACTGAATTTGCATTTGCCTTATATCTTTGAGTTGTTTCCATTGTGTTTACTCTTGTTGCATGGTCTGGATAGTTCATTCTCTTAACCCTCCTACCGTGATTGCACTAAGGAGAAAGGTATGTCAGTAGTCCCTTTATATGTTGTGCATATTTGAGTAGGAGAAGGAACTTGCTAACAGAGATGAGGATTGAAGTATTGGGATTTGATGAATTGAAACATATGTATGAGGGAGACACTAATTTTGTAGAACCTTGGAAAGCATGTAAGGAACCTATTTTGACAAATAGGAGTAAGTGGTTGGATAATTTCATTCAAGAGGATATGTTATTTAGAGGAAATCAATTATGCATACCTAGAAGTTCTATGAGAGATAATCTGATCAAAGAGAAACAAAGTGGTGGATTGGCAGGACGTTTTGGCATTGATAAGACAATGGCTTTGGTGAGTGAAAATTACTTTTGGCCTCAGATATATAAGGATGTTAGGAAATTTGTGCAGAGTTGTAGAATTTGTAAAGTTGCAAAAGGAAGTAGTCAAAACACTAGATTGTATAAACCTTTGACAGTACTAGAGAGACCTTTGGAAGACATAAGTATGGATTTTGTGATGAGATTGCCAAAGACACAGAGAGGACATGATTTTATATTTGTAGTGGTGGACAGATTTTCAAAGATGACACATTTCATACATTGTAAGAAGACAACTGATGTAATGCATGTAGCTAACCTATTTTTCAAGGAGATTATGAGATTGTATGGATTACCTAAGAGCATAATTTCAGATAGAGACACTAAATTTCTTGGATATTTATGGAAGCCACTTTGGAAGAAGATAAAGACAAATTTGAAGTTCAGTTTAGCATTTCATCCATAGACTGATGGACATATAGAGGTAGTGAATAGAAGTTTGGGAAACATTATGAGATGTTTGGTTGGAGAAAAGGCAGGAAGTTGGGATTTTATTCTTTCACAAGAAGAGTTTGCATACAATAATTTAGTAAATAGGAGCACTGGAAGAACACCTTTTGAGATTGTCACCAAAGTAAACCCTAGAGGAGTTGTAGATTTGAGAGACATCAAGATGGAAAAAAAGAGAAGTGTAGAAGTAGAAGAATTTGTAGGACATATGGAGACAGTGCATAATTAGGTGAAGAAGAATTTGGAGGAGATGAACAAGTATAAAGAGCAAGCAGATGAGAAGAAGAGACATAAAGAAGTTGTAGTTGGAGATGGAGTGATGGTATCCTTGAGAAAAGAAAGATTTCTAGTTGGGACATATAACAAGTTGAAGATGAAGAAGTTTGGACCTTGTAGGATACTTAGAAAGTTTAATTCAAGAAATGCATATGAAGTGGAGCTACTGGAGACATTGGGTATATCACCTATTTTCAACATTGCAGACCTATATCAGTATCATGAAGTAGAATTCAGTAAAAGCATGGAAGAAGACTTGAAGAAGTAGTGACCACAACAAGCACTAGAGCAGATTGAGGACATTTTGAAGATGATATATATAGATGCCTAGGAAAGAAGTTATCAAGTTCATAATAGAGATAGTTGATATTTCTAATTCTTTGTGACAGAGCTTCAAATCCATATCTTGTGCATATTTGGATATTCTGTAATCAGGCCTATGAGCCCTAATTGCAAGCCTGCATGTTCCCAGCTAATTTGTATTTGAATTTGATGTAGAGCATCTAGGAAGAAAAACTCAGTCTCTTAATCTCATGCCTTCATAGACTGTTCTTAATGTGTAATTATGGCACTCATACTATAACCAACCAACACAAACTTGTTCAACACATAACCAACACATGGTCTCTAACCAAATAACTATGTGCTATACCTGGGAGGACAGTGGACAGTAAACTTCTAGATTGACTGCACTTTGACAATGCCTTGACAGGTTTGTTCCTTGTAGCCCTGCCATAGAAGACTGTCAAACACAACTTTTACCACAGAACTGTCCTCAAGACTGTGAAGGCATATTTGAATACCCATTAAAGATCTTTAAAACATATCCAAGAATCAATATCTATTAATTTGAGAAGAACTGTCCAAAAATGGACTGACAACGTGCAAATTAGGCCTATTAGGCCTTGTCACCACAAGGGCTTATTGAAAATGGATACTCTACGACTCCCCACAGCTTGCCAATGCTTGGAACACTTCACAAAAGGTCTACAACTACTCATTGAATCATCAAAAGTACCTTTCCATTAGATATTTTAAGAAAACCTAGTTTGTAACTCCCAAGACTGCCCTCTACCAGTCTGAGACAGGGTAGAACAGCACTAGGGTACCATCAAATCCAATATAAACCTCGACCATCTAGTCTAAACACTTTTCATAAGAAAATATGGTTTATTTCACAACATTGAATTCATTTATGGACTCATTACCATATAAAAATATCTAAGAAACTTCATTAAACTGCTCACTGTTTACCCTAAGACGGGGTTTTAACCACTTTCAGAGAAATCACAACAACTAACTCAAAACAGAACCAAAATGCATGAAACAAAAAGGAAATGGAGGGTGAGTGAATATACCTTCATTTGAAATCAAAAATAAGTGTCCTCATGCTTGTACTAGGCCGTACCATGCAAGAAAACAATGAATTTCTGAAGTAAAATATAGAAAACAGTGCCTGTTTGTCATTCCATTTCAAATCTCCAATCACCCATGACTTCTTTGAAGGTTACAAGGCCTTTTAAAGGCATTACAACTTGACTCTTCAGTTTCTAACTAACTTCTAACTTCCTACAAGTGAATCAAACCTTCATGACCTTTCATATTCCATATGTTGCATTGCAGATTTACATTTTATAAAAATGAACACAAGACTTGAACCTTAATGACCTAGACATATGTGAATTGGTCCAAATGACCTTGTTATAAGGTAGAAACATCAAAATTACATCAAACTTCAAAATTTCTCTATAGAAACATGAAGATACTATGGTGTTCCTGCACCATACAACCAACCAACAAAGATTTCCAAGTCCCTTGGAAATGTATCTGCAAAACAAAACTATCTTTTCTTGCATCTCTGTCTGTCTCTTCATCTTCTTTAGCTTCAATCTTCCAATCTTCAGACTAATAGGAATGGTGACCAACCAACCAACAAATCAAACTACCATCTTCATAGAGCATCCTCAGGCTCCTTCTACTCCCATCAATGGAGTACTCTACAGGCTGCAACATCAAGTGCTTCTTCAGTCAGGTATCCATCTCTCTACTGCCTTACCACACCAACTCACCAAACCATCCATCTCACCCAACAGCATATTCTGGTGATGCACCTACCACTCTCTCTTCAATGGTTTCTCTCTGCACCCTTGTCCAGCCTAATCTCCATTGGAGAATGGTCATGATAGACCTCATCTTGTCTGCCCACACACAACCTCAGAAAACATCCTTCTGCAGCTAGATGGACCAAGCACCTACAACCAAACAACTTAGCAAACAAAATAATGGTCACCAACCAAACATATTGTTTCAACTCTTCATCTTAGAAATCAAATACATAACATCTCCTCCCAGAGCTTTTGCTAGCTCTAATACCAATATGATGTAGAGCATCTAGGAAGAAAAACTTAGTCTCTCAATCTCATGCCTTCATAGACTATTCTTAATGTGCAATTATGGTAGTCATACTATAACCAACCAACACAAACTTGTTCAACACATAACCAACACATGGTCTCTAACCAAATAACTATGTGTTGTACCTGGGAGGACAGTGGACAGTAAACTTCCAGATTGACTACACTTTGATAGTGCCTTGACAAGTTTGTTCCTTGTCGCCCTACCATAGAAGACTGTCAAACACAACTTTTAGCACAGAACCCTCCTCAAGACTGTGAAGGCATATTTGAATACCCATTAAAGATCTTTAAAACATATCCAAGAATCAATATCTATTACTTTGAGAAGAACTGTCCAAAAATGGACTGACAGCATGCAAATTAGGCCTATTAGGCCTTGTCACCACAAGGGCTAATTGAAAATGGATACTCTATGACTCCCCACACCTTGCCAATGCTTGGAACACTTCACAAAAGGTCTGCAACTGCTCATTGAATCATCAAAAGTACCTTTCCATCAGATATTTTAAGAAAACCTAGTTTGTAACTCCCAAGACTGACCTCTACCAGTCTGAGATAGGGCAGAACAACACTAGGGTACCATCAAATCCAATATAAACCTTGACCATCTGGTCTAAACACTTGTCATAAGAAAATATGGTTTATTTCACAACATTAATTCATGTATGGACTCATTACCATATAAAAATATCCAAGAAACTTCATTAAACTGCTCACTGTTTACCCTAAGACAGGGTTTTAACCACTTTCAAAGAAATCACAACAACTAACTCAAAACAGAACCAAAATGAATGAAACAAAAAGGAAATTGAGGGTGATTGAATATGCTTTCATTTGAAATCAAAAAGAAGTGTCCTCCTGCCTGTACTGGGCCATACCATGCAAGAAAACAATGAATTTCTGAAGTAAAATACAAAAAATAGTGCATGTTTGTCATTCCATTTCAAATCTCCAATCACCCATGAATTCTTTGAAGGTTACAAGGCCTTTTAAAGGCATTACAACTTGACTCTTCAGTTTCTAACTGACTTCTAACTTCCTACAAGAGAATCAAACCTTCCTGACCTTTCATATTCCATATGTTGCATTGCAACTTTACATTTTATAAAAATGAACACAAGACTTGAACCTTAATGACCTAGACATATGTGAATTGGTCCAAATGACCTTGTTACAAGGTAGAAACATCAAAATTACATCAAACTTCAAAATTTCTCTATAGAAGCATGAAGATACTATGGTGCTCCTGCACCAAAATTCTATGATATATTGAATGACTTAATTTGCATTTGCCTTATATCTTTGAGTTGTTTCCATTGTGTTTACTCTTGTTGCATGGTCTGGATAGTTCATTCTGTCAACCCTCCTACCGTGACTACACCAAGTGGTATTAGAGAGAGTTTGAACCTTTGGGAATGAATTGAGTGAAGTTGGTGAAGGAATTTCGTAAGATTTTGTTGTGGACAGGTCACCGAATCTGAGGTAGGTTACTTATGTTGCAACTGATCGCCGATTGTGAGGCATTTGTCACCTTGTATCCTGATTGCCAAATTTGAGGCAGTTTACACTTGATCCTAGGAAGAATGCCACTGAGAAGAATCCCTATTGTTTGAACAATGACTGGTACAATGGATGAGATGATGGAAATGATGAAAACAATGAGAATTTGATTGAATGTTATCGAGGAAGATAGGCAAAGAGGATTGACACCTAGACCTAATGTTGAAAGTGATGATGAAGAAGAATTTCAATCTATTGATCAAATTGGCGAAACCCTAGGAGGTGACGAAGAAGAAGAATCAGATCAAGTCAAGATGTTGCAAGCTATTCCAAAGATTAGGAAAATACCTAAGTTGATGTACCAAATTACACTAGAAGTTGAACCCTAAAGAGTTGATTGACCGGATAAATGACATGGAAGAGTACTTTGAGTATGAAGAAGTTGAAGATCTGGAGAAGGTGAAATTTGCAAAGACAAAGTTGAAAGGACATGCTACTATATGGTGGAAATAAGTTCAATTGGATAGAAATAGAAGACAGAAAGAAAATATTACAAAATGGGATAGGATGGTGACAAAATTGAAGAACCAGTTTGCACCTGCTAACTATGAGTTGGAACTGTTGAAGAGATTGCAAAACCTAAGACAAAAGAAGAAATCTGTGAAGGAGTATACTAAAAAATTTCATAAGATAATCATAAGGACAAGACATTGATGGAAGTTTGTCATTGATGTAAAAAGGTGCATAGTGCCTTCATGAGGTTTATAGTTCTTTGGAGTTGAGTTGCTTTATCCAATACCTAAGTTGTTCTAGCCAGGTTCTTTAGGTAGATCAAACAAGGTATATGTTGAGTTGAAGCTTAAGTTGATGTGGTTGGTGGTCTTTATCTCAAATTCTTCTTATTAGGATGCTCATCATGAAATGCAAAAGACATCGTATAGAGTGCAGGCGTGTAGAGACAAAAGATTTGTAGAGGATGTTATCAGGATGATTTCACTTCAAGAATACTTTCATATGGATGGAAAAATTGAAGACAGTTGATATGGAAGAATTAAAAGGATGATGATGTTCATATTTAAGTTGATGACTGTTGACATGTTGAATTGTTCTTCATGTGTTTTGAGGAGTCTGCAACTGTTGTGGAAATGTTGGTTCAGGATCTTCATTCTAGTTCAGTTCATTCACCATGCTTCATGTTGTGATGTCATTGATGGTTCAGGAGTTTGGGTCATTGGTCTTCATTATAGTCATTGATGTCTAAGGAGTTGTCTCAGGATTCAATGTTGTCTCATGATGATCTTAGAATCCTCATAATGCTCATGATGTTGATGTTCAATTGTTTTCTTTGAAGATATTAAGGTTTATGGTTATCTCATTTGTGATAACAAATTAGGGTTTTGTATCCTTTAAAAGATCTAAATTCTATCCTTTAAACCCTAATGTTTGCATGAATAAACCCTAGACTATATTCCTAAGTCACTCTATTCTATGCCCATCATAAGGAATTGCACTTTTTGTCTTATTTAGTTGTTGACCTATTATCATAGGTCATTCCACTTAACATGACCCACTAGGGGCATGTTTACACATTGTGGATGACCGGCCCTCTCCCTCCTTTATCATGTGCAGTGCTCTCCCCTTATGAGGTTGGGCAGGAAAAAGCCAATCAAGGGCTATTTTTTAAAGGTTTGATGGGCACGATTATTATAATCAATGGTTAACTTTTAAACTTTGTATCCCACTCCTTGGGCTTGCACATTGACGTGCAGTTGGACGTCATTTCTTTGTGACTGCATGAAGGATGGATTTTTTAGGCTATTTTTAGCCTTTCAAAGGTAGTTTTTGTGGTGTTTTTAAAGTATAAAATCCCTAAGCTGCTTTATCCCTTTTTAGACCCTCTAGTGCATTTATTAAGATATTAAAGAGGAGTATTTTATTGGAAAAGTTTTAGTGGAACTTTAAATACCTTTGTGAAGGAATGTATTGGAGCTATTATGAAATTCTTTTTTGTCTTCATGCAGATAGTGGGTCTGAAGTTATTAAAAGAGTTTTATTTCTCTGACAGGGGTAGATTGATTAAATATTATTGAAGATTTTTATTTGCAAGAGATTGATGCCATTTTATGATTTCTAATTTTTATATGGGATATGGTAAATGTAGGGAAGATGAACAGATTGGAGATTATTGAAGAGTTGTTTTTTGAAAAGGGAAAATGAATATGCAGAGAGAAGAGGAATATGAAATGTCAATTTAATTTTTTAATAACATTGCAGGTTCATTATGTATTGGATTTGAGGACTGATACATGTACTATCTTTGGAAGACATTTTTTGTGAGGTTTTCGAAGAGAAAATGTAGGTGAATCAGGTGATTAAAAAGGTGAATATTTTTTCTGAGAATTGAGATATCCATGAGATGTTTTTGCAGGTGACATATGCATAGGAAGAAGTCATTATGTAGTAATGACATAGCGTATGAATGTAGATAAACTATTTTTTAGGTTGAAGAAGAATGATATGATAATATGAACATTATAGTGAAACAGAGAAACCCTCTATAACCTTTTGTTTTACCTTCTGAGATTGTATGCATTGTCAGTGAGGCACATTGTAGCCAGTGAGGCTTGTATGGTTAGTGAGACCTGTTTGTAGCTAGTGAGGCTTGTTTGGTTAGTGAGACCTGTTTGTAGCTAGTGAGGCTTGCTTGGTCAGTGAGACCTGTTTCTAGCTAGTGAGGCTTGAATGTAACAAGTGAGGTTTTGATTTTCCAATGAAGCATAATAAAGTGGAAGGATTCAAGAGTGGTTTTTTATCCCTATGAGGGTTTTCCACACATAAATCATGTGTTATGGTTCATGTTGATTGTCTCTATGTTTGTGCCCTCATGTCTTATATTTGATCAAGGTTTTGAATGCTATGCTTATCATTATACATGTATATATGTGTGATAAATTTCTCAAGTCTCTTTCATTTTCTGTCTAAGTTAATTAAAGGGGAAAAAAGTGTTAAAGATTACAGACCACTTATTGCCCCCCTCTCAGTGGTCCTGTACTCCAATAGACATAGTGAAGTAAGCAAGGAGAAAGTGGCTAGATACATCAATGGACTAAGATTGAACATTCAAGAACAACTAAGTTTGGTGAGGATGACATCTTTGGAGGAGGCATACTAGTTTGCCCTAAAATTTGAGGAAAAGTTGAACAAGAGGCATGATCAGAAGTAGAGAGGCAGAGGAGGTAAATTTTAGAGAGGTAGAACATTTTCTAGAGGAGAAAGATCATATGTGGAGCAGAGCAGACAAGAGAACATATTCAAGGAGGACAGAGATAATAATGCATACCAAAGAGATGATAGAACTTACTACTGTCGAGGAAACCCTAATACATACCGGAGTGAAGGATATAGAAGAGAAGGAAGAGGACGTGATAGGAGAGCATTCAAAGGAACTTGTTTCATGTGTGGAGGTGAAGGACATAGAGCGTTTGAATGTAATCAGGGGAGTACAAGCAAGAGAACAGAGAACAGTGGAAGAGCAGCCTATGTGGAAGAACATGTTGGATCACCTAGTTCAGTTGGTAAACCTAAGAAAGAAGAATCACTTGTGATGAGGCGAGTACTATTTCAAGAAGAGACAAATGAGGAACCACTGCAGAGGAAAAGCTTGTTTAGAACCAGATGCAAATCAAGAGGTAAATGTTGTAAAGTTGTAATTGATAGTGGTAGGTCTGATAATCTTGTTTTAGAGGAGATGGTGACTAAGATAAAATTGGAATGATTCAAACATCCTAAGCCCTATTAGATAGCATGGATTCAGGATGATCATAAGGTACTGGTGAGTGAACAATGTGTGGTGAAATTTCATATTGGATCTTATCATGATGAAGTATTGTGCGATATTATGCCTATGGATGTTTGTCATATTTTGTTGGTTAGACCTTGGTAGTATGATAGAAAAGATATACATGAGAGAAAGAATACATAAACTATAACATATAATGGAAAGAGAATTACTTTGATTCTTTTGGAAGATGATCCTAAGAGTGAAGTATGTGGAATTGCTAGAATCTGTTTGGTAGATGGAAGGAAATTTCTGGATGGTTTGAGACATGAGAATATGTGGTATGCTTTGATTCCTAAGAAGCCTAAAACATTGAAGAAGGAGACTGAAGAATCACAACCGGATGAGATAACTAAGTTGTTGATAGAGTATGAAGACATCATATCAAGACAATGTACCTAAAGAATTGCCTCCAATCAGGAGTATTAGTCATCACATGGATCTTATAGCGAGAGCTAGTTTGCCTAACAAAGCAGCACACAGAATGACATTGACAGAGAATGAAGAATTGAATAGATAGATACAAGAGTTGTTGAGGAAAGGTTTGATCAAAGAAAGTTTGATTCCTTGTGCAGTACCTTCAGTGTTAGCACCTAAGAAAGATGTTGAATGGAGAATGTGTACCGAATCTAGAGCAATAAGAAAGATCGTAGTTAAATATAGATTTCCTTTACCTAGGATGGATGATATCATGGATTGTTTGAGTGAAGCAAAAGATTATGCAAAGATAGATTTGAAGAGTGGATACCATGAGATCATAATAAGAGAAGGGGATGAATTGAAGACTTCTTTTAAAATAAATGAATGATTGTATGAATAGTTAGTGATGCCTTTTGGATTGACAAATGTACTGAATACTTTCATGAGGTTGATGAATGAAGTTTTGAAGAAATTCTTGGGTAAGTTTGTTATCGTATACTTGGATGACATTCTATTTTTAGTAAGACAAAAGAAGAACATTTACAGCACCTTAGACAAGTATTGTAGAGGTTGAAAGAGGAGAAATTGTTGATAAACATTAAGAATTGTAGTTTCATGAAGGAAGAACTAGTGTACATGGGATTTGTGATTTTTGTGGAAGGATTGAAGATGGACCCTGAGAAAGTTAGGGCAATTGTTGAATGGCCTACACCGGAGAGCATTGGAGAAGTCAGATCATTTCATGGATTAGCTAGTTTCTACTGGAAGTTCATCAGAAATTTTAGTTTAGTATGTAACCCTATGACAGAGACAATGAGAGGTGATAGAAAATATTTTAAGTGGACACCAGGAGCAGATAAAAGTTTTGAATTGTTGAAGTAGAAAGTGATAGAGCAACCAGTTTTGGCTTTACTAGATTTCAATAAGGCATTTCAAGTGGATTGTGATGCAAGTGGGAAAGTAATTGGAATAGTGTTAAGTCTAGAAGGTAGACCAGTAGCATATTTCAGTGAGAAGTTGAATGATGCAAGGAGAAGATATTCAATTTATGATCAAAAGTTCTATGCCATAATTAAAGACTTGAAGAAGTGGAGAGATTACTCATTGCCTAATGAGTTTCTGTTGTATACAAATCATCAAGCTTTGAAATATTTGAATAGTCAAGGAAAGTTGAATCAAAGACATATGAGATGGGTAGAGTTCATGCAGAGTTATAAATTTGTATTGAAGCATAGGAGTGGTAAGTCTAATAAAGTTGCAGATGCATTGAGTAGGAGAATGAACTTGCTGGCAGAGATGAGGATTGAAGTATTGGGATTTGATGAATTGAAACATATGTATGAGGGAGACACCAAATTTGTAGAACCTTGGAAAGCATGTAAGGAACCTATTTTGACAGATAGGAGTAAGCGGTTGGACTATTTCATTCAGGAGGATATGTTGTTCAGAGGAAATCAATTCTGCCTACCTAGAAGTTCTATTAGAGATAATTTGATCAAAGAGAAACATAGTGGTGGATTGGTAGGAGATTTTGGCATTGATAAGATAGTGGCTTTAGTGAGTGAAAATTACTTTTGGCCTCAGATACATAAGGATGTTAGGAAATTTGTGCAGAGTTGCAGAATTTGTCAAGTTGCAAAAGGAAGTAGTCATAACACTGGATTGTATAAACCTTTAACAGTACTGGAGAGACCTTGGGAAGACATAATATGGATTTGGGATTGCCGAAGACACATAGAGGACATGATTCTATATTTGTAGTGGTGGACAGATTTTCAAAGATGACACATTTCATACCTTGTAAGAAGACAACTGATGCAGTGCATGTAGCTGACCTATTTTTCAAGGAGATTGTGAGATTACATGGATTACCTAAGAGCATAATTTTAGACAGAGACACTAAATTTCTTGGATATTTTTTGAAGACACTTTGGAAGAAGATGAAGACAAATTTGAAGTTCAGTTCATCATTTCATCCACAGACTGATGGACAGACAAAGGTAGTGAATAGGAGTTTGGGAAACTTGTTGAGATGTTTGGTTGGAGAAAAGTTAGGAAGTTGGGATTTGATTCTTCACAAGAAGAGTTTGCATACAATAATTTAGTAAATAGGAGCACCAGAAGAACACATTTTGAGATTGTCACTAGAGTAAACCCTAGAAGAGTTGTAGAGTTGAGAGACATTAGCATGGAAGAAAAGAGAAGTTCTAAAGTAGAAGAATTTGCAGGACATATGGAGATAGTGCATAATTAGGTGAAGAAGCATTTGGAGGAGATGAATAACAAGTACAAAGAGCAGGCAAATGTGATGAAGAGACATAAAGAATTTGTAGTTGGAGATGCAGTGATGGTATACTTGAGAAAAGAAAGATTTCTAGTTGGGACATATAACAAGTTGAAGATGAAGAAGTTTGGACCTTGTAGGATACTCAGAAAGTTTGATTCAGGAAATACATATGAAGTGGAGCTACTAGAGACATTGGGTATATCACCTATTTTCAACATTGCAGACCTATATCAGTATCATGAAGTAGAGTTTAGTGACAGCATGGAAGAAGACTTGAAGAAGCAGTTACCACAACAAGCACTAGAGAAGATTGAGGGCATTTTGGATAGCAGAGTTGGATGTAGCACTAGAGGAAGACAGTACAAAGAATACCTTGTGAAGTGGAAAGGCATACCGAAAGAATAGTCATCTTGAATTTCTCAAGCTGAAGTGGACTGTCTTGGTTTTCCTCTAGCCCCAACAAAGTGAGGGACTGACTTTTCAATAACAACAAATGTCTGATGCAAGAGCATCCCTAGTTCAAGAGCAATCTTGCATCAACCAAAAACATGTACATTTCAGTTTGTTTGCATTTATTTTGTTTCTTTTCATTTTCCAGTTTAGTTTAGGTAGTTCATTCAAAAGTAGGTTATGTATCTTGGTCTGCATTCTGTTACAGTTGCATTTCAGACCTTACGAAGCTGGACTTAGCATCTAAATTCATTCATGAACATCATATCCAAAATTTAGAGAACTTGGATCAGATACTAGAATGTTATCATTATCTAAAGGTCGACTGTTTCCTCATAATAGAGAATCCTCATAGTCTTAGATAATTAGCTAAAGGAGAAGACTTGTGGAGCATTTCTTAACTTGCGGAGCTAAATGACACATCTTTCAATGTTCTATGGTTCGTGGCTGACCTTCCCTAAGATCCGTACATTATTCCATTCATTTGCAGAGGAGTTCTACTCATTTAGGTCTGACCTATCCATTTACACATGTTACAACTCTTCATTGGAGTTTGTTATCTTCCTTGGCCGACGTGAAGAAATCTTATGATCTAGAGATGATATATGTTGATGTATTAGATGACTAGGAAAGAAGTTATCAAGTCCATCATAATAGGGATAGTTGATATTTCAAATTCTTTGTGAAGGAGCTTCAAAGCCATATCTTGTGCATATTTGGATATTCTATAATTAGGCCTGTGAGCCCTAATTGCAAGCCCAAAAGTTGTCGACCGATTTGTATTTGAATTCTATGATATATTGAATGACTGAATTTGCATTTGCCTTATATCTTTGAGTTGTTTTTGTTGTATTTACTCTTTCTACATGGTCTGGATAGTTCATTCTATGAACCCTCCTATCATGACTGCACCAAGTTCATATTATGATGAAATATTTGAACTGTATCTTTGCAGTCATGACATGACTTCAAATTCGCAAAGATAGACAAATTTTTAGTTCATCTACATCCCAACATTTAAAACTAGTAACCAATGGATAAAGGGCCTACTAACTACATGATGGTACAATATAGACTTTATAGTCATACAGACCAACAAAGGTGGGAACTCTAGCTCCCCTAAAAATAAAAGATAAAAATTGTTACCAAAACATAGAGTATTTTATATTGTTTTTCATCTCTTGGCCTCTCTAGACACAAAAATGACCTTTATTTTGTCCCAAAAGGCTTCTTGTGAAATAAATTCTGCAAGTTTCTCTAGAAATCAAACATAAATATATAAAAACAAGTTATAAAGACCTGTAAAAGTGAGCATTAGGAGAGATAGAGGTCACACCAAGCAAGCCACAAATGTGAACAAGAAATATGAAACTTAAATAAGATTCAAGAATTAAAACCAAAACCTCATCTCATATTCACTTACACCTAAGTTATAGTAAATAAATTGAACATCAAATTAATAAAAATGATAATTTTTACCCAGATCATTTCTTATTGTACCACGAAGGTAGATGTGCTCAAAGTGTTTTCTTGTACTAACAACATAACGATAGGTGATCAAGGCATATCAAATGGCTTAAGAAAGGGTGAATTGATAGACATCCAGATGGAGGGATTGATGGTGGAGATTGACTAAGAGATCAATAGTGAAGATCAAGTTTGTTAGGTGGTTGGGAGATGGATGGTGGAGGATTAAAGGTATTTTTGTAATATTTAATTAGTTTTTTGGGAGATAGTTATGAAATGGGAGGTTGATAATAAAAGAAATTTTCTAATTCTTTTTATTCCTTTTAGGTGGTTAAGTTAAAAACAAATATTTAATTATTAAATTAATTAAATCATGTGAAGTGGGAAGGGGACTAGGTTAATAGGACCTAGGAAAAATGGTCTAGGTCTTAGGAAAATGATGGAATGTTGGAGTAATTTAGGGAAATGGGACATATGAATATTTTAGGTATATACAAAAACCTTGAAAGAAACTCTTGTAGTAATCCTACTATCTGCCATTTGTTCCATTACTTGCATTAGACTAGGTATGCCTTTCCATTGGATACTCCTCACTCTAAGTCTTGAGGAAGACTTAGAAAGGACTTTTCAAATTGGTACTATAAATATTTGAAGGAGCTTCCCTTGAAAAGTAAGTTGTATAGATTGAAACATAAACAATATAACCAAAACACAACTCTCTAGCATGCAATAAAAAGGCACACTCGCACACCACACAAAAAAACAACAAAACCTAGAGTTACCAACATTGCAACATGGTCTTTGATGCCAAATATAATCTCCCAAGCTTATTCCTAAGATATTAAAAATACAATAAAATTAAAATTTTACATGATACAAAAACTACAAGGAAACACAAAGCACATTTGTTATGCACTAGGTGTCATAAAAACCAACAATGACATACTAGGCATACACACCAATGGACTAACTATGGTGATATCAATGCAAGACTTCTATTAATTTAGGTTAAGGTCACCAAGCCAACAATAAGCCATGTTATGATGAAAAATAATGATCTTCATAGGACACATTATTACAACTTCCATGACTCAAACCTTGGAGTTTAAGGCATAGTTTACAATATTCAACCCTTCAAAGTTCAGAGTTTTGGAAAACTATATTTGTAAGTAGCCAAAAACAACTCTAAGTTATAGAGACCTATAATTTTGGCTTCAAAGCTTGACTAAAATTTGCACACATGGAAATTTCTTTTACATCCCATGGTTCATATATCAAGCACTTTAGGCCTCAGATTCAAACCTACATAAAATATTTCATAGTTCAAAGTTTGAATCAAATTGTGAACAAGGAAAACAAATGAAGTTAGAAATACAAACTAAATGCATAAATACACCAAGTTATACCTTCAAATGTGATCCCTCTCCTTTGATAGGGTGGAAGGAGTTGCACCCAAACTCCTTAGATTTTACCCAAGTAGATGAATGTGGATTGCTCTTTGAGATTCAACACAGTGTAGATAAGGGATTGGATGATAGATTGATAGATTAGATGGAGAGGCTAAATTAATTTTGGCATTATGATGATATGATGAAGAGATTTGAGAGAAATTTGGGCATGGTAAGGATGCAAGAAGAAGTTGTTGAAAATGGCTTAGAGAAGGGTCTCATTTATAGATTTTTGGAAAATGGATGGAGGGTGAGGATTAAAAGATGAGATCAAGGGATAGAAATGCTTGAGAGTTAGGGTTAGGATTGAAGTCATAGCCTTGTGACAAGTGTCACAAGAGGAGTGTGGTGCAGGGCACCTAGGAGTAGTTTGACACCTCAAGCATTTGGATGTATTTTTTACAAGTTATGGTTTTGTTCAATGTATGTTTGTAATAAGGCCTTTAGCCATGATTGTATGGTCCACTCTGTATGGTCAAGATGATTGGGGTAATCATATAAACCTCAATCATGCTTAGTCCATCTGGACCCTTATTGAGTCAATTAGGCCTAGTAGGTCTAGTGATGTTTTCTTTGAGTCTATTGGCTAGTTTTGTGGTTTGTCATGTTTAGAAGAGTAGGATAGTTGTTAAGACTCCATTGGACAAGTGAAACCAATCGGTGTCTTTGTGCTAAAGCAAAACTGCCATAGTGTCTAGTGTTGTCAATAGTGTCAATGACACATTGACCGGTTGCAACTCCATTTTGGCAGTTGAAACTATTTGGAGAAGTTGTACACCAACTTGGATTGGTCTATAATGTTGTTTTCTCACTCTTGTACGGCAGAGAAGTTCTTGTAAGGAGTTTTGGGCACTGAAACAATAAAAATAGTCAGTTTTCCCTATTTTTCTGCTGTTGTATGGCCTGTACAGATTGGCCAAGTGGATCAATGTACTTTTTCTAAAACTAGGTTGAGTCAGGGTTTGAATGCACCAAATTTGAGGTCTTGAAGTGATTGTGGTGGAAAGATATTGCATTTTTACTTAAAACTGGTCTAAACCCTGTTTTCTAGGGCTTGTCACACAAATCTGGCCCTAGAATGCATTCCAACTGATAAAATCTCTTGAAAATTAGTGAAATGCAGGATAGGGTTGTACATTGCATGATTCCAGAAGCATTTGGCTGGGAAAGATTATTTTTGATTTTTAAAGTGATGCCCTAGGTCAAGTATTACCATGTATTTGACCAAATTTATGTAATTTACTATTGTAGATGACAAAATCCTGATAGGGTGAGTGAATGGATGGTGGTTTTGAGTTATTTGGGCATGGTAGAGGTGTTCCAAATTCCTGTCCCTGATCTATGAACCCAAATTTTACCACTTGCTTTGTAACCTAGCCCTGAAGTGATCAATTAGGCCTAGAGACCTAGTAGGTGTTTTAAATTGCTGGAGTAGAGTGGGAACTGGAGGTTTGGAAGTTTGATAGAGTCCCTTAAAGGGTATCCAAATCCATCATTTACTTGCTTGGTCATTTGGGGTTTTGTCAAGTTGTGTGGAGAAAACTAGATTTGGAGGGCTAGTAGCCTTACTAGTCCAAGTGTAGGTTAGAGAGTTGTGGGAAGTTGGTGATCAAACCAACTATATAAAAGGTGTTTGAAGACCTATTGGAAGGTGTGGAAATAGTCCTGAGAGTTGGACAATAGCTTGGTTAACAAATCCTTAGTTTGCCTTGGTGTGGCCTTGCTTGCATAAAATAGGTGAAATGGGTGAATGGGCAAAGAAGGGTTAAACTTATCTTGTTTTGTTGCTTCCCTTGTGTCACTCTGCATTAGGTGGTATCAGAGCCATCAAAGAGATGGGAGATAGAGAAGAAGAGGAGGAAGTCCCTTCAAGAGTGACTAATGCCGAATTGGCAAAGATAGTGAGAGAGCAAGCAGCCAAGAACAAAAGGATGGAGGCTAAGATAGAAAAGTTGAAGAAAGACAAGGACAAGAAGAAGAAGCCAGAAGTCATCTTAGATTTAGAGGAAGAGGAACAAGATGAAGAAGAAGAAGTGCCCATGGAAGAGCCACAAGGAGGCATGTCAGAGAGATAATTCCTAGATGCTCTTGGAAAGTTGAGTAGGAAGGACACTAAGGAGGACTTACTTATGTTTCCTAGTAAGATGAATCCAGAGGAGTGCCTTGATTGGATAGAGGCAATGGAGAACTATTTTGAATGTGAAGAAGTGGTAGAAAATCAGAAAGTGAGGATTGCCAAATCAAGAATGAAAGGCCAACCTTGAGTTGGTGGAACTTTATTCAAAATGAGAGGACAGAAGATGATAGGAACCCTATCACTACATGGAGGAAGATGGTACTTGAAATTAAGAAGTAATTTGTTCCTGAAGACTATGAAGTCAACTTGCACAAGAAGTTGCAAAACTTGAGACAGAAGGACATGGATGTGAGCACCTACACAGAGGAGTTACACAAGATGACATTGAAAGCTAATATGCCTGAGAATGAAAAACAGAAGCTTGCAAGGTATCTCAATGGCCTTAAGTTCTCCGTTCAAGATGAATTAACCCTCTTTAACCCAGAGACAGTCCACAAGTGTTTTCAAATGGCATTGAGGATTGAGGACAAACAAAGGAGAAAAGGTGATTCAAACAGCAGTAGTAGAGGCAGAGGAAATCTGAACTTTAGGGGCAGAGGTAGATTTCAAAACAGAGATAACTTTCCTAGATACCAAGAAGGCAGCCAAGGACAGGCCAATAAAAATAGTACTGATAAGGGTCAGTTTAGAGGGAGAGGTAATGGCAGAGGAAGAAGTGGGGGCAGGGGTCCCAATGTGTTCAATGGAAGGTGTTTCTCTTGCAATCAGATAGGACATTAGTCCTTTAGGTGCCCAGAGAAGATGGGAAACAATTCTGCAAATCAGAAAGATAGAAGGGTGCAACTCCTTCAAGAAGAGGACTGTCAAAGCACCACATCATACCAAACAACCTCTTCCAAGTCTACGCACCAGAGAGTGGAGAATGCATCATGTTTAACAGGTCCCTTATCATCCTAGCCACCAAGGAGCAGCCCCAAAGGAACAACTTGTTCAAAACCACTTGCAAGGTGAAAGGAAAAGTCTACAAGGTAATAGTTGATTCAGGTTCTTCTGAGAATTTGGCTTCCAATGAAATGGTGACTAAGTTAGGATTGGAAAGGATACCTCATCCTAACCCCTATAGATTATTTTGGCTAATCAAGGACCAACAAATTGTAGTGAAAGAACAATGTTGGGTTGAATTCAAGATAGGTGAATATCATGATAGGATTCTTTGTGAGATACTAGATATGGATGCATGCCACCTCCTTCTTGGAAGGCCTTGGCAACATGACACAAGTGCCCAACATGATGGTAAGCAAAATGTGATTCATTTGTCCAAAAATGGTGAAAATTTCACAATGACTCCTATGATTGATGATTGCAAAGAGAAGATCATTTATAGTTTAGTTATGTTGGTGGGTGAAAAAGAGTTTTTGGCTAACCTCAAGGAAGAGAAAGTGCCATGTTTTGCAGTAGTCATCAAGCCCAAGGATGTAAATCCCAAGAAGGTCAAAGTGCAGCAGCCTCTTAGGAGGATTGGACCAAAGGAAGTAGAAGAACTATTGGAAAGGTTTCATGATGTGATAGCCGATGAGAGTAAGGATGCCCTTCCACCAAAGAGGGAGATTAGTCATTGCATTGATCTCATCCCTGGATCCACCCTACCAAACCAAGCAGCCTACAAGTTGACCCCAAAGCAAAATGCTGAAGTGGAAAGACAAATCCAAGACTTGTTGGATAGAGGGCTTATCAGGAGGAGTATTAGCCCATGTGCAGTACCTGCAGTACTTGCACCCAAGAAGGAAGGAACATGGAGACTATGCACTGATTCCAAGGCCATTAACAAGATTACTATCAGGTATAGATTTCTAATGCCTAGAATAGAAGATTTAATGGATCGCTTGGGTAGGGCTAAGTATTTTACCAGGATAGATCTAAAAAGTGGTTATCACCAAATCAGGATAAGGGAGGGAGATGAGTGGAAAACTGCCTTCAAAACCAATGAAGGACTATTTGAATGGGTTGTCATGCCTTTTGGCTTATCAAATGCACCAAGCACCTTCATGAGATTGATGAATGAGGTGCTAGAACCTTTCCTTAACAAATTTATTGTTGTGTATTTGGATGATATATTGGTTTTTAGTGACAGCAAGGAAGATCACATAAGACATATCCATCAAGTGCTCAGGAGGCTTCAAGAGGAGAAGTTGAGAATCAACCTTGACAAATGTGTCTTCCTACAAGAAGAGTTGATATTCTTGGGGTTTGTCATCTCTAAGGGCAGCCTAAAAATGGATCCAAGCAAGGTGGAAGCCATTCTTAATTGGCCCACACCTACAACAGCCTCTGAGGTAAGGAGTTTCCATGGTTTATGCAGCTTTTATAGAAAGTTCATTAGACAGTTTAGTGCTATTTGTGTTCCACTTGTTGACACCATAAAAGGGGGCAAGAAATGTGTATTTGTGTGGACAAATGAGGCCAATCAAGCCTTTGAACTGTTAAAGAAAAAAATATCAGAACAACCGGTCCTTGTTCTACCTGATTTTGACAACGTCTTTGTGGTAGAGTGTGATGCAAGTAAGAGGGCTGTAGGGGGAGTCCTAAGTCAAGATGGGAGGTGTTGATGATTGTTTTGATGCAATCATAACAATAAGTTAAAATTCACATATAATGAACTGAAACTATACTTGAAAGATAAGAAGGAATCATTTGAGATTCAACTAATCCCAAGTCTACAATGGTTCGGTTGGTCAAGTTCAGTTGGTCAATGTGAAGCTGTAATGTTCAAGGGGCCTTACGTAGTTTAGAGTTTCTTTGTGGTTTACTGGACTAAGATTGTGCAAAAGATCATGAGATATGTCAATACTTTTCATTCCTTTGCATAAAAGTGTTACTGTGCTACAAGTTTTAGATGGTTTTCTTGAATTATTGCAGCTTTCTTCTTTATACATTTATGAAAACTGTCTACTCTTAACTCTGTTATGCATGCTTCTTCAAATTTGAGACAATTTCCTTTAGATTTCTACGTTTTCAGCTAAATATTTCAGATGGGTTGGGAAAAGTTAGAAAGATCTAATCTATACCTCATTTAATCTACCGAAGGATCTAATTGTTCTGTTATGCACTATGTAAATACTACAGTAATTTGATCAAATCCACAGTAAAAACCTTAAATGCAAGTTCTGAGCATTTTCACAAACATACATTTAAAATTGCAAGCTCTCAAAGAAAATATTTCAAAACACAAAGAAGAGCAGGAGAACACTTAGAAGATAGATGCAGAACTCTAGATTCTATTGTATTAGAAACGAATAGTCATACATGATTTACAATGTAGGAATGACTCTTAGTTTCATTGATCATACTACAGAGAACTTACAAGCTTTACAGATACAGTAAGGCAGCCAGACATTCCACGCGCACCTTACTGTAGACAAACAGGCGACCTCCTTCTTCTACTTCTAGACTAAACTAAGCTAACTTGCTGTATGTTCCTAAAAAAAATCCCTGTTATAGCCCCTGTTGTTTTCCTAAAATCCCTGTTGTAAAATATTACAATGTAGAGAGGCACAATATAAAGACATTCTGATTGTCCTCACTACAGCAAAAACCTAACTAAACCCCTGGTTCAAACCCCTGGTTACAGCAATAAATACAGATGAACCAGTCCTCCAAAATATCTCTGAGTAGTGTCAAATCTGGGCGAAATATTGCCCCTTCTGAGAAGTTCCGGCAGCTTGGCAATAACTTATGTTTGTCTATTGTATTAATGCTCTCAGCTGCAACTCTGTCCTTCATTTGGTTGGCCTTGACTTCTTCGCACTTCATCCTTAGCCTCCTGCTCCTGAGATCAGATTTTCTTCCTCCATAATGTCACTGTGATCAAGTTCCAGCTGCTTCCTCAACTGCAAGCCTGCAAGACAAGACAAGCAATAAGTATCAAATTTTCCAAATGAACAGCAAGAAACTTAAAATAATCGTTTAGATCATGGTGACTATGCAAAATTGTGGAAATCGGGTCCCAAAATTAGCAGAAACCACGTTCAAAATGTACACAGACTATTCAAAACCCATCAGGTCAACTATCGCTGACCAAAAAATGCTACTGGCAGCCAAAAAACGCTTTAAAAACTCCACCGCTATGTACAATCCCACCCATCGGCGTAACTATCACCATCGGCGGGTCCCAAAATTCCTTTGCCGATGTTCTCCGTTGGGCCGATGGCCTTTTCCTTTGTTTTCTGCCATCGGCGTGAGAATCGCCATCGGCGTGTCAAAAAACTGCTCGGCCGATGTTCGTTATTTGGCCGATGGCCTTATCATTTCACTCACCCTCCATCGGCGAGAGTTGTGCCGATATAGCCTTTAGCGACTTGCATTTCTTCCTTATCGGCGTGAGATTCGCCATCGGCGAACTCCAAATTTTTTCCGCCGATGCCCATACCTTGGCCGATGCTCTTTCATCGGCCTGACTCCTGCCGACGACCCCTTCGTTGATTGCCATCGGCGAGAGATCGCCCATCGGTGCCTCATGATTTCCCTCCGCCGATGGTAACTATCTCACCGATGTCCTGACATCGGCGAGAGTCATTCCGATGACCGCTTCGCTGCTCGCCATCGGCGAGAGCCTCTTACATCGGCGAAGGCAAAAAACACTTGGCCGACGTTGTAAGCTATGCTGATGACAATATCATCGGTGAGAGATACCCCCTCGGGGTGACAATTTCAAACACTGCCGATCGCATTTGTTACACCAATGGCAAAAGGCCATCGGTATGTCTTCGTTTTATCGGCGAAAGCCTAATGCATAGCCCCGATAGCAAATGTTATGCCGATACCTCACATCGGCCATAGTCTCACCGAAGCTTTCGAACTATTGAACCACTGAACCAAAAAAAGAGGTTCAATGCGCAGGTTCAAACCTGTGAAAAAACAATTCTAATGAATAAATAATAGTGACCACAGTGTTTGATGCACTCCCTGCAAAACAATCAAATGCAACATACAGAGTGGAACCCAGACAAAATTGCCCATGACCTGGAACCACTAAGTATGAATTTTTCAAAATTTAAAATGAATGCCTACAAGAAAAAAGGCAAACAACTGACTGTTTATCATGCAAAACCTGATAGTACATTTTACCTAAGTGATCATAACTTGCAAAATAGGATGAATTTTAAGATGGTTCAAAAAAGAAACCATGGCTCATTTTTCACAAGGAATCCAACCATATTATGCAATGGTACTGAAAATGCAATTTTCTATATTTTTAACAAGGTTTGCAAATTTGACTCTCTTTTCCCTCTACCACCAGACAGAACAAACACAAGCAGAAGCAAAAAACAAAGCGACAGCAGGGGTCCTCGTTTTGCTAAGGAGCAAAATGGGGCGTGTTGTGAACATCACAACAACTAGCAACCAAAACAAAACAATTAAATTCAAAGTTTTCAAGAAAACTAGATGAAATGAATCCATAACTTCCGACTATCTTTCCTGCAAATTACTATTCATCTTGAGACTCAAAGTATTCAATAAAGATGCATGAATTTCTATTTTCAGTTTAGTTGTGTGCACGTGATTAATTATCCTCATCTTGAAGATTGGTTGAACAAACCAGTGACTGACATTAGCCTACGTAGGTGAGGATATTCCCTTATAGCCGACCGGATAGAGCCTTGCTGCCAGTGAGCGTCCATAGCCCCGGCAAGGTTATCGTTACAATTCTCCTAAGTAGAGCCCCACTGCCAGCGAGCGTCCATAGCCCCGGTAAGGTTACTTAGATGGCTTAATCTAGATTTTCAGTATAATCCACTTTATTTATTTATTTATTTATTTTATTTTCTAATTTTGAAAGACTTAATAAGATATAACAATTTGTAACTTCATGATGCAAGGAGTGGACACTTGCTGAAATTAAGCTGAGAATTGTAATGGTAGCAAGGGTAACCTCTGATTTTCCACCTAATATCTACACTGGTAAGTTCAACAAACCCAAGGATTTTCGGTGTGTCATTGTGAGAAACTTGCTTCGAATTCTCAATCACATTTATTGAATACAAAACTTCAGAAGATGAACAACTCTCTACATTCATGACAGTAACAAGTTATGTGTAAATTGTAAATGATTAACTTGAATACCCTAAATTTTATACTGTTTTGAATGGTTGCTAGTTTTGCTCCTTAATACTCTAAAGTAAAATAAAGATCCTTGCTGAGGAGACAACCAACAAACGAAACAAACAGGCTGTACAAACAACACAACAAAAGAAAAACTGTACACACAAAAAGAAACAAAAAGCAAAAACAAACAGAAGACAAACTATACAAACAGCCAACCCAAAAAGAAAATAGCAAAAGAAGAACTGTACATTACTTACAGCACTTTACATTAAAAAAAGGCTGCCCCCCTTTTTACCTCAAGCCTGGAAGTAATGTTTCAAATGCTGGCCATTAACTGGTAATGGCACATCTTCTCCAGTCAAGGTCTTAAGTCTAAAGGTGTTATCTCCTATTATTTCTGAGACTTGTAATGGACCTAGCCATAATTTATCAAATTTTCCATGGCTTCCTTTCTTTTCATGTGCTTTGTCCCAGCACAACACTAAGTCTAATATCCTAAATGTCTTGACTCTTGCCCTTTTGTCAAACCACCTCTTAACAACCACTTGGTGTTTGGCAAACTTCTCGAGGGCTTGACCTCTTTTCTCCTCTAGTTGTAACATTTGCACTATTCTGGCTTCCCTATGGTTATCAAAGCCTAGATATTCATTGGCAAACTTCCAGGTTGGTATTCTCAGATTAACCGAAAGTATGGGATCAGTCCCATAAACTAAGTGATAAGGTGTGCTACCTAAAGCTATTTTAAACTTGGTCCTGTCTACCCATAATGCATATCTTAACAGGGTATTCCACTCTCTAGGACTTTTGGCAATTAACCTCTTGATTATGTCTAATAAAATTTTGTTTGTTGATTCAGCCAGTCCATTACCTTGAGGGTAATAATTCGAAGAAAACCTTAGAATAATCCCATATTCAAATGCCCATTTAGAAAATTTTAAAGAAGAGAAAGCAGGGCCATTATCACATACCAATGAATAGGGCGTTCCAAACCTGGTGATAATGTTTTCTTCAAGGAACTTGATAACTACCTCAGTTGTGGAAAATTTGCAGCAGGTGGCCTCAGTCCACCTTGTACAATAGTCTGTTACCATCAATATAAATTTGTGTCCTACAGAAGATGGGGGATTGATGACTCCGATAAAATCCAAGCCCCACTATGCAAACGGTCTGGATTCGATCATAGGTTGCAGTGGATTGGCCGGATTTCTCCCTTTGTCAACTACAGTCTGACAGGTGTGGCAACTTCTGATGTGACTCTTAGTATCTTTGAACATAGTGGGCCAGTAATAGCCCGCCCTCAGTATTTTGTGTGTTGTAGCTAAATGGGAACCATGGCCGGTTTTGTACTTGTCATGTAGTTCTGTCAACACTCTATCAGCTTCAGTTCTGTTTATGCATCTCAGATAAATCCCATCATGGTTCTTTCTGAATAGAAGACCTCCTTGCACCATATAATTTTGTGCCTTAATCTTCAAAGCTCTCCTCTGAGAAGCCTTCATCCTACTTGGGTACTTCCCAGCTATCAGGAAGGTGCTTAAATCATCATACCAGCCTGATGCGTCTTGGGAATTCAATACATATTGTTGTTTTATCAGATTTGGATCCACGTTTGCTATTGTCTATACCAATGCCTGCCCTCTAACCAGCTTTGCGGGAATGATCTCCATGTCGAATTCTTGCAGTGTGGTGATCCATTTGGCTCTTTTTTCTCTAGGCTCATTTTGCATCAGCAACATTTTTACTGCTGCGTCTGGTACTATGGCTTTGATCTGGCTATGCAGAATGTAGTGTCTAAATTTTTTCACAGCCTTTACTAATGCGAATGCCTGTCTTTTGATATCTAGATATCTCAGCGGTGCATCCTTCAGAGGCGCACTCATAAATGCTATGGGCCTCTTGATGCAGAGGTAAAACGCAACGGGAGCTTGCTAACAGGAAGGAGGAGCCAAATATACAAATAGCATGATAAAAATCCCTATCGGCTCAGCATCATCATCATGTTTCCTAAAAACACCAACAGCATCATCATATTTCAGACGAGCAGAATTATCCTCCTGCCGACTACTGTTCACTTCCTCTGTCTTCCGTCTATCATCATCATCATGATACTCAACGAGCGCAAACATCCCCCTGTTGTACTGTTCATCGGGCACCAAACACTATCGGCATCATCATGATATGCAACACTCCCTTCGTCAGCAGGATATCAAATATCCGGTTGCTCCAAATATCCTGATGACGACAACGTCAGCACCTTCCCTTCGATGCCCGATAGCTGACGATACAAGCAACAGCATCATGATATGATTTATCCGGTTCTCTCAAAACCTCCTGATGATGTTAACACAACTTTCTGCCTACGCCGATACCTAAATCCTTAGCGACAGCAGGATAAACTTGCATAGGGTGATATCTCAATATCCTAATGACGATGACGTCACACAATATCCTGATGACCTCTTCAACACTTAGTCAAAAAAAATTGAACTTTCACTCCCGCATCTGCTAGCGATATGCGGATGATGGGCACTCCCGAGAGATGATCCTGACGGTGATATATACACTGAGTATATATCCGACTTAAAACATCCTGATGCACTTGCAACATGCAAACTTCAATAGTTTCATGACCCGATCTTCTACCTTATGCCGATGCACTCCTCCTCGGCAACTCCTGATGATGATCACCCCGACGCACCTTCTCTTTATGCAAACGACTGCATCATGCTCTTCTCCACTTATCCGGATGACGATGTCCAAAGCGACTGCAGGATATTTGCAGAAATATCCTGATGAAGCCGTTTTAACGAACTTCCAACCTTAGCGAGATTTCACTTCGCCGATCCTCCAGGGACGACCCGATCCACTCTCAGGGTGATCTTCCAACTCAAACTTATCAACTTGACCTAGCACATACCCATGCTAGGGTCTTCAACATCTCTTGACCGCGATCCTACACACCTGCATGCAAACAGAAAACAAACTACCTCCTAATCTACTGTACACAACCATTCCACCGATTCGACGAATCAACCGGTGGAATGGATCAGCATATCCATGAAACCACCAGATCAGCAAAACGATTAAACAATGGAATCCAACCAGATAAAGAACACAAACAGGATCTCTTTATTGCTTTCAAAAGATGCAATTACAATGACCAGTCTCTCTCTCTATCTCACTCTGTGCAACCTAGCTCGATCGATGATATCTCTATCTGTATGTAATATCAACCGATCCTCATGCTTAAATAGATTTTCCTACGAGTACTACTGACCCGACTCCAAGCGGCTGGGAACTCTCCAGGTGGCTGGGAGATCCAACCGATCCTACAGCATGACAGCTGTCTAACAAACTACCTAAAAATAGTAAAAGCATGGTCAACATGATCTTATCATGATCAGCATGACCTTATTACATGCATTTGGTCTTATCAGACCTTCTTGAAAACATAAACAAGACTCAAACTAACTAACTGCCTCATGGAGGCCGGCTGTCAGGTAGGTGCTCCTGCACCATACTCCCCAACAGAAAAGAACTCATGTCCCATGAGTTAGGATATGGAAGTCCTCCACCTTTACACTTTGCCTTGTCAGTCTTCTCACCTATTCCAGCTTTATCCTCTGCTGGCTCCTGGCTGCTCCAAGACTTCTGAACTGTAACTTGCCTTCTTGCAAGTGAACCCTCATGCCTGTCAATGTAGGCCTTTTTCTCACATACCCTGTGTTTAACCAGAACCTCTGTCTGCACTGCCTCTTGAACTGCTGAAATGTTCAATTCTGTTTTCCTGTCAATCTTTATAGGACAAGCAATAGTCCCAACTATGACAACATCCTTGTCATTCCTCTCAACTGGTTGCTGTTTACCATCCTGTTTCTGAACCTGCTGCTGACCTCTGTCAGTCACAACTGAAATTTTCTTCAGCTTGTTGTCTTTAACAACTCCTTTCCCTGCAGTTTTCTCAACTGCCTGCATGCCTGCTCCTATAGGCTTCTGCACAAATTCCTTCTTTCCCATTAAAATGACTTGGGCTGCCCTCTGTACTGCAGCATTTGCCTGCAATGGCATCAACTTAATAGTCTTCCCATCTTTCTGGATGGTGTAAGTATTAGCATACCCATCATACAGTACCCTTCGATCAAATTGCCATGGTCTACCCAACAGTAGGTGACAACATTCCATGGGCAAAATATCACACAAAATTCTATCCTGATATGCTCCAATCTGAAAATCCACATATGCCTGTTCAGAGACAAAAAGTGATTGACTATCACTCACCCAAGATGCCTTGTAAGGGTGTGGATGTGGAATCCTTTCCAAATTCAGTTTATCCACCATCTCCTGAGATACCATGTTGTCTGTTGAACCAGTATCAATGACAACCTTACATACTTTACCTTTACTCTTGCATGTGGTCTTGAAAAGAGCTCTTCTTTGTGGGGATTCTTTGTCAGGTACCTTCATGGTAGTTACTGTTCTTCTCATCAATAGAGATTCTCCACTTTCTGGGTATCCATCTAGATAAGTGTTTGAACTTTGCACACTTTTCTCTTCTTTCTCTTCTTGCACAAGTTGTACTCTCTTGTCATTAGTTCTATCATTTCTGGATGATGAACCTTTGTTTTCTGGACATTTGAAAGATGGATGACCAAACTCACCACAGGTGTAACATTTCCCTGAAAATGTAGTAGAACCTCTACCACTTCCAAATCTGCCTTTATTACCTTTCCATCCACCTCTGAAATCAGATTGTCCCTGTCCTTTACCAGTGTCTTCTTGACCCTCATTGGTTTGCCTTGTTTTATGGGCTGATCCTCTTCCCCTCATACTATGTTGTTCTTGTTTTCTCTTTAACTTCTCTTCCACTTTCAATGCCAACTGGAAACATTTCTGGACTGTATCTGGATTATGTAGACTTAAATCATCCTGAATATTAAACCTCAATCCATTAAGGTATCTGGCTACCTTCTCTTCTTCACTTTCTTTTACCTTTGTCTTCATACAGAGTTTCATGAATTCTTCTGTATATGAGCTGACATCTAGCTCCTTCTATTTCAGGTTTTGCTTCCTTTTGTGTAATTGGATACTGTAATCCAATGGGACATAAGCTTCTTTTACTAATGCCATCATCTTCTTCCATGTGGCAACTCTACGTTTTCCTTCCTATACTCTATCATCTTGAACAAAATTCCACCATGTCAAGGCAGCTTCTTTCATCTTTGAGTGTGCTATCTTCACTCTCTGTTGTTCTGGTATCTCCTCTGTTACAAAGAAATTGTTCAAACAGTCTATCCACTCCATCACTGAATCAGGGTCCATCTTACCTGTAAACACTGGCAAATCCAGTTTCACATCCATGGTTCTCCTCTCCATGGCCTTGAGGGCGTTCAACAGTGGTCTCTGGTCTGCAGGAACGACCTCCTCGCTCCAATTAGGGATCTCTTTTTCTTCCCTATCTTCTTCTTTACCAGAACCTACTCTGCTCCTCAATTTTGCTATCTCATCTTTCAATTCCTGATTCTGATCCTTCACGGCCTTGCTTTCTGCAATCTGTTTCTTCACCAGAACTGCCAACTCAGCATTGGTCATCCTTGTTGGAACCTCAGATGTTCCTTCTTCGTCTGACATCCTGCAAAAGATCCTAACCTTTGCTCTGATACCACTATGATGCAGAGGTAAAATGCAACGGGAGCTTGCTAACAGGAAGGAGGAGCCAAATATACAAATAGCATGATAAAAATCCCTATCGGCTTAGCATCATCATCATGTTTCCTAAAAACACCAACAGCATCATCATATTTCGGACGAGCAGAATTATCCTCCTACCGACTACTGTTCACTTCCTCTGTCTTCCGTCTATCATCATCATCATGATACTCAATGAGCGCAAACATCCCCCTGTTGTACTGTTCATCGGGCGCCAAACACTATCGGCATCATCATGATATGCAACACTCCCTTCGTCAGCAAGATATCAAATATCCGGTTGCTCCAAATATCCTGATGACGACAACGTCAGCACCTTCCCTTCGATGCCCGATAGCTGACGATACAAGCAACAGCATCATGATATGATTTATCCGGTTCTCTCGAAACCTCCTGATGATGTTAACACAACTTTCTGCCTACGCCGATACCTAAATCCTTAGCGACAGCAGGATAAACTTGCATAGGGTGATATCTCAATATCCTGATGACGATGACGTCATAACCTGATGACGATGACGTCACACAATATCCTGATGACCTCTTCAACACTTAGTCAAAAAAACTGAACTTTCACTCCCGCATCTGCTAGCAATATGCGGATGATGGGCACTCCCGAGAGATGATCCTGACGGCGATATATACACTGATTATATATCCGACTTAAAACATCCTGATGCACTTGCAACATGCAAACTTCAACAGTTTCATGACCCGATCTTCTACCTTATGCCGATGCACTCCTCCTCGGTAACTCCTGATGATGATCACCCCGACGCACCTTCTCTTTATGCAAATGACTGCATCATGCTCTTCTCCACTTATCTGGATGACGATGTCCAAAGCGACTGCAGGATATTTGCAGAAATATCCTGATGAAGCCGTTTTAACGAACTTCCAACCTTAGCGAGATTTCACTTCGCCGATCCTCCAGGGATGACCCGATCCACTCTCAGGGTGATCTTCCAACTCAAACTTATCAACTCGACCTAGCACATACCCATGCTAGGGTCTTCAACATCTCTTGACCACGATCTTGCACACCTGCATGCAAACAGAAAACAAACTACCTCCTAATCTACTGTACACAACCATTCCACCGATTCGACGAATCAACTGGTGGAATGGATCAGCATATCCATGAAACCACCAGATCAGCAAAACGATTAAACAATGGAATCCAACCAGATAAAGAACACAAACAGGATCTCTTTATTGCTTTCAAAAGATGCAATTACAATGACCAGTCTCTCTCTCTGTCTCACTCTGTGCAACCTAGCTCAATCGATGATATCTCTATCTGTATGTAATATCAACCGATCCTCATGCTTAAATAGATTTTCCTACGAGTACTACTGACCCGACTCCAAGCGGCTGGGAACTCTCCAGGCGACTGGGAGATCCAACCGATCCTACAGCATGACAGCTGTCTAACAAACTACCTAAAAATAGTAAAAGCATGGTCAGCATGATCTTATCATGATCAGCATGACCTTATTACATGCATTTGGTCTTATCAGACCTTCTTGAAAACATAAACAAGACTCAAACTAACTAACTGCCTCATGGAGGCCAGCTGTCAGGTAGGTGCTCCTGCACCACCTCTCTTCATTATTTTCACCTTTCTGTGTCAAGGCAGCCGCGACAGAATGAGAAGATGCAAAGGAGTAGATGTAAAATGGGCTTGTGTAGTCTGGACTTGCCAATACAGGGGCATCAGAAATTGCGTCCTTGATATCTTCAAATGCGGCTTTGGCCACTGGCGTCCATTCCATCTGTGCATCTTTCTTCAACCTAGCATTCAACGGCTGCACGATCTCTACAAAACCTGTTATAAACTTCCGAACAAAGTTAATTTTACCAAAAAATGATTTCAACTCTTTCCTACTATTTGGTTTTTGCAAATTTTTTATGGATTCTATTATATCCGGATCAATTGAAATTCCATTTTCAGAAATGACATGGCCTAATAATTTACCTTCAGTTACGCCAAGTATACATTTCTTAGGATTAAGGGAAATCCCATACCTTTCACATCGCTTGAGCACTTTTCTGAGGTCTTCAGCATGGGTGGATGCATCCTTGGAATGCACAGTTAAATCATCCATATACACAACAATGCACTTACCTGATAATCCACGGAATGCAACGTCCATGGCCCTCTGAAAAGTGGCACCTATCAGACCAAAAGGCATTCTTTTATACGCATAATTTCCCCATTTGCAAGTGAAGGTGGTTTTTAGTCTATCTTCTCTATCAATTAAGACCTGATTATAACATGAAAAACCATCTAAAAAAGACATCATCTTTGCGCCATTTACTGCTTGCAGTACTTCGTCTATTAGGGGCAAAGGATAATTATCCTTTTCAGATGCCTTCTTTAAATTTCTAAAGTCTATGCACAACCTGATGTCTCCGTTTTTCTTCCTCACTGGTACTAAGTTAGCTACCTAGACAGAATGTCTGACTGGGAAAATTATTCCAGTAGACAGTAATTTTTTTACTTCCTCAAAGATTAAAGGCTCTAGAATGGCATTTACAGGCCTCTGTTTCTGCCTATATGGTTTGACTTCTTTTCTTAAAGGTATTACGTGAGTTATGATGGACTCATCAAATATTTTCAAGTCTTCATAAGTCCATGCTATGACATGTTTATATTCTTTCAGAACGTCCAGAACCTCTTTTCTAATTTTCTCAGAGCAAGCTTTCCCAATTAGTACACTTTGTGGATCTAGCTCAGTCCCTAAGTTATGCAAATCACACATACCCCCTTCTGTTTTGGGTAAGTCTTTCTGTCTTATTACTCCGTCGAAGTCAAAGATGTGTTCCAATTCAATTACTCCTTTTGGTAAGAAGTTGCTCTTTAAGTCGATCATATCTTCTTCGTCCCATGTTACTTCAGGCCTTTCTTGTTCATCAATGATTTGGGCCTCAAATGCCTCATTACAAGTCAGAAAATTAATAATTTGCTGATCCCCTCCAAATACCTGAAAGTGCGTAACGTTGTCTGGTATACTGGGCACGTTAACTAGCTCAACAACAAATCGTCTTAATCCTGACAGTGTCAATGGTTCTAATGTACTAGCAGCAATTGCTAACGCATCTGGCCTGTGGTTCAGCTCTCTAGGAATGTGCTCTATGTTAAAAGCATCAAACGAATCCATTAAACCCCATACTCTATGTCTGTAACTAATCATTTTCTTATAATTGTAGGCATATAGTTTCCTCACTTGTCTGACTACTAATTCAGAGTCTGAAAATACTCTGATGGTTTTTACCCCTTTCTTGATGGCCATGACAAGTCCTAAAATTAGGGCCTCATATTCAGCAATATTGTTAGTGCAGGAAAATTGTAATCTATATGCTGCCAAATGTGATTTACCTTGAGGATCTATGAGTTCAATACCCGCACCTGCGCCCTGTTTTGATTTGGACCCATCACATTTTAATGTCCACATGCCATCTTTACTTTTCTGATCTTTTACCTTGGCATACTTTGTCCCTTTTATTACCTGTGGGGTGTTGTCTGGTTTATTCATGGGTTTTTTTGTTTGGTTATCTTGCATATGTGTGTTTTTAGTTTGCAACTCAGAAAGATAACTACCCTTGTCCTCTATTTCTTTTCCTAAATCTGGAATCAAGGCATCTATATTATCCTGAACATATCTCTGTGTTGGATCAGGATTCTCATTTTCCTCTTGTGACTCTACCCTCCTTATGCACTTTTTGTATTCATATTCAATGATGTCTTTGCATATTTCACAATTCTCCTCAGAATGTTGCCTATCATGGACTCTACACCTATTTTTATATAACTTACATTGGACTGGGAGATTGTGTGTAACGCACTCTTCCACCTCTTGTCTAATGGCATGA
Source organism: Cunninghamia lanceolata (assembly GCA_027924645.1). Taxonomy (NCBI): domain Eukaryota; kingdom Viridiplantae; phylum Streptophyta; class Pinopsida; order Cupressales; family Cupressaceae; genus Cunninghamia; species Cunninghamia lanceolata. The sequence goes on along the minus strand of BSBN01000396.1, from coordinate 7,576,499 downwards.
CCAAATTTGTCTATTGCATTGTTTTCTTCATCTGAAGAATTTCCGTCAGACTCAATGAATAGTGCCGTTCTATTGCTGACACACTTTTTTCTAATGTTTAACATCATAATCTCTTCAATCTGCATCCCATTGTTGGTAATTCTATAGACACCTGGTTCAACAGCAGCATATAATATTTCATTAGTTCGATTATACTCTGTTATCATATGTTTCATTCTGGGCTCTGCCTCTATTCTGATCTGGTTTGGGATGCCTCTCCAAGGTAACCACATGTGTGAAAAGTCAGTAGCCATATATCCGTTTAATGTCTTGGACCAATCCCTACTTAGCAACATTCCATAATTTATGGGTATATCCACTACTTGAATGTCAATGATTTGGCTTACCCTAGGGTCTGAAGCTAATTGCACTTGAATGTTCATGAGTTCTCCTATCACGCTAACCTCAGTCTTATCTAATTGCGTGACAACCTTTGCAGATTTGGTGGGAGTCAGCCCTAGAGTTTTACATATTCCTAAGGGCATTACGTTGGCTGAAGCACTAGAATCTACCATGCAATTGTGTATATTCTTCCCACACAACCTAACAGTTAACAAGAAAGGGTGAGTATCCCTCTTATCCGCATGTATTACTACATTTGTATTGGAAGGCTGCTCAACTTTCTTACCTTTCTCCTTAGGTGGTGAATCACTATTTGGAACAGCTATATCAGCAGACACCTTGTTTGTTATGGATGTATCCAGGGATTTTAAAAAAGCATTTCTGATCCCTGGGGTCTTCAATAATTCATTTAGAGGTATACTGACCTTAATTTTCTTTATTTCCTCTGATAAGTAATTTATTAATCTTGTTGTCTCTATTGCTTCTGTCTTACTTGTTTGATCCTTTTGCACTGTTGTTCCATTATTTGTGTGCTGACTAGCTTTAAGTATGGCAGGATTGTTGCTAGCATTCTGATCTGGGGGTGTATTGATGTTATTCGGAGGAGTGGAAGTGGTGAAAGGCTCCCAGCCTAGGGTTGTTCCTCAAATTGTAGGTGTGGCTTTTATTTGTCTGTTGAAAGGCCTGCACCTCTTCTGTTTCATTTAATATCTCATTTTCAGATTCAAAAGGAAACTAAAAAGCATTTAACACAAAGGCTGATTCAGGATAAAGACTTTCACAACAGTATGGTTCATCCTCTAGCAATTCATCCTCTTTCTCTTCTGCAGTTGCAAAGGTAAACGTTTCTAAGACTAATGCCGTGTCATATTCTGAGGGTACTACCTCATTACCCTTAGGAATGAGAAATTCAGAGGTAGGAGGCTGGACATCTATGTTGAAAATACTAGCTGCCAAGTGGAACTGTGGACAGTCCTGCTCAGCATGGGCATTGGTATTGTGAAATCTGCACCAATTTTTGGGTGCTGTACTGGCCATTTGTATGCTAGTCGTTTGTTTTGTACCATGATTATCTGTATTCTCAAAAGGAGAAGCCAGAGTACCGTTGTTGGGCCCAGTGTTCCATGTCTTGGGTGGCCTAGGTTGATTCTGATTTCTGTTATTATTGCCCCAGGTCCTATTATCTATCACTAGCCCCCTATTTTGCATTGGTTGCCCCTGACTGGGGCCTTGATGCTGATTGTAGTTTTGGTTCTGATTGTACTGTTGATTTTGATTGAGACTATAATTCTGATTTTGGCCTTGGTTGAGATTTTGATGTGGATTGTAGTTTTGGTTGCTTCTTCCATAGAGGTTCTCATTTCTTAGCTGTGTCACTTCGGTTGTTAATCTTTTCAAATGTGCAGTAATTTTTTTGATTTCTTCCCTATCCTCTTGTGCTTTTGCCACAGTTACATCCCTAGGAAGTTGGAAGAAAGGCTGACCATTATTTTGACTGTTATTGGAAGTACTAGCCGTGTAAGGGGTTATAGCTTGGATTGGAGTAGGATTATACATAGGTGTGTAAGAAGGAACCGGATTTACTAGTGGAGCGTGCTGCACAGGGACTCCATTCCATGGGTGTGCCTGATTCTGCACCCCAAAATTTCCTCCATTGACAAATGGACTATAAGTTGTATGCCTCATTTCTTGGTTCACTGAGGCTGCCTCTTTATAGGCTTTGGATATTGAATCTATGTCAGGTTTTCTTTTGACAAACATGGCGGTTAAAGGATCCAAGGCAGCATAGTACATAGCCAACAAGGGAGCATCATCTATGGTATAAGGGGCTACCAGCCTAGAATAGGCCTTTTGAAATCTGTCATTGAAATTATCAATTAGCTCTCCCTCACCTCGTTTTATAGCAGCCAATTTATGATACAAAGCGCAAGGGTCAATGGGTCCTCTAAATCTTGACAGAAATGCTTCTTCCATAAGTGCCCAGGAAGAAATGTAACCATTGGGTAAGTTTACGTACCAGCTAGAGGCCTGCTCATTAAAGGTGTAAGGAAACAATCTACACACAACATCCTCGTGCTCTAACATAGCCCTAAAACATGCTTCCTTAAATATTCTAATATGATCTTCTGGGTCCTGATGCAACTGGTATTTGGGACATATCTTTTCAGGATTTTTGGGCATCTCATGATAATCATTGAAGAGTATGGGAGAATTGACATCGAAATAAGCCATTGCAGGTGTTTGAGCTTGACTTGAACTTGTAGGAATACCTGGATTGATTGGTGGATTAGGATTTACAGGAGGATTGAGACCTCCGCGAGTGCCTGAACCAAGATTTAAAGATCTGAACAGTGATCTATCAGGACTCACAATACTAAGGATGTTAAAAGGTGACCTAGGAGGTGTTCCAGATGAACTTCCTATTTGCGATATCTTTGGATTCCAAATTAAAGGGTTTTTACTTCGCCTTGTATCAGGTAGTTGCACAAATATATCTCCTGAACTAGATCTAGACCTAGTCACTCTATTACTGTCGTTAGCCAGTTTGAAATGAAACCTAACTCAGGAAGGCCCTCCTTCTAGCGCCAGAAAACTGTTGATGATTGTTTTGATGCAATCATAACAATAAGTTAAAATTCACATATAATGAACTGAAACTATACTTGAAAGATAAGAAGGAATCATTTGAGATTCAACTAATCCCAAGTCTACAATGGTTCGGTTGGTCAAGTTCAGTTGGTCAATGTGAAGTTGTAATGTTCAAGGGGCCTTACGTAGTTTAGAGTTTCTTTGTGGTTTACTGGACTAAGATTGTGCAAAAGATCATGAGATATGTTAATACTTTTCATTCCTTTGCATAAAAGTGTTACTGTGCTGCAAGTTTTAGATGGTTTTCTTGAATTATTGCAGCTTTCTTCTTTATACATTTATGAAAACTGTCTACTCTTAACTCTGTTATGCATGCTTCTTCAAATTTGAGACAATTTCCTTTAGATTTCTACGTTTTCAGCTAAATATTTCAGATGGGTTGGGAAAAGTTAGAAAGATCTAATCTATACCTCATTTAATCTACCGAAGGATCTAATTGTTCTATTATGCACTATGTAAATACTACAGTAATTTGATCAAATCCACAGTAAAAACCTTAAATGCAAGTTCTGAGCATTTTCACAAACATACATTTAAAATTGCAAGCTCTCAAAGAAAATATTTCAAAACACAAAGAAGAGCAGGAGAACACTCAGAAGATAGATGCAGAACTCCAGATTCTATTGTATTAGAAACGAATAGTCATACATGATTTACAATGTAGGAATGACTCTTAGTTTCATTGATCATACTACAGAGAACTTACAAGCTTTACAGATACAGTAAGGCAGCCAGACATTCCACACGCACCTTACTGCAGACAAACAGGCGACCTCCTTCTTCTACTTCTAGACTAAACTAAGCTAACTTGCTGTATGTTCCTAAAAAAAATCCCTGTTATAGCCCCTGTTGTTTTCCTAAAATCCCTGTTGTAAAATATTACAGTGTAGAGAGGCACCATATAAAGATATTCTGATTGTCCTCACTACAGCAAAAACCTAACTAAACCCCTGGTTCAAACCCCTGGTTACAGCAATAAATACAGATGAACCAGTCCTCCAAAATATCTCTGAGCAGTGTCAAATCTGGGCGAAATATTGCCCCTTCTGAGAAGTTCCGGCAGCTTGGCAATAACTTATGTTTGTCTATTGTAGTAATGCTCTCAGCTGCAACTCTGTCCTTCATTTGGTTGGCCTTGACTTCTTCGCACTTCATCCTTAGCCTCCTGCTCCTGAGATCAGATTTTCTTCCTCCATGATGTCATTGTGATCAAGTTCCAGCTGCTTCCTCAACTGCAAGCCTGCAAGACAAGACAAGCAATAAGTATCAAATTTTCCAAATGAACAGCAAGAAACTTAAAATAATCGTTTAGATCATGGTGACTATGCAAAATTGTGGAAATCGGGTCCCAAAATTAGCAGAAACCGCGTTCAAAATGTACACAGACTGTTCAAAACCCATCGGGTCAACTATTGCTAACCAAAAAATGCTACTGGCAGCCAAAAAATGCTTTAAAAACTCCACCGCTATGTACATTCCCGCCCATCGGCGTAACTATCGCCATCGGCGGGCCCCAAAATTCCTTCGCCGATGTTCTCCGTTGGGCCGATGGCCTTTTCCTTTGTTTTCTGCCATTGGCGTGAGAATCGCCATCGGCGTGTCAAAAAACTGCTCGGCCGATGTTCGTTATTTGGCCGATGGCCTTATCATTTCGCTTACCCTCCATCGGCGAGAGTTATGCCGATATAGCCCTTAGCGACTTGCATTTCTTCCTTATCGGTGTGAGATTCGCCATCGGTGAACTCCAAATCTTTTCCGCCGATGCCCATACCTTGGCCGATGCTCTTTCATCGGCCTGACTCCTGCCGACGACCCCTTCGTTGATTGCCATTGGCAAGAGATCGCCCATCAGCGCCTCATGATTTCCCTCCGCCGATGGTAACTATCTCACCGATGTCCTGACATTGGCGAGAGTCATTCCGATGACCGCTTCGCTGCTCGCCATCGGCGAGAGCCTCTTACATCGGCGAAGGCAAAAAACACTTGGCCGACGTTGTAAGCTATGCCGATGACAATATCATCGGCGAGAGATACCCCCTCGGGGTGACAATTTCAAACACTGTCGATCGCATTTGTTACACCGATGGCAAAAGGCCATCGGTATGTCTTCATTTTATCAGCGAAAGCCTAATGCACAGCCCCGATAGCAAATGTTATGCCGATACCTCACATCGGCCATAGTCTCACCGAAGCTTTCAAACTATTGAACCACTGAACCAAAAAAAGAGGTTCAATGCGCAGGTTCAAACCTGTGAAAAAACAATTCTAATGAATAAATAATAGTGACCACAGTGTTCGATGCACTCCCTGCAAAACAATCAAATGCAACATACAGAGTGGAACCCAGACAAAATTGCCCACGACCCGGAACCACTAAGTATGAATTTTTCAAAATTTAAAACGAATGCCTACAAGAAAAAAGGCAAACAACTAACTGTTTATCATGCAAAACCTGATAGTACATTTTACCTAAGTGATCATAACTTGCAAAATAGGATGAATTTTAAGATGGTTCAAAAAAGAAACCATGGCTCATTTTTCACAAGGAATCCAACCATATTATGCAATGGTACTGAAAATGCAATTTTCTATATTTTTAACAAGGTTTGCAAATTTGACTCTCTTTTCCCTCTACCACCAGACAGAACAAACACAAGCAGAAGCAAAAAGCAAAGTGACAGCAGGGGTCCTCGTTTTGCTAAGGAGCAAAATGGGGCGTGTTGTGAACATCACAACAACTAGCAACCAAAACAAAACAATTAAATTCAAAGTGTTCAAGAAAACTAGATGAAATGAATCCATAACTTCTGACTATCTTTCCTGCAAATTACTATTCAGCTTGAGACTCAAAGTATTCAATAAAGATGCATGAATTTCCATTTTCAGTTTAGTTGTGTGCACGTGATTAATTATCCTCATCTTAAAGATTGGTTGAACAAACCAGTGACTGACATTAGCCTACGTAGGTGAGGATATTCCCTTATAGCTGACCGGATAGAGCCTTGCTGCCAGCGAGCGTCCATAGCCCCGGCAAGGTTATCGTTACAATTCTCCTAAGTAGAGCCCCACTGCCAGCGAGCGTCCATAGCCCCGGTAAGGTTACTTAGATGGCTTAATCTGGATTTTTAGTATAATCCGCTTTATTTATTTATTTATTTATTTATTTTATTTTCTAATTTTGAAAGACTTCATAAGATAGAACAATTTGTAACTTCATGATGCAAGGAGTGGACACTTGCTGAAATTAAGCTGAGAATTGTAATGGTAGCAAGGGTAACCTTTGATTTTTCACCTAATATCTACACTGGTAAGTTCAACAAACCCAAGGATTTTAGGTGTGTCACTGTGAGAAACTTGCTTCGAATTCTCAATCACATTTATTGAATACAAAACTTCAGAAGATGAACAACTCTCTACATTCATGACAGTAACAAGTTATGTGTAAATTGTAAATGATTAACTTGAATACCCTAAATTTTATACTGTTTTGAATGGTTGCTAGTTTTGCTCCTTAATACTCTAAAGTAAAGATCCCTGCTGAGGAGACAACCAACAAACGAAACAAATAGGCTGTACAAACAACACAACAAAAGAAAAACTGTACACACAAAAAGAAACAAAAAGAAAAAACAAATAGAAGACAAACTATACAAATAGCCAACCCAAAAAGAAAACAGCAAAAGAAGAACTGTACATTACTTACAGCACTTTACATTAAAAAAAGGCTGCCCCCCTTTTTACCTCAAGCCTGGAAGTAGTGTTTCAAATGCTGGCCATTAACTGGTAATGGCACATCTTCTCCAGTCAAGGTCTTAAGTCTAAAGGTGTTATCTCCTATTATTTCTGAGACTTGTAATGGACCTAGCCATAATTTATCGAATTTTCCATGGCTTCCTTTCTTTTCATGTGCTTTGTCCCAGCACAACACTAAGTCTGATATCCTAAATGTCTTGACTCTTGCCCTTTTGTCAAACCACCTCTTAACAACCACTTGGTGTTTGGCAAACTTCTCAAGGGCTTGACCTCTTTTCTCCTCTAGTTGTAACATTTGCACTATTCTGGCTTCCCTATGGTTATCAAAGCCTAGATATTCATTGGCAAACTTCCAGGTTGGTATTCTCAGATTAACCGGAAGTATGGGATCAGTCCCATAAACTAAGTGATAAGGTGTGCTACCTAAAGCTATTTTAAACTTGGTCCTGTCTACCCATAATGCATATCTTAACAGGGTATTCCACTCTCTAGGACTTTTGGCAATTAACCTCTTGATTATGTCTAATAAAATTTTGTTTGTTGATTCAGCCAGTCCATTACCTTGAGGGTAATAATTCGAAGAAAACCTTAGAATAATCCCATATTCAAATGCCCATTTAGAAAATTTTAAAGAAGAGAAAGCAGGGCCGTTATCACATACCAATGAATAGGGCGTTCCAAACCTGGTGATAATGTTTTCTTCAAGGAACTTGATAACTACCTTAGTTGTGGAAAATTTGCAGCAGGTGGCCTCAGTCCACCTTGTACAATAGTCTATTACCGTTAATATAAATTTGTGTCCTGTAGAAGATGGGGGATTGATGACTCCGATAAAATTCAAGCCCCACTGTGCAAACGGTCTGGATTCCATCACAGGTTGCAGTGGATTGGCCGGATTTCTCCCTTTGTCTGCTGCAGTCTGACAGGTGTCGCAACTTCTGATGTGACTCTTAGTATCTTTGAACATAGTGGGCCAGTAATAGCCCGCCCTCAGTATTTTGTGTGTTGTAGCTAAATGGGAACCATGGCCGGTTCCGTACTTGTCATGTAGTTCTGTCAACACTCTATCAGCTTCAGTTCTGTTTATGCATCTCAGATAAATCCCATCATGGTTCTTTCTGAATAGAAGACCTCCTTGCACCATATAATTTTGTGCCTTAATCTTCAAAGCTCTCCTCTGAGAAGCCTTCATCCTGCTTGGGTACTTTCCAGCTATCAGGAAGGTGCTTAAATCATCATACCAGCCTGATGCATCTTGGGAATTCAATACATATTGTTGTTTTATCAGATTTGGATCCACGTTTGCAATTGTCTGCACCAATGCCTGCCCTCTAACCAGCTTTGCGGGAATGATCTCCATGTCAAATTCTTGCAGTGTGGTGATCCATTTGGCTCTTTTTTCTCCAGGCTCGTTTTGCATCAGCAACATTTTTACTGCTGCGTCTGGTACTATGGCTTTGATCTGGGTGCGTAGAATGTAGTGTCTAAATTTTTTCATAGCCTTTACTAATGTGAATGCCTGTCTTTCGATATCTAGATATCTCAGCGGTGCATCCTTCAGAGGCGCACTCATAAATGCTATGGGCCTCTTTTCATTATTTTCACCTTTATGTGTCAAGGCAGCCGCGACAGAATGAGAAGATGCAAAGGAGTAGATGTAAAACGGGCTTGTGTAGTCTGGACTTGCCAATACAGGGGCATCAGAAATTGCCTCCTTGATATCTTCAAATGCGGCTTTGGCCACTGGCGTCCATTCCATTTGTGCATCTTTCTTCAACCTAGCATTCAACGGCTGCACGATCTCTGCAAAACCTGTTATAAACTTCCGAACAAAGTTAATTTTACCAAAAAATGATTTCAACTCTTTCCTACTGTTTGGTTTTTGCAAATTTTTTATGGATTCTATTCTATCCGGATCAATTGAAATTCCATTTTCAGAAATGACATGGCCTAATAATTTACCTTCAGTTACGCCAAGTATACATTTCTTAGGATTAAGGGAAATCCCATACCTTTCACATCGCTTGAGCACTTTTCTGAGGTCTTCAGCGTGGGTGGATGCATCCTTGGAATACACAGTTAAATCATCCATATACACAACAATGCACTTACCTGATAATCCACGGAATGCAACGTCCATGGCCCTCTGAAAAGTGGCACCTGCATTAATCAGACCAAAAGGCATTCTTCTATATGCATAATTTCCCCATTTGCAAGTGAAGGTGGTTTTTAGTCTATCTTCTCTATCAATTAAGACCTGATTATAACCTGAAAAACCATCTAAAAAAGACATCATCTTTGCGCCATTTACTGCTTGCAGTACTTCATCTATTAGGGGCAAATGATAATTATCCTTTTTAGATGCCTTCTTTAAATTTCTAAAGTCTACGCACAACCTGATGTCTCCGTTTTTCTTCCTCACTGGTACTAAGTTAGCTACCCATACAGAATGTCTGACTGGGAAAATTATTCCAGCAGACAGTAATCTTTTTACTTCCTCAAAGATTAAAGGCTCTAGAATGGCATATACAGGCCTCTGTTTCTGCCTATATGGTTTGACTTCTTTTCTTAAAGGTATTACGTGAGTTATGATGGACTCATCAAATGTTTTCAAGTCTTCATAAGTCCATGCTATGACATGTTTATATTCTTTCAGAACGTCCAGAACCTCTTTTCTAATTTTCTCAGAGCAAGCTTTACCAATTAGTACACTTTGTGGATCTAGCTCAGTCCCTAAGTTATGTAAATCACACATACCCCCTTCTATTTTGGGTAAGTCTTTCTGTCTTATTACTCCATCGAAGTCAAAGATGTGTTCCAATTCAATTACTCCTTTTGGTAAGAAGTTGCTCTTTAAGTCGATCATATCTTCTTCGTCCCATGTTACTTCAGGCCTTTCTTGTTCATCAATGATTTGGGCCTCAAATGCCTCATTACAAGTCAGAAAATTAATAATTTGCTGATCCCCTCCAGATACTTGAAAGTGCATAACGTTGTCTGGTATACTGGGCACATTAACTAGCTCAACAGCAAATCATCTTAATCCTGACAGTGTCAATGGTTCTAATGTACTAGCAGCAACTGCTAACGCATCTGGCCTATGGTTCAGCTCTCTAGGAATGTGCTCTATGTTAAAAGCATCAAACGAATCCATTAAACCCCATACTCTATGTCTGTAACTAATCATTTTCTTATAATTGCAGGCATATAGTTTCCTCACTTGTCTGACTACTAACTAAGAGTCTGAAAATACTCTGATGGTTTTTACCCCTTTCTTGATGGCCATGACAAGTCCTAAAATTAGGGCCTCATATTCAGCAATATTGTTAGTGCAGGAAAATTGTAATCTATATGATGCCAAATGTGATTTACCTTGAGGATCTATGAGTTCAATACCCGCACCTGCGCCCTGTTTTGATTTGGACCCATCACATTTTAATGTCCACATGCCATCTTTACTTTTCTGATCTTTTACCTTGGCATACTTTGTCCCTTTTATTACCTGTGGGGTGTTGTCTGGTTTATTCATGGGTTTTTTCGTTTGGTTATCTTGCATATGTGTGTTTTTAGTTTGCAACTCAGAAAGATAACTACCCTTGTCCTCTATTTCTTTTCCTAAATCTGGAATCAAGGCATCTATATTATCCTGAACATATCTCTGTGTTGGATCAGGATTCTCATTTTCCTCTTGTGACTCTACCCTCCTTATGCACTTTTTGTATTCATATTCAATGATGTCTTTGCATATTTCACAATTCTCCTCAGAATGTTGCCTATCATGGACTCTACACCTATTTTTATATAACTTACATTGGACTGGGAGATTGTGTGTAACGCACTCTTCCACCTCTCGTCTAATGGCATGACCAAATTTGTCTATTGCATTGTTTTCTTCATCTGAAGAATTTCCGTCAGACTCAATGAATAGTGTCGTTCTATTGCTGACACACTTTTTTCTAATGTTTAACATCATAATCTCTTCAATCTGCATCCCATTGTTGGTAATTCTATAGACACCTGGTTCAACAGCAGCATATAATATTTCATTAGTTCGATTATACTCTGTTATCATATGTTTCATTCTAGGCTCTGCCTCTATTCTGATCTGGTTTGGGATGCCTCTCCAAGGTAACCACATGTGTGAAAAGTCAGTAGCCATATATCCGTTTAATGTCTTGGACCAATCCCTACTTAGCAACATTCCATAATTTACGGGTATATCCACTACTTGAATGTCAATGATTTGGCTTACCCTAGGGTCTGAAGCTAATTGCACTTGAATGTTCATGAGTTCTCCTATCACGCTAACCTCGGTCTTATCTAATTGCGTGACAACCTTTGCAGATTTGGTGGGAGTCAGCCCTAGAGTTTTACATATTCCTAAGGGCATTACGTTGGCTGAAGCACCAGAATCTACCATGCAATTGTGTATATTCTTCCCACACAACCTAACAGTTAACAAGAAAGGGTGAGTATCCCTCTTATCCGCATGTATTACTACATTTGTATTGGAAGGCTGCTCAACTTTCTTACCTTTCTCCTTAGGTGGTGAATCACTATTTGGAACAGTTATATCAGCAGACACCTTGTTTGTTATGGATGTATCCAGGGATTTTAAAAAAGCATTTCTGATCCCTGGGGTCTTCAATAATTCATTTAGAGGTATACTGACCTTAATTTTCTTTATTTCCTCTGATAAGTAATTCATTAATCTTGTTGTCTCTATTGCTTCTGTCTTACTTGTTTGATCCTTTTGCACTGTTGTTCCATTATTTGTGTGCTGAGTAGCTTTAAGTATGGCAGGATTGTTGCTAGCATTCTGATCTGGGGGTGTATTGATGTTATTCGGAGGAGTGGAAGTGGTGAAAGGCTCCCAGCCTAGGGTTGTTCCTCAAATTGTAGGTGTGGCTTTTATTTGTCTTTTGAAAGGCCTGCACCTCTTCTGTTTCATTTAATATCTCATTTTCAGATTCAAAAGGAAACTGAAAAGCATTTAACACAAAGGCTGATTCAGGATAAAGACTTTCACAACAGTATGGTTCATCCTCTAGCAATTCATCCTCTTTCTCTTCTGCAGTTGCAAAGGTAAACATTTCTAAGACTAATGCCGTGTCATATTCTGAGGGTACTACCTCATTACCCTTAGGAATGAGAAATTCAGAGGTAGGAGGCTGGACATGTATGTTGAAAATACTAGCTGCCAAGTGGAACTGTGGACAGTCGTGCTCAGCATGGGCATTGGTATTGTGAAATCTGCACCAATTTTTGGGTGCTGTACTGGCCATTTGTATGCTAGTCGTTTGTTTTGTACCATGATTATCTGTATTCTCAAAAGGACAAGCCAGAGTACCATTGTTGGGCCCAGTGTTCCATGTCTTGGGTGGCCTAGGTTGATTCTGATTTCTGTTATTATTGCCCCAGGTCCTATTATCTATCACTGGCCCCCTATTTTGCATTGGTTGCCCCTGATTGGGGCCTTGATGTTGATTGTAGTTTTGGTTCTGATTGTACTGCTGATTTTGATTGAGACTATAATTCTGATTTTGGCCTTGGTTGATATTTTGATGTGGATTGTAGTTTTGGTTGCTTCTTCCATAGAGGTTCTCATTTCATAGCTGTGTCACTTTGGCTGTGTCACTTCGGTTGTTAATCTTTTCAAATGTGCAGTAATTTTTTTGATTTCTTCCCTATCCTCTTGTGCTTTTGCCACAGTTACATCCCTAGGAAGTTGGAAGAAAGGCTGACCATTATTTTGACTGTTATTGGAAGTACTAGCCGTGTAAGGGGTTATAGCTTGGATTGGAGTAGGATTATACACAGGTGTGTAAGAAGGAGCCGTATTTACTAGTGGAGCGTGCTGCACAGGGACTCCATTCCATGGGTGTGCCTGATTCTGCACCCCAAAATTTCCTCCATTGACAAATGGTCTATAAGTTGTATGCCTCATTTCTTGGTTCACTGAGGCTGCCTCTTTATAGGCTTTGGATATTGAATCTATGTTAGGTTTTCTTTTGACAAACATGGCGGTTAAAGGATCCAAGGCAGCATAGTACATAGCCAACAAGGGAGCATCATCTATGGTATAAGGGGCTACCAGCCTAGAATAGGCCTTTTGAAATCTGTCATTGAAATTATCAATTAGCTCTCCCTCACCTCGTTTTATAGCAGCCAATTTATGATACAAAGCGAAGGGTCAATGGGTCCTCTAAATCTTGACAGAAATGCTTCTTCCATAAGTGCCCAGAAAGAAATGTAACCATTGGGTAAGTTTACGTACCAGCTAGAGGCCTGCTCATTAAAGGTGTAAGGAAACAATCTACACACAACATCCTCGTGCTCTAACATAGCCCTAAAACATGCTTCCTTAAATATTCTAATATGATCTTCTAGGTCCTGATGCAACTGGTATTTGGGACATATCTTTTCAGGATTTTTGGGCATCTCATGATAATCATTGAAGAGTATGGGAGAATTGACATCGAAATAAGCCATTGCAGGTGTTTGAGCTTGACTTGAACTTGCAGGAATACCTGGATTGATTGGTGGATTAGGATTTACAGGAGGATTGAGACCTCCGGGAGTGCCTGAACCAAGATTTAAAGATCTGAACAATGATCTGTCAGGACTCACAATACTACGGATGTTAAAAGGTGACCCAGGAGGTGTTCCAGATGAACTTCCCATTTGTGATATCTTTGGATTCCAAATTAAAGGGTTTTTACTTCGCCTTGTATCAGGTAGTTGCACAAATATATCTCCTGAACTAGATCTAGACCTAGTCACTCTATTACTGTCGTTAGCCAGTTTGAAATGAAACCTAACTCAGGAAGGCCCTCCTTCTAGCACCAGAAAACTGTTGATGATTGTTTTGATGCAATCATAACAATAAGTTAAAATTCACATATAATGAACTGAAACTATACTTGAAAGATAAGAAGGAATCATTTGAGATTCAACTAATCCCAAGTCTACAATGGTTTGGTTGGTCAAGTTCAGTTGGTCAATGTGAAGCTGTAATGTTCAAGGGGCCTTACGTAGTTTAGAGTTTCTTTGTGGTTTACTGGACTAAGATTGTGCAAAAGATCATGAGATATGTCAATACTTTTCATTCCTTTGCATAAAAGTGTTACTGTGCTGCAAGTTTTAGATGGTTTTCTTGAATTATTGTAGCTTTCTTCTTTATACATTTATGAAAATTGTCTACTCTTAACTCTGTTATGCATGCTTCTTCAAATTTGAGACAATTTCCTTTAGATTTCTACGTTTTTAGCTAAATATTTCAGATGGGTTGGGAAAAGTTAGAAAGATCTAATCTATACCTCATTTAATCTACCGAAGGATCTAATTGTTCTGTTATGCACTATGTAAATACTACAGTAATTTGATCAAATCCACAGTAAAAACCTTAAATGCAAGTTCTGAGCATTTTCACAAACATACATTTAAAATTGTAAGCTCTCAAAGAAAATATTTCAAAACACAAAGAAGAGCAGGAGAACACTCAGAAGATAGATGCAGAACTCCAGATTCTATAGTACTAGAAACGAATAGTCATACATGATTTACAATGTAGGAATGACTCTTAGTTTCATTGATCATACTACAGAGAACTTACAAGCTTTACAGATACAGTAAGGCAGCCAGACATTCCACGCGCACCTTACTTCAGACAAACAGGCGACCTCCTTCTTCTACTTCTAGACTAAACTAAGCTAACTTGCTGTATGTTCCTAAAAAAAATCCCTGTTATAGCCCCTGTTGTTTTCCTAAAATCCCTGTTGTAAAATATTACAGTGTAGAGAGGCACAATATAAAGACATTCTGATTGTCCTCACTACAGCAAAAACCTAACTAAACCCCTGGTTCAAACCCCTGGTTACAGCAATAAATACAGATGAACCAGTCCTTCAAAATATCTCTGAGCAGTGTCAAATCTGGGCGAAATATTGCCCCTTCTGAGAAGTTCCGGCAGCTTGGCAATAACTTCTGTTTGTCTGTTGTAGTAATGCTCTCAGCTGCAACTCTATCCTTCATTTGGTTGGCCTTGACTTCTTCGCACTTCATCCTTAGCCTCCTTCTCCTGAGATCAGATTTTCTTCCTCCATGATGTCACTGTGATCAAGTTCCAGCTGCTTCCTCAACTGCAAGCCTGCAAGACAAGACAAGCAATAAGTATCAAATTTTTGAAATGAACAGCAAGAAACTTAGAATAATCGTTTAGATCATGGTGACTATGCAAAATTGTGGAAATCAGGTCCCAAAATTAGCAGAAACCGCGGTCAAAATGTACACAGACTGTTCAAAACCCATCGGGTCAACTATCGCTGACCAAAAAATGCTACTGGCAGCCAAAAAATGCTTTAAAAACTCCACCGCTATGTACATTCCCGCCCATCGGCGTAACTATCACCATCGGCGGGCCCCAAAATTCCTTTGCCGATGTTCTCCGTTGGGCCGATGGCCTTTTCCTTTGTTTTCTGCCATCGGCGTGAGAATCGCCATCGGCATGTCAAAAAACTGCTCGGCCGATGTTCGATATTTGGCCGATGGCCTTATCATTTCGCTCACCCTCCATTGGCGAGAGTTATGCCGATATAGCCCTTAGCGACTTGAATTTCTTCCTTATCGGTGTGAGATTCGCCATCGGCAAACTCCAAATCTTTTCCGCCGATGCCCATACCTTGGCCGATGCTCTTTCGTCGGCCTGACTCCTGCCGATGACCCCTTCGTTGATTGCCATCGGCGAGAGATCGCCCATCGGCGCCTCATGATTTCCCTTCGCCGATGGTAACTATCTCACCGATGTCCTGACATCGGCGAGAGTCATTTCGATGACCGCTTCGCTGCTCGCCATCGGCGAGAGCCTCTTACATCGGCGAAGGCAAAAAACACTTGGCCGACGTTGTAAGCTATGCCGATGACAATATCATCGGCGAGAGATACCCCCTCGGGGTGACAATTTCAAACACTGCCAATCGCATTTGTTACACCGATGGCAAAAGGCCATCGATATGTCTTCATTTTATCGGGGAAAGCCTAACGCACAGCCCCGATAGCAAATGTTATGCCGATACCTCACATCGGCCACAGTCTCACCGAAGCTTTCGAACTATTGAACCACTGAACCAAAAAAAGAGGTTCAATGCGCAGGTTCAAACCTGTGAAAAAACAATTCTAATGAATAAATAATAGTGACCACAGTGTTGGATGCACTCCCTGCAAAACAATCAAATGCAACATACAGAGTGGAACCTAGACAAAATTGCCCACGACCCGGAACCACTGAGTATGAATTTTTTGAAATTTAAAACGAATGCCTACAAGAAAAAAGGCAAACAACTGACTGTTTATCATGCAAAACCTGATAGTACATTTTACCTAAGTGATCATAACTTGCAAAATAGGATGAATTTTAAGATGGTTCAAAAAAGAAACCATGGCTCATTTTTCACAAGGAATCCAACCATATTATGCAATGGTACTGAAAATGCAATTTTCTATATTTTTAACAAGGTTTGCAAATTTGACTCTCTTTTCCCTCTACCACCAGACAGAACAAACACAAGCAGAAGCAAAAAGCAAAGCGACAACAGGGGTCCTCGTTTTGCTAAGGAGTAAAATGGGGCGTGTTGTGAACATCACAATAGGAGGCCTGTAGCCTTCTTTAGTGAGATGTTAAATGAGGCAAAACAAAACTACTCTACCTATGATCTAGAATTATATGCCATGGTTCAATCATTGAGGAAGTGGAGACACTATTTATTTTCTAAGGAATTTATAGTTTTTACTGATAACCATGCATTGAGCTTCTTGAACAGGCAGCAGAAGTTAAACCATAGACATGTCAAGTGGATGGAGTACAACCAAGCATACACCTTCTCAATAAAACACAAGAAAGGAGTGGCCAATAAGGTAGTCAATGCCTTAAGTAGGAGAAATCTTGTTGTGCAGACCATTCAGTTGGAAAGTATAGGTATTCATGCCATCAAAGATCAGTATGCAGTAGATGAAGACTTCAAGGAACCTTACCAATCTTGCAAAGCCATGACAGGAAGGTATAACACTGATTTTTCTGATTTTTTGATACAAGATGGATATCTTTTCAAGGGTAGTATGTTATGCATCCCAATAGGGTCTGTTAGAGAGAATATTAATAAGGAGAAGCACTGTGGCAGTACGTCAGGCCACTTTGGCATTGATAAGACCCTAGAATTGGTTAGGAGATACTACTATTGGCCAAGGTTACCCACTGATGTCAGAAAGTTTGTTGAAACTTGTCAAATTTGTCAAAGAGCCAAGGGTCATACATCAAATGTAGGATTATACACTCCACTACCTATTCCTTCAAAACCTTGGAACTCCATTAGCATGGACTTTGTACTTGGTTTGCCTAGGACAAAGAATGGGCATGACAACATTTTTGTGGTTGTAGATATGTTCTCAAAAATGGCTCACTTCATCTCATGTAAAACCACACATGATGCCTCCCACATAGCAGGTCTTTTCTTTAAGGAAATAGTTAGATTACATGGTCTACCTTTGTCCATAATCTCTGACAGAGACCCCAAGTTCATAGGACACTTCTGGAGGACACTGTGGAAAAGACTAGGTACAAACTTGTCATTATCATCTGCCTATCACCCTGAATCTGATGGACAGATAGAGGTGATTAATAGGTCACTTGGCAACCTCCTAAGATGCCTAACAAAGGAGCAGGGTGCTAGTTGGGATTCAATTTTGGCTCAGGCAGAGTTCTCATACAATGACACTATCAACAGAAGCACTGGCTTGTCTCCTTTCCAAATTGTTTATGGCACTCACCCAAGGGGTATTTTGGAACTTAGAGAGGTTAGAGGACTAGAGAACAGTAGTGCATTAGCTGAAGACTTCATTTAGGTGATGAGAGATGTCCATGAACAAGTAAAATAGAAATTGCAGTCCACTTCTCAGAAGTATAAACAGTCTGTTGACAGAAAGAGAAGGGATCTGTAGTTCAAGGAAGGGGATTTGGTCATGGTCCACCTTAAGAAGGAGAGACTCCCTACAGGTAAATATACCAAGCTGCTTATGTTGGAGATTGGGCCTTGTGAAGTGCTCAAGAAATGTGGAGAAAATGCATATAAAATCAGACTTCCGGATGGCATTGCTTTGTCACCAATTTTTAATGTTTCAGACCTTTATCCCTATAAAGGATCTGATCCTCAGACTGCTGATGAAGCAAACCAAACTGATCAGACACTCCAAGAATTGATTCCTTCATCTCCTGATTAGATTGAGTGCATTTTGGATCACAGGATTGCAAAACAAACTAGGAGGCACACATATTATGAATATTTTGTGAAGTGGCTCAATAAACCTCAAGAGGATGCCACTTGGATGAGCAGAGTAGACATTGAGAAGGTAAGTTTCACATTTGACAACATTCCTAACTCAAGAGACTTGAGTTCTATTTGACAGTGGGTGTATGGTGCAAGGCACCTAGGAGCAGTTTGACACCTCAAGCATTTGGATGCATTTTTCATAAGTTATGGTTTTGTTCAATGTATGTTTGTAATAAGGCATTTAGCCATGATTGTATGGTCTACTCTGTATGGTCAAGATGATTGGGGTAATCATATAAACCTCAATCATGCTTAGTCCATCTAGACCCTTGTTGAGTCAATTAGGCCTAGTAGGTCTAATGATGTTTTCTTTGAGTCTATTGGCTAGTTTTGTGTTTTGTCATGTTTAGGAGAGTAAGATAGTTGTTAAGACTCCATTGGACAAGTGAAACCAATCGGTGTCTTTGTGCTAAAGCAAAATGCCATAGTGTCTAGTGTTGTCAATAGTGTCAATGACACATTGACCGGTTGCAACTCCATTTTGGCGGTTGAAACTGTTTGGAGAAGTTACACACTAGCTTGAATCAGTCTATAATGTTGTTTTCTTACTCTTGTATGGTAGAGAAGTTCGTATACAGAGTTTTGGGCATTGAAACAATAAAAATAGTCAGTTTTTCCCTATTTTTCTACTATTGTACAGCCTGTACAGATTGGCCAAGTGGATGAATGTACTTTTTCTAAAACTAGGTTGAGTCAGGGTTTGAATGCACCAAATTTTAGGTCTTGAAGTGATCGTGGTGGAAAGATATTGCATTTTTACTTCAAAGTGGTCTAAACCCTGTTTTCTAGGGCTTGTCACACAAATCCGGCCCTAGAATGCATTCCAACCAATAAAATCTCTTGAAAATCGGTGAAATGCAGGCTAGGGTTGTACATTGCATGATTCCAGAAGCATTTGGCTGGGAAAGATTATTTTCAATTTTTAAAGTGATGCCCTAGGTCAAGTATTACCATGTATTTGACCAAATTTATGCAATTTGCTATTGTAGTTGCCAAAATCTTGATAGGGTGAGTGAATGGATGGTGGTTTTGAGTTATTTGGGCATGGTAGAGGTGTTCCAAATTCCTGTCCCTGATCTATGAACCCAAATTTGACCACTTGCTTTGTAACCTAGCCCTAAAGTGATCAATTAGACCTAGAGACATAGTAGGTGTTTTAAGTTGCTGGAGTAGAGTGGGAACTAGAGGTTTGGAAGTTTGATAGAGTCCCTTAAAGGGTATCCAAATCCATCATTTACTTGCTTGGTCATTTGGGGTTTTGTCAAGTTGTGTGGAGAAAACTAGGTTTGGAGGGCTAGTAGCCTTACTAGTCCAAGTGTAGGTTGGAGAGTTGTGGGAAGTTGGTGATCAAACCAACTATATAAAAGGTGTTTGAAGACCTGTTGGAAGGTGTGGAAACAGTCCTGAGAGTTGGACAATAGCCTGGTTAACAAATCCTTAGTTTGCCTTGGTGTGGCCTTGCTTGCATAAAATAGGTGAAGTGGGTGAGTGGGCAAAGAAGGGTTAAACTTATCTTGTTTTGTTGCTTCCCTTGTGTCACTCTGCATCAGAGTAGATGAGGGAGATCAATGGTTGAGATTTGGTCAATGGGATTGGAGGGCTCTCATTATTTTCAAATTTTAAATTCACATAGGAAAAGATGTTGAGAATAAAAATGAATTAAAAATTCATTTTTTGAGAAGAGTGGATATGACAAGTGAATTAAAAATTCACTTTTATGTGGAGATGTGAAGGTTGAAGGACACATGTACACTTACATGTGTAAAAGGGTGATAAATGAGTTGTAAGGAAGATTTGACCCTTTGAATAAAAAATTGATTTTTATTCAAAGGTGTGTGGGAGGATGGGCTAAGCAAGGTTAATTAAGTGTTTAGCTTAATTAATCTTGGTCTAGGGGATAGGTAGGCTAGGGTAGCTAATTAAATAATTGCTATTTAATCAACTAGACTAGGTTTAGGTTGATTAGTAGGGTAGCTTAATTAGA
The DNA here is from genome assembly GCA_027924645.1 of Cunninghamia lanceolata. NCBI lineage: Eukaryota > Viridiplantae > Streptophyta > Pinopsida > Cupressales > Cupressaceae > Cunninghamia > Cunninghamia lanceolata. The sequence continues at coordinate 7,556,351 of BSBN01000396.1, read as the reverse complement.
TAAGCATGATTTATCTAATTAATAGGGGTTAGGGAGATGGACAAATTAGCTAAATAAATATTATGAATATTTATTTAATTAATGAAGATATAGTTGTAAGGTATAGTGATAAATTAAGTGAATTAATTGATCACAAAGGGTGGATAAATGGCTAAGGGTAGATGATTAGGGATAAATTAATTAAATAAAACAAATTTATTTAATTAATAGGAGGGATAATTGGTGGTGTAGAGATATGGGAAATTGGTTTGCGAAGCAAGTCAATTTTAGGTGTCTACATTTGCACCTCTTTGAAATGGTGTTGCAGCTAAGTAACATTATTTCAAAGAAGTTAAAACATAGAGTTGGATTGGATAGAAAAAGGTTTTGGCTTAGAAGAATAGGGTAAGGTCTAGGGATAATTGGTAAGGGTGATGCCTCCTCAAGAGGATAGGTGGGTTGTAAGGACACGGGTGTTCTCTCGAAATGGATGGGATGGATTGATAGAAGTGGTTGGAGGATAAGGGGTGAGATGAAATAATGATGATGGACTGATGATTAGATGATAGATGGATTGGAAAATGGATGATCATTGTGCTGAAAATGATTTACAGCAATCCTACGTTTGATATAGCAAAGTGGATATTTTCACCAAGGTATAGAAGACTAGGGTGATGATGTTTATCCAACATTTGCATGGACTAGACATGCAAACAAGAGGGTGATCCCATGCATGCCCAAGATAGTACAACCTTGTCTAGATGAGGGAAGGGGACTCATAGCATAAGCCCTTAATACACAAAAGGTATGATTAACCTTAGATGCACATGGAGATCAATATGCTAGAACCAACCCTACGATCCACAAGATATGAATGCTAGCTTGGAGTAATTAAACCAACCCACAAGCATAGCATACAAAAGCAAGACTATGCCCCATTCTAGATTTTTTCACCACATACCATTATATAGTGAGATCAAGGTAGTTTTGATGTGATCTTTGAATAGGACAAAAGATAAAAAATCAAAAAACGAAAAGACCAACGAACCAAACAAGTAGCCATTGTATCTCTTTCCAAGATGGATGATGATAGGATAGATTCTCCCTATCGTAGGAATGATAAATCCTAAGGCAGGAATCGATTGATGATTGGATCATGCCTAGTTGATGTCGTAGGATTGGCTCAAGATATGATGGTGACAAGTTGTGGTTGATGCTGATTTGATAGGTGGTGATTTTTATTAAGGAATGATTGCTTTCATAGGTAATGTGATGCTTGGATCGCGTGTAAGCTCAGCTATTAGGGACCATCCAAGAAGGTTAGATGGGCACATCTTATGTACCTGAGTACTGGAAACTTCCTTCATATTCTAGACTGCCTACATACCCTGTATCCACGGGATCAAGGCACATTAAGATACAGGTGGTGATGATATGTAGTTCTTGTAGACACCCAAAATTTGTCCCAACTTTGTCCATGTCTAGCAACACATTGTTAAACATTATCCTAAACATTATAAGCCATTTTTGTCCTAAATCCCACTCTTAATCCCATTTATCCATTAAGCCAATTAATTAAATAAATTTTATTTATTTAATTAAAATCCCCATCTTTATCCTACTTAGCCAATTAATTAAATAAATTTTATTTATTTAATTAATTTCACATGCATAATCCTACTTTCCAATTAATTAAATAAATCTTATTTATTTAATTAATTTCCAACTCCTATCCCAACTAATTCAAATATTTTATTTGAATTAAGTCCTCCATATCTTATCCCATCCTATTCATTTATCCAATTAATTAAATAAATCTTATTTATTTAATTAATATCCAACTCATATCCCAACTAATTCAAATATTTTATTTGAATTAAGTCCTCTATATCTTATCCCATCCTATTCATTTATGCAATTAATTAAATAAATCTTATTTATTTAATTAATATCCAACTCATATCCCAACTAATTCAAATATTTTATTTGAATTAAGCCCTCACCTTTCATCACATTCCAACACTTGTCCAGTCAATCATGTGTTACAACTTTTATCTTTCACATGCACAACTAATGGGACCTAATTTTAGTATTTATCTACACAAGCACACCTAAGCTTTATCTTCCCTTGCCACATGACTACAATTTCTTGATGTGCAAGGAAACCTAACTTAATCCTATCCATCCATTTCATCTAAAGCCCTAATTGATCTCAACCATCCATTAGAACCAAGTCTTTCCTATAAATCAACCCCCTCATAAGCCATTAGCATGCATTGAGCCTTAAGCACCCTTATTCTGTCAAATTTTCTAAAAGGGCATTGATCCTCAAGTATCCACATGCTGTTGAAATATCATTAGAGCCTTTGCATCCATCATCTATCTCCTTATCAACGTTATGCTGCGGAATCGAGCAATCAACACAACAAAGTGATCAATCAATCAAGCTCATTTTGCATCTTCGAGGTATTGAATTATTTGGGTTTAGGTTATGCATTTCAATTGTTTGATCATTTCCATTTATAAATCTAAATTTTTCGATATATAGTTCTAATTTGTGATGATGATGTGGGATGGTTGAGGATAGGTGTAATGATGTTGGAAGATGATGTGTTGGATGATTTTGAGGATGTTGGAAGATGATGAGATGTTGATGGAACAATGTTGATTTTGTGATGGATATATATATAATTTTCCTTCTGGGATTTTATGGATTTTTTTTTTTTTGGATTTTTTGTGATTTGGAAAGGCAATGATTTATTATGATGGTTGCATTGGATTTCGTTTGGATAGCCTTTGCACTAAATACCAATGACAAGGGAACACCAAGTCTAGAGGTGAAGGTGATGGGGTTGGATAGGGGGATTGGTGATGAAAGGATAATGGATAGGAGATTTGTGGTAGATATATAGATACATGCGGATAAGGGATAGGATGGGGGATAAAGGATCAAGTAGGGATACATGATAGATGGATGGAGGGTTTGGTAGTGGAAGGTGATAGAGAGGAGATTCCTGATAGATGGATTGGAAGACAGAGATAGGGATGCAAGATAGATGGATGGGAGATGGGGATAAGGATTTTCTCCAAGGGCTAGGTTGCAAGGAATCATATGCCCCAATGGTTAAAGAATTTTGCATGATGGGTTCATGTTTGCATGAATGGACTTTGTAGTAGATGGATGGAGGATATACTTGAATAGGGAGTATGCCGAAAGGTGTCCAAAGCATGTTTTTTGATATTTTTCCCCTTGTCTTTATCAAGATCTAAGGAGGAGGATATAGTGGATAGAATAGATGGGGAATGCTAGGATAAATAGGGGATGGTGGATATGAATATGATAGGATAATGATAGATGATGGATAGGATATACAAAGGATGTGGATGAAAGCTATGATTTTGCCCCCAAGTGTAGGGGTACCAAAATGGATGGAGAAATGGTTACGCATGAATCCCACAAGGGGTTTTCGTCATGGTACTTGCCCAAGGTGCCACGAGGAGTGGTTTTCACCATTGGACATATTTTTTCTCTTTACTATTTTCTTGATTTTTTTGATGGAATGGGGACTCTAGCATCTGTTTCCATAGCAAGGAGAAGATGGTCCCATGTTGGATAGCATTATGAATGATGATTGCATGGATGTCGGTGGATAATGGGTTATGATGTGGATTATGCAGATTATGATGTGGATTATGCGGATTATGATGTGGATTATGCAATAGCATGGACCATAGGAATGTGATGGGGAAGATATGTAGGATAATGGATGAAATATGGAGAAATGGGGGTATGTGGGAATGTCAAGTGGTGGAGGGGAACCAAGACCAACAGTTGCACACACCGTGATGTATTTGGAAGCTTGTACTTTGGATGTGGAGTTGGGAGTAATGGGGATCAAGATAGGGGATTTTTGGATGGTCAATTTGGGGTTTTAGGTACCCAAATGGACTTAGGAATTATGGGATTTTTAGATGGGGAGCAGAATGTTTGGGATTGTGGGGTAGATTGGGATGTTGATGCTTCACTAGAGTTTGGTGCTTTTTGTTTAGGGATGCACACCATTTTTGTTTTTGCTTTTTCTTGTGATGGTGTGGGCTTTGATAGCCTTTTGGATTTTTGATTTTGCTTGGAAGGGATAACATCTTTAGGCTTTTGTGCTTTATGAGTCAAGGCATTCAAATTTTTGAATCCCATGGATTTGGGGGAAGGTTCATGTTTGAAAGATGTGTGCTTTTGTTGGTCTTGATTGGGAATTTTAGGGGGTTTATGAGTGGAGGGGTTAAAAGTGGATTTACGGATAAATGGATGAAGAGATTTGAGGATGGGGATATTAGGAGTTGGGATGATAGGAGAATGAGAGGATTTGTGGATAGGGGTGTTTGGTGTTGGATTTGATAGGGATATTTGGAGTTGGAAGTAGTGGAGGTAAATTTGATGGAGGAAGATGGACAGTCACATGCTTTTGCAAATGATATGACGATGGAGGAGGGATGGCGACATATGATTTAGGGGTGCAATGTGATACACCAGATTTTGAATTGGGTGAATGGATTTTGGAGGATGCGTGGGTGGTAGCAACATGTTTATTTTGTTTTCCTTGGGATGTATAGCTGAGACCATACGAGGATGGATGGAATGTGGTGTGGATGGGCTCCAAGATGCCTTGTTCTTGAAGGCCTAAGCCTTTGCCTTGATAGTTCATATGTTGGAGCATACGACATGCAATGGGATGTTTGGTGCTTTGGAAACAAGACGCGAGTCCATTATTTGTTGGAGAAGGATAGGTGGTGGATGGAAGTTGTTCACCTCCTACGAGGGAGTCACCATGGATGAAGGTGCCTTGTCCAAGTGAATAGGACGATGGATTTGGGATGGGATTGGTTGATAGAGGTAAAGGATTAATGGGGGATGGTGAAGGGGTGGTAGAAGATGGTGTAGGATCAATAAGTTGATCAATAGATGGGAGAGGATTGGGGATGGGATTATATAGGATGGTTAGATCTTGATTAAGAGAAGGGGTTGATATTTCAACATGCTTTGGATTTGATTCTTGACATGGCTCGTGTGTTTGGATAGAAGTGGGGGTGATGGTTGTGATAGGTGCTTGACTTATTCTAGGAGATTGTTCAATAGGTTTGGTGGGTGTTGGATTGCATGAGGGTGTTTGATTCCTTGCTAATAGCCAATGGATGGCATCCTTCATGAGTGTATGGGTTGAAGAACAATATAATGGATGGATAGTAAGGGTGGTTAGTGTGGGATTAAGATTGGGATTGGATAGGTGGGTGATGGGATTAGGTAGTGATGGTTCTTGGGTGGGTTCAAGGATAGGCGTTGGAGTAGATGGTCGTGTTGGAGGGGTGGAGGATTTGGGGGATTCCATTACTTTTCTTGGTGATGTTGTTTGGAGGAAATTCCACAAGGATTCTTTGGATGTCATGGGCTTAGGATTTGGAAGTTTTGATGGTGGATTAGATGGTGTATGGGTGATAGGGGTTGGTGGATTGGGAGATATATAAGATGATGGATTAAGGTTGATAAGATTGGGGGGATATTGTAATGGGGGGATTGGAGGATGGGGATTAGGAGATGGGGGATTTGCATGGGGGAATGGTTGTTGATGTAAGATTTGGATTTCGAATATAAGGTGTGCTAGATTAGTGTTCCCTTGATCAAAGTTAGCGTGACAAAGGTTGGGGATGGATAAGTTGGAGGTATTGATTGGTTGGATAGGTATGATGGTATGGATGTATAAGGGGATGAAGATTGCTATGATGTTAGCGGGGACGAAAGATAGGGTGTTTGTTGGTATGATGGAGGTTGGTATGAGGTTGATGGTGTGGATATGTAAGATGTAGATTGCTATGATGACGGTTGATATGATGTGGATGGGGATGAAATGTAGGGTATTTGTTGGGTAGGGGCTTGGGATTCCTTGATGATGAGGTGTGCTAAGGGTATATCCCTAATGTCATTTTTACATTTTTCCTTAGCATTTGGATCCATGTTCTCGTAGATTTTTCTAAGTCTTTGTAATTGTTGCACTGCTACATAAGGATCCATTTTGTTGGGGAGGTATGGGATGATGGAGGATGATGGATGATTGTGATGTTGGGGATCAAATTTCAAGACCTTAGGGTGATTCAATTTGCTTCAAAGGATAGATGATTCTCTATACTTAAGGTGGACTAATGACACTTAAGTAATATAATTGATTTGATTGGATGATCAATTAAGGTCTTGATTTCTGATTGGGTTGATTTGGATTTGAAGTTTGATAGTGATGTTGGGGGACTTGGATGTTGATTGGGATCGATGTTGATTTTGGATTGGATTTGGAATATGATTTGGAGGATTATGGATTGATGTTGGTTGGATTTTGGATTGGATTTGGATGAGATGGCATATTAGAATGATATTGATGAATTGGATTAAGGATGATGAGGGTGATTAGGATAAGATTGGATTGAATGATTTGGATGATGATGTGGATAAGATAGGTGGTTAGGATGATTAGGATAGATGGGTGATTGGATTAAGATGAAGTGGATAAGAATGATTAGGATGATGAAGATAGATTATGACTAGAGAGGAAGTGGATTAGAATTTGATCAAGCTCAAATAAAGGTATTGGATAAGCTGAACTTATGGGGTTTGATAAATGGGGGGATGGTTTAGTGGTGTTGGGAGGAAAACCAGGCCTGACGTGAGGGAGATGCGGGGGCGTAGCCCCTGACTAGAATTTTTTTGAAAATGGGCTTATAAAATTCATGTTTTTGATGGAAAAATTTGATTTTTGGACATGGATGAAGAAGGCGCTAAAACGGATGGAAATGGTGCTAGAACAAATATGAATGGCGTTAAGGGATTTGAATGGTTGGATTGATGGATGAATTTGATTTTTCTTGGCAAGTAGACAAACAATCTAGAAAGAAAATACAATGGCCAAAGGTTTTGTTTGTGAAAGATTTATCAGGCATGCACAACCTAAGGTGAAGCAAGGACAATACTTGTTAAACAAGTAGAGGGATTTTGGCTTCTAGAACAAAGGTTTGTAGTGGGGGAACATCTGGGGGATCGGCACCTTACGAGCATCCGATAAACCACATAAGGTTTTGACTAGATCTACTAGCGGTTTCATATACACAAGGTACTACTCCCTTTCAAGCTAGCATCGAATGGTAAGCGCTCATACCAATTTAGACTTGGCTTTCACCTTATCTTATTTTGTATATCAGACTAGATGAAAGTACCACTTGGGGTCACCAATGAGTTCTCTGAATGGATGTGTCTCAAGGGTAGGCCCACATTCTAAAAAGAAAAATAGAGTAGAACCATTTCTCTTCACCCAAAATCCTTTTGAAGGCAAGGGGAGAGGATACTTTGATTCTACCCTATGGGATAACACAAACATGCAAGTGCACAAGACATGGCAAACAAAAGCTAATGCTCATTTTAAGCCCAAATTTAAATGTGCCTAAAGTTGTTTGTTGCAAGCAATGATTAATTTTAGTTGCACCAAAATCAAATGTTTTTTATACTAAGGCACACAAAGATTCTTTTTAGGTGCACCAAATTGAAGTGTTTGATTGTAGATTGTTTGCATGCAAGATTGATTTTATCCACCAAATTCAAGTGTTTTCTAAGCTAAGAAAATAAAGGTTCTTTTTTGGTGGACCAAATGAAATGTTTTTTATGCTAAGAAATCCCTGCAAAAAGACGTTAGTAACTTCTAGATGGTGGTTTTGGATGATCTAAAATATCCTGCAGAAAAGAGACCCAACCCCACATAAATCCCTAAGCTAGTACAGAAAAATAGCACCAATCTAGAGGCAATATAGCACTACTACAGAAGATAGCGCTAATAGACAAGATAGCACCAATACAGAGGAAATATAGTGCCAATACAGAGGCAAGATAGCTCCAATAAAATAAATAGTGCTATAATAGAGGATGGTGCCACAATGTAAAATGATGATACAAAAAAATATGGCACCACAGAAATGGATGGCACTAATACATAAGATGGCGTCGATAAAGAATATAGTGCTAAAAAGCGAGATAACGCTAGAGGATAGAAAGATAGCACCACTTTACACCAAAATTTGGTTTGGTCAATTTGTCTCAGACAAAGGTGCCGCTCTAGGTGTCGATAGCACCAATACAGCACAGAGTTGGTCAATGGATGGATTTTAGGAAAATTTTGCCATAGTTTCCCCTTGTTTTCTATGTAAAACCTACAAAAACTGAGAGTTAAAATGCTAGCAAGGCTAGAGAACAAGAAAAAGAGCGCTAGATTTGAGTCAAAGATGAGAGGATTGCTGTGCTAAAAATAGCTCTAAAACAGATAGAGAATAGTGCCAAAACACAAGTAAAATGGTGCCACTGCGCAGAGAGATGGTGCTAATCTACAAAAAAACACGTCTTTCATAGAAAAAAATCACAATATAATTAGATTGGGACCTTGTGGGTCCCACTGAGCGTGCCAAATGTGAATAAGGAAAACAAATGAAGTTAGAAATACAAACTAAATGCATAAATACACCAAGTTATACCTTCAAATGTGATCCATCTCCTTTGATAGGGTGGAAGGAGTTGCACCCTAACTCCTTAGATTTTACCCAAGTAGATGAATGTGGATTGCTCTTTGAGATTCAACACAATGTAGATAAGGGATTGGATGATAGATTGATAGATTAGATGGAGAGGCTCAAATAATTTTGGCATTATGATGATATGATGAAGAGATTTGAGAGAAATTTGGGCATGGTAAGGATGCAAGAAGAAGTTGTTGAAAATGGCTTAGAGAAGGGTCTCATTTATAGATTTTTGGAAAATAGATGGAGGGTCAGGATTAAAAGATGAGATCAAGGGCTAGAAATGCTTGAGAGTTAGGGTTAGGGTTGAAGTCATAGCTTTGTGACAAGTGTCACAAGAGGAGTGGATGAGAGAGATATGTGTTAAGTGAAAATTGGATCAAATGAATAAACAATAATATCAATATCAAATACCCAAAACTTCAATGAAATAGTGAACTAAGGAAATCCAATAACAATGAATCAAATAACAAAGCAAACCTTCCTTAGATTGAAGCTTCCATTGATTGCCTATCTAAATCATTCTTGCATGTGTGAAATGAGGCCCTCAGAGAGTGCGCTTAATTGCTATGCTTCAAGAATGTTGATTGAGAATGGCTATGATAATACCACAATGAAGAGGAGCTTCACAACGATGTTCGTAGTGCATAGTGCGTAGTAACAAATGTGATCATAAGAAATGAAGGAATTGGTGCCAAAGGCACACTATAATTCCTGTAGAGTAATGATACTTAAAGCTTGGATGATTGAATTTGAAGAATGAGGTTGTACTTATAGACTTAGAAGAATGAAGATCAACGGTATAGAGAGAATGAGAAGATCAATGGTTGAGAGTAGTTGAGGAACGTGCAACGAATAAGAAGAAGACATGTGTCTTACTTTTTTTTACATGAGAGGATTTACTAAGAATAGAATAATGAGTTAAAGCAATTAAAAGAATATAATAATCAGTTAAGTGATTTAAAACAAGAAGAAGGGATTTGCATGAGAATAAGAAGATATTTTACTTTATTAAATATTAGGAATATTTAATTGCATGTGCAAGAAAGGTTGAATTATATTTAGAGATAACTCAATTTAGAAGAAAAGGCAACTTAAATAAATATTTGATTTATTTAAATTTAGAGAAGATATTATTGGAAGAAACAATTAAATAAATGGTATTATTTAATTTAGTAGATAAGAAACCAAATTAAATAAATAAATTTATTTAATTGTTGTGCATGATTTTGAAAGAATAAATAAAATATTTGATTGTATTTTATTTCTAGAGATTGAAAGAATTTAAATAAATTTGATTTGATTTATTTAAATTTGGAAGAATGAATTGATTTAATTAAATAATTGGGAATTATTTAATTATTTGGAAGAATTTAATTAAATAAAGGATTTTATTTAATTTTGACTTTAGAAGAGGTAATTAAATATTTTGATATTTAATTAACATAGAGGAATATGAATCAAATAAATAAATTTATTTATTTATTTATTGATAGAGGAATTAGAAGGGAATAAATATTAAGAATATTTATCTAGAGCGAATTGTGTCACTTTTAGGCATATACATTTTGCCCCTCTTTGATGCAATGCAGTTTACAGCATTGCGTCAAAGAATAGATAGTCTAAATAATGATACATGCCCCAGTTTACCCCTAGTATAGGTTATGACAATAGGATACCCCCTCGAGAGATTGGATGGAAAGAAGGTAAAAGGACTTGAGATGGACAATCTCATGAAGAAGAAGGTGAAAAACATGTTGGGATGAAGGAAACATGATGCATTTCAGAGAAACAAGAAGAAACCTAGAAGAAATAGGTGCGGGAAGTAGTCGTAGTCACCACCTAGCCAGATTAGGGTTTGCATGCTATATATAGGAGATGGGTCCACAAGACAATTCATTTGCACACTTGTCTTAGTTGGATTTGCTTTGGAGAGCTTAGAGCAGTATAGAGCATAGAGTAGTCAACATGAGGATGGACATTCCACACGAGGAGCATTGATCAGAGTGCATTCGTCAATTCGACCAGCCAACAGAGGTAGGACCCCTGGTATGTATCTCAAAAAATTTCTCCTAGGGTCAAATTTGAATGCAATAAATGCTAGGAGAAAGGCTAGGTAGATAGATGCGCTAAAAGATAGAGCGGCGCATATGCCACGTGAAACAACACATGCATGAGATAAAGCAACGCATATGTGAAAGTCGCGCATATGTAGGAAACTACGGTGCGTGCATAATCTTGTAACGCATATACGGTATGTTGCAACGCATGCATAGAAGCAGTACATTTATAGAATAGGACAGTGCATCTATGGATTGTTGCAGCGCTTATGCCAAAAGTGGCGCATACGTCAAAAAATGGTGCATTGGTTAAGAAATGGTGCATTTACCACCTATTGTGGTGCATACATTATAGATAGGTAGATAACTTAGCAAAATTGACTCGATTGGTGTCCTATTTGACGCGTCAATCGATAAGCTATCTCTGAGATTGCAGGAATCTAGTCAAGAGATGTAGTTTGTTGTTTTGATCAATTTTGAAATGCTAAGTTGGTTGATATGTTTCTATAGATATGTTGAGTATGGTACTTGTAGCTTTAGGTTGACGCCTTGCTTTGTTTTCTTGCAGGAGGAGATACGGGATACGCTGCAGTTTAGGGAGCAGTTCCCTATGCCTTTGTTGCTGAGATACATGCTGACTGAGATAGATAGAGAGGTGCTTGGCGCTATGGGACTAGATTACATTTGTTTCATGCTTGAGGTTCAAGTGAACCGCGGCTTGCTGACTGCTGCAGTGGAGAGGTTCCACAGTGAGGATGGGATTTTCCACTTTCTGTCATGCCCACATTGTCCTTGTGGTCACAACACACATCACACGTGTCATAGCCACATCTGTCATGTGGTTATGACACGAGATATGAAAAACTTTTCTCACACTGCCCTAAAAGCCCCCTCGCATGCGTAAGCATGCTCGGCGGTGTTCTCTCAAGGTGAAAACACTACAGTTTTCGGCGGGATATAAGTACAATTACGTGCAACCAGATGCAAACAGACCAACAAGAAGGTCTCTATGATGCCGTTAACGTCATTGCAAGAGTGAGATTACCAAGGTTCCTAAATCTAAATCTCAGCAAATTCCGGCAGCATAACGCCTTACGGCGTTAGTGGGAATTACTCAACACTATTTTACGCACGTGGTTCGCTGATAGATTAACAACTTCCCACGACGCCTTGTTCTGACTAAACTGACTCGTGATCTCCCTATTTAGTCAATTTTCAGCAAGGCACGGTTGTCTGTCTCCTCTCTTGCTTCCTGAAACATACTCCTCCTACGACTTGGCATTCTCAACAAGGCGGTTTGTTTGCTCTCTCTTCCCTTTTCTCTGGGTCTTAATTTTGATTGTATTTTTATCACACTTACCTTAACTATTTCTCTGATAATTTAGTTTGTTTATATTTCGGTCTCTCTCTCTTTCATTTTCTATGCTTTCTTTATGTTTATCCGGTCCTTTCTTCATGATTTACATCAATCAGGGTTATCACTGTATCTATTGTTGATATTAAACCTAACTTCCGGATGTTCTAGGTCACATAGGCTGGTTTACTACTTCGCTGGACTCGGTCTCCTAATCTTCTCCGATCTAGGTTTCTCCTCTACGTATGTATTAATTAAACTTGTTCCTAAACAAATTTTAGCAGGAGGATCCATCTACTTAGTTCTCTTATCCCATGTGTGAATTGCCGCGCATTTTCTCCTCTGTGTTTTCCAATGTTAGTTTTTCTTCTTCTGACTCTCTTACAGGTTTACTTATGTGGATGTTTATTACAGTTGAGATTAAGATGGTCTCACATGAAATGTCTGTGATGGCTCCTTAAGTTTATTTCCAGTGATCTTTTAAGTAAGGTGACGTGTAATTTTCCTCTTCATTTTCCCGTTATTGAATCGCGTTGATAGTGAAAACTTCCGAGAAACTCTTTCCGGAGTATTCCAGTAAATTCCTTTATGCTCTCTTTAAATTATAATTTTATTTTCTCTTAATTATAAATACTGTTGTTATTATTACTAATAATTAATATTAATACTCTTATTGTAAATCCTATACCATTGTTAATATATGTAGGAGGTTCTCCTCTTTATAAAACCCTGATCAAGGAAGCATAAATTCTTTGGTTGTTTTGTTCAACACTTAATAAAACCTAACTGTGAATATATATTTTTTTTTGTTTTATTTTAATTTGCAAATCTCCTTGTTATGAATTATAGAGAGGGCCTCATAAAATGGTCCATGAAACCTCTTCTATGTATATATATCCCATATATATAAATATATATATAGAACTATATATATAATTATATCTATATTGATTTACAATTCCCTTTCAAATCATAAGGTATAAATAGAGATAATTATCTCTCTCTCTCTCTCTCTCTCTATATATATATATATATATATATATGATATAAGACATATATTATGCCAACCAAGTGGAATATCCACAAACAAAACATATATATATTTTTTTTGTTATTTAAATGAACCAATGCATATATGTTAGGGCTAAATAGCCCTAACTTTTTTTTTATGCTTAACATTTTATGTTTTTGCTGTGACAGGGGACTGGCGGCAGGGGTCGGGCCGCACAGAGGGACGGAGGCCACAAGAAATAGCGGCAGGCGAAGCACTGCTGTGGAGCGGAGTTAAGAGCTCCGCGGGGTCGAAGGGGTGGAGGGATGTGGGGAGGAGCGGAGCCCCACCCACATCCCACGATGTGGGGTGTGGGTGGGGCTCCGCCCCTCCCCACACCTCTAATAAAACAAATGGAGACTGCGGTGGGGATTACTCCCCACCGCCCACCGTGCAAGCTTTGACTGTGTTTTACACAGTGATTTCTATTTTCGCTTTTATTTCGGCGGCCATAAAATTTAATACGAGTTTATTATTATTCAATGATAATTACATATCAATTAATATATATATATATATATATTTCAGTTTTCAGAATATCTCATAATTTTCTCAATCAAACAATTTATTCAGTATCTCTAATTCTGTCAAAATGATAATTAAATAACAACTGTTATATATATATATATTTATATATATATCTATATTTCATAATTTTCTCAAATTAAACACTTTATTCAGTTTCTTTTAGTCAATTAAAATGATCAAGTAATAAAGATTATATATATATATACTTAAGAAAATGAAGTGTTTTTTTTATCAGTTTATTTCGGCAATTAATACATGTCCATTTCAACTTTTGGGACAAACAGAAGTAATTATATAATTGATTTTCTTTAAAACTTACAAAATAACTGAATCCATTACTTATGAAGAAGAAAATTGAGTCATTTATAAACTATCTTTTCCATTAGAACAATGAACCATAACACTGACCTTTTAATTAGTTTAGCAGTTCTATTCTTCTAATTACATAAACAAACTAAGATTAGATTGCAAATAAGAAATGAACTCTTCCTTTCAATAACACATTAAACAAAATAAAATTGCTATTTAAAAAGGTTTACAAAACAACATAACTTGAAAATTTAAGGTATTTGTTTACCACATTCATATTACAGAAAAGTTAACTCTTCCACTACAAATAGCAAGAGAATTTGAAACCATGGATACATACAACTAACTTCCTAGATATGAACTTCCTTCTCCCAACAATATACAACTGATAGCTTGTGACAACCAAGTAAAAGTCCATCAATAACAAGATTAGGGAGGTGATTTCCTTCACTCCCAGGGTAACAATAAATTACAACAATAACAAGAGAGGTGCTCTCTCTTCAAATCTAATGAAATGAACCTAGCCTAATTCTCATGACAAAGAAGAATAAGTTGTTTCTTCATAAATATCCAACCAGAAGCTCCAAGAGAAAACCTGCGTATCAAAGACAAACAAAGAAGAAAACACCACTCATCTAGCTCTCCTCCCTTCCGTAGACCCGCAAGAGGGTCACCCCCGAGCTAGGGAGACCATACTCACACCTGGGTAACTCAAGCACTCCACTTCACAATAGTAACAACAACAATCCCAAAGCACACAAACACCCGTGGGTAATTTACACAACACAGAAACTCAACTACAGTGAGTTTCATAAGGGGCAGGAGAGTGGACACACTCAACTCCAGAGTGTCACCCTTACAGATAAGTTAACCAATACAATTTCTCTTCGTCTCAAACCAAGTTTGATCACAAATTTTTAAGAAAATCTGTATTTGACTCTCAAGTCAAAGATACAATCACAGATACATGCCCTCAAGGCTTTCAACATCCCAAAAGATGGAAATAGGTATGCACCTGAGGAGGATCTCTCCTCCCCTACCCCAAACTTGATGAGCATTTCTCCCAAGTGGGAGAAGCTCTGTCAAACAACCCGACAACAAACCCCACAGAAAACACATCTAAAACACAACAAATAATCATCTTTCACACACTTTACATACACATTCAGATATACGAAAGAAAGGTAAAGACCAAACCAACCTTACAAAGCCCTCCTAGAATGAAACTGATGCAGAGCTCCACTGGGTTCTCTTCCAACCTTAGCCAACAACTCCTCTCTCTCTTTTCTCTCCTCTAAGCTAACTTTCCTATTCTCTGACAATAATCATAAAACTCTCCCCAAAATTCAACTAACTCCCTCTCCTTCCAAAATTGGAAACAAATAACCCAATTTCTTTTCAATTTAGAGGAATGGGGAGGTGACACTTGTCACCTCCTCACTCTCCCCCAAAACCACTATTCTGTCCTGGTGGCTTATGTCACTCACCCATCCCTAGAGTACTCCTTATCCCTCTCCTCATGTCATTTCTCTTTCGCATGGGAGAAATAAAAGGAGTTAAAGGAGTAAAAGACAGGTGACCCATGCCTCTTCTTCCCTCCTTCACATGGGTGGCCCCACTTCACATGGGGGAATCTCACTAATGGAGAAGGTGACTTCAAGTCAATCCTTCAATAATGGATGGGTTTGTAGTCATCTCTAACCTTAGGGAATGAAGAGGGATGGGTTGGGTGTTGGTACAACCCATCTTGTCCCCTCCATACCTCCAATTTTCGCCACTTAACTTCAGGGGGAAGTTAAGATGACTAGATGGAGGTTACTCAAGGGTTACCCATGCCAAATGGGCCCCTGGACCCATGGGGTATAACCCAGGGTCAACTTTAACCCATCCAGGACACCCACGGTCAAGGTAAAGCACATGAAAAAGGCCTCAAAGATTTAAATAAAAATAAAGAAATTCAAATTCAAACTTTTTACAACACAATCATAAAATATTGTTACAAGAGGGTAACCAATCCCACTCGACCATACGAAAGACCATATTACAACATCACATAAAACACAGAAAGATCTTGGTTCCTCGTGGGACCAGATCGGCTTAACAAGGAATAACAATAACAAGGTGCAGAATGATCTCCGAAATCTGTGGTTCGATTAGTAATTCCTGCACACTAAATTACAAGATTAGTAACCACATAAAATCATCATAGCCGAAGCAACTTAAAAACATGCATTATCATGACATAGTTCTAATTAACATAAATGAAATCATATTACAATTTTCCATCATCACCTATTTAACTTTTTTGAAATGTAAACTTATCCAAACATCACCCAATTAGTTTTTCCGAAATCATAATAAAGTTTACTAGTTTGACAATTCTGGGAACTGCTATCCCACAAACATAAAAAAATAACAATAACAGTAATGTAAATAGTCATAACAACATAAGTAAAAAGGGTGGTCCTCATACTTTCCTACCGATGAGATGACCATGACATTGGAGGATGTCTACCAAATTTTGCATTTGCCAATTGAGGGTGAGCTTGTGGAGTATGATCCACAGAGAGGTGTAGGATTCACTGAGTGTAGGTGAGTGTTTGATGACCCGGAGTTGGTTGGACAGGTCTGTTGATAACTGAGGGGGGGGTGAATCAGTTATCCTAATTATTTCCCTTATTGAACTTTCTTTTTAATTGATGCAGCATTGAATCAAACACAAAAACATTATCATGAAATAAGAAACACATGACACAGTATTTTTGACATGGAAACCCTGTTAAGGGAGAAAACCACGGGGTGATTAACCCAAAATTATTCTCTGTTAGAAGAATAGGAAATTACAAAATGGCACTTGCCAATTAGGGCTCACTGCTCGAGCACACTGCTCACAAGAGGCCCACTGCCTACAATAAGACACACTGTCTACAAAGTGATAAAAATCACAGTCTTGAACTGATTGGAAGCATCTGCATATGCTGGAGTTCAGTTCCGGTTAGGCTTAGTACACTAATCTGCTGCACTTCATCTTTTCTCTGTTCTTTATTCTGCTATCCTTTCACATTCCGGATCTGTCTTGGTACTTCTGCTCTGTTCTGCACTTCTTCGCATATATCATAACATCATACTACTTCACAACTAAATCCATCCTCTATATATATATCCGCACAAGTAATTTCATCATCTTTCTAGTCGGCATCCGGAACAGTCTAGTTTCTTACAAACTCTGTTCTGTCGACTGAATCCTTCCTCACCAAGCAATGCGGATCAAGCATATACTTGTAGATATCATTAATCATGTTGGCCAAACATGATTCATGCCTTCACAACCTTTATCATCAACAGTAACACATCCGGAAAGTAGTCTGATACTCTGTCAGTCAGTTCTTCCTCTGTTTTCACTGTCTCTCAGGAATCCGAAACTCAACTATTCATATCTTTTTCCTTGTCCATCACCGGAGGCTAAATCCTTGGAATATACCACTCAAGGTAGTCCTCTTGACTTCCCCAAATCCGTACTGTACCAAGACACTTCCTCTGAGAGATCTGGACCAATCTGTCGGACCTTGCCACATGCTCTGTTCTTGTTCACCGGACCGCAACAATCTTTATTCTGACTTCCGGTAGAGACACATCATGACTTGCGGATATGTGGGATGACCTTTGTTGCCATCAATGACAACAACCATGAATCCATATAGTGTCTCTTGCCAACAATCTCCCCCTTTGGCATTGATGGCAACACTTAGTGAAAAATGACTAAGTGTTTACACTATGCTCCCCCTTTGCTGATGCTCTGTCTTTATATACAATTTCTGGAACTCCCCCTTAATTGGATTCCTCATTTTTCACTGCTCCTCACTCCCCCTTTGACATCAATGGCAAAGGGTAGGGTCCGCACATCAAAATTTTCAAAAATTTTCTATACACAGCCGCATATTTACATACTCACATATACTGAAGAATGTCTGCAAAGGATGTCTGCAATTGGATCATTTCTGTAGCCCAACTTTGCTTCATTCTATCCAAAATTGAAATGTGACCACTCAACAAAAATGCAAAAGCTTCTGCTCGCTTGAGATCTGTCGGATCATTTGTTTGGGCGGTGGTCTGAGCATCACTGATGGCCTCATGCATAGTTTCCAACTTAGGGATTATAATCCGTCTAAGTTCTCCCATCCGGTTAGTGATGTTCTTCCTTTTCTTCTCAAGATTCTTTATTTCATTCAAGACTGCAATAGTCTGACATTCTTGATTTATTATGGAGGAAGAGAGAGGATCAAAACTTTGAGATAAGCTTTGTAGCTTGTCCTGTTCCTCTTTTATTTTCTTATCAATTGCTGCTGTTGCCTTTGACCAGGATATACAAAATTTGTAAATGTCACCGCCATCCTTAAGAGCATTCTCTAAGCTCTTTATTCCAATACTCACAATCTTCTTATCTTTAGAGATTAATTCTAATACTTCTGAAAATCTTTTATCCAAAAATTCCTTCCGGACCTTTTCTTCAGCAGATTTTTCTAGAGATTCAAAATGTGTACTAACACTGCTGACTAAGGTTTTGAGATTACCGGAAGAGGAGGCTGTGGGATCCTTTTGAAAGGATGGCATGATCTTTTCTAGCACTCCAGATGCTACCTCCATAAGCTCACAGTCTTCCATGTGAGATTTCAGCAGCTTCTCTTTGACTTTCTCATTTGCAAATGAGGCTATTTTCATTGTTTGCACCGGTGACAAAGAGTCAAAATCTAAGGGTCCTTTTAGCAGGTCCAGTTCATCAATTTCTATAGTGGCTTTGCTCAAAAATTGTTGAACAGTTTGTGCAGTGTCTCTTGCCGGAGACAGATGTTTCTTTTCTTCTGCAGTCTTGGAACTGTCAACCTCTTTGTCTTCCACCCCTGCTTCCTTCTCCTGTAATTTCTCTTCTTCTTTGGATCCGGAGACTGTAGGGGAAACCGGAGGAGAGATGCTTGTCTGTTCAGGGCCCACTTCTTCCGGAATAGATGATTCCAAATCCGCAGCTGTTTCTGCACCTAAGTCCTCTACAACAGGAAGATTGAACCTTTTGAAGGCCTTCCGGAGGATCTCTTCTGTCTCTTGGGCCACTTTGTCAGTCTCACCAAGCATGAGTTGATTCATCCTGGCTTTACTTCTGAACTCATCTTTGCAGTCCTTGAAGATTATGTTCATTGTCTTGGGATCAATTTGAGGATATAGCTGAATAGCTATCTGCTCCCGGATCTCAAGATCTTTTGCATGAGCATTGTTCTTTCTTACTTCTAATTCCTTTTCTAGGCTTTTAGGAATAAGAGATATGATCTCAATGAAAGCCTTATTGTATATGTTCAGATATTTGACTGTGGCTTCCTGCAGAGTCTTTTGGTCAGCCTCACTGAAGTCATCATAAGATTCAGTCATTGGTTGAAGGTTTCCATCCACCGTGACCGACTTGATTACATTCTCTAGAGACAGAGTGGGCTTTTCAACAGATACCTCTGCCATTTCATCCTTGTCTTGTCCTGTGGAGGGTTTACCGGATCCTTTCTTCTTCTGCTTCTTTATTTCTTTTACTCCCTCATCTGACTCTGTTTCCTCTTCATCCTTTTGGCTTTCATAAGCCCTTGTGGCTTTTGTCTTGGATCTTTTACCGGATGCCTGGACTTCCGGTTTTGAACTTTTGGTTGAGGGAGGTGCAGATCTTTTTGATGATCTGGTCTGGGTGGGAGTTTCAACCGGAACACTTTCTTTACTCTTCTCTTCTTCCTTAGCCTTCCTCCTCTTTTCTCGGCTGGCATCAAGTGCCTCTTTTGAGATGCCTAGGCCTTGAGCAATATGCTCAACTTCTTTTCTTACCTTCCTCTTTATCTCCGGTTCCCTGAGTTCTACATGTATCTTTACACTTAGTTCCTCAAAGGTTCCAAACCTTTCTGCCTTAGGATCTTTGGGCTGGCTTAGCATGTTTTGAACATGCAGCTCTACTATCTGTTCATCCACTTCATACCCCATGGGCATGATCCAAACAGTCCTTGGCTCCACTGCCTCCATTAGACACTGATCTGTTTCTACCATGAAGCATACTGTGTCTTTATACTTTTCAACAAGGGATTGGGGTATTCTTTCTCTTGCATGCATCATGCTTTGGAAGTTCTTGAAGTATCCCCATAGAGCTGTATTTCTTGCTTTGGCATCCCCAAGTCCATGCAAATAGTCTCTGATTTGGATGGCAACCGGTCTGTCATTCTGCCATACCCATCCACTGGATCCGGGAAGCTCATTTATGTAGTAAAAGAAGAGACAAAGGATCAGATTGCCATACTTGAAGGAGTTTTTCTTGTCCTTCTTGATCTTCTGTAGATTTTCAAAGAGTTGGTTCACAAGAAGCTCACACAAGTCATAGTCTGCATTCTCCTTTAACATTTGATAAGCTGTGTATATTACAGTTCCCGGTACTGAATTTTCCCTACTGGAATGATAGATTTTGTAACCAATTATCATAGCTACAAATTTGACATCCGGTTCAGTGATGTCATCAACTGTCATAGCTCTCTTGTCAAACTTGGATCCGGTTGCATCACTAACTGTCTGATTTTTGACAGACTTGAGAACAGGTAATCCACTGGATGAGTGCAGACCGGTTACAGCCCTAATTGCATCTTTGGTGATCTTGAAGGGCTGGTTCAACCATAGGAAATTGTCATGTACTCTACTTAGTACATACCGGACCCATTCATCTTCTTCAAAACAGGGGAAATGAATGCACTGTGCAAAGTGTTTGTCCCGGATGGCTTTGTACTGAGGTTTGATCTCAAAGGAGTCATCTATCAATTGTTTGTGATAGATATCCATCAGCTTTGATTCTCCAAAGTCTTCAAGATTCGCATGGATGTAAACCCTAATATCTTCCGTATGCAATACACCATGAGGAACACTAGAGAAGGCTCTTAGTGGATCTACCTCTAATGATTTGTAAGGATGTTTCTTGAATGTGGGGCGAGGTCTATCAGAGATCTTAACTATATTTGGAGTAGCCATTCTTCAAAGATTTGCAGTGAGATAATGAAAAACAGAGAATACCTTATGCGCCTTCGGTTTGCACGGAGTGGTGGGATTGATTTCTTTATGCAATGACTTCGGCAGGAGATCTTTGGTGTGCTTGATGAATCTTGTTGCAGAGCTCCACTTTTTGCTTCTTCTTGAGTGCAGAATGAGCAAATGATTTTTGAGAAATCCCTTATATTGCTCCGTAAACCCTAATATCTGTTTGCAATAAATGCTTCACCTATATTATTCCGGTTTGCCTTGTCCGGATAGCTTGGAGTATCCCGGATCAGTCCTGATCTGTGAACATCATCCGGATCTTTTAATCATGAATAAATTGAGGTGACACATTACAAGAACATTCCAAACACTCTGTCCAATCCGCAGAATAAGATAGTGCACTTCCGGATCTCTCCGGACCTGTTTGTAATCCTCTGTCATACCGGAGCATCTCCCGGAACAGGTCTTACTTGATCGATTACAGCTTCTTCATAACTCCATGCGGACCTCTGAAAACTTATCTGGATCATCTCAGGACTTATATATTTAAACCCTTTACTCCGCATCTTGTGCCACATCCGGCACCACTTGATTGGCTGGGGGAACAGGATTTTCTTTGAGTCTCCCCCTGAGCAAGAGCTCACTTTTTAATTTCCGGAAGAAATATCAGCACCAGAGTCTGGTGCGGATCCAACCTCTACATTCTCTGAACTTTTCTTCACCCAAATCTTGCTCATCTGATTCCTAACTTCATCCGCATTAATCTTTTGTTTACCCTTGTCTTGATTCTGATTATACACCAGACCTCTTTTGTCCTGATTCTTGCTTCTGCAAACTTTAGCATTATGACCGGACCTATTACAGATTTGGCAAATAACATTTCTTTGCATATTTGACTGATATCCTCTTGATCTGCATTGATTAGCCATATGACCTACTCTATTGCATGTAAAGCATCTACCTTTGAATGATTTGTTTACTTGCATATTTCTGCATTCATGGGATTTGTGTCCATACCTTTTGCAGTTGAAGCACTGTCCGGAGAAGGATGAATTAATCTGATTAATTCTCTTTCTGCACTGATTAGCTTTGTGACCAAAATGGTTGTAGCTGTGGCAGTATCCATTGAAAGATGGATATCTTTGGGCATTGGGCTGTCTTACCGAAGGTCTTCTAGGTCTGCTCCTTAGATTTTCTGATCCAAAATTCTTTTGACCAGATCCGGAGCTTTCTCCTTTCTCATATCCCAAACCATACCTGTCATCTGTCCTCTTTTGACTTCCAAGAAGAACTTCAAGTTGAGCAGAACTTATCTTGAATTTCTCTTTATATTCATTTGCTGTTTGAAGGTCTCTTTTGAGAGAGGCAATTTGATCCTCAAGCTTTTCTTCATTATCTTTGGCATCTTCAAGATCAGATTCAAGATGTCTGATAATCCTATCCATCTGGTGGCATTCTTCTTATTTTTCTTTGAGAGATTGTCTTAGATTGTCTTCAGCCTTTCTTTTTTCTTCAATCTCTTGAGTAAACTTTATAGTTCCTGATTCCATTTCATGTCTTAACATAATGACTTCTTTTGATAACTTTTCACATAACTTGGTTTGCTCAGTCAATTCTTCATTTGTATTGCTTTCATCACTTTGTCTTGCCAATTGTTGGAGCAGCTCCTTTCTCTTTTTCATAGAGAGACTTAATTTGTCTTTTAATTCTCTCATGAATTCATCAGCCTGTTTGAGTCTTTCCTTTAATTCATTGACTTCAGAATTTGACTGTTCAAGATCCTCAAGGGCAGTCTTGAGTTGCTCTCTTAAACCATATGCATCCATTTGAACTCCCAGATCTTCCTCAAGCTGTTAGGCTCTATTAGGAGGAACTTAGCTCTGATACCAATTGTTGATAACTGAGAGGGGGGGTGAATCAGTTATCCTAATTATTTCCCTTATTGAACTTTCTTTTTAATTGATGCAGCATTGAATCAAACACAAAAACATTATCATGAAATAAGAAACACATGACACAGTATTTTTGACGTGGAAACCCTGTTAAGGGAGAAAACCACGGGGTGATTAACCCAAAATTATTCTCTGTTAGAAGAATAGGAAATTACAAAATGGCACTTGCCAATTAGGGCTCACTGCCCGAGCACACTGCTCACAAGAGGCCCACTGCCTACAATAAGACACACTGTCTACAAAGTGATAAAAATCACAATCTTGAACTGATTGGAAGCATCTGCATATGCTGGAGTTCAGTTCCGGTTAGGCTTAGTACACTGATCTGCTGCACTTCATCTTTTCTCTGTTCTTTATTCTGCTATCCTTTCACATTCCGGATCTGTCTTGGTACTTTTGCTCTATTCTACACTTCTTCGCATATATCATAACATCATACTACTTCACAACTAAATCCATCCTCTATATATATATCCGCACAAGTAATTTCATCATCTTTCTAGTCGGCATCCGGAACAGTCTAGTTTCTTACAAACTCTGTTCTGTCGGCTGAATCCTTCCTCACCAAGCAATGTGGATCAAGCATATACTTGTAGATATCATTAATCATGTCGGCCAAACATGATTCATGCCTTCACAACCTTTATCATCAACAGTAACACATCCGGAAAGTAGTCTGATACTCTGTCAGTCAGTTCTTCCTCTGTTTTCACTGTCTCTCAGGAATCCGAAACTCAACTATTCATATCTTTTTCCTTGTCCATCACCAGAGGCTAAATCCTTGGAATATACCACTCAAGGTAGTCCTCTTAACTTTCCCAAATCCGCACTATACCAAGACACTTCCTCTGAGAGATCCGGACCAATCTGTCAGACCTTGCCACATGCTCTGTTCTTGTTCACCGGACCACAACAATCTTTATTCTGACTTCCGGTAGAGACACATCATGACTTGCGGATATGTGGGATGACCTTTGTTGCCATCAATGACAACAACCATGAATCCATATAGTGTCTCTTGCCAACAAGGTCATCCCTTGGCAAGATATTCATGATTACTACGACTACTTCCCAGGGATTGTAGCAGGACTGATTAGAGGTGTCGTATGCCCCGATAGGAGATCGCATGGGTTCCCCATTGGATGGAGTAGGATCATGGAGAGGATGGTGACAAAGGGCACCTGATATGCTTGGGGTGTTTACGTACTTGCTCACTTATACCACGATATGTATCAGGTAGTCTATCACAGGAGTACAAGCCTATCTGCAGGCATATCACTACTATAGTTTTGGCTATAGGAGCACATAGCGATTACGAGACCGATATGTGTGTTTGATAGACAGAGGGGAGAGCCATACAACTATGGCTATGTAAGGGTGATTTTTCAGCATAGGCTAGGGAAGCTAGAGTACTGGAGACATGCTTTGGATGGGGTAGATGTGGTCATTTGGCGACCATATCTAGACTACAACTCGTGGGAGGATGAGGCAGATGAGCTACCCTACTGCTTTTAGACAAGATGGTTGATAGGACGGACATGCTTCATACTAGAGAGACAAATTATAGGTAGAGTACAGAGACAGTTTGGCAGGAGGCAGGGCATGCCACAGGGGCAGGCGCGGTTTGCATGGACACATGCTGAGAGGGTCAAATGGGGACAGATGATCACCAATCTCCAAGTGTTTGATGATGATCAACATATTTTGGATTTCATATCAAACATAGATGTGTTTGATGCACAAATCATAGATGAAAAAAATGTGGAAGATCATACTTGGGAAGAAGAAGAGATCATGGATCTACCTAGCAACAAAATTCCCAAGGGGATGATAGAATTAGAAAGAGCATTTGATTTAGATAATATGCTAAAATAGAAAGATCTTCCAAGAACTAATGGAGGAGAATATTCACTAGTCAACATAGGACAGAATGAATAAAAAAGGAATGTCCTGATTGGCAAAGTGTGTACAGAAGAAGAAATGGCAGGGATAACCCAAGCACTTAAGGATTACATCTTTGAAGATCATATTTCCTGTAAGACACCCCACCTAGGCAGCCAACTTGGTTCCTATGAGAAACAAAAATGGAGATATCAGGCTATGTGTAGACTTCATAAATTTGAACAGAGCTTCTGAAAAGGATAATTATCCTTTACCTTCACTAGATGAGGTCTTGTAGATAGTAAATGGTACACAGATGATGTCATTTCTAGATGGTTTCTCCGGTTACAACTAGGTGATGGTAGATAAAATAGATAGATTGAAAACTGCATTCACCACTAAGTGGGGTATATTTTCCTATAGGCACATGCCTTTTGGATTAATAAACACTGGATCCACCTTTCAATGTGCAATGGATATAGCTTTCAGGAGGTTGATTGGTAAGTGCATAGTCATATACATGGCTGACATGACAGTTTTCTCCAAACAGAGGGGTTACCACATAGAAGACCTCAGGAAGGTGCTTAAAAAGTGTGAACAATATGGTATATCCCTGAATCCCAAGAAATGCATATTCAGAGTAACCACAGGTAAGTTACTAGGTCATTTAATAACAGAAAATGGGATCATCATTGACCCTGCAAGAGTGGATTCAATCATGAAGCTACAGCTTCCAGGAAGCAAGAAAGAGCTTAAATCATACTTTGGTAAGATAAATTTTGTTAGAAAATTCATTACTGGTTTTGTAGAGATCATCAAGCCATTGAATACAATGCTTAAAAAGGATGCAAAAAATGAGTGGACTCCTGAAGCCAAAGCAACTTTTGAGGACATCAAGAAAGCTATATTTGATGCCCCTGTTCTGATCAATCCTAACTATACAAGAGATTTATATATATATATATATATATTCATTTTCTTTAGAGCATACATCAATAGTAGTATTAACACAAAGGCATGAGGCTAAAGAAGAAAAGCCTATAGCTTTCATGAGCTACCCATTCAAAGATGTAGAGCTTAGATACATGGATGTTGAGAGACAAGCTTTTGCTCTAGTCCGAGCAGTCAAGAAATTTAGGCATTACATTTTGAGAAGTAAGATAATTGTTGTAGTACCAGATGCAGTAATGAAAATGCTTTTAATGCAAAGTGAACCTGGTGAGAAGAGAGGTAAATGGATAATATTTCTCCAAGAATATGATATGGATATAACACCCATGAAGCTAGTAAGAGGACAATCCTTGAGCCAGATGATATTAGAAATTGATCCTAACATCATGAGCCAACAATATGTGGTGAATGCTAAAGAAACTGAAGAGTGGTATTCAGACATCAAGAATGTCTTGATTATTGGGAGATGCCCATCAAAATTGCAGGCTTCACAAAGGAGAGCCTTGAAAATTAAATCACAAAAGTATATGATAAAAGGAGGAGTCCTTTTCAAAAGGAATTATGAAGGAATATATCTCAAATGCCTAGAAAGGCAGGAAGCAGATAAAGTGTTAGCAGCATTATATTATAAGTTTGGAACTGCACATGGATCACATCTGGCTACTACTCATGCTATCTTAAGAGTAGGCTATTACTAACCCACTATCTTCAAAGACACTGCTAAACATATTAAATGTTGTCATACATGTCAGGTTGCAGCTAATAGAGAAAGATATGCCGCTCAACCCTTGCAACCAGTTATGGAGATGCGTCCATTTGCTCAATGGGTCATGGATCTAGGACCCATCAATCTTCCATCATCTTCAGGCCATAGGTATGTCTTGACTATCACTAATTATTGTACCAAGTGGACTAAAGTAGTCAGCAGTAAGACATGCAATGCTGAAGATGTGATCAAGTTCTTGGAAAGCAACATAGTGACTAGGTATGGAGTTCCTTATGCTTTGGTATGTGATAATGGACCTGCCTTTGCATCATTAAAACTATCTAGTTGGGCTTTTGATCATGGAGTCATCTTGAAATTCTCCTCAAACTATTATCCTCCAGGGAATGGACTAGTAGAGTCTACAAATAAGAACTTATTGAATATCATAAATAAATTAATAGAAAAGAACCCTAGGGAGTGGAATACCCTATTAAAGTATGCCTTTTGGGTGGATAGAACCAGGATGAAGAATGCATTGGGAAACTCTCCTTATCAGTTAGTTTATGAGGTGGATCATATCCTCCCTATTAACCTAAAGATCCCTACATTGCAGTTTGCACAAGAATATCTAGGCATAGACAGCAAACAAGAAGTTAGGTTACTTCAGCTGATGCATTTAGAAGAGAAAAGAAATAGAGAAATCGATCAGTTTGCTAAACATCAGGCTATTGTCAAACACTGGTTTGATAAAAGAGCCAAAGTTAAAGCT
The DNA here is from genome assembly GCA_027924645.1 of Cunninghamia lanceolata. NCBI lineage: Eukaryota > Viridiplantae > Streptophyta > Pinopsida > Cupressales > Cupressaceae > Cunninghamia > Cunninghamia lanceolata. The sequence goes on along the minus strand of BSBN01000396.1, from coordinate 7,529,175 downwards.
TTTAGGATTTCAGATCTAGTCCTTATGTGGGATAAAGCACATGAAAGGAAAGGTGACCATGGTAAATTTGACAAGCTTTGGATAGGTCCTTTTCAAATTTTAGAGATCCTAGGAGATAATAAATACAGACTTAAGACTCTAACTGGTGAGGATGTTCCATTACCAGTTAATGGACAGTTCCACAAACATTACTTCTAAGCTTGAAACAGGGTTATGTAAGTCACTTGTACCATAATGTGCATATTGTATAGTTGTTTGTACAATTTTTGTTTTGTTTGTTTATTTGTTTGTTTGTTTATTTGTTTGTTTTGTTGAGTCTTTGTTTTGATTAGTCAAGATGATATAGCTTATCACCCAAAGAAACCAACTAAATTGTTAGGATTCAAGTGATGAGAACAAATTCCTATATAGGTTATGATTCATTTTGAGAAGTATCCATGATCAGGTCTGTGATATTCTTTTCATCATGGTGCCTTTTCTTAACTAAGGAGATTTTCACAATGACTCACCTAACAGCCTTGGGTTTGTTGAGCACATTAGTATAGGTGTTAAGTGAAAAATCTAAAGGGACTCCCTTGCTACCATTACAATCTCCAACATAAATCAACAAGTGACCACACCTTGCATGTTGAGCTTACATGATGATATCATATGAACAAAAAGATAAATATTGAAAATTCCAAAGAATAAAATTGGAACATCTAAGTAACTTTACTGGGGCTATAGACACCTGCTGGCAGTAGGGCTCTACTTAGGGGGATTGTATAGATAACCTTATCGGGGCTATGGATGCCTACTAGCAACAAGTCTCTATCTCGATTGGCTATGAGGGATGAATCCCAAAATATGTAGCTTAACACCAGTTACTCATGTTTTCAACTTACTTTTAAGATGAGGATAATTAATCATTTGCACACACTTTATCCCTTGCTAGCATTGTTGCAATAATGAACATTATGTCATTCATAAAGGTCATAATACTTATGCTTAGAAAGAGTTAAAATGCTATGTTAGAATGTGATCTCATCACTTGAATCATTTGAATTTGGTTGTTTTCTTTGGTGGCAAGTTGTTGTTTGGTTACACAACACACCTTATTTTGCCTTAGCAAAATAGGAACCCAACCCTTTTTTTGCTTCTGCTTGCTTGTTTTCTTGTTTTGGGTGGTTTGGTAAAATTTAGTCATATGTGTAACTTTTGCTGCGGTATGTGCATCACAAGGAGAGGTCATTTGTCCAAGTCAGCATCTGCTATCATAAACTTCATAGTTGAAAAGACTACAAAATTCTAAGCAAGTTTGCCTTTTGGATCACCCTGATATTGTTTAAAGGTAGATAGTTATGTTGAGTCAAAGTTTAGTCAACCCTAATATTTAACATGGTGGGTCATATTTCCTAATATCAATCATATTTGTTAAGATGACTCCTACTTAGAAAATCACTCGATATTCATTCCATCCCCGATACGTGAATGTCAAACTTAAACAAGGATAAGTATTTGCCCGTCATAAATTTCATATATTTGCCGGGGGGGGGGCATATTTCCTAATATCAGTCATCTTAAAAATATCACCCCTTCACTAATATCACTCTGTACAAATATGATGATGACATCATTCAGTTCTAATGAATAGAGAGATCACCCTGATGATGACATAATCATTACACTCGACCCATGGAGGGTCATATTTTTAAGCATCTGTCATATTCCTCAATATGATGATGACATCATCATAACTCGATAACAAAGATGATAGGATGGCATGATGATGTCATCATGATCTACACCCAAGGGGAGGTCATGTTTTGTAATATCCCTGATTTTATTTTTATGACTCGATCTTGCTTGGTGGTGAAAGGGTTGACTATATCACCCCGATCTTTAGTGAACAATTATCCCACACACAAGGGAGGAGGTCATGTTTTCCATTAAGGATCATATTTCAAATATCCCTGATCTTCCGTAGATTACCCTCTGGCATTAAATGCAAACCCAATAGTAGGTGGCACCCTTTCAATTTCAAATACAAATCAGACACTTGGCGACATCTACCTGCTTCAAGCAGATAATCAATGGATTCGATTGAAACAACACATATGCCCTAATTTGTCATATTGATCAGTTTAAAAGTGAAATTTAGGGATTATTTACATTTACCCCTACGATAATTACAATTTATAGAGCTCTGAAAGTCAATACCTCCCATTCATCTACCGGTGGAACTGTTGCAAGTATGGGCCTAATCGATGTTGTCATTGATGTCAACATACTCCTATTGCATTAATGATAAGGTTTGGATGAGCCGTGAGTTGAGGATATTGAGAAAATTAGTCTCAATCAGGAATAGTGAAGAACAGTGATGACTGTAAGACAAAAGTCCAAGATAGGATGATAATCAGAGGATGTGGATTAAAGGTTTTGTAGATATGTGTCTGTAGGTGATCTAGTAGAGATTTCAGAGGTTTGCATGAAGATTTGAAGGATTTATGGCCACTCAAGTAGAACCTGCTCTAGCAGGTGTTCAAAGGTGACAGAGTGACACAGATAGGTCCGGTGAGATCTGGTAATGAACTATCCCATTCTGTGGATTTGAGGGAGTGTTGAAGACGTCCGTGTGAAGTGTCAACTCGATTGGTTCATGGTTTGAAGGTCCGGAAGAACCTATTCCTTTGTGACAGTAATGATAGACTATGTTCTTAAAGCTCTAGATGAAGGAGAGGAGAATTCCAGCAAGCAGATGAAGAGTGGATGTTCTCAAGTGATTTAGGAAAGGTTGTTGTGATCCTTGGATCGTGTCCAATTCATGTTGGTGGTTCGCATTAAAGTTAGAGCGCACATTTGAAGAATAACCACTAGATGATGGTGTTCTTCCTGAGACTGGCTGACCAGATGTATTACACGTCTTGCAGATGTTCTTGTAGATGTTTTTTGACTTAGATGATTATTCCTAAGTCGATGCCTGGTATAAATGAGGATTACAAAGTCAGTTTGAACTCGCCTTTTTTTGTGGAGATAAGTGAGTGGTAGCGAAGAGGAGAGCGAAAGGCAAAGCAGAAGTATTGAGCTTAATGGAACTGATTCAAGCATGGTGAAGATGCTATTCTCCAGTTCATGTATGTGATACTTATTTCTTTGTAGATAGTGTGTCTCTTGTAGGTAGTGAGCCTCTTGCGAGTAGTGTGCTCAGGCAGTGAGCCCTAATTGGCATGTGCCATTTTGTTCTTTCTATTCTTCTAACAAAGAATACATTCTTGGGTTAATCACCCCATGGTTTTTCCCTTAACCAGGTTTTCCACATCAAAATCTTGGTGTCTTATGTGTTGATGAGTTTCTACTTTTGATTTGAATGCATTATGTTTCATGTTTAATATACTACTAATCACTAAGAGGATTTAAGTGTGTGAATTAGAGAAATGTTTGCACAACTGATTCACCCCACCTCTCAGTTGTGTGCACTAAGTCTAACAATTGGTATCAGAGCTAAGTTCCTCTAAAAGGAGCTTAACCGCTTGAGGAGATCCAGGATGTCGTCATACAAGAAAGATAGTCTGAAGTTTGATGGAACCAACTATGCCCTTTGGAAAGGTCGCATGAAATGTCACTTGTAGTGTATGGGAATGACGTATTGGTTCATGGTTACAAAAGCGTATGTACCTCCACAGGGTGGTCTGACAACCCTAAATGAAATCATAGATGTTGAAAACAATCTACGGACCAAAGAGGCTCTTCTAAGCGCATTATCTGACTCAGAGCTCTCAAATGTTATTGACCTACCAACTACCTTTGAGATTGGAATAAACTAGAACTTTTGCATGAAGGAGACTAGTATGTTAAATGTGCAAGGTTACAGAGTCTAAAAGGGAAATTTGAAAAATCGAAGATGAGAGATGATGAAAATATTACCACTTTTATGCCAAGAGTGAATGAGCTGGTTTGTGGAAATAGAAATGCTGGTGGAGTCTTGGATGAAAATGAGATTGTTGGTAAAATTCTCAGATCCCTTCTTGCTTCTTACAAAATCAAGGTTGCTGCCATTGAAGAATTCAGAGCCCATACAACTATCACAAGAGATCAATTGGCTGGGAAATTGGCTGCATTTGAAATGACAGAGTTTGGAGATGACCCCCCCAAGACTGAATCTGCATTCAAAGCCAGTGCCTCTTTTAAAGGTAAACAAAGGTTTGATCCAAAAGAGAATTCTTCAAGGAAATTATCATGGTATGAAAAAGCAAGAAAAGATCTGGAAGAAGAAGAAGTAGAAACTGCTCAACTTGAAGACCTTATTGCAAAGAGGCTGCCAAGAGGATCCAGTAAGTATGAAGGAAAATTACCTTTTAAGTGTTTTAACTGCAATAAGATTGGTCATTTTGCCTCAAAGTGTCCAGAAAGATTTTCAAGGCAAAATCCTAAAAAGCTAAGGTTCCAAAAGAACTGTTATTATGTTCATGAAGAAGATGATAATGAAGGAGTAACAGATGATGAATTAGAGACTGGAAACAAATTAGGAAATGAATGGGTGTTTATTGCCATCAAGGAATAATAACCAATATCCTCTATATCTGTCAATCATAAGGTTGTAGAAAGAGCCCTGGCTGCCCAAGTTGAAGAAAAGGATGATTGGGTCATTGACAGTGGTTGCTCTCACCATATGACAGGTGACAAAAATAAGTTCATAGATTTGGAAAGGTATGAAGGAGGAGTGGTGAAGTTTGGAGATAATTCTGCTGGTAGAATCAGAGGAAGAGGAACTATTTCTTTTGATGGAAGGAACAAAACTGGTAATGTTCTATATGTTGAAGGCTTGAAGCACAATCTTCTTAGTGTTGGACAGTTGGTGGACAAAGGTTATGATCTCTGGTTCAAGAATGGAAAATGCAAAATCTTTGAAAGCTCCAGAACAGAAATTGCATCCAGTACCCAAACTAAAGGTAATATCTTCCACTTGGTTGGCACTGGTAAAAGTTGCTTATTTGTTCAAGTTGATCAGAGTTGGTTATGGCATAGGAGAATGTGTCATGTGAATTTTGATAATATCATCAAGATAAGCAATACTTAGGTTGTAAGAGATCTTCCAAAATTGGTGAAACCTACTAACAACTTGTGCAAGGAATGTCAGTTGAGTAAGCTGAGCAGAGTCACATTCAAAAGCAAGGAACTGTCTTCTACCAGATTATTAGACTTAGTTCACACTGATCTTTGTGGTCTGGCAAGAACCAGGAGTATTCAAGGTTATAGATACTTCATGTTGTTAATTGATGACTATTCCCGAAAGATGTGGGTAACCTTTCTAAAGGAGAAATCAGAAGCTCTTGAGAAATTCAAAATACTCAAGGCTATGGTAGAGAATGAAACAGGATTAAAGTTGAAATGTCTGAGGTCAGATAGAGGTGGAGAATTCACATCCAGTGAGTTCATAGAGTTCTATGAGAAACATGGAATTAAAAGATAGTTGTCTGCTCCTAGGACTCCACAGCAGAATGGAGTAGTGGAGAGAAAGAACTGGACCATCCAAGAAGCATCTAGGACCATGATGATGGAAGCAAATGTTCCTCAGATCTATTGGAGAGAAGCTGCCAGCACTGCAGTCTATACTCTCAATCGAGTTCAAATCAAAAGCAATACCGGTAAGACCCCTTATGAACTTTGGTTTGGCATTACTCCTACTGTAAGATATTTCAGAGTCTTTGGTAGCAAATGTTACATCAAAAGAGATGAAGATCTAGGCAAGTTTGATGCTAGAAGTGATGAAGGAATATTCTTGGGTTACTCTACTCAAAGCAAAGCATACCGGTGTTATAACAAGAGACTAAGAAAGATGATAGAAAGTACAAATGTGAAGGTTGATGAGGGAATAGAGAAACCCTCAAGGTTTTATGAATATGATGAAGATGATCAAAATGGTGTTCTGGTTCAAGGAGTTCAATCCTCTTCTGAAAGTTAGATTCAAACTGATCGGGTAAATCAGGAAGAAGAGATAGGTTTGAATGAGCCTGATCAAGAAGTAGAAGTGCAAGAAACTCCCAAAGTTCCAAGGTATGTAAGACTAAAGCACTCTGAAGATCATATCATAGGTGACAAAAGCAAAGGTGTGCAAACTAGAAGAAAAATTGCTCAAAATTTAGATGAATATTATCTGATTTCAAAGATTGAACCTAAGACAATAAATGAAGCCTGCAATGATGAAAACTGGACCAAAGCAACGGAGGAAGAGTTGATGTAAATTGAGAAAAATCACACTTGGGATCTTGTTCCCAGACCTATAAACAAGAATGTGATTGGAACCAAATGGGTCTTCCGGAACAAACTAAATGAAGTTGGTGAAGTAATCAGAAATAAAGCTAGATTGGTCTGCAAGGGCTACTCTCAAATAGAAGGAATTGATTTTGAATAAACTTTTGCTCTGGTGGCAAGAATTGAAGTAGTTAGATTATTTCTTGCCTTTGCTGCCTTCAAGGATTTCAAGATATATCAGATGGATGTCAAGTCTGCCTTTCTAAATGGTGACTTGGAAGAAGAAGTGTATATAGAGCAACCGGATGGATTTTAGTTGTTTGATCATGGTGATATGGTCTACAAGTTGAAGAAGACACTGCATGGACTAAAGCAAGCCCCAAGAGCCTAGTATGAAAGATTGGACCAACATATTTTGAAGATTGGTTTCAACAAAGGTACTACTGATAGTAACTTATATTTCAAAATTGATCATGAAAACATCTTGATTGTTGAAGTATTTGTTGATGATATCATCTTTGGAGGAAGAGATAGTATGTGTAAAACTTTTGCAAATCAAATGAAAAGTGAGTTTGAGATGTCTATGCTTGGAGAAATGAATTTCTTCTTGGGTCTGCAAATTACTCAAACAAAGAAAGGAATCTTTATTTCTTAGACCAAATATGTGAAAGAATTGTTGAGGAAATTTGGAATGGAAGATTCAAAGCCAATGAATACTCCCATGGCAACTGGATGTAAGTTGAGCAAAGATGATGACTCTCCTAAGGCAGACCAGACAAAGTATAGATCAATGATTGGAGGATTATTGTATCATGCAGGCTGTTGGTCTTGTTGCGAGATTCCAAGATGATCCCAAAGAATCTCATGTCATGGCAATCAAAAGGATTTTTAGATATCTAAAAGGAATAGTTGAGTATGGTTTGTGGTATCCTTGAGATCATGATTTCTCTCTTCATGCATATACAGATGCAGATTGGGTAGGAGATGTGGATGACCGGAAGAGTCCCAGTGGTGGAGCATTCTTTTTGGGAAAGAGATTGGTTTCTTGTCTAAGCAAGAAACAAAAGGCAATATCCCTATCTACAACTAAAGTAGAATACATTGCAGTAGCAGGTTGTTGCACTCAAGTTTTGTGGATGAAGCAGATGCTAAGAGATATTAAAGTAGAGTATGAGGAGCCTATCACAATCTTCTATGATAATTCAAGTGCTATAAGTATATCTAAGAATCCGGTGTTGCATTCAAAGACAAAGCATACATCTATCAAGTTTCACTTTCTGAGAGAGCAAGTGAACAAGAATGAAGTCAAATTGGAGTTTGTGTCATCTGAGGATCAGATTGCAGATATCTTTACTAAACCTCTACCTAAGGACTGTTTTGAGTATCTCAGGGAGAAGTTAGGGGTTCTTGCCCCTCCAGTGATGAACTAAGGTGGACTGATGTGCATCAGTCCGGTGGGTATCACAGTCACATCTTGTGATCCAGATTGATGTTGGGGAGCTGCTACTCAGGGGGAGCAGCATGTATGATTATGAAGTGGTGAAATTGCAAGTATGTGCCCTTTGCCATTGATGTCAAAGGGGGAGAGAAGACATGTGAAAAACAAGTGGTTGCTGATCAAAGGGGGAGCCGTAAAGGGAGAGAAGACATGTGAATGGTTGTTGTTGATAGGGGGAGTAGTGACAGTAAGGAGAAGTTATTGTCTTGATGGTTTTTCACATCATATGTTGCCATTAATGACAAAGGGGGAGATTGTTGCAAGTATGGGCCTAACCGGTGTTGTCATTGATGTCAACATACTCCTTTTGCATTAATGATAAGGTTTGGATGAGCCGTGAGATGAGGATATTGAGAAAATTAGTCTCAATCAGGAACAATGAAGAAGAGTGATGACTGTAAGACAAAAGTCCAAGATAGGATGATAATCAGAGGATACGGATTAAAGGGTTTATAGATATGTGTCTATAGGTGATCCAGTAGAGATTTCAGAGGTCCACATGAAGATCTAAAGAAGTTATGGCCACTCAAGTAGAACTAGCTCTGGCAGGTGTTAAGAGGTGACAGAGTGACATAGATAGGTCCGGTGAGATCTGGTAATGAACTATCCCATTCTGCAGATTTGAGGGAGTGTTGAAGATGTCCATGTGAAGTGTCAACTCAATTGGTTCATGGTTTGAAGGTCTGAAAGAACCTATTCCTTTATGACAGTAATGACAGACTGTGTTCTTAAAGCTTCAGATGAAGGAGAGGAGAATTCCAGCAAGCAGATGAAGAGTGGATGTTCTCAAGTGATTCGGGAAAGGTTGTTGTGATCCTTGGATCATGTCTAGTTCATGTTGGTGGTCCGCATTGAATTTAGAGTGTGCATTTGAAGAATAACCACTGGATGATGGTGTTCTTCCTAAGACTAGCTGACCAGATGTATTACATGTCTTGCGGATGTTCTTGTAGATGTTTTCTGACTTAGATGATTATTCCTAAGTCTATGCCTTGTAAAAATGAGGATTGCAAAGTCAGTTTAAACTTGCCTTTTTTTGTGGAGATGAGTGAGTGGTAGCGAAGAGGAGAGCGAAGGCAAAGCAGAAGTATTGAGCTTAATGGAACTGATTCATGCATGGTGAAGATTCTATTCTCCAATTCATGTATGTGATACTTATTTCTTTGTAGACAGTGTGTCCCTTGTAGGCAGTGAGCCTCTTGTGAGCAGTGTGCTCAGGTAGTGAGCCCTAATTGGCATGTGCCATTTTGTTCTTTCTATTCTTCTAACAGAGAATACATTCTTGGGTTAATCACCCCGTGGTTTTTCCCTTAACTGAGTTTTCCATGTCAAAATCTTGGTGTCTTATGTGTTGATGAGTTTCTTCTTTTGATTTGAATGCATTATGTTTCATGTTTAATATACTGCTAATCACTAAGAGGATTTAAGTGTGTGAATTGGAGAAAGTTTTACACAACTGATTCACCCCCCCTCTCAATTGTGTGCCCTAAGTCTCACAAGAACGTCATACTTAGCGTAACAGAATGGAACAATTGACCTTACACATCTAAATTTTTCTTTATTATCAGTCATATAACAAGAAGGGAAAAGAAAATATCAGGTGAGTAAATTAAAACCCTCATTGTTGTCATTTTCTACAAATCATCTGGTAAGTGTGTTTTAATAGGTTAATTTGCATGACGATGATGCATGAAGTAAACTGTAATATTGAATACTAGTTATGAAATGCATAGTATTCTTGATTTCACCATTCATAGATCCTAGGGTAAGAAATGAATACCTATATCACAGGATCTAATAGTGGAGGTTAGGAGGAACAAATCCAACTCTGAGTTTTTGAATCCTATGTTTCTACAGCCTGAGGGGTTAGGATTTAGATATGGTTAGATAGATGATACACATCAGGGACAAACATAGTTGGATGCTTCGACTAGAAGATTGGACAATGATACAGATAACCCTATACTGGATAGGATATTTATGACTGGTATGTGGCATGCAACCATATTCCCATATGTAATGGAGGCCATTGACCTACATCATGATGATGGGAAAATAATGTCAACTGAATATGAAGACAAGAAGGTGTATAATGACACCATTTTAGCTCCTGATCTAACACTGCCAAAGGAGACATCATTGGATCAAATAATGAAAGGGGTCCTCCAACTGACAAAGATTTGGGAATTACTGAGGTTACCAAATTAAAGAAGAAGGGTATGGCCCTTACTATTGACAATAAAAAGAAAAGGAAGGAGCTCTCAGATGAAGAATATGATGATTTTCTAATTGAGAAGAGGAAATATAATGGACAAAGACTACCTGATAAGGGGAACTAGCCAGCATACAAAAGTAAGAAGGTTGATCCTGAGCTGTAAGGGGGTAGTTATCAAGAGGTTTCCATCAAACAGTCATGAAGCATCAACATCTGCACATGCGTCTTCATCAAAGCCTCCCCCTGATAAACAAAAGATCAAGAGGATAATGAAGCCTATTCCTGAAGATACATAGAAGCAAGTGGAGAATGAGACTCTACAAGAAAATCCCTTGGAAGAAGAACAAATAAACATGGGCCCTAAAGATGATGACTTGTTAATAACAAGGAAGAAAAGAAAGGAGGTGCTACAGACACCACTATCCAAGAAGAAAAGTATAGCCATGAGGGGAGATGTTAGCACTATCCCCATCATATTAAGAGGTATGGGTGGTTTGACCTTTAGGAGAGAACTATAGCACGAGTTCCCCATCCCTGAGATAATTCAATTCAAAACTGAGAAGGCCCAGGATCAAACAAAAGAAATACAATTGGCTAGTAAAGAGTCCACTTTCCCTCTCGATGACACTGTAGAGTTATTAGATGATGAGGTAGTTCAAGATGTAGCTATTCAGCACATGGAGACCTTGGTTGCCAATACCAAGATGACCCCTCATGGAACCCCAATGGCCCAAAAGGTAACTAACTAGGCAAAGGATTAAAGAGATAAAATAGAACAAGATAACCCTGAGGAGGTAGCCCAACAGATAGGGTTAGCTAATTTGGTTGAGCAAGTTACTAGTCCTGCAGCAACAGACCTAACCTACCGGGGTGATATAAGCCCAAATAAAGACAATGATCCACCTCTAGAGTCTGAAAAGGTTGAAGATACAAAGCATATAGAGGAGGGTGATATGACACCCATCAAGACAAGGATCAAAATACTTCACCCATAGGACAAGAACAATTAGAAGCACAGCTTCAAATTGGGGGTGATCAGGATATGCCAGACAAGGGTGCTGAGCAAGATCAAAGAGGTCCATCGCCACCTACTAAAGGGGGTGATAAAGGTAATAATCTAGGAATAGAGGAGAAATCACCTGAGAAAGAGGTAAACTTGGAAGAAACAGATGCATCTAAGGATAAAGAGCAAGGTTTGTCAAAGGGTGGCAGTCCAGAGAAAGAAATAGAGAATGTGGCCAAGGGTGATCAAGATGATCCCCAAGGCCAAAATACACAAACTTCTCAAGAGACCAATGTGCCACAGGATAAGCACAAGGAGAAAGCTCAAGAAACTCCAGTAGAGAGCTTACAAAAGGAGGCACAAGACCAAGATGTGAATACTCAACAAGATCCTCCTACACAAAAGGAAGTTCCTCAACAGGAGGTACCTCAAGAAGATCCCCCTCATGAGAAAGTACATGAGGAAGAAATTAGAACAGAACATTCACCTAAGAGGGTAGAGCATAGTGCAGAGTCACCAGGCACCCAAAATATAGGGGGTGATCATCAAGAACCTAAGCGTGACGTGCTTTATTAGTTGTAATGAGAAGTACATCTACAACAGGTAGAGGAGGTACATGACTTTGATATTTCTACACTATTTGCTAGAAGCATCATAAAACCAAGAAGAAAGGCAAGGCTAACATCTACAATTAAAAGAGACCCTACTACATGTAGGAGAACTATACAAATAGCACTACCTACAGTAGAAAAAGAGAAGACAAGATAGCCTTTGAAGATTTTCAAATCACTAATGTTGACCTAGGTTTTGCAAATGAGGACCAAGAAGGTGAAGAAGGAAAAGACATTATTGACTCTCTAACACAAAGGGTGAAGAGAGAAAAGGGAAAGAATAAGAAACATAAAGAGCTCATTGTTGAACTACATTCTTTTATTAAAGGGTTAATTGATCCAAAACATACACCTGTCAGTGCAACCACTCCATTAACTATTATATCCCAAAAGGAAGTTACAGGGTTGGACCTGATGAAGCATAAAGCATAATTAATGGACAAGTGGCTGATGTCATCTATCTTTGAAGTTGAGGATGTAGTGAAAACCTTTTTGGAGAGGTGGAATTCTCTTACTACCTTGAAGAGGAAGGTTGATAAATTGCAAAATGAAGTAGGCAGGAGGTCCTTCAAATTGGAGAAGCATTTAGATGCTTTGAATGAAATGAAGAGGATTGATACACAAATACTTGTAAGTAACAATATACTAGATAATAACACCTCCCAGCTACTAAGTATTTGGTATGAAGATACTAGATTTGAATGTGACATATTGAAGAGATGCAGTGGAAAACTTAGGGTTATAAGTTTCAAATTGCATAATCTAATGGCACATGAGGCAGAAACCCTGGAGGCATTGGAAGGGAAGGTAGAAGGGAAAATAGAAAATCAAGATGTAGATTTTATTGTTCAGGCTTTCCATGATAACTTCAAGCAAACTACAGAAGATCCCCTACACCATCTGACATAAGAGGTTATGAACAATGTCATGAGGATGAAGGTCAAGGTGGAAATATATAATGAAACCTTGAATAGTAGAAAGAATAAGATGGATGCTCTTCAAGAAAAATTTTATTACCACAGGCATGCAGTGCTAAAAGCCAAGGTCCAGGATGGAGGTGAGATTGATAGAGTAGTACAAGCATATGAATTCATTAGGATAATAATGAGGGTACATATAGGGGATGATCTACATCAAGGTGATAGTGATAATTAAGATGATGATCATGATGCAGAACATGATGAAGAAGAGGAAAGTGAAGAAGAAGGAAATGAAGAGTAAGTACAAATGCTTGATAATAGAAACATGTGCATGATCCATTTGCAAGTGAATGAGTCTTGCTAGATAGTTGCCAATTGGTAATGTGTGCCACGTATGAAGATGTTGACTAAATCAATTAAGCGATATTGACCGTTGATCTGAATAGATAAATCTTGACCATTGGTCATTTGTAACTGCCTCCTCTCCTTGTTCTATAAAAGGGGAAGGAGTGCACTCTTTTAGATATTAGAAACTTAATTGAAATTTGATTGCTGAAGAATTCAAGACTGATTTCAAGGTTATTGTGAATGTACATATTTTTGCATACTTAATGAAAGAGAAGCTATTTGATTACAAATCATTGTAAATCTTGAGTAGTCAGTGAATGAAATCTGGATATATGCATTGATTAGATGCATCCCTTGGAGTGCTTATTAGTCTGCATATGTTGTTTTCATTCTTTGTTCGTTTGAAGTTAGCATCAACCATACCTAGATGTGGAACATCCTAGTGAAATTATGGTTTGATTTCTTCTCTTCATGACTGTATTTGGAATGTATGTGACTCAATAGCTAAAGGTTCACCAAATTTAGAAGTATTTCTTTAATTTTTTTAAATTTCATTACAAATCACCTTCACAATTGCAAATAACCTACAATCTAAAGAAAACGAACATGGAATATGCCTATATCTTGTAAACAATTGAAAATAAACATCTTTTGAGTAAAAGCATGTCAAAATGACAAATATCATGCAAATACAGATGTATATCCATGGTAAATATCCACTTATAGGCACACTATTTGAATGAATACATAGTGTAGAAGTATATACAGGTTCATGATAGTAAATGCTCAGAAGAATTGATCAAACTTATAAATATCACTATAATCTGTCGAGCAAAGTAGAAATAACCTTGTTTGTGAAGTGAATTTATTGGAAACAAGCATAAAATAAATTACTTATACAACGTAAGACCCCTTGAAATGGAAAGCAACATGTCACATCAACCTCTGAGTAATGTTAGATGATCATGATCTGATCAACGGAGCCTTGGAGTCATCAATTTCTTCCAAATTGATGTCATTTTTCAAGAGAATAAAGGTTTGTTGTGCAAATTTTTATGCATTTTGTTATGACTAAATCATCATCAACAAGATCCAGTAGAGTAACCATGATAGAACAAGGCATACTCAGTAGTACCCTTCAAATATCTAAAAAATCTTTTCACAGCATCCCAATGTGGTCTTCTTGGATTAGCCCTAAATCGACAAAGTACTCCCACTACTTGGGCAATGTTTGGCTTGGTACAGACCATTGCATACATTAAACTACCAACTATGCTTGCATAAGGCACTATTGTGTGGTTACACAACACGCCCATTTTGACTTGGCAAAATAGGGACCCAACTTTTTGGCTTTGTTTGGGTGTTTTTCTTGCTGCTAATCTGGTAAAATTCAATCATTACAGATAATCCTGCATAATGGCTAGGGAAGTCATCATCATGAGCTTAGTTTGTCAAGTTTCATATTTCATTTCATTAACCTCATAGTTGGAAAGAGCATTAAATTCCATGAAGGTTTGCCTTTTACATCACCCTAATATTCCTTAGGATGTAAAAGTTATGAATGGTCAAAGTCTTGGTCAAACCTGATATTCATAAAGCAGGGGGGAGGTAAGTTATCATCGTATTTCTCAATATCAATCATCTTACGAGATATCACCATGATTCAATTTATCACCCGATAAATTATCTGTTCGCAACCTGTAGACGTCATTTTTAGGTGGTTGTGATACTTACCCGTCAAATAACAACATATATTCCGCGAGGATGATATTTTGAAACATCACCTGATATTTTGAATACAACCTTATCTTTCAAATATCATCCGATCGCCAAATATCACCCTGGAACTTTTATCCTGATGACATCATCCAACCCAATAATGAAGAGAATCAACACTATGATGAGGTCATCATCATCTTTACCTCGCGGAGGTATATTTCCTAAAATCACCCTTTCATAAAACATGACGATGACATCATAGTGCTTCAACGATAGACTAAACCAATATCATGGTGATGTCATCATGATATTCCAAGAGAGGCTATTTAAGTAGTGCATAGGGTCATCATCTTTTTTAAAATATCACACGATATTTTAAACATCACCTGATCTTTTATAACATGACCCGATGGTCCAAGAATAACCCGATATACCGACATAGGTGTTTCCCGCTAAAGACCCAGATGATCATATCACGAGACGGTCATATTTTGAATATCACCTGATATCCAAAACATCACCCAATATTTCAAATGATCATCCTCCTCTTCTTGCCACATGACATTGAACACTCATTAATACGCCAGGTGTATCCTGCTAATGGTTAATGCGATGCTCACACCTGGCAACCTCTACAGGTTTCTGTGCAGAAACTTAATGATTATGGTAGATTTTCCCTAATTTTACCCTAAGTGACTTGATTCAGGGGGATAAAAGTGAATTTACAAGGTTTTACATTTACATTGTGATTAACCAGTTTTACAGAGAGCAAAGCTTCTAGACATTTAGACGAACAACATCCTGACACATGAGGGTTGCAGCAGAATGAAGAAGTCAATTATTAGCAGTATCAAGATCACATTCTGATCATCTGGGGTATAAGTTAGAGGATAAGCACATCAAGTAAGTAATTGAAACCCTCTTGTTGTCATGTTCTGCATATTCAGGTACTGTGGAGTCTTTGGTTTGAAACTTCAAGTTATGCATGTTAGGATAAATGAAATGTAGAAAGAATAATAGTATGCATGATGAATAATGGATATGTAACGTATATGCATACTCGTATATGGTATCAATTGTAAGACCAAGTTGTGTTAATTGCAGGCACTCATGGTAGATTAAAGATTAGCTAAGTCAGAGGCTGAATTCTCGAAGCCTATGTTTGCTCATCCTGAGGGTTCCAATTCAAGTATGGAGCCATCACTGATACGCACCAAGGGAATATAGATCTGGCTGCATGGTCAGCCAAAATGAGTGATGAGAAAAACAACAGCACCCTGCTAGATGCCGTCTTCGTATCAGGAATGTGGAATGCAATTGGTTTCCCATACTCTATGGAAACTCCTGAGTTGGTGATAGAATGTACAAGGAATTACAACCCAAAAACTAGGACGGTAGAAAAACACATCAGGATATATGTTGATCTGTCGATTAAGGGTATTGCTGCTACATTTGGTTTGCCAATGGGCAAGAAGGTTGCAAACATAGATCTGAAGAAATCAGAAGTAGAGTATGAGAATAACAAGAAGTCTACCAGGAAGAAGATGTATCAATGGAGGGCAAAGAATAGCCTCTATCCTGCGACAGCTAAACTTCCAGTTCATCTATATAAATATGACTTCAATGATGAATATCAATACATCATAGCACTATTGAACAGAGTAAAAGGCCAGCCTGATGCTAGAAGTTTCAGGGACTGGATGTATGCAGTCATCCTGATGTGTCTATATATAGATAACAAGCCAATGTGGGCCAAGATGATAAGTGATGCTCTGGATGAGCAGCTAATGAGCCTTGGGGCTCCAGATTGTTCTTTCTATATGACATCATACATTGTTTATTCATGTGCCTACAAGGGTACATTTGATGCCTTGATCACAGATGGAAAAATTGGAGGCACCACAAATGTTACACACATATGGGATCATCATCCCCAGCTGCAAAGGGTAAATTACGTCCAAGATTATAAATTGGTGAATGATGCATTCTTTATGCATCTAGTAAGGACCATGGAAGAAGATAGAACTAAGAGACTGAGCATGGAGGCTCAAGAGGTTGTCTACAGGCATGGAGCTTGGTTTATTCAATTCATCACCTTTTCATACATCAGGATTGAAGGTTTTGAGGAGGAGCCCCTCATGCTCCCAAGGTATCCAACTGATGCTGAAGTGTTAATGGAGTTCATGAGGCAGGTTGAAACAATATTGAATGCCTATAAGGCAAATAACAAGCTTCCACCAGTTTTGTTTCCAGTCATAATGGGCTGGTGTATGTGCCTAGACTCTGAGAATATCAACAAGGCCATAGCTGGTTTGAAAATGATGAATTTCTAGCCTTTTCCATTAGTAAGATCATATGATCCATTTGGGAGGATGCAAAAGATCATGGGACAACCCATCCATCGAAGGAACCTTGAAGATTTCTGGGCAGATTGTGAAGATGAGGCTGAAGCCCGAAGAAGAAGATACCAAAGGTTAACACTGAACCAAATAAAGACCTTTGATTGCATCTCCCTCCCAGCACAACTGAAGAAAGATGATGGAAAGGTAATGGCTAAAGAATATGAAGAGAAAAATATTTATAATGATACCATCTCTGCACCGGATCTCACCATATAGGAGGATATCTCCTTGGATCCATTCACAGGCAGGATATTAAATCTAACCCAAGCTTGGGTGGATGAGTAGACAAATATACTGAAGAAGAAAGGAGTGGTCATCACTGTTGATAATAAGAAGAAGAGACAAGAAGTGCCTGAGGGTGAATTTGATGATTTCTTGGTTGAGAAGAGGAAATCCAAAGGAGAGAAGGCACCACCTCCTAAAAAAAGCAAGAGGTCTTCAAGATGTAAGAAGATTGATCCTGAACCCAAAGGGGTTATAGTGGAAAGAGTGATAGTACCTTTGAAGATGCATCAGGATCTGGGCAAGTATCAGCATCATCAGCACAACCTCCTCAGGATAAACAAAAAGCTAAACAAATCCAGAGGCCAACTGCACAGCCTACTGTTACATATGAGGAGGATCAAGCCTCACAGAAGAATAAAGAGAAGGATATTCCTTTAGAGGAAGAATCTGAAGAAGAAGAAGGTCCTTTGTCCTTCACAAGGAAGAGAAGACCACCTCAGGTGGTAACCACTACACCTAAGAAACCAAGGACTGCTATGAGAGGTGAAATAAGACAAACTCCCATAACGCTGAGGGGAGCCGGTGGGGAGGTATTCAAGAAGGAGCTATAGCATAATGTTCCACTCCCCACCATTGTAAAATTCAAAACTGAATTAGCAGAAGAACAGGTAAAAGAAACCTCTAGGATACTCCAAAGTGGTATTATTTCATTGGAGGAAACAGTTGACCTATCTGATGATGAGGTAGTGAAGGATGTAGCTTCACAGAAAATGGAAACCCTTGCTGCTGGCACCTGGATAACTCCTCATGGAACTTCATCAGTACAAACAGTGTTGGAAGAGATAAAGAAAGTGGAGTCAGAAAAGGAAAAGAGCCCAGAAAAGGTAGCTCAAGAGATAGGGCTTGACACATTGATTAAGCAAGTAACTAGTCCTGCGGTAATTGATCTCACGTACAGATAAGATGCAAGTCCTGAAAATTGAGGAAATGTTCAGGATAAAGAAGAAGATGTTGAGAAAGTAAAAATGGTAGAGATAGAGAGCCATACTATAGATATGGGTAAGCAACAACAAGAGAAAATACTTCTTGGACCCAAGATAGTTGAAGTACAAGACAAGGGAGGAGAAAAGACAGATATATCAAATGATCCTACCCTAAAAGTACAGGAGGTGATTGTTACACCTACAAAACAAATTGCAGCTATAGATCAGGTGGACAAGCCTAAGGTAGATGCAGTAATAGCTACGGAAACAAATGTACCTCATCATGAGGAAATCATTAAGGTAGATAAGATACCTATGGAGGAAGCAAAAGATCAAGATCATGATAAACATGTAGATGATCAACAGGATCACCCTCCAGAAAAAGAAGATCCTCAGCAGGAGGATGTACCCAAAGATCACCCACATGAGGAGCATCATGAAGAAGAAATAAGGAGATCACCCTCACCATCGCACATGATGGTGGATACCAGATATCAGGGTGGTCATCATGATGATGATGGAAACCAACAGCCAAAAGATCAAGTTCCTTTATGGCTAGAGAAAGAAATTGGCGAAGAGTCAGACATAGGGATACAAGAATTTGATGTGTCCACATTATTTACAAAAAATCTAATAAAGCCAAAGAGAAAGGCTAGAATAACTTCTACCATACAAAGGGATCCTAATACATGCAGGAGAATGGCCCAGGTAGCTGTTCCTGCAGTTGATAAAGAAAGAGGCAAGATCACTCTGGATAAATTCCATATTACTACAGTAGATTTGGGGTTTGCCAATGAGGATCAGGAAGGCCAAGAAGTTAAAGACATCATTGATTCATTAACTCAAAGAGTTAAGAGATAGAAAGAAAAGAATAAGCAGCATAAAGAGCACATTGCTTAGCTGCATGCATATATAAGAGGGTTAATTAACCCTGATGATACAACCAGTGATCATGTAGTCCCATTGACTTCTATTTCTCAGGAGGAGGTCAACAAGTTGAACCTCATGAAGCATGAATCAACAGTAATGTTGAAATGGATGTCATCCACACTCGATGGAGCTGACGAAGTAGCAAAGGCCTCTTTGAAGAGGTGGAATTCTTTGGGCACCTCTAGGAAAAAAGTAGATAAACTGCAGATGGAGATCGGCAGGAGATCATTTCAGATAGAAAAGGTTATTAACATTTTGGATGAAATGAGGAGGATTGATCTACAAATCCTACTAAAGAACTAGGTACTAAGTAATAACACAACCCAATTGATTGATATCTGGTATAAGGACATCAGATTTGAATGTGATGTACTCAAAAGATGCAACAATAAGTTGAGAGAAATCAGCATGAAGCTAAATAATATGATGTCCCATGAGGCTGAAGTTTTGGAAATATTAGAAGGAGATGCAAAGGGCAAGATAGAAAATCAATATGAAGAGTTTGTCATCAAAGCTCTACATAGTAATTTCTAGCTAGTTGCTGAGGACCCTCGTAAACACCTGATAGAAGAAGTGCTAGATAAAGTAATGAGAACAAAGGTCAGGGTGGAAGATTATAATGAAACTACCAACAGAAGGAAGAATAAGTTGGAATCTCTCTAGAGCAAGTATCAGGTGCATAAACATGCCATCACCAAAGAAAAAACTCAAGATGGCAGAGAATTGGAGAGAATAGTGCAAGCATATGAGAATATCAGGATAACTATGCAGGTCCATATTCAAGAGAATGATCATCATGATGATGATGAAGATAGTGAGAGTGGTGAAAGTCATGATGATGACAAAGAACTTGATAAGGATGCATCATAAAGGGAATATACACATCAGATACTTGATGAAAGAAAAAAAGTATTTCAGATGGTTGCCAGCTGGCAACCTGTACCATATGGAAAAGATTGACTTAGTCAATGAAATGTAAACCATAGATTTCAATAGATAAATCTTGATCGTAGATCAATTGTAACAGATCCCTCACCTTATTCTATAAAAGGTGCATGGATGCCTCATTTTGAACATTCAAAACTTAATTGAAATTTGTTTGCTGAAGTATTCAGGACTCATTTCAAAGCTATTGTATATGTACATGTCTTTTGCATACTTAATGAAAGAGAAGAGTATTTCGATTACAAATCTTCGTAAATCTTGAGTAATCTATGTCTGAATTCTGGATATGTGCTTTGATTTGCTACGTCCCTTGGAGTTCTCATCATGTTACATGTATTGTTTTCATTCATCATCCTCTGAAGTTTGCATCAACTATATCTAGCTGTGGAATATCCTGGTGAACATATGGTTTGATTTCTTCTCCTCATGATAGTATAAATTATGTATGTGGATCAATAACTAAAGGTTCACCTTTAATTTGAAGTATTTCTTTCAATTTCTTTCAATTTCAGAGAATTTCATCATCACAATTGCAAATAACTGATAATCTTAAGCAAATAGTACAAATATGCAGACATCCCATAGATAAATGAACATATTCAACATATTTGAGGTTAAAGCATGTCACAATGACAAATATCATGGAATGTTTTGAGGATAGACATAATATTTGAAGTATATCATGTGTAGAATAACTATCTTTGCAGCATCATTACAGGAAACAATATCTTACTGATGAGATCTATGTAAGGCCCCAAAATGGAAATAGCAACACACATCAACCTTTGAGTAACATCAGGAGATTAAGAACTAATCAACAGAGACTTGAGATCATGAATTCTCTGAATTCATCATATCTTTCAAGATGAGTAAAGGTTAATGTGTATTTTTATTCTATGTTTTTTTATGACTAACATCATGATCAACATAAATTGGCGCTAGAAGGAGGGCCTATAGGACGATGATCATCATCAATAGTTTAGGTGATGATAAAAATTGTAAGGTAACACTCATACACCGCTAAATTTCCAAGCTAGATACAAATTGTTGTTTTGAGCCGACATACACTAATCCTGTGTAAAGATTCTAAAATCAATCATAAATATTGCAATCTTTACAGTAGATCATCATGTATTTGCAAAGATTGGCCTTATTTCAAGTAAATTTGCCAAAGCTTTGAAATATCTTGTTCTAGAAACCTGATATTAACTTGCTAAGTGTTGCCAAACCAAAAATCACCTCATATTTGTAGTATAGCTGCAAATATTCCATAAATACCACGTCAATTTCCAACCCTGACCATAAATATAGTCACTGCTGGTATATTCCAACCGATCTTTACAAAGTTCCAGATAATTTGCCTCAAAATTGAGAAATCTTGGCTCATAGGATAAATACGAGGTCTAGACCTAGTGGAATCTTTGAAGAATTACCTGTTAGAGGGTTCAGACCTAGAACTGTAGACATCCATCACACTCCAGGATCTAGTACATCAGGAGCATCACCAGAACCTCCTCCTGTAACTCTTGTTGGTTTGCAAATACCTTCTGGATTATCTGTGACACCTCCTGTCCAACCTCAACCAACTGTATCACAGGCTCAACCTCCTCCAGTTGCAATGTCCTTTGCAATAGAGTCACCATTGACCTTCACTGCATATCATGAGTTACCAAAGAATCCAAACAAGCTTTGTCCAAAATATCATCCTTATCAAGATGCTGATGAT
Organism: Cunninghamia lanceolata; assembly: GCA_027924645.1. NCBI lineage: Eukaryota > Viridiplantae > Streptophyta > Pinopsida > Cupressales > Cupressaceae > Cunninghamia > Cunninghamia lanceolata. The sequence goes on along the minus strand of BSBN01000396.1, from coordinate 7,507,419 downwards.
CATATCAGAACCATTAAAGAAGCCTGTTGTAGGGCCAGAATAGAACATCAGGATGTTGTATGTAGATTATTTCCTTTTTCCTTAGGGGAAGAGGCTTATAATTGGTTTATTAGCCTTGGTCATAGTTATGTTGGTTCATGGGCTGTCCTAGAGAAAGCTTTTACTGATAGGTTTAAAGTACCTATTGATCCTTCAATGAACTATCACCTATTTACCACAATCAAGCGGTTTGAGGGAGAACCTATTGCCAACTTCAATGCTAGGTTCCAGAAATTGCTTTCCCAGTTAGTTGCCCCATATACTGTAGCAGATGCTGCTACTAGGAGTATCTATTACTCAGCTCTAGATCCATTGACATCCATGTTCATTAGGAGAACACATCCTGAAATCACAACCTTGACAAGAGCTTTCCAAGAACCTATCAAAGTGAATCAGCAATTAGTCCCTACTCCTACTCCAAATATTGCATTCCTACATTGCTTGGCATGTATCCAACATATCCTCCATGATATCCTGCATATCTGGCTTAGCAATATCCTCCCCAACCACATACAACGGAGCTATGATGCCTCTAGCAGTAATGCCACCACCTCTACAGGTATCTCCATTGAGTATCATGCTTCCTCCTAATGGGAATGGTTAAGTACCTCAGTATCTTGTACAAGCACCAACACCTCAGGGTGTGGATTAGAACAATAACACTGGATCCTCTTTCTTCAAGCCTCAAACTGAAAATGTAGTAGCTAAAGCTCAGGAAGAGAAAGAAGAAATCAAAGAAATCTCTGCTCAACTAAGAAAACTAACTACAAAGGTCACTCATCTGAGAAATTAGAATTTCTATTCTCAGCCTAACCAAAATAGAGGCTATAACAATGACAGACCTAGTTATCCTGATAGGGGGTATAACAACAACAATTTCAACAACAGTGGTGGAAATAACAACAATCCTCCCAGACAGCCTAGAACATGGAATTCCAGGCCAAATAATGGCTCACTACCATCACCTTTAGATAATTAGCCAGCTGGTGAAGCCAAACAAACTACTAGAGTCAATCTTACTGAGGTAGCCCTCACCAATTGGTGCATAATACACAATACAAATGCCCATGCAGAATTGGACTATCCACAATTTAGAATTGCTACTAGCATTTTCCAGACAGAAGTATCTAATACTTCTGGAAATCCACCTCAGGTGGAGGGAAATGAAATTGTCCCTTGTGGATATGATTCTGCATTTGTATTAGAAAGTTATACTGATTAGCAGACTATGTCATCCCACCGGCATTATACCCAGGCATGTGAAGAATCTGCCATGGATTTTGAGTCAAATTATGTTTTTCCCTTTGAGGATGAGAATGAGCATGAGGAGGTACATGCTTACCAGCAGCAATATCAGGGTAAGCACAATTATAATTTGAGAAGTAATCCCAACAGACCTACTGGTCCATTAACTAGTTCCTTGCCTCTGAATAATTTTAACACACCTCCTGATCCCAAGGCAAGTAACAATCCAGGGTTTCCAAAGGTAAATGCACAATATCTATCACTGCAAAATATAGTATCAAAAGTTGTTGGTCTACCTCATGAGTCTGACAAACTAGTCACATATCTGGCAGATGAGATGAAGAAGTTAAAGATCAGCCTATCTCTATCAGAGTTCTTGAAAACTCCTGCAATTAAGAAGGTGTTTATGAAGTCACTAGATGATCCTACTCCTAAAGAGGATAGTCATTCCCCAGGTCAGCCTAGCAATAGAGATCATGCTACTAAAGATAACACTGTCAAACATAAAATGCTAGCTACAGTTCAAGCTACAGAAACCTCCCACATGACCTTGTATAGGGACAAAAGCGAGTCACCATCTTTCCTCCTTACCATAAGGATGTTTAGCAAAAACCTACACAACTATTTGGTAGATTCAGGTGCATCTACAAATGTCATGCCCCTATCAATATGCAATGCTTTAGGATTGCATCCTGCTAAATCCTTAAAGAAGGTGACACAGCTAGACAAAATAGAAGTAAGTGTGGTAGGTGAACTAACTCATATCCACATGCAACTAGCATCTGATCCCAGGATCTAGTATTATATTGACATCTAGGTAGTAGATATACCTAATACATACGGGATGTTGCTCAGTAGAGACTGGTCTAAAACCCTCAACAGATATATGGATATTGACTTCAGTCACATGTGGCTACCTTGGAAAGGCATACCAAATTAGATAAGAATAGATGTTGAGCCTAGAATGAAACATATGATCACCGAGTACAACAAAACAAATGAGATCATGTACGTGAATGTTGAACCCAGAGTGTATGCCATTAGACCACAGACTATCAAGATAGAAGAGATCCTGATGCTTGACTTTCATCATCATCATCATGATGATCATCAGGATGACATGCCAGTTGTAGAACCTACTAGTAATTTTGAGAATGAGAATGAAATAGATCGCTTCAGAAATTTTGAGATGCATCTGTCCAAGCAGGTAAAACGTTGTCAATTGTTAGATATACATGTTCATGACATTTTGATTGATGGCTGGTGCACATTACACGATGAGGCACATTCAGAGAAAACTTGTGAAACATGCTTAGATATGATGGAGCTGGAGCAAACATGCAGTGGGGCATCATCATCATATTCTGAGGTAAGTTCTACATCTGGTGATGATGATGATATTGATTCTTGTTTGTCTTCTGCAGGAACCATAGAAAAGGTGACAGATCATGACAGAGATCAAGTTTTGAAAATAGAAGAAATTCTAGTATATGACCAAATGTTGATAACTGAGAGGGGGGGTGAATCAGTTATCCTAATTATTTCTTCTTTTGAACTTTCTTATTAATCAAAGCATCATTGAATAAAACAAACAAACATTACCATGAAATGAGAAACACATGACACAGTATTTTTGACGTGGAAACCTAGTTAAGGGAAAAAACCACGGGGTGATTAACCCAAAGATTATACTCTATTAGAAGAATAAGGAATTACAAAAATGGCACTTGCCAATTAGGGCTCAATGCCCGAGCACACTGCTCACAAAGAGGCACACTGCCTACAAGGAGACACACTGTCTACAAAATAATGTTTATACAATACTTGAACTGATTGGAAGCATCTACATATGCTGGAGTTCAATTCCGGTTAGGCTCAGTATACTGATCTGCTGCACTTCATCTTTCCTCTGCTCTTTATTCTGCTTTCCTTTCACATACCGGATCTTTCTTATTACTTCTGCTCTGCTCTACACTTATTCGCATACCCCATAACTCAACTCCTCTTCTCACAACAAAATCCATCCTCTATTTATATCCGCACTAGTGAATTCATTATCTTTCTAGTTGGCACCTAGAATAATCTATCTTCTCACAAACTCTGTTCTGTCGGCTGAATCCTTGCATATCAAGTAATGCGGATCAAGCATATACTTGTAGATGTCATTAATCATGTCGGCCAAACATGATTCATGCCTTCACAACCTTTACCATCAATAGTAACACATCTGAAAAATAGTCTGATACTCTGTCAGTCAGTTCTTCCTCTGTTCTCACTGTCTCTCAGGAATCTGGTACTCAACTATTCATATCTTCTTCCTTGTCCATCACCGGAGGCTAAATCCTTGGAATATACTACTCAAGGTAGTCCTCTTGACTTCCCCAAATCCGCACTGTCTCATGATACTTCCTCTGAGAGATCCAGACCAATCTATCAGACCTTGCCACATGCTCTGTTCTTGTTCACCGGACCACAACAATCTTCATTCTAACTTCCGGTAGAGACACACCATGACTTACGAATATGTGGGATGACCTTTGTTACCATCAATGACAACAACCATGAATCCATATAGTGTCTCTTGCCAACAATCTCTCCCTTTGGCATTGATGGAAACACTTAGTGAAAAATGACTAAGTGTTTACACTATGCTCCCCCTTGGCTGATGCGCTATCTTTATATACAATTTCTGGAACTCCCCCTTAGTTGGATTCCTCATTTTTCACTGCTCCTCACTCCCCCTTTGACATCAATGGCAAAGGGTAGGGTCCGCACACCAAAATTTTCAAAAAATTACTATACATAGCCGCATATTACATACTCACATAAACTGAAGAATGTCTGCAAAGGATGTCTTCAATTGGACCAGTTCTGTAGCCCAACTTTGTTTCATTCTATCCAAAATTGAAATGTGACCACTTAACAAAAATGCAAAAGCTTCTACCCTTTTGAGATCTGTCGGATCATTTGTTTGGGCGGTAGTCTGAGCATCATTGATGGCCTCATGCATAGTTTCTAACTTAGGGATTATAATCCTTCTAAGTTCTCCCATCGGGTTAGTTATATTCTTCCTTTCCTTCTCAAAGTTCTTTATTGCATTTGTGATTGCAATAGTTTGACATTCTTGATTGACTATGGAGGAAGAGAGAGGATCAAAACTTAGAGACAAACTTTGTAGTTTGTCTTGTTCCTCTTTTATTTTCTTATCAATTTCTACTGTTGCCTTTGACTAGGAGATACAAAATTTGTAAATGTCACTGCCATCCTTAAGAGCATTTTCTAAGCTCTTTGTTCCAATACTCATATTTCTCCTATCATTAGAGATTAATCCTAGTACTTCTGAAAATCTTTTATCCAAAAATTCCTTCCAGACCTTTTCTTCAGCTGATTTTTCTAGAGAATCAAAATGTGTATCAACACTGCTGACTAAGGTTTTGAGATTACCGGAAGAGGAGGCTGTCAAATTTATCTGGACTGATGGCATAATCTTTTCAAGTACTCTGGAAGTAGCCTCTATCAACTCACAGTCTTCCATATGAGACTTTAGGAGTTTTTCATTTGCCTTAGCATTTGCAAATGAAGCTATCTTCATCATCTGTACCGGAGAGAGGGAGTCAAAGTTGAATGGACCTTTTAGAAGCTCCAGTTCATCAATCTCTATTATTTCTTGGCTTAAAAATTTTTGAACAGTTTGTGCAGTGTCTCTTGCTAGAGACAGATGTTTCTTTTCTTCTGCAGTTTTGTCCTTTGGAGTCTTTTCTCCTTCCACATTCTTACCACTTTCAGTTGTGGTTTTCTCTGTTGGAATCTTCTCTTTCTCTGCATCCTTGGTGCTATCAACCTCTTTTTCTTTTACTGCTGCTTCTTTCTCCTGTAATTTCTCTTCTTCTTGGGATTGGGAGACTGCAGGGGAAGCCGGAGGAGAGATGTTAGTCTGTTCAAGGGCCACTTCTTCCGGAGCAGATGATTCCAAGTCCACAGCTATTTCTGCACCTAAGTCCTCTACAACAGGAAGATTAAACCTTTTGAAGGCCTTTCGGAGGATCTCTTCTGTCTCTATGGCCACCTTGTCAGTCTCCCCAAGTATGAGTTGATTCATTCTTGCTTTACTCCTGAACTCATCTTTGCAGTCTTTGAATATTATGTTCATTGTCTTGGGATCAATTTGAGGATATAGTTGAATAGCTATCTGCTCCCGGATCTCAAGATCTTTTGCCTGAGCATTATTCTTTCTTATTTCTAATTCCTTTTCTAGGCTTTTAGGAATTAGAGATATGATCTCAATGAAAGCCTTATTGTATATGTTCAGATACTTGACTGTGGCTTCCTGCAGAATCTTTTGGTCAGCCTCATTGTAGTCATCATAGAATTCAGTCATTGGTTGAAGGTTTCCATCCACTGTGACTGACTTGATTATACTTTCTAGAGACAGGGCGGGCTTTTCAACAAATTCCTCTGCCATTTCTTCCTTGTCTTGACTTGTGGAGGGTTTACCAGATCCTTTCTTCTTCTGCTTCTTTATTTCTTTTACTCCCTCATCTGACTCAGTTTCCTCTTCATCCTTTTGGCTTTCATAAGCCCTTGTGGTTTTTGTCTTAGATCTTTTATCGGATGCCTAGACTTCCGGTTTTGAGCTTTTGGTTCTAACAGGTGTAGATCCTTTTGATGATCTAGTCCGGGTTGAGGTTTCCACCAAAGCACTTTTCTTGCTTTTCTTTTCTACCTCTTTCTTTTCTTCCTCAGCCTTTCTTCTCTTTTCCTTGTTGGCATCAAGTGCCTCCTTTGGGATGCCTAGGCCTTGAGCAATATGCTCTACTTCTTTTCTCACCTTCCTTTTTATCTCAGGTTCCCTGAGTTCCACATGGATCTTCACACTCAGCTCCTCAAAGGTTCCAAACCTTTCTGCCTTTGGATCTTTGGGCTGACTAAGCATGTGTTGAACATGCAGTTCCACAATCTGTTCATCAACCTCATACCCCATGGGCATGATCTAGATAGTCCTTGGCTCCACTGCCTCCATTAGGCACTGATCAGTATCCACCATAAAGCAAACTGAGTCTTTGTATTTTTCAACAAGAGACTGGGGAATTCTTTCTCTTGCTTGCATCGTGCTCTGGAAGTTTTTGAAGTATCCCCATAGGGCTGTATTTCTTGCTTTGGCATCCCCAAGCCCATGTAAATAATCTCTTATCTGGACTGCAACAGGTTTGTCATTCTTCCATGCCCATCCACTTGATCCGGGCAGCTCATTCATGAAGCAGAAAAATAGACATAATATAAGAGTACCATACTTAAAAGAATTATTTTTGTCCTTCTTGATCTTCTATATATTTTCCATTAATTGGCTTAAGAGAAGTTCATAGAGATCATAATCTGCATTCTTCCTTAACATTTCATAGGCAATATATACTGCAGATCCAGATACAGAATTCTCCCTACTGGAGTGATAGATATTGTATCCTATTATCATGGATGCATACTTGATATCCGGATTAGAAATATCTTCAATGGTCATTGCCCTCTTATCAAATTTTGATCTGGTGGCCTCAGTTACAATGTTTTTTGATAGATTTGAGGATAGGTATCCCTCCGGAAGAGTATAGCCCAGTTACTGCCCTAATTGCCTCTTTTGTGATCTTGCAGGGTCTATCCAGCCATAGGAAGTTGCCATGCATCCTGCTCAGTACATACCGGACCCATTCATCTTCTTCAAAGCAGGGGAAATGAATGAATTGATCAAATTGTTTCTTCTGGATACCCTTATACTCTAGTTTAAGCTCAAAAGCATTGTCTATCAGTTGTTTGTGATAGAGATCTCTCAATTTGAATTCCTTGAATTCCTCAATGTTTACATGTATGTAAACCCTAACATCTTCTGTGTGTAAAATGCCATGAGGAACACTAGAGAATACTCCTAAGGGATCTACCTCCAATGATTTGTATGGATGTTTCTTAAATTTAGGTCGGGGCCTATCTGAGATCTTTACTATATTTGGAGTAGCCATTTCTCAAAAGATTTGTAGCAAGATATCGAAAACAGAAAATACCTTATGCATCTTCGGTTACACGGACTGGTTGGATTGATTTTTGTATGTAATGACTTTGGCAGGAGATCTTTGGTGAGCTTGATGAATCTTGTTGCAGAGCTCCACTTTTCGCTTCTTCTTGAGTGCAGAATGAGCAAGTGATTTTAAGAGAAATCCCTTATATTGCTCCGCAAACCCTAATATCTGATGACAATAAATGCTTGACCTCCATTATTCTGGTTTGCCTTATTTGAATAACTTGGAGTATCAGATCAGTCCTGATCTATGAACATCATACGGATCTTCCAACTATGAACAAATCAAGATGACACATCACAAGGACATCCCAAACATTTTGTCCAATCCGCAGAATAAGATAATGCACTTCCGGATCTCTCCGAACCTTTTTGTAATCCTCTGTCATTCTGGAGCATCTCCCAGAATAGGTCTTACTTGATCGATCACAACTTCTTTACATCTTCATGCAGACCTCTAAAATCTTATCTGGATCATCTTAAGACTTATATCTTCAAACCCTTTACTCCGCATCTTGTGCCACATCTGGCACCACTTGATTGGCTGGGGGAACAGGATTTTCTTTGAGTCTCCCCCTGAGCCAGAGCTCACTTTTTAATTTCTGGAAGAAATATCAGCACCAGAGTCTGGTGCGGATCCAACCTCTACATTCTCTAAACTTTTCTTCACCCAAATCTTGTTCATCTGATTCCTAACTTCATCCGTATTCATCTTTTGTTTACCCTTGTCTTTATTCTGATTATACACTGGACCTCTTTTGTCCTGATTCTTGCTTCTGCAGACTTTTGCATTATGACCGGACCTATTACAAATTTGGCAAATAACATTTCTTTGCATATTTAACTGATAACCTCTTGATCTGCATTGATTAGCCATATGACCTACTCTATTGCATGCAAAGCATCTACCATTGAATGATTTGTTTATTTGCATATTTCTACATTCATGAGACTTGTGTCCATACCTTTGCAGTTAAAGCACTGTCCGGAGAAGGATGAATTAGTCTGATTCATTCTCTTCCTACACTGATTAGCTTTGTGACCAAAGTGATTGCAGCTATGGCAGTATCCATTGAAGGATGGATATCTTTGAGCATTGGACTATCTTACTGGAGGTCTTCTAGGCCTATTCCTTGGATTTTCTGATCCAAAATTCTTTTGACCGGATCTGTAGCTTTCTTCTTTCTCATATCCCAAACCATACTTGTCATCTGTCCTCTTTTAACTTCCAAGAAGTACTTCAAGTTGGGCAGAACTTATCTTGAATTTTTCTTTATATTCATTTGTTGTTTGAAAATCTCTTTTGAGAGAGACAATTTGATCCTCAAGTTCTTCTTCATTATCTTTGGCATCTTCAAGATCAGATTCAAGATGTCTGATAATCCTGTCCATCTGGTGGCATTCTTCTGATTTCTCTTTAAGAGATTGTCTTAGATTATCTTCAGCTTTTCTTTTTTCTTCAATCTCTTGAGTAAACTTTATAGTTCCTGATTCCATTTCATGTCTTAACATAATGACTTCTTTTGATAGCTTTTCACATAACTTGGTTTTCTCAGTCAATTCTTCATTTGTATTGCTTTCTTCACTTTGTTTTACCAATTGTTGGAGCAGCTCCTTTCTCTTTTTCATAGAGAGACTTAATTTGTCCTTTAGTTCTCTCATGAATTCATCAGCCTGTTTGAGTCTTTCCTTTAATTCATTGACTTTAGAGTTTGATTGTTCAAGATCCTCAAGGGCAGTCTTGAGTTGCTCCCTTAAACTATATGCATCCATTTGAACTCCCAGATCTTCCTCAAGCTATTAGGCTCTATTAGGAGGAACTTATCTCTGATACCAATTGTTGATAACTGAGAGGGGGGTGAATCAGTTATCCTAATTATTTCTTCTTTTGAACTTTCTTATTAATCAAAGCATCATTAAATCAAACAAACAAACATTACCATGAAATGAGAAACACATGACACAGTATTTTTGACGTGTGAACCTGGTTAAGGGAAAAAACCACGGGGTGATTAACCCAAAGATTATTCTCTGTTAGAAGAATAAGGAATTGCAAAAATGGCACTTGCCAATTAGGGCTCACTGCCCAAGCACACTGCTCACAAAGAGGCACACTGCCTACAAGGAGACACACTGTCTACAAAAGAATATTTATACAATACTTGAACTGATTGGAAGCATCTACATATGCTGGAGTTTAGTTCCAGTTAGGCTCAGTATACTGATCTGCTGCGCTTCATCTTTCCTTTGCTCTTTATTCTGCTTTCCTTTCACATACCGGACCTTTCTTATTACTTCTGCTCTACTCTGCACTTATTCGCATACCCCATAACTCAACTCCTCTTCTCACAACAAAATCCATCCTCTATTTATATCCACACTAGTGATTTCATTATCTTTCTAGTCAGCACCCAGAATAATCTATCTTCTCACAAACTCTATTCTGTCGGCTAAATCCTTGCATATCAAGTAATGTGGATCAAGCATATACTTGTAGATGTCATTAATCATGTCAGCCAAACATGATTCATGCCTTCATAACCTATACCATCAATAGTAACACATCCGAAAAATAGTCTGATACTCTGTCAGTCAGTTCTTCCTCTGTTCTCACTGTCTCTCAGGAATCCGGTACTCAACTATTCATATCTTCTTCCTTGTCCATCACCGGAGGCTAAATCCTTGGAATATACTACTCAAGGTAGTCCTCTTGACTTCCCCAAATCCACAATACACCAAGATACTTCCTCTGAGAGATCCAGACCAATCTGTTAGACCTTGCCACATGCTCTATTCTTGTTCACTGGACCACAACAATCTTCATTCTGACTTCCGGTAGAGACACACCATGACTTGCGGATATGTGGGATGACCTTTGTTGCCATCAATGACAACAACCATGAATCCATATAGTGTCTCTTGCCAACACCAAATACATGTTACGAAGAAAGAAAAAATCACCCCTGGGAGTGATTGTCTGATGGAGTCAGATTATGAACTATCTGATGAAGACAGAGGTGGTAACCTGACCAGATTTGAAGAGTTTTTATCAAGAGAAATTAAGAAGATGATAGAACAAAAGAAGCATCCACAGGATGCACTGACTGAAGGATGGTGTAGGTTGCATGAGGCACCTCACTCAGAGACTACCTGTTCACTATGCCTACATATCTTAAAGAGACATACATTACCAGATCTAGAGGATCATCCTCCTGATGTTGAAAAGAAAGAAAAGAAATCAGATGCACAAAAGAAAGGAAAGATGAAGTCCAAGAATGGTAAAATTCCTAAGTTAAAAAGGATATCAGGTGGAGTAGCTACCAGAGCTGCAAAGAAAAGAGAAAGCTCAGCTAAGCCTCCTGCTGAGGATAAACCTTGGATCCTTAGATTTGATGGATCCAAGTCCAAACAAGGAGCTGGAGTAGGGATTGATCTCATTGATCCATCAGGAAAATCCTACTTAGCTACCTACAGATTATAATTCCCCTATACTAACAATGTGATAGAGTATGAGGCTCTGATTCATGGGATATTGTTTGCTCTCAAGAAGAAGGTAAAAATTCTGCATGTCTTTAGAGACTCAGAATTAGTTGTCAGACAGGTAAGAGGAATTTACTCTTGCAACTATAAGAAACTGTCAAATTATAGACACAGAGTGTAGGATTTGATTGAAGAATTTGATGCCTTTAATATCACCCACATACCAAGAGAACAGAACCATAGGGTAGATGCCTTAGCACAGGCTGCCAGTACATTAGAGCCCTTGTCCATATCAGGCCTAAAGAGATTTTCGGTAGAGCTGGTTTCAGTGCCATCAGTACTTGATAATGTTACTAACCTTTAGGTTTTTGATGATGATCAGCATATTCTTGATTTCATCTCTAACAGAGACATATTTGATGCTCAGATCATAGACGAGAATAATGTGGAAGATCATGTTTGGGAAGAAGATGAAATATTAGAGTTGCCTAGAAACAAGATTCCCAAAGGTATAATTGAATTAGAAAGAGATTTTGACTTGGATAATATGCTAAAGTAGAAAGATCTTCCCAAAGCTAATGGAGGTCAGTATTCACAAGTGAATATTAGACAAAATGATGACAAGAGAAATGTCTTGATTGGTAAAGTTTGCACACCAGAAGAGTTAGAAGGAATAACTTAGGCCCTTAAAGATTACATACATGTAATTGCATGGACTTATGATGAGCTGAAGACATATGACACATCAGTCATAACTCACACTATACCTCTCAAGCCAGATGCTAAACCTTTCAGATAGAAGCAGAGGCCAGTCAATGCTTTGCTTGAACCAATAATTTTTTAAGAAGTCAAGAAGCTGTTGAATGCCAAGATTATATTTCCTATGAGGCACTCCACTTGGGTGGCTAATCTAGTGCCAGTAAGAAAGAAGAATGGAGACATCAGACTATATGTAGACTTCAAGAACCTGAACAGAGCATCAGAGAAAGATAATTATCCTTTGCCTTCATTGGATGAAGTTCTACAGATTGTAAATGGAGCTAAAATGATGTCCTTCCTAGATGGCTTCTCAGGCTACAATCAGGTCATGGTTGACAAGATTGACAGGCTGAAGACTGCCTTCACCACAAAGTGGGGGATATTTGCTTATAGACGCATGCCATTTGGGCTGATAAATGCTGGAGCAACATTCCAGCGAGCAATGGACGTAGCCTTTAGAGGCTTAATAGGAAAATGTATAGTCATTTACATGGATGACTTAACAGTGTTCTCTAAAGAGAGAGGAAACCATGTAGTAGATCTTAGAAATGTACTAAAAAAGTGTGAAGAATATGGGATATCCCTGAATCCCAAGAAATGCATATTCGAGGTGACAACAGGAAAGTTGCTGGGCCACCTGATAACTAAAAATGGGATTATCATTGATCCTGACAGGGTGGAATCCATTATGAAATCATAGCTTCCAGGAAGCAAGAAAGAGCTCAAATCTTACTTTGGTAAGATAAATTTTGTCAGAAAATTCATCATTGGCTTTGCAAAAATAGTCAGACCTTTGAATGCTATGCTGAAGAAGGATGCAAAGATTGAGTGGAAATTAGAAGCCAAGGCAGCCTTTGAAGACATAAAGAAGGCTATTTCTGATGCTCCTATCCTTATCAGTCTAGATTACACCAGATACTTTTATATTTATTCATTTGCTTCAGAACATACCTCTGCAGTAGTGCTAACTCAGAGAAATGAAGAAAAGGAAGAGAAACCAATTGCCTTCATGAGCTGCCCTTTCAAAGATGTTGAACTGAGATATATAGATGTTGAAAAGCAGGCACTTGCTTTGGTTAGAGCAGTAAAGAAATTTAGGCACTATATCTTGAGAAGCAAGGTGATTGCTGTGGTGCCGGATGCAGCAGTGAAGATGCTACTAATGCAAAGTGAGCCTGGTGAAAAAAGGGCTAAGTGGATCACAGTTTTACAAGAATATGACACAGAGATCACACCCATGAAATTGGTAAGAGGACAAGCTCTAAGCCAAATGATATCAGAGATTGATCCAAACATCACAAGTCAGCAGTATGTTATCAATGTTAGGGACAATGAAGAGTGGTATGCAGATATCAGGCACATCCTGATTACTGGAAGATGTCCTCCTAGACTGCAGGCTTCACAGAGAAGAGCCTTGAAGATAAAATCCCAAAAGTACATGATGAAAGCTTAGAAAAGCTAGAGGCAGACAAAGTTTTATCAGAATTACATGACAAGTTTGGAATAGCACATGGCTCATCCTTGGCCACTACACATGCAATCCTCAGAGCAGGATATTATTGGCCTACAATTTTCAAAGATATAGCTGAACACATTAAATGCTATCATGTATGTTAGGTTGCTGCCAACAGAGAGAGATATGCTACACAACCTTTGTAACCAGTGATGGAGGCGTGCCCATTTGCACAATGGGGCATGGATTTCATAGGACCTGTAAATCCCCCATCATCATTAGGCCATAGGTATGTTCTAACAATTATTGATTATTGTACCAGGTGGACTGAGGCCACTAGCAGCAAGACTTGTAGTGCAGAAGATGTCATCAGATTTTTGGAAAGTAACATAATCATCGGGTATGGGGTTCCATATGCTCTGGTAAGTGATAATGGCTCTGCTTTTACTTCAACTAAATTGTCAAGTTGGGCATTTGATTATGGGATCATACTAAAGTTCTCATCTAATTATTATCCCCAAGGGAATGGATTGGCAGAATCCACTAACAAAAATTTGTTGAATATCATAAAGAAGTTAGTAGACAAGAACCCTAAGGAATGGAATACACTTTTGAAATATGCCTTATGGGTAGATAGAACCAGAAACAAGGCTACATTAGGAAACTCACCTTATCATTTAGTCTATGGGGTAGATCCAATCCTCCCTATTAACCTGAAGATTTCTAGCTTGTAGTTTGCCCAAGAGTACCTAGGCATAGACAATAACCAAGAAGTCAGGTTGCTTCAGCTGATGCATCTGGAAGAGAAAAGAAGTCAGGCAATTGATCAATTTTCCAAACATTAGGCTGTTGTCAAATGCTGGTTTGACAAAAGAGCCAAAATTAAAGCCTTCAGGATATCAGATTTAGTCCTGATGTGGGATAAAGCCCATGAGAGGAAAGAAGACCATGGTAAGTTTGACAAATTATGGATAGGTACCTTCCAAATTTCTGAGATCTTAGGAGACAGTAATTTCAGGCTTAAGACCTTGACAGGTGAGGATGTTCCATTACCGGTTAATGGACAGTTCCTCAAACATTATTTCCAAGCCTAAGTAGCTTCATGTCAGTCATGTGTATCATAAAGTATATTTTGTATAGTTGTTTGTACAGTGTTTTGTTTTGTTTTTGCTTTGTTTGCTTCTTGAGTTTTGTTTTGGTTAGTCAAGATGAAGCAGCTCATCACCATAGAAAATAACAAAATTGTTAAGATTCAAGTGATGAAAACACATTTATACATAGGTTGTGACTCATTTTGAGAAAGTCATCATGATCAGGTCTGTGATATTCTGTCATTAGGGTACCTTTTTTAACCAAAGTGATTTCTTCACAATGACTCACCTAACAACCTTGGGTTTGTTGAAAATACAAGTATAGGTGTTAAGTGAAAAATCTAAAGGGACTGCCTTGCTACCAATGCAATCTCCAACCTAAAATAGCAAGTGACCATACCTTGCATTCTAAGCTTACATGATGATATCAGATATATGAAGTATGAATATTGAAAAATAAAAATAAAAAATAATATAATAAAATTAGACCATCTAAGTAACTCTACCGGGGCTATAGACGCCTACTGGCATTGGGGTTCTACTTAGGGGGATTGCATAGATAACCTTGCTAGGGCTATGAACGCCTGCTGGCAGCAAAGCTCTATCCAGGTTGGCTATGAGGAATGATCTCAAACTATGTAGCTTAACATTAGTTACTCATGTTTTCAACTTGCTTTCAAGATGAGGATAATTAATCATTTGCACACTATTGATCCTTACTTAGCATTGTTATCATGAGGACATTTTACCATCCAGAAAGATTCTAATGCTTATGATTAGAAAGAGTTAGAATGCCATGTTATAATGTGTTCACATCACTTGAATCATTGGAATTTTGGTGTTTTCTTTGGTGGCAAGTTGTTGTGTGGTTACACAACACGCCCCATTTTGACTTGGCAAAATAGGGACCCAACTTTTTAGCTTTGTTTGGGTGTTTTTCTTGCTGGTGGTCTAGTAAAATTTTATCATTACAGATAATCTTGTACAATGGCTAGGGAAGTCATCATCATGAGGTTAGTTTGTCAAGTTTCATATTTCATTTCATTAACCTCATATTTGGAAAGAGCATTAAATTTCGTGAAGGTTTGCCTTTTACATCACCCTGATATTCCTTAGGATGTAAAAGTTATGAACGGTCAAAGTCTTGGTCAAACTTGATATTCATAAAGTAGGGGGGAGGCAAGTCATCATCATATTTCTCAATATCAGTCATCTTACAAGATATCACCATGATTCAATTTATCACCCGATAAATTATCTGTTCGCGACCTGCGAACGTCATTTTCAGGTGGTCATGATACTTACCCCTCAAATAATAGCATATATTCCACGAGGATGATATTTCAAAACATCACCTGATATTTTGAATATAACCTTATCTTTCAAATATCATCCAGTCACCGAATATCACCCTGGAACTTTTATCCTGATGA
This sequence comes from Cunninghamia lanceolata, assembly GCA_027924645.1. Classification (NCBI taxonomy): domain Eukaryota; kingdom Viridiplantae; phylum Streptophyta; class Pinopsida; order Cupressales; family Cupressaceae; genus Cunninghamia; species Cunninghamia lanceolata. The sequence continues at coordinate 7,491,858 of BSBN01000396.1, read as the reverse complement.
CATCATCCAACCCGATAACGAAGAGAATCAACACTATGATGAGGTCATCATCATCTTTACCTCGCGGAGGTATATTTCCTAAAATCACCCTTTCATAAAACATGACAATGATGTCATAGTGCTTCAACGATAGACTAAACCAATATCATGGTGATGTCATCATGATATTCCAAGAGAGGCTATTTAAGCAGTGCATAGGGTCATCATCTTTTTTGAAATATCACCCGATATTTTGAACATCACCTGATCTTTTATAACATGACCCGATGGTCCGAGAATAACCTGATATACCGGCATAGGTGTTTCCCGCTAAAGACCCGGATGATCATATCGCGAGATGGTCATATTTTGAATATCACCCGATATCCAAAACATCACCCGATATTTCAAATGATCATCCTCCTCTTCTTGTCACATGACATTGAATGCTCATTAATATGCTAGGTGTATCCCTCTAATGGTTAATGCGATGCTCACACCTAGCAACCTTTGCAGGTTTCCATGCGGAAACTTAATGATTATGGTAGATTTGCCCTAATTTTACCCTAAGTGACTCGATTCAGGGGATAAAAGTGAATTTACAAGGTTTTACATTTACATTGCGATTAACCAGTTTTACAGAGAGCAAAGCTTCCAGACCTTCAGACGAACAACATCCTAACACACGAGGCTTGTAGCAGAATGAAGAAGTCAATTATTAGCAATATCAAGATCACTTTCTGATAATCTGGGGTATAAGTAAGAGGATAAGTGCATCAAGTAAGTAATTGAAACCCTCTTGTTGTCATGTTCTGCATATTCAAGTACTATGGAGTCTTTGGTTTGAAACTTCAAGTTATGCATGTCAGGATAAATGAAATGTAGAAAGAATAATAGTATGTGTGATGAATAATGGATATGTAACGTATATGCATACTCGTATATGGTATCAATTGTAAGACCAAGTTGTGTTAATTGCAGGCATTCATGGTAGATAAAAGATTAGCTAAGTCAGAGGCTGAATTCTCGAAGCCTATGTTTGCTCATCCTGAGGGTGTCCAATTCAAGTATGGAGCCATCACTGATACGCACCAAGGGAATATGGATCTGGTTGCATGGTTAGCCAAAATGAGTGATGAGAAAAACAACAACACCTTGTTGGATGACGTCTTTGTATCAGGAATGTGGAATGCGGCTGGTTTCCCATACTCTATAGAAACTCCTGAGCTGGTGATAGAATGTGCAGGGAATTACAACCCAAAAACTAGGAGGGTAGAAAAACACGGCAGGATATATGCTAATCTATCGATTAAGGGTATTGCTGCTACATTTGGTTTGCCAATGGGCAAAAAGGTTAGAAACACCGATCAAAAGAAATCAGAAGTAGAGTATGAGAATAACAAGAAGTCTGCCAGGAAGAAGATGTATCAATGGAGGGCAAAGAATAACCCCTATCCTACTGCAGCTAAACTTCCAGTTCATCTATATAAATATGACTTCGACGATGAATATCAATACAAGAAAGCACTGTTGAACAGAGTAACAGGCCAGCCTGATGCTAGAAGTTTCAGGGACTGGATGTATGCAGTCATCCTGATGTGTCTATATACAGATAACAAGCCAATGTGGGCCAAGATGATAAGTGATGGTCTGGATGTGCAGCTAATGAGCCTTGGGGCTCCAGATTGTTCTTTCTATATGACATCATACATTGTTTATTCATGTGCCTACAAGGGTACATTTGATGCCTTGATCACAGATGCAAAAATTGGAGGCACCACAAATGATACACACATGGGATCATCATCCCCAGCTGCAAATGGTAAATTGCCTGCAAGATTATAAATTGGTGAATGATGCATTCTCTATGCATCTAGTAAGGACCATGGAAGAAGACAGAACTAAGAGACTGAGCATGGAGGCTCAAGATGTTGTCTATAGGCATGGAGCTTGGTTTATTCAATTCACCACCTTTTCATACATCAGGATTGAAGGTTTTGAGGAGGAGCCCCTCATGCTCCCAAGGTATCCAACTGATGCTATAGTGTTAATGGAGTTCATGAGGCAGGTTGAAACAATATTGAATGCCTATAAGGCAAATAACAAGCTTCCACTAGTTTTGCTTCCAGTCACAATGGGCTGGTATATGTGCCCAGACTCTGAGAATATCAAGAAGGCCATAGCTGGTTTGAAAATGATGAATTTCTAGTCTTTTCCATTAGTAAGATCATCTGATCCATTTGGGAGGATGCAGAAGATCATGGGACAGCCCATCCATCGAAGGAACCTTAAAGATTTCTGGGCAGATTGTGAAGATGAGGCTGAAGCCCAAAGAAGAAGATACCAAAGGTTAACGTTGAACCAAATAAAGACCTTTGATTGCATCTCCCTCCCAGCACAATTGAAGAAAGATGATGGAAAGGTAATGGCTGAAGAATATGAAGAGAAAAAGATTTATAATGATACCATCTCTACACCGGATCTCACCATACAGGAGGATATCTCCTTAGGTCCATTCACAGGCAGGATATTACATCTAACCCAAGCTTGGGTGGATGAGCAGACAAATATACTGAAGAAGAAAGGAGTGGTCATCACTGTTGATAATAAGAAGAAGAGACAGGAAGTGCCTGAGGGTGAATTTGATGATTTCTTGGTTGAGAAAAGGAAATCCCAAGGAGAGAAGGTACCACCTCCTGAAAAAAGTAAGAGGTCTTAAAGAGGTAAGAAGACTGATCCCAAACCCAAAGGGGTTATAGTGGAAAGAGTGATAGTGCCTATTGAAGATGCATCAAGATCTGGGCAAGTATCAACATCATCAGCACAACCTCCTCAGGATAAACAAAAAGCTAAACAAATCTAGAGGCCAACTACATAGCCTACTGTTACATATGAGGAGGATCAAGCCTCACAGAAGAATAAAGAGAAGGATATTCCTTTAGAGGAAGAATCTGAAGAAGAAGGTCATTTGTCCTTCAGAAGGAAGAGAAGAGCACCTCACGTGGTAACCACTACACCTAAAAAACCAAGGACTGCTATGAGAGGTGAAATAAGACAAACTCCCATAATGCTGAGGTGAGCCAGTGGGGAGGTATTCAAGAAGGAGCTGCAGCATAATGTTCCACTCCCCACCATTGTAAAATTCAAAAATGAATTAGTAGAAGAACAGGTAAAAGAAACCTCTAGGATACTCCAAAGTGGTATTGTTTCATTGGAGGAAACAGTTGACCTATCCGATGATGAGGTAGTGAAGGATGTAGCTTCACAGAAAATGGAAACCCTTGCTACTGGCACCCAGATAACTCCTCATGGAACTCCATCAATACAAACAGTGTTGGAGGAGATAAAGCAAGTGGAATCAGAAAAGGAAAAGAGCCCAGAAAAGGTAGCTCAAGAGATAGGGCTTGACACATTGATTAAGTACGTAACTAGTCCTATAGTAATTGATCTCAACTACAAATAGGACGCAAGTCTTGAAAATCAAGGAAATGTTCAGGATAAAGAAGATGTTGAGAAATTAAAAATGGTAGAGATAGAGAGCCATACTATAGATATGGGTAAGAAACAACAAGAGGAAATACTTGTTGGACCCAAGATAGTTGAAGTACAAGACAAGGGAGGAGAAAAGATAGATATATCAGATGATCCTGCCCTAAAAGTACAGGAGGTGATTGTTACACCTGCAGAACAAATTGCAGTTACAGATCAGGTGGACAAGCCTAAGGTAGATGCAGTAATATCTACAGAAACAAATGTGCCTCACGATGAGGAAATCATTAAGGTAGGTAAGATACCCGTAGAGGAAGCAAAAGATCAAGATCATGATAAACATGTAGATGATCAACAGGATCACCCTCTAGAAAAAGAAGATCCTCAGCAGGAGGATGTACCCAAAAATCACCCTCATGAGGAGCATCACGAAGAAGAAATAAGGAGATCACCCTCACCATCGCACATGATGGTGGATACCAGAGATCAGGGTGGTCATGATGATGATGATGGAAACCAATAGCCAAAAGATCAAGTTCCTTCATGGCTGGAGAAAGAAATTGGCGAAGAGTCAGACATAGGCATACAAGAATTTGATGTGTCCACATTATTTACAGAAAATCTAATAAAGCCAAAGAGAAAGGCTAAAATAACTTATGCCATACAAAGGGATCCTGATACAGGTAGGAGAATGACCCAGGTAGCTGTTCTTGTAGTTGATAAAGAAAGAGGCAAGATTACTCTGGATGAATTCCAGATTACTACAGTAGATTTGGGGTTTGCCAATGAGGATCAGGAAGGCCAAGAAGGTAAAGACATCACTGATTCATTAACTCAAAGAGTTAAGAGAGAGAAAGAAAAGAATAAGCAGCATAAAGAGCACATTGCTCAGCTGCATGCATATATAAGAGGGTTAATTAACCCTGACGATACAACCAGTGATCATGCAGTCCCATTGACTGCTATTTCTCAGGAGGAGGTCAACAAGTTGAACCTCATGAAGCATGAATCAATAGTAATGTTGAAATGGATGTCATCCACGCTGGATGGAGCTGAGGAAGTAGTAAAGGCCTCTTTGAAGAGGTGGAATTCTTTGGGCAGCTCCAGGAAAAAAGTAGATAAGCTACAAATGGAGATCGGCAGGAGATCATTTCTGATAGAAAAGGTTATTAACATTTTGGATGAAATGAGGATGATTGATCTACAGATCCTAATAAAGAACTAGGTACTGAGTAATAACACAGCCCAATTGATTGATATCTGGGATAAAGACATCAGATTTGAATGTGATGTACTCAAAAGATGCAACAATAAGTTGAGAGAAATCAGCATGAAGCTGCATAATATGATGTCCCATGAGGCTGAAGTTTTGGAAATATTAGAAGGAGATGCAGAGGGCAAGATAGAAAATCAAGATGAAGAGTTTGTCATCAAAGCTCTACATAGTAATTTCTAGCTAGTTGCTGAGGACCCTCTTAAACACATGACAGAAGAAGTGTTGGATAAAGTAATGAGAATAAAGGTCAGGGTGGAAGATTATAATGAAACCACCAACAGTAGGAAGAATAAGTTGGAATCTCTCTGGAGCAAGTATCAGGTGCATAAACATGCCATCACCAAAGCGAAAACTCAAGATGGCGGAGAATTGGAGAGAATAGTGCAAGCATATGAGAATATCAGGACAGCTATGCAGGTCCATATTCAAGAGAACAATCATCATGATGATGATGAAGATAGCGAGAGCGGTGAAAGTCATGATGATGACAAAGAACCTGATGTGGATGCATCATAAAGGGAATATACACATCAGATACTTAATGAAAGAAAATAAGTATTTTAGATGGTTGCCAACTGGCAACCTGTGCCATATGGAAAAGATTAACTTAGTCAATGAAATGTAAACCATAGATTTCAATGGATAAATCTTGATCATAGATCAATTGTAACAGATCCCTCACCTTATTCTATAAAAGGTGCATGGATCCCTCATTTTGAGCATTCAAAACTTAATTGAAATTTGTTTGTTGAAGTATTCAAGACTCATTTCAAAGCTATTGTATATGTACATGTCTTTTGCATACTTAATGAAAGAGAAGAGTATTTTGATTACAAATCTTCATAAATATTGAGTAATCTATGTCTGAATTCTGGATATGTGCTTTGATTTGCTATGTCCCTTGGAGTGCTCATCATGTTGCATGTATTGTTTTCATTCATCATCCTCTAAAGTTTGCATCAACTATATCTAGCTGTGGAATATCCTGGTGAACATATGGTTTGATTTCTTCTCCTCATGATAGTATCAAGTATGTATGTGGATCAATAACTAAAGGTTCAACTTTAATTTGAAGTATTTCTTTCAATTTCTTTCAATTTCAGAGAATTTCATCATCACAATTGCAAATAACTGACAATCTTAAGCAAATAGTACAAATATGCAGACATCCCGTAGATAAATGAACATATTCAGCATATTTGAGGTTAAAGCATGTCACAATGACAAATAGCATGCAAAGTTTTGAAGATAGACATAATATTTGAAGTATATCCTATGTAGAATAACTATCTTTGTAGCATCATTATAGGAAACAATATCTTACTGAGGAGATCTACGTAAGGCCCCAAAATGGAAACAACAACACACATCAACCTATGAGTAACGTTAGGAGATTAATAACTAATCAACGAAGACTTGAGATCATGAATTCTCTGAATTCAGCATATCTTTCAAGATGAGTAAATGTTAATGTGTACTTTTATTCTATGTTTTTTTATGACTAACATCATGATCAACAGGCACCTTGCCTGACAAGAGGGGCGACCCTAGGAGCAAATCTTTCAAGCAAAAATCACTCTAAAAACCTCATTTTTTAACCGATTTCAGAAAATGAAAGACCAATCTTTCTCTAAATGACAAGATGAACACAATGCAATAATGAAAATCATCAAAAATAGACAATTTTAAGATATTTTTCATAGAATTCAGTCTAGGGTTTAGAGAAGAGTTTTTCACTGATTGCATAACCGATTCATTAAAGCTAAAGAAGAGACAGACATCTTTATGATCTCCTCGATGATACCTCTCTATCGACTACTCACAGGAATGATTCCATCACCATTTTGCTCTAATCTCACAATTTGGCTCACTTTGTTTGCCCTTAGCTTAGTTCATTTATGCATTTTAGACTAGTTCTTTCATTTTATACATCTATTTTGTGCATTGTTTTGCATGCTCTCATCCCTAGAGGTCCAAACCGATAAAGGCAAGCAACTAGTCAAACTCAAGTGATCTATGGTAAGATTCGCCATTTCATTGTTCATTGATTACTTTGATATATTTAAATCTTAGATTAACACTAGTTATTACAGGTACAAATTGCAGGAAAATCGACAACAGGTAAGGCCTAGTTCAAGAACGGTACCTACCTTTCATGTAGACTACCATCCCTAAGGGGGTAAGTATGTAAACACAAAAATCATGCACTGCCTCCATGAGGACCCCTATGATGATTCAAATCCTTGTCACATACATGTAAGCATGAAATAATGTTTTTAAGAAGTAGGCCTCTTGATGATGTGTCCTCTTTTCTTGTCTTGTGTTGCTTCTTCCTTGTCAATTTCTCCCTCTCCCCATTTGCGATGCTTTTCAACACTTGTTGTGACACTTGTCGACTTGCCTTCCCTAGCTTTCAACCTTCATCCTAAGCCTTGTGAGAGTCTTGTAGGTGAGTTTTCACCTCTCCCCTTTGTTTTTCCTCTAATGCACCTCCTAGAAGCCTTCTAGAGGTCCCCTTATCCATCTCTCGCTTTCAATTTTCAATTTCATCGAACCAATCCAAATCTCCCCCTATTATTTCCAGATCTCCAAAGGGAGTTCCTGTCAATGCTAGTGGAGATTTGGATTCTTCCACATGACTAACCTATTTCTTGATGCAGAACCTTTCCATTTCCTCTCTTCTACCATCTCCCAGCCTATTTTTCTACATTTGACTCTGTCCAGCCCAGATCTCCCCTGGGCAACCCATGGTCATCTAGGGGTGACCCTACTAGAAAAAGGGGTGACCCTGCCATTTTTTAAGCCGTGGAAAAACTCAAGTTTCTCTCTCGTTTTTGCTCTATTTTCACCTATTTTTCTCTCTGTTTGCATGGTTTTTTATCCCTGATATAGAGTTAACTATTTCATGCACCCACATATGCATAATTAACTCTATTTGATCTCAATTTAACTCTTTAATCAATCTCATGCATTCTCTCACCTCCATTTCCTCTCCAATGATAAGCTATCTTTGCTTGATCACTCTCTAATCAGCTGAGTTCACTGGGTAATCAACCTTGTTAATTCCCCAATCTATTCTTGTTAACTCATCAATCTAATGAGTTAACTCTCCAATCAATTCCTTCTTCTTAACCTATAAATACCACCCTCCCTCAAGCACAAAGGGAGGCAAATTCATTATGCACATAGCTCTTGCTAAATTTTTCTCTCCATCTTAGCATTTAAATGCTCTTACAAGACGAAGGTGCCTTTTGCTTTATTTGTTCAACCAAGTAACATCATGCTACTTCATTCTAAGCCATTATGCTCAATCCAAGCTCTCATCGAGCTCATACAAGCTTCATCAAAGCTTCTTTTTACTTCTTTAGGTCATTTTGTTGTCAAGAGGATCACCTGCTACCACAAAAGGATTTAAGGTTGCCTATTACAAGGATTGCTGAGGGTAGTGGAAGCAACAAATCTTCATTTCTCTTAGGTTCCTTCATTGTTTTCATTCAAATTCATAGTAATTATATAATCAAATTTGCTCTTGGGAACAGTAAAATGTTGCTTTTTCATTCATAGTTAGATCTTGCATGTTAGATTAATCACTTTCATATTTCTAGATCTAGTTTATTAGAAGAAGCATTTTCCCTTTTCTTAGATTAAATTGCATTCAAAACATCAAAAAAAAAAAAACATAGGTTAACGTTGCATTGGAAAAGTCATATAGAATTACATACATATTTCCCTTTCATAGATTAAAGGCACTTTTATTTCCAAAATACTATAAAAAATACCAAAAAGAACTTTTGCATATCTTTTAGTTTGCATGCATATAGAAGAATCAGAATAGACAACATTGCAAACCCTCGATTCCATCATGAGGTAATCACAGTTCAAACGATTCCAAACAAACCCTTGATTTCATCACAAGGTAAAAATACAGTCAAAACAGAGTCAAACCCTAGGTCAACAAAACCTTAGGTCAAAACATTAGATCTGGTTAAGGTTAGTAATCATACAATTTCCTCTATCCTAATTCATGAATGTGCTTAGGAGTGGGAGGAGAGTGGGTGAGGGCTATCCATGACGAGATCCATCCAAGACCCCAACAACAAACATTTGTCTTACCACAAGGAGACCCATTCATCCTCTTGGGGTTAGAAGAAACTAGACAATGACAGATACAACAAGACCTCTTACAATGTATACAAAGACAAGAGGACATCAACGAAAACAATCATTTACCCACACAGAGGTGGAATAAAAGAAACCCAAACAAAAGGAGAGAAACTAGTGACCCTTTGGGTCATAGGGTTATCTCAACTACAACAACAATCGAATGAAACATACAACAAAGAACACAACAACAAAGGCTGCAGTACTTGCTGACCCCTCTATGTGAAGTCTAGCTCTCCAATGAGCTAGACCCCCACCGTGTCTCTCCTCCTCTCGACTGGCTAATTCCACGTGAACAGGAGTGACGTGGCGGATCATCCCATGGCAAGGAGGGAAAGGGTCCGTGTGCGTGCCTAAATCTAACCCGATAGCCCCAGGCAATCGGAGTCACGATTTTGAGTGTACATATTTTGGTGAACCTGATGTGAAATTGCAAATCCTTCTAGGACGAGTAATTTTGCATTCCCATTTCAAAACAGTTAACAGAAACATTTTCCTACCATTCTTCATAGCTGCTTTTGGTACTTCAGCTTCTATCATCTACGCCATTAGCCATTCCATTTATTCTGTGGTGTCTATGGCACCCCTAAATATGATAGAACCTAAATTAAATCTAGGGAACATCTCCTCAAGAGAACCAGAAACTCCCTCATTTGATAGGTATGTGCTACCACATCCTGACGTACCAATCACCAACTGTTATGATTACGAGGATTCTGACTATGAACAAGATCAAAGAGAATCTAGGTTCTCTCTATCGTCCAACAACCCAGCTTGGGAGAACAATCCATCCATACCAAATGTACCGCATAAAGCAAGAAGGGTGAGGTTAGAAATACATCAACCAAAACAACCTTCCACGAGTACATTGGATACCCACCCTGATGAAGAGATTAAAAGGTTGGAAAAACATGTACAAGAAACCAAAGATGCTCAAGAGGCATTAAGGATTGCCTTACAAGAAGAACAAAAAGAAAATGTTGCATGTGAAGAAGCCCATCACCATGAAAATATTCATAGAGAACATCCTAGAAATGAAGAAACACATAGAGCTGCAACTTTTACAAATTTAATCACAACTCTAGTGCAAAGAATCAGAATCTTGGAAGTAGAGCAAGCTGCTCTAGAAAGAAGACTCAAGTCTCATGAACATGACTAGGGGGAATCTCAAAATCCCCCTTACCTCAATTATTATTCATGACATGCTAGTAATGACACTTGTTTGAATGGGAACCCTCCTATTCAGAACAATCCAATGAATCTGACAATGGGTTATCAAAACCCACCCATGGGGTTATTACTGACAACCCCACAATCTCAAAGTGCCTTTCTAGGAACTATCTTGAATATTTGAAAGAGCCTCTAGACCAAAACATAAGGAATGTACAACTACCTCGACCACTACCAGATCTCCCCAAGTTCAAAGGAGAAGGAGATTTGAATTCACACATTAAAGCCTACACCATAGCCATAAGAGAACTCCTCCCTTGGAATGGGGTTGTAGCAAAGATCTTCCCAAAAATGCTTGAAGGCATCACTCTGGATTGGTATTATTATCTCCTAAAAGCCTCAATCCATTCATTCAGACAATTCATCAGAGAATTTTTCATGGCATTTGACATGAACAAACTCATCAAAATAGGGATAAGAGAATTCCTCACAATGAAACAAGAGCCAAATGAATCTGAAGCACTTCGTCACTAGATGGAGGCAAGTCCTCTATTCTTCAACCAGTGCTCCAAACATGGATCATTGAGAACTGTGCGATCTCTTCTTACATGCCCTTAACAAAGACATGAGAGAAGATGTACAAAAATTGCCATATAAGTCCTACGAAGAAGCATTGGAAAGTGCTTTAAGAATTGACCAAGCTGCCATTAACAGTGGTAGAAAAGTCTATGGTTCAAATGGAAAGCTAACAAAGGAAGACATAGGAAATAATGCCTCTATCATTAAAATCCTCAAAAACAATAGGTGTGCAACCACAGATGGGGTGACGGATCAACCCCCAGTCAAGAAGATGAAAGATGACTACAATGGGAGAGATTACTATCATCCCAACATAAATGCAATAGATTGACCAAGAAACAATGGGTACTACCCCCGAGACAACTACCAAGGTTGGAACCACAATAGAAACGGGAACGAAAATGACGGAAGATATGAGAGACCCCCATATGAATTCAACCAATTTTGTTCTTTTCATAGAACAAGGGGGCATAGCACAGAGTCTTGTAAGGAATACAATAGATTCATAGTAAGACTTCCGGAAATCCCACTGCAACTAGGACAAAAAGGAGAAATTAGGTTGATGGAATTGGTTGAGATTATGTATAATGAAGAACAAGAGGAGGATCATGAGGAAAATGAGCAAATAGAACCATATGAGGGTACCATCTCAATAGTAGAGCCAAATGCCAGCTCCCATTGGACCCTATGAGCTCATAGAAGATCTAAAGAAAATGTGTGCACACATTTCATTCATTGATTTACTCAGGAACTCCCCCTCACATTGCTCTGCATTGCTACAAGAAATAGGCCTAAAATATCTTGACCAAATTATGCCACCGCCTAGTGAGAAAATCAACCATGTGGACTACGATCTCAGTCCACCAAACTCAGAATTTAAGGATCCAGGGTTTTTCTTCGACTTACAATAGATGCCCTCTGATGTAGAGTTAACTAAGAAAGGAGACCCAGTTATATCTTCAAGTGTGGATCTATGTCACATGCATCAAATGAACATTAATCAATGATGGAGCTGCAGGGAATATAGTTCCCTTCTCCCTTTTAGAGAGGATGGGCTATGGACACACCAACATCACCTCTTCACATGATACTTTAAGTAGATATGATAATCTAAAGGTAGCCACCATAGCCAAAATCACCCTCCCAGTGACTTTGGGACCCAAAACCATTCTAACCACTTTCTATGTCATAGACAAGGACACATGATATAACTTGATTCTTGGAAGGCCATGGATACACAGGATGAAGGTTGTACCATCCACGTTATTTCAAGAAGTTTGATTTTTACACTTAGGGAAAATATATGTCACATAGGGAGATCCAGAACCTTTTAGCATGTTAAAATCAAATACATCAAACAAACGCATAGGCATCCCCATAGACTATGAATTCCCTACCAACAAGTTAGCCATCCCAAATCCTACACCTTAGTCAATATGTCTCAAATGGATGGAAACTCCAGAAAAGACCATAAACACCACAAAAATCAAAACTTTAGAGAATAGGCCATTACCAAAGCAAAATGAAATGGTTTCCAAGGATAAAATGATTGAAATCATGGAGTTGATTGAGTAGGATGGACCACTCCAATTCCCCCTAGAAATCCTCATGATCGATATCCAAGAGGCCTACAAACTTTTTCCTCGCATAGGGGAGAAGCCTCATAGAATGGAAGGACCAGTATTTCAAACCATCACATTGGATCTGAGAAATGCAAACCCACATGCTTTCTCAAATGCAGAGAAAGACATGATGGAAGGTTACACATCGTTATCACCACTAAGAGAATCACATGTCCCCAAGACACCAGAAGAAACAAAATCATATGAACCTCTAACACCAATGGAGGATTCACATCAACCAATAATGCCCATGGAGGAGACTCACTCTATCAATAATGAATCAACTAACATTATAGAAATGTTGCCTAAGATGTTTGTGGTATCACAGCCACAAGAAAAACCAACCACCTCCTCCTCGGTTTAGTCAAATGAACTCGGTGAATGGGAAGCACCTCAGGTACAAATCAAAATGGTTGAAAGACTTCATAATGAAGACAAAGAGAGTGAAGGTATCTTTCATAGAGAGTGGAAGATGAGAGTGATAGTCGGTATCGATGACCCTATCATTTTTGAGCTACCAAAAAGTTATATTGGGTATGCCATGGATCTAAGACCAGAACCCAATGGGAGGACAAGTATAAGCTTTGTTCCCCCCAATGAGCAAAGGGAGACACAAAATCCTCTTGAATTATTCTAATTCTTACAAAGAATCTAAGAGAGACTTGATGTGAAAATTTACATGCAAGAACAATTTGACCTATTAGCAAAGCTATTAAATTGTGATGGAGTTCTGTATTGGACTCCTTCGCATCAACACGCTTTTTGAGAATTACTTCATCTCACGATGCTAAGGGAAACCACCAAGTTGATAGCAATAGATTCAAATGACAAACCCTACCTAGTAGGAGAACTTGTCCTAAGAAGAGGAAGCACGAAAAACAAGAAAAGAAGACAAAATAGAGCTTTCTCAGAAGATTGGAAAGGTCCTTACATGGTTAAAGAAGACATCGGAAACGATGCCTATATCTTGTGTACAATGGAGGGAGAGGAATTTGGTGAAATAGTCAATGCCTTTCACCTCAAGAAATATTATGTCTAAAAGACCAAAAATATCACAAAACATAAAAATACAAAAAAAAATTATAAAAAAATCAAAAATGTCAAAAATAGTTTGTTTCTTGCATTTCTGCATCATTCTGTTCATCTTGCATTACTATTTGTGACTTGCCCTTGTACTATTTTCTTGTTAGTAAAGATTCTAATGTTGCCCAAATATATGTTATCCTTTCAGAACCTAGAGATCCCCATTTTTCACAATTGCCATTATCCCCTTTTTATTCCCAGTGATTCTAAATCGAAACGTAGCTCTTAGCTTTACATTGATCCTAGTCTTAATGAGCCAAGATGTTAGGCTGAAACAAAGTCAGTATTCAAACCTACAGTGTTCAAAAGAAGCTTGCAAGTAGAGCTTCCCAATTCTTCCCTAGTAGTAGAGAAGTCCAACCAGATTACAAAAACTTTAGGTAGCACTCAGCCCCTTATCTTTCTTGGCCAAAAAAGTCAAGAAGATCAAAACACTGAAGGAAGCAATCTAAGATATGAGTGAATAAAAAATGAGTGATCAAAATAAGAGTGTCAAAAGTGAGAATTGAGAGATCAAAGCATTGCATAGCAAAAGTTCCAAAAGCATTTATTTCCAAAAAATTCAAAATAGAAAAAAATGAGAAAAGTCAAGTGAGGAAAATACAAAAAAAGTGAAAAAGCAAAAAAAAGAGAGATACAAAAAAAAGAGTGAAAGAGAGAGGGTTGTTGAATGTCCATACTCTTGGGTGGAGATCAGTCTAAGCTCAAAGCCTCAAGAGTGACACTCTAACAGAGAAAGAGAGGTACCAAGCACACACACGCACAAGCTATGCAAAACTGAAGAGTCTAGTAGTCTCTAGGATAATCTTCTATCTAGGGACCCTTATTCTTTTATAGATATCCTTTACCCTAGGTTTACTTTTCTTGCCATCTATGATCTAAGTCTAGAGAACACCAATAAAATTTTCTTCTTGTCTAAGTTGAAAGCTTACCAATTTGTCTTATCTAGATAAGGATCAATGTTTAGCCTTTAATGAAGGCTAGAAATTAGAAATGCTCCATATTCATTTTCATTCCCCACTTGAGTTTTTAAAAAATCCTATCTCACAGCCTTGAAAAAGCTCTCTTATATCAGGTCAACCCGCAATCCCCTATATTGAAAATCATATTTTAAGAGCAGTCACATTTTTGTTCCACATTGCATTCATGCCAAAAATTAGAAAAAGAGTCTCAAAGCAATAAAGTCAAATGTCATATCTCATGGAATTCAGTAGAGGTAATAGTTTCATTTCAATCGTTCTTGTGTTGCTGCATTATCATGTTGTAAACTGTATATCATATATATGTCATAAAAAATTACAAAAATATGTCATCATTATCATACTTGTATTTGCTAAAAGAGTTGAAAAGGTCAAACATAATCAAAAAGTTCCTCAAAGATTCCAAACATGCTCAAGAGATGAGTACAGATTTTGACAAGAGAAAACCATAAAAAGATAGACTTCCATAGATATATCCAAAGTTTGCATACACAAGGGCATCAAAGAGCTAAGACAAAATGCTCTCGAGAAAGTAGAGGCTGCCCATGCAAGGGGTCACAAATTTCAAAGAAAAGAAAGTAAAGGGCGGTTCCCTCCAATGGAACCCTCAGGACTTTGTCTCCTCCATCTATGAGTACCACTAGTCGCTCCCTGAGACCTATGAGAATGAGGTGCTCTACTGTGAGCATGAGACTGTGAGGGCCCTGCCATGCTAGCATCACATCATCCAAAATTAAGGCAGGCCATATCTCAAAGTACCTAGTTCTCACCCTTAAGAATGTTAACTTGGGTCTTCAACTCTATAGTTACCTAACACCCATGGTAGATAGGAGAAAAAATGTCAGTGTGTCATCTTGCAACTAGGGGCACACCAGGATCATCCAAAAGCTAATCACGAGTCATCCTAGTGAAGGGAGAAGCTAATCCAACATTGACCTCATGAACAAAGTCCCTCCACTCTTTGACATTGCTTGAAATAGCAAATCAAAACAAGACTAAGTCAGATCCATGTAAAAAGAGAAAGGATAAAGAGTATGAGAAGCAAGTAAATGAATACTTACGTGGATTAGCAGGTTGCTAATCAGGGTCAAATTGATGCATCACCTCATCTGAATGAGGAGGTTGAGGAACAATAGGAGGACCCTCAGGGATATTAGGAATATCATCTGAATCATCAATATCATCAAAATCCTCATCCTCAGGGGTAGCCTCATCTGATGAATCATTACTATCTGGAACATAGTCCTCATCAGTCAATTATGAATCAATAGTCACAATCAGAGTTTGGCAAGGAATCCCTCTCCCTCCCCTCCATCCTCCTCTAGAGACCCTGGTAATGAAGATGCCTAGAGTCAAAGGAGTCCAAATGACATTTCCAAGTTCACCCATCTCTTAAATGGTTTTGTAACAGGTGGACACTGGGGGCAAGTCCTTAGGGACATCCTCACCAAACTACTACGAAACACGATCAACCCGATGAGCCTCAACAAGACCATTGTGGTCTGTTAGCTCCAAGACCTCATGACTGTACCCTCTAATCTCACCATCTTGGGCCCAAGCTACCTCCATGTCGTGATAAGGATTGAAAATCATATCCTCATCTGTAAGAGCAACAACAGTGGGTAAAGCAGCATCAAAGTGACCAACATGCACCCACCTCGCTGCTCTCGGTAGCCGTCTATCTGGAAGAGGAATAAGCTTCTGGTAAGGCTTTATGTGCTCAAATATCCATGCCATGATTAAAGAAGAGTGGCTAAAGGCTAGAGCCCCTCACCATGAAATTCGATAGAAGTCTTTGTAAACCATGGCTAGAATGTATGGTCCCTAAGCAAAAATTGTGCCCTCCTCAATCTCACGAATGATGGGTGCCCAACACCATCTCAGACGAGCTGAGGCCTTGTCTCCTGACAGCCTCGAAGCAATCAAACCAATCACAAACCTCCTAAAGAGCAGAATGTGGAGTTATGGCATGGATGTAAGCTGAATTCCTATCTAGTCCCCAGGGTGATTAACCCCCATGAATGCAACCCAAGAAGCCTTGTCCTCATAAGACTTGCTAATAGGAAGATACAAAGGTTGTCCCCTCACAGGTACTCCAAGAATGCGGTATACATCATATAGAGTGATAGTCCACTCTCTACAAATCTATGGGAACCTGAATGTGTTCATGTCTGCATCCCAGTAAGTCAAGATGTTGCAGCATATATACAAGATGAATCACAAGTACATGGAAGACTCTAGCAAGACATGCCCTCTTCACTATAGCACGATCCTTAGTACTCAATGAAGCAAACATACCTGAGAGCCATCTCTACTCTCGGAAGGTATTCCATCAGATACGTATGTCCTACAAAATTAGAAGAGAACTTTAGATCAGATCTTCTAAACTCATAAAATCCCTAAAAAATGTAAAACTGCAGAAAACCTTACACAAAAAATCACATAAACCTTCAAAAATTGTAATAAACAGGTAGATTCAGTGACCAAATCATGTCAAATCAAAGTGAAACGAGCGTTAAACAACATCAAATGCAGTCAGAAATTAGTCCAACAGGGTCGCCCCTGGGCAACCTAGGTGTTTTTCAAGATCTCCCCCGGGCGACCCTGCTGCTTTTTAGGATCTCCCCCGGGTGACAATGCCTGACAAAAGGGGTGACCCTAGAAGAATATACCTCAAGCAAAAATCACTCTTAAAACCTCATTTTTGACTGATTTTAGAAAATGAAAGACCAATCTTGCTCTAAATGATGAGACAAACACAATGCAATGGAGAAAATCACCAAAAATAGACAATTTTAAGAGATTTTTCATAGAATTCAAGCTAGGGTTTAGAGAAGAGTTTTTCACTGATTGCATACCTAACTCATCATGGCTGAAGAAGAGGTGGTCATCTCTGCGATCTCCTAGACAATACCTCTCTATCGACTACTCACACGAATGATTTTGTCATTGTTTTGCTCTGATCTCACAATTTGGCTCACTTTGTTTGCCCTTAACTTAGTTCATTTATGCATTTTAGACTAGTTCTTTTCTTTTATGCATCTATTTCATGCATTGTTTTGTGTGCTCTCATCCCTACAGGTCCAAACCAACAAAGGCAAGCAACTAGTCAAACTCAAGTGATCTATGGTAAGATTCATCAATTCAATTTTCATTGTTTACTTTGATATATTTAAATGTTAGATTAACACTAGTTATTGCAGGTATAAATTGTGGGAAAAAATAGGTAAGGCCTAGTTCAAGAATGGTACCTACCTTTCATGTAGACTACCGTCCCCGAGGGGGCAAATATGTAAGCACAAAAATCATGCACTGCCTCCACAAGGACCCCTATGATGATTCAAATCCTTGTCACGTACATGTAAGCGTGAAATAATGTCCTTTAAGCACCAGACCTCTTGATGATGTGTCCTCGTTTCTTGTCTTCTGTTGTTTCTTCCTTGTCAATTTCTCCCTCTCCCTATTTGCAATGCTTTTCGACACTTGTTGCCACACTTGTCGACTTGCATTCTCTAGCTTTCAACCTTGATCCTAAGCCTTGTGAGAGTCTTGTAGGTGATTTTTCACCTCTCCCCTTTGTTTTTCCTCTAGTGCACCTCCTAGAAGCCTTCTAGAGGTCCCCTTATCCATCTCCTACTTTTGATTTTCAGTTTCGTCGAACCAATCCAAATCTCCCCCTATTATTTCCAGATCTCCCCAGGGAGTTCCTATCAATGCAAGTGGAGATTTGGATTCTTCCACATGACTAACCTATTTCTTGATGTATAACCTTTCCTTTTCCTCTTTTCTACCATCTCCCAGCCTATTTTTTTGCATCTGACCCTGTCTAGCCCAGATCTTCCCTATGTGACCCTACTAGCAAAAGGGGTGACCCTACCATTTTTTAAGCCATGGAAAAAATTGAGTTTCTCTCTCATTTTTGCTTTGTTTTCACTTGTTTTCTCTCTATTTGCATGGTTTTTGATCCTTGATATAGAGTTAACTATTTCATGCACCCACACATGCATAATTAACTCTATTTAATCTCAGTTTAACTCTTCAATCAATCTCATGCTTTCCCTCACCTCCATTTCCTCTCCAGTGATAAGCTATCTTTGCTTCATCACTCTCCAATCAGCTGAGTTCACTAGGTAATCAACCTTGTTAACTCCCCAATATATTCTTGTTAACTCATCAATCTAATGAGTTAACTCTCTAATCAATTCCTTCTTCTAAACCTATAAATATCTCCCTCCCTCAAGCACAAAGGGGGGCAAATTCATTGTGCACAAAGCTCTTGCCAAATTTTTCTCTCCAACTTAGCATTCAAATGCTCTTACAGGATGAAGGTACCTTGTGCTTTATTTGTTCAACCAAGTAGTGTCACGCTTCTTCATTCTAATCCATTGTGCTTAATCCAAGCTCTCATCAAGCTCATACAAGCTTCATCAAAGCTTCTTTTTGCTTCTTTGGGTCATTTTGTTGTCAAGAGGATCACCTACTTCCACAAAAGGATTCAAGGTTGCCTATTACAAGGATTGCTGAGGGGAGTGGAGTCAACAAATCTTCATTTCTCTTAGGCTCCTTCATTATTTTCATTCAAATTCATAGTAATTAGATAATCAAATTTGCTCTTGGGAACAGTAAAACATTGCTTTTTCCTTGATAGTTAGATCTTGCATGTTAGATTAATCGCTTTCATATTTCTAGATCTAGTTTATTAGAAGAAGCATTTTCCCTTTTATTAGATTAAATTGCATTCAAAACATTGAAAATACAAAAAACATAGGTTAACATTGCATTGGAAAAGTCGTACAGAATTGCATACATATTTCGCTTTCATAGATTAAAAGCATTTTTATTTCTAAAATACTCTAAAAATACAAAAAGAACATTTGCATATCATTTAGTTTACATGCATATAGAATAGAAGCATCATAATAGACAACATTGCAAACTCTCAATTCCATTATGAGGTAACCACGATTCAAATGATTCCAAACTAGCCCTTGATTTCATCACAAGGTAAAAATATGGTCAAAACAAAGTCAAACCCTAGGTCAACAAAACCCTAGGTTAAAACATTAGATTTGGTTAAGGTTAGTAATCACAAAATGTCCTCTATCCTGATTCATGAATGTGCTTAGGAGTAAAAGGAGAGTAGGTAAGGGCTATCTGTGACAAGATCCGAGAGATCCATCCAAGACCCCAACAAAAAACATTTGTCTTACCACAAGGAGATCCATTTGTCCTCTTGGTGTTAGAAGAAACTAGACAATGACAGATACAATAAGACCTCTTACAATGCATACAAAGACAAGAGGACATCAACAAGAACAATCATTTACCCACACAGAGGTGGAATCAAAGAAACCCAAACAGAAGGGGATAAACTAGTGACCCTTCGGGTCATATGGTTATCTCAACTACAACAACAATTGAACGAAACATACATCAAAGCACACAACAACAAAGGCCGTAGTACTTGTTGAACCGTCTCCACAAAGTCTAGCTCTCCAATGAGCTAGACCCCCGTGGTGTCTTGCCTCCTCTTGACTGGCTAATTCCACGTGAGTGAGAGTGACATGGTGGATCGCCCCATGGCAAGGAGGGAAAGGGTCTGTGTGCATGCTGAAATCTAACCCGACAGCTCCAGGCAACCAGAGTCATGATTTTGAGCATACAGTTCCCTCGGCCAGATAAGTGGTGCTAACATTTAGCATTAAGGTATAAGCTATAAAAAAAGATAACATATCTTTTGGAGAAGATTCTAGTAGAAAAGAACCCAACACAGTGGATTGCAGAGCAATTTGGATTGACTATGAGTAGCAGAGAAAGTTTTTGATAGCTTTTTGAAATAAGCATTTATGATGATTGAATCTAGATGAAAAGAGGATATAAGGAATTCATTTAAAAGAGAAACCACTTTACATTCAAACCCTCAAGCAACCAAAGAGATCTGAGAGGTGAGCTAAGGCAAATTCAAGCATCCCGTGAAGAAACCCTAACAAAAGTAAAAGGTATTTACCATTCTCTCTCCTGAAAACTTTATGTGTTGAATCTGTAAAGATTTATACTCCTCAAGTTATTGAGATCATTGAGAGGCCTCACCCTAAGTTCAAGAAGCACCCATTCAAATCAACTACAACTGATTCAGATGGTCCATTCTCTAAAGTCCCATTTGGGGTCATGCACACTGAAGATGTTAGGGCATATATTCATGCAAATCTGGAAGAATATGATCATATGCAACTAGGGAAAGTTTACTTGAATGAGTTGACCAGAGATAATTTCAGATTGAAGGAAGAATACAGTGTTCTACATGAGAAGAAATTAGATGTGTGGATTGATTTTCTGGTATTTTCTAAAGATGCTTAGGTTTGGTATGCCCTAAGCTAAATTCATGATGAATTTATGTGCTTAGAAATAACACACATGATCACTAAAAATTTCATTAAAGTAGTAACTGGCATGTGCTCCACCGGAAAGGTTCTAACCTTGAAGACTATGAAGAATAATACAGTAATGCAATTGACAGGTGCAAAATTTGATAAGATGGCACTAACTATAAATGATATTGTGGATCCAGTGGTTAGATTTTCATCAATGGTTGCTGGTTAGAAGGTCTACTCTTCCAATAGGGAAAACTTAGTCTCTACAACAACCATATACACAGTATATGATATGGTTAAGAACAATACAAACTATGACCTTTGTGAATTGCTCTGACAACAACTGTTGGAAAATCTTAAAAGAACAAAGGACACTAAGTACCCTTTCTAGTAGGGTACTCTGATCATCTACCTATTGTTCTACTTCCTGAAAGAATTGCCAGGTATAGGTAACATTGGATGGTTAAATCATTCTCTAGTAGCAGTTCAAATTATAAATCATCTGCTGAGATTAGGAGATGTTAATAAACAAAATGTAGCCTTGTGGGGTTACTTTAAGAATTTCCAAAAGAAAATGCAGGCTAGGGCTAGGATCCCTGAAAAGGTTGTAAAGAAATATGAAAAGGAGATTGTATTCATGGTAGACAAAGATAAATGTCTCATGGAGGCAGTAGAATCTAGAATAGTATGGGTCCCAGCAATGGGATATGAGGTAACAGAGGATGTTCTAACTGGTTTGGCTGATTTGATGTTGAACAAACCAAAAGATCTAAATGAGGAAAGGTTTCGAACCTATGAAGAGAATTCTCTTAAAGTGCACTTGAAACAAAGAAAACCTGAGACTCAAAGGAATGTTAGGAAGTATGTAGAAGAGTTTCTAAAACTAAAAGATTTATAGAAGAAGAAATAAAAAAAGTAAGAGCTAAGTCTAAGGCATCCAAGGCTGCAAGTGCTCCAGAAGGACAAAATTCAAAGGTTCCGAAGAAGAAAGATGAGAAATCTGAGAAAGAAAAGCCTACATCTAGCTCTGGGAGAAGAACAAGAGCCTCATCCTTAGTAGTAGCTACCTCTAAGACCTCTAGACCATCTATTGAGGTTGAGAAAGAAAAGCTAAAGCCTTTAGATGCTGGGAAAGAAGTTCTTGAGAAGAAGAAAAGAAAGAAAGATAAGGCCACCAAAAGAATGTATGTGAGCCTTGGTAGAGGAGAATAAGAAGAAGAAGAGATAGAGACTGATGACAAAGCTAGAAAAAAAAAGGAAAAAATAGATGAAGCCACCTCTTACAAAAAGGAGAAGCCCTCAGAAAAGGTTAAGGATAAGAAGAAGAAGAAAGGGGAAAAGACTGAGACCAAAGCAGATGAAGCTATGTCCTTGGAAGCCACCATTACTGCAATGGTTGAGCATGGGAATTTAAAGCCCATTATTAACATGTATGATGAAAGCTCTGATGTTGATTGTTACATTAGAAAATGTCCCCTTGGGGGATTTTCCCTCTTATGGTTTAGCTTTCAGGTCTTTAGAATGCATTTAGAGCATCTTGCATGATAAATTGAGATCCTGACAAGAAAACCCTAAAGTTTCATGGCAATTTGGACTTAGGGGATGCACTTAACATAAATCCTGCTTGAAATAGGGGGAAGACTTGGGCACCCGTGCCCTAGTCCTACCCTATTTTAGGTCAGGACCAATTCTAAAGTGTCAGTTTATGACCGTTATTTAGGTCCTATGCCGACATAGCAAGTTTGAATTACAAAATTCTTAGAAGAAATGTTTGTAGTTGCATATATATGCATGTTTAGGCATTTATTTGTAAACTAGATGGATTTTGGCATACTTGTGATTCTAGAGCATTCAAGATATTCATTGTGTGGTAGAGCAGAGCATTGTTTTTGTGTTTGTATTTGCAGATTTGCATCCATCTCGTCATGGCATCAAGAGAATCTTCCTCCCATAAGATCTTCACAAGGTGATATCAATTGTGTTTTCTATCATTTATCATTTGGATTTTACCTCTATCCTATAGGGATATGCACTCTTTATCTGACAATGGTGTTCGAAAGACTTGAATGTCTCTCCAGGGCTTGACTGAGGCAAGCCTCTAAACATCTCAACTCCCAACCCATTTTTTCATGATTGCAAGTTACACGTTGTGAAAGAAGAAAACGTGGAGTTACATGAGAGTAGTGTAGACTATCAAAATTTTAGATCAGAGAAGAAAATAGGGACCTAGACTTGGGTGCCCACTCATTAGTCCTCTAGATACTGCAATAGGAAAATCTTTGGAACAACAGGAATAGGTTGCAGATAAGGCTTCCAGATCTTGACAAAAACTCTGGCACTAGACTAGGGCGCTCACTCATTAGTCCCTAAATTTTCCTCTTTCTAAACTTTGAAATCTGGTACGCATTTGATTGTCATTTGATATCTCTGTGTGTAATCATTTCCTATAATTTGTTCGTTTGTTCATGAATTTGCATAATTAGGGTTTTGAGCATAATTGGGCTTAATGGAATAACTAAATCACACAATTCAAATCTTCCCCTATGTTCCAAGTGAGAAAAAGCCTGTAGTAGACTTCCTACTTAGCTAGATGTCCTTGAATAGTTAGTGGTGAAAGGAGGATCAACACAAACCATTGAAATCAAACCCTCTTCACATTTTCAATTTAATGCAAGGTGTGGTTAAATCCTACTTTCACTACATACATTCAAGAACATTCAACCAAGTAGAAGAATCTACTACAGATCTCATGTCACTTGGAATAGTGGAAATTTGGAATTGTGTAGATTTATTGTTCAATTAAGTCTAATTATGCTCAAAACACTAATTTCATAAAATTGTAAACAAACAGACAAATAACAAAAAATGCTCGCACACAGAGATGTCATATGACAATCAAATACATACTAGATTTCAAAGTTTAGTGTGTGGAAAAGTCAGGGACTAATGAGCGGGTGCCCTAGTCCAGTGCCTAAGTTTTTGTTAGGATCTAGGAATGTTGTCTGCAACATAGTTCTGTTGTTCTGGAGATTTCACTATTGTGGGATCTAGAGGACTAATGAGTGGGCACCCAAGTCCAGGTCCCTATTTTCTTCTCAGATCTGCAACTTTGATAGCCTGCACACAACTCCACTTCTTTCACTTCTACAACTTGTAACCTATAATCATAGAAAAATGGGTTCCAAGGGTTTTGGTGTTTAGAGGCTTGCCTCAATCAAGCCCTAGAGAGACATTCAAGTCTTTCGAACACTATTGTTAGATAAAGAGTCCATATCCTTGCGAGATAGAGGAAAAATCTAAATGATAAATGATTGAAAGCACAAATAGATATCACCTTAGAGGTATAGCTCGCATGAACATGAAGATCCTTCACATCATGAGAAGATGAAGCCAAATCTACATAAACAAACACAATAACAAAAACAATACTACTCTGCAACAATGAATATCTTGAATTCTTTAAAATCATAAGTGCGTGAAAAGTACATAATCATCTTCTAGTTTACAAATGAATCCCTAAACATGGTTATATATGCAACTACAAACATTCCTGCTAAGATTTTCATAATTCAAACTTAAGGTGTCGGCATAGGACCTAATAACGATCACATAACTGACACTTAGATTGAGGTCCTAACCTAAAATAGGGCAGCACTAGGGCACAAGTGCCCAAGTCCTCCCCCCTATTTTAGGTAGGGCTTATCATTATAGCACCCCTAGGTCCTATTCATCATAAAACTTCAGGGTTTTCTGATCAGAAATCAAAATTAACATGCAATATGCTTATAATATGTTCTAAGGACCTAAGAGCTAAACCTTAAGAGGGAAAAGCCCCCAAGGGAACATTTTCTGACATAACATTTAGCCTCCACTTTAATGTATGTATAAACACAAGGCTAATACATGCATTAAAGTATGGTCAACAAACACAACAAACACACCAAGCATGGTGAAGAAATGTCAAACACATTGAGTATAGTAATAGGCACGCAAAACATGGAGAAGACAATTACAATCATGCAAAACATGGAGAAGACAACATTAAAGACACAACGAATACAATGAATGCAATGGTTATTTCTTTTTCATTTTCTCATATATATATGAATGCAAATACATAGAATGTAACAATGCAACATACAACCCCAAAGGGAAAACACGCCATAAAAAACCTCAAGTGTAAGTGGAGCACGTCACTACACATACATGGGAGGGGAAAGCATGCCATACAAAGCCCAAGTGGGGGTTAGCCACACAAGGGGTAAACCACATGGAAGACAGATGGAAGACATGGAGAAAACATGGCAAACAAGGTGATAGAAGGAACTTATTGCTAAGCCCCCACCATCTCCGGCATATTACAGGCACACACCGACGATTGGGCTTCACCACAATAATCACCGAAGACACGCTTAAGGGTTAGGATAGTCTTAGATCCACCCTGCCTCCTTAGAGGACTTTTAGAAAATGACAGGATGTGCAATCTCCTTGAGAAATACGCAATGCCCACCTCCACAGAGGGCTTAAAATAAGAAGGATATGCATGATATCCTGCCTCCACAGAGGGCTTGAAATAAGAAGGATATGCATGATATCCTGCCTCCACAGAGGGTTTTATTGATTGCAATATAGAAAGAAAGATGTGCATGTACGAGGAGATACAACATCCTGCCTCCACAGAGGACTTAAAAACACACTTTGTTAGTACCAAAATCATCAAACAACTTAGCTTTATATGCCCCCACCTTAAGGTGGTTGATATCATGTAATGATATCAAGCACATTAAGGTAGGAAGAAAAAACACAAGAGAACACGAGCTCTTGCAAAGCCCATGACCCCCAGAGGTGACATGTACTTTACGATCGCCAAATGTTCCCACAAACACACAATTTCCTGCAAGAAAAGGTCTTAGCATCTATATAATCATGATAAAAGACAATGCATATGATCATTCACATAGAGAGCCAAGGTTATACTACGGATTCAAAGACCAAGTATAACTGTGGGGCTATACCACAGAAATCTCAAAACTGAGTGTAACCAAGGCGAGATTCAAAGATAAACAAAATGCACGGAGCAACAATATCATTATGGTTTGTAAGTGTGATAAGACAACATCAAGATATCACACAGAGTGATTCTACTAGCCAAGTGTCAGATAATATATATTCCAACCCCATCGTCATGTATGGACTTGGTCCATTTTTTGATTTCTCAGCAAAGGTACACTAGGTTCGTATCAGTATAATATGTTTTTCATCATCCGCCCACTAGATAAAACCACTAGAGGAAGGTAAACAATAAATCAAGAGAGGAGAATCAAGTGTCTTAGGGACAGTCACTTAGGAGGGTGCCCCTAAGTCACCAACCATAATGCTATGTTCGTCAGACACAACACACAATATTGTACACAATAATGTCATGACGGCAACTGAATGTGAGAATGGTATCAAGAACATGTCTTCACTGTCTCATACACAAGTATCAACACCTATACCAACTACTAGATTATCTACATTCACATCTACAATTTTAACAACTAATGCAAATGCTTGTAGTAATTATACCATTGGTATTGGAGTATCTAATGGAACTAGTTCACAAAATTACAAAGTAGTGGGATTTAATTATAAGAATTTGGTTTCTAAGGGGATCTCTTTTATGAATAATTGTTCTCAACCACCTATCCATTCCACTTATTCTCAGCCACCTATTACCTATTCGCAACCACTTTCCACCTATCACTATGTCCAACCACCATTGAACTATGCACAACTGCCGCTTATCACAACTCAGGCTCAATCAACCCCTCACTTTGGTTCTAATTCCTTGCAGCAAACTGTATCTCCCAATGATGCTGTCTTAAACCAAATTCTACAGGGCATGACTGCTTTACAACAAAAGGTGACAAATTTGACAAATTCTTCACAACCTAGTATACCAACTTATCATGCCCATAATCTCTTATATTATGCAATTTTGAGAAATCCTATGCCTGAGAGGTTTGAGACCCCTTACTTTGAAAAATATGGTGGAAAAGGTGATCCTAATACTCATGTGGCAGCATTCATAGGTATGTGTAGCAATTTCTACTTTGAAGAGGACTTATTAGTAAAAAATTTCCCATGATCTCTCAAAGATACTGCTTTAGAATGATTTTGCTCTTTACCTCTGAATTCAATACACTCTTTTTCACAATTAGTTGATCAATTTTTACAACATTTTCAAGCAAACATTGGACGTCAAGTCTCTTTGATTGATTTAGTTCATTGCAAGCAAGGTCCAAAAGAGAAGTTAACTTATTTTATTAGTCAGTACCAAGCTCTATACGCGCAAATTCAATATCAAATGAAAGATGAGGATGTTCAAAAAGTGTTTATTACAAATCTACAACCTAACATCCATGATAAGATCATCTTGATGAAGTATAACACCTTTCAACATTTATGTACCACCCTTCGTGATTATCAACTTTTGTCTAGTCAGTATGAAAACCAAAACTCATCGGCACAAGTTGGTCAATCCACGGGTGGACCATCACAAAACAACTTTAAAAGAAATAATAGGAGTTTCATCAAGATTAATGGACTAAATTCAAATAACTTTTCTCAAGTGTCTTCTATCACTAATCCGAAGAAGGCACCATATCAGCAAAGAAAGTTTACTCTGATATCTGAGTCTTATCATTCTATCATGAATCAAGTTGTGAGCAATAATATTATGAAGCTTCCCCTGATTAAACCTTTGGATCCTAACAAAACTCAAGGACCTTATTTTCGATGCTAATGCCTTTTTTCATTATCATTAGACACAAGGACATGATATTGAATGATGTATGCATCTTAAACATGAAATACAAGACCTCATTGACTCAAATGTTATACAGGTATTAGGTGTGAATGATAATGGAAATAAGTCAGTTGCTTCACCGAATTAGAATTTACAAATCTTTACTAATCCTTTCCCTAAGCATACTGATAACAATATGATGGAACAAGGTTTAGTGGAAGTAGACGATGAAGATTATTTGGAATATGATAACATCATGGGTATAATAGAAGTGGATAAGGATAAATTGGATAACCCACCTCATCCATGCAGAAAAGGAATATATGCCAAGGTTCCTCTTCTGTTATCTTTACAAGGATTGGGAGATAACCAAAATGCATCAAAAAGACAAATAGAACAACCGATACAAGTAATTATGACAAAAGAAAAGAGCGAGATAGTACAAGATGATTCTTGTTACTATGGTAGACAAAATCAACAATAAAAACTCACTAAAAATTAGAAAAGAGTAGGATGATTATCATTAGTTGGAAATAATAGTGGTTCTCCTCATAAGCAACAAAAGGTCTTTCTTACACAAGAATTTGAGAAACAAGCATTACATGGATTTTTTGACAATAAACAAGACCCTCACAAGAACCAGTCAACCTTCATGCAAAGCCTGATCAAATACATTTCCAAGAGGTTCGTAAGTTATAAAATTTAGTACGATGGTCCCTACAGGTAAGTATTTCTAACCCTTTATCTCTCGTGATGTACTTCCCATGTGATGTGTTATGTGTTGTTTAGGCCTCCTGGGATGACCCTTGATTCTCTTGTAAGGTCTAGGATACCAGGAGACCGTCCTCATTGTGATCCTTCTTCTATATTGTTTCTCCTCTATTTTTCACTATAGTGTGTTGTGTCTTACGGACATAGCGTTGTGGTTGGTGACTTGGGGGCACCCTCCTACATGACTGTCCCTAAGGCACTTATTTATCCTTTCTCAATTTATTGTTTCCCTTCCTCTAGTGTTTCTATCTAGTGGGCGGATGATGAAAAACATAATATACTCATACAAACCTAGTGTCCCTTTAGCAAGAAATAAAAAAATGGACCAAGTCCATAGATGACGATGGGGTTGATATATATTATCTAACACTTGGCTAGCAGAATCGATCCGTGTGATCTTGATGTTGTCTTATCACACTTACAAACCATAACAATATTGTTCCTCCATGCACTTTGTTTATCTTTGAATCTCGCCTTGGGTACACTCAGTTTTGAGATTTCCAGGGTATAGCCCCATGGTTATACTCGATCTCCGAATTTGTAGTATAACCTTGGCTCTTTGTGTGATTGATCATATGCATTGTTATTTATCATTATTATATGAACACTAACACTTTTCTTGCAGGAATGTGTTTGTGGGAACATTTGGCAATCATAAAGTACATGTCACCTCTGGGGGGCATGGGCTTTACGAGAGCTCACGTTCCCTTGTGTGTTTTCTTCCTGCCTTAACATGCTTGATATCGATACCTGATATCAACCACCTTAAGGTAGGGGCATATATAAGGTAAGCTGTTTATTTTAGATGTTATCAATGTGCTTGTTCTCAGGTGCAGTCTTAAAGACTGGTGGCGATGAGTCCCTCTTGCACTTTGAGATTTGTTTGAAATCTATTGCAATCATTTAAGCCCTCTACGGAGGTGGAGATCGTGTATTTCTCGTGGAGAATGCACATCCTGTCATTTTCAAAAGTCCTCTGCGGAGGCAGGGAGTGGTTTTGTGACTAATTCAACCCTTAAGCATGTCTTCGGTGATTGTTGTGGTGAATCCCAATCATCGGTGTGTGCCTGTAACGTGCCTAAGATGGTGATGAACCTAGAAATAGGAACACTCCATCGCTTGTCTGCCATGTTTTCTCCTTGTCTTCCAAGTGTATGTGTATTGTGTTTTTGTTCCCACATATAGTTTATAGACCAGTGACAATGAGTCCCTCCTATGCTTTGGGATTTGTATGGCATTCTTGATTTGTATGGCATGTATTGCATGTGTGTTGCCCCATATGTAGTCTTAAAGACTGGTGGTGATGAATCCCTCCTACAATATGGGTTGTGTGTTTACTTTCCTTTTACTTGCATCTGCATTTCATATATATGAAAATGAAAAAGAAAAATAAAATCATCATTGTCTTCTCTACATTCACTATGTTTTACATGTCTTCAATGTTGTCTTCTCTATGTTTTGCATGACTGTAACTATCTTCTCTATGTTTTGTGTGCATGTTAATGTCTTCTTTGTGGTTGGCGTGTCTTCTATGTGCTTGGCATGTTTTCTATGTTTGTTGACCGTACTTTAATGCATGTATTGGCCTTGTGTTTATACATACATTAAAGTGGGGGCTAAATGTTACATCAAAACATATCCCCTTGGGGACTCTTCCCTCTTAAGGTTTAGCTCTTAGGTCTTTAGAATGCATTTAGATCATCTTGCATGATAATTTGACATCCTGATGAGAAAAACCTGAAGTTTCATGGCAATTTGGACTTAGGGGATGCACTTAACATAAATCTTACCTGAAATAGGGGGAGGACTTGGGCACCTATGCCCTAGTCCTGCCCTATTTTAGGTCAGGACTAATTCGAAAGTGTCAGTTTATGACTATTATTTAGGTCCTATGCTGACACGGTAAGTTTGAATTACAAAATTCTTAGTGGTAATGGTTGTAGTTGCATATATAAGCATGTTTAAGCATTCATTTTTAAACTAGATGGATTTTAGCATACTTGTGATTCTAGAACATTCAAGATATTCATTGTGTAGCAGAGCATAAAATTATTTTTGTGTTTGTATTTACAGATTTGGCATCCATCTCCTCATGGCATGAAGAGCATCTTCCTCCCATGAGATCTTCACTACAAGGTGATATCAATTGTGTTTTCTATCATTTATCATTTGGATTTTGCCTCTATCCCATAGGGATATGCAGTCTTTATCTAACAATAGTGTTCGGAAGACTTGAATGTCTCTTCGGGGCTTGATTGAGGCGAGCCTCTAAACACCACAACACCAACCCATTTTTTTGTGATTGTAGGTTATAGATTATGAAAGTAGAAAAAGTGGAGTTGCAGGAGAGTAGTGCAAACTATTGGAATTGCAGATCAGAGAAGAAAATAGGGACTTGGACTCGGGCTCCTACTCATTAGTCCTTCGGATCCCACAATAGGAAAATCTCTAGAACAAGAACAGGTTGTAGACAAGGTTTCCAAATCTCAACAAAAACTATGGCACTAGACTAGGGTGCCCACTCATTAGTCCCTGAATTTTCCACTTTCTGAACTTCAAAATATGGTATGCATTTGATTGTCATTTGATATCTTTGGGTGCGATCATTTTTTGTAATTTGTCTGTTTGTTCATGAATTTAAATAATTAAGATTTTGAGCATAATTAGGCTTAATTGAACAACTAAATCACACAATTCAAATCTTCCCCTATGTTCCAAGTGACAAAAAGCCTATAGTAGACTTCCTACTCAGCTGGATGTCTTTGAATGTTTAGTGGGGAAAGGAGGATCAACACAAACCATTGAAATCAAACCCTCTTCACATTTTACCCTAAACATTGATAAGGCAACAATTGATGTTGCTGTGATAAAATATTTAGTCATGTTTAATAAAGCCTTGATTAAAATTATTGATGATCTTCTAGACACTCTAGCTAGCATAATGAATACAAGAAAAGAAGGGGCTATGGAAAAAGATGTTGAAATAAAAGAATATGTTCTGTTAAAATTCTGTCCTAGCATCACTCGTGAAGAAAGAACCAAACCCACTAAGATACTTAGTGAGAAATGTAAAACAAAGAAAAGGGTAAACACTTTAATATCTGGTGACATTGAAAACTTAGTGAAGGAAACTGAGGAAATAACACTGAGTATGCTCCATGAGCTACATATTTCAACTGTGATGGACACTGATGAAGAGGAGTGAAACACATAATAGAATGTTGATAATGTTTCTCTAGAAGTGAATATTGAGTAGAGCATGGACCAAGGTATAGTCACTCCTCCAGAAAATCTAGGAAAGGATGAAGAAATGTGTAAAGGGTAAAATTTGTATAGTTGAGTTTTGATAGTTTTTTGTATGTATCCTCCTTTCACCCTTTCATTCAAGGACCTAGGATCGAGTTACAATGTACTATCCTATCCTACATCACTCTGAGATGTAGGGAAACTTGGATTTTTATGATTTGATTGCCAATTATATTCTCTTATGCTCAATTATACCTTAAAACCCTAATTATGCAAATACAACATCAAACAGATGAATATCGTAAAATGCTACTACAGAAAGATGTAAAATAACAAATAATTATGCACCTATTTTTGGGGTTTAGAAGAGGAACAATCGGGGACTAAAGAGTAAATGTCCAAGTCCAATGCCCTACTTTTTGTTAGGAATTGCAAATAAGATCTGCAACCTATTCCTGATGTACTAAAGTTTTTCCTGTGACAAAACTTTGAGGACTAATGAGTAGGCGCCCTAGTCCAGGGAGCTCTTTTCTTCTTTGATCTACAATTTCGACACTCTGTTGTACCCTCCTACAACTTCAGTTTGTCTATAGCTTCAACCTATAACCTGCAATCATGAAAACTTTGGGAGGGGGGTTGTGGTGTTTAGAGGCTTACCTCAGTCAAGCCCCGGAGAGACATTCAAGTCTTCTAAACACCGTTGTCAAATAGAGAGTGTATGCCCTTGTGAGGTAGAGGCAAAAACCAAATGATAAATGTTCAAAAACACAAATGATGTTACCTTGTAGTGAAGATCTCATAGGAGGAAGAAGCTCTTCATGCAATGAGGAGATGATTTCTCAAATATGTAAACACAAACACATAGACAACACAAATCTACTCTTGCAACATGATGAAAGCCTTGAATCACCTTTAGAATGCTAGTTGAAATATTTTAATCATCTATTCATAATCTAGTTTACAAATGAATGCCTAAACATGCTTTTATATGCAACTACAAACACTCCCGCAAAGAATTTTGTAATTCAAACTTACCATGTCGGTATAGGACCCAAATAACGGTCACAATCCAGCACTCAAAATTTGGGACTGACCCAAAATAGGGTAGGACTAGGGCATGGCCACCCAAGTCCTCCCCCCTAGTTTAGGTAGGGTTAGGTTCAAGGGGTCCCCCTAGGCCCCATTTGACATGAAACCCAGGGTTCATTCCATCGAGATGTTGAAATAAGATGTAAGATGTCCTAAATGCATGGTAAAGACTCGAGAGCTAAACCTTGTGAGGGAAAAGCCCCCAAGGGGATATTTTCTGACGTTACATTTAGCCCCCACTTTAATGTATGTATAAATGCGAGGCCAATACATGCATTAAAGTATGGTCAACAAACACAACAAACACGCCAAGCACGGAGAAGACATGCCAGACATATTGAAGACAATGATAGGCACACAAAACATGAAGAATACATTGAATACATAGAAGACACATTAATGCATAGAAGACAGGAATGATTTATTTTCTTTTCTTTTTCTCATATATATGAAATGCAGATGCAAGTACAAGAAAGTAAACAAGCCTCCCATAATGTAGGATGTACTCATCGCACAGGTCTTTAAATTGCATATGGGGCAACACACACACAAGACACACCAAACCTCCCATAATGCAGGATGCACTCATCGCATAGGTCTTTAGACTCCCTATGGGGCAACAAACATGCCAAACAAAGTAAGAATACCAAAACACACACACTTTGAAGACACGAAGAAAACATGGTAGACAAGCGATGGAGTGTTCCTATTTCTAGGTTCATCACCATCTCAGGTACATTACAAGCACACACTAAGGATTTGGCTTCACCACAACAATCACCAAAGACATGCTTAAGGGTTGAGTTAGTCATAGAACCGCTCCCCACCTCTACAGAGGGCTTAAAATAAAAAGGATATACGTGATATCCCACCTCCGTGGAGGGCTTCAAATAAAAAGGATATACATGATATCCCACCTTTGTAGAGGGCTTAAATGATTGATTGATTGATTGTAAACAAAACCAGAGTGCAGGAAGTACTCATCGCACTAGTCTTTAAACTGCACCTGAGGGCAAGTACATTGCTAACATCTACAACAAACAGCTTACCTTATATATGCCCCCACCTTAAGGTGGTTGATATCAGGTATCGATATCAAGCACATTAAGGTAGGAAGAAAACACACAAGGGAACATAGACTTTCACAAAGCCCATGCCCCCCAGAGGTGATATGTAATTTACGATCGCTAAATGTTTCCACAAACACATCCCTGCAAGAAACATGTTAGTGTCTACATAATCATGATAAACAACAACATCAATGCATATGATTGACCACACAAAGAGCCAAGGTTATACTACAAATTCAGAGTTCAAGGATAACCATGGGGCTATATAATGAAGATCTCTAAATTGAGTACCACCAGGGCTAGATTCAAAGACAAACAAAGTGTTCAAAGCATCAATATTGTTATGATTTGTAAATGAGATAAAAACATCATCAAAATCACTACTCAGAAAGCACGAGTGCTTACACTACCCAAGCATCAGATAAGATATACAACCCCATCATCATATTAGGAACTAAGTCAAATTTTTTGTTTCTTGCGTAAGGGACGCTAGGTCCGCATCAATATAAATGTTTTTCATCATCTGCCTGCTAGATAGAAACACTAGAGGAAGGGAAACAATAAATCAAAGAGGGGAAACAAGTGTCTTAGGGATAGTTACATAGAAGGGTGCCCCCAAGTTACCAACCGCAATGCTATGTTTGTAAGATACAACATACAACAATGAAATCAGAGAGAGAAGCAATATAGAAGAATGATGATACAAATAGAAGAAGGTCACAACAGAGGCAGTCTCCTGGTATCTTGGACCTTACAAGAGAATCAAGGGTCATCCCAGGAGGCCTAAACAACACATAACACATCACGAGAGAGATAAAGGGTTAATGATACTTACCTGGTAGGATCTTCGTATTAGATTTTTGAACTTGCTAACCTCTTGGAGAGGTACTCGATCATGTTTAGTGCAAAGTTTGAGTGGTTCTTATGAAAGTATTGTTTATTATCATATGATGCTTGTTCCTTAAATCCTTGTTTAAATGAGACTTTTTGTTGCTTATGAGAGGGAGAACCACTAGTATTTCCAATTCCTGACAATCGTCTTACTCTCTTCTGATTTTTAGCGAGTTTTCATTGTTGATGTCATCTAACACAGTAGCAGGAATCATCCTATACCATCTCGCTCATTTGTATCGGTTGTTCTATTTGTTTTTTTGATGCATTTTGGTTGTCTCCCAATCCATATAAGGATAACAGAGGAGGAACCTCAACATAAATTCCATTTCTTCATGGATGAGGTGGGTTATCCAACTTTTCTTTATCCACTTCAATCATACCTATGATATTATCATAGTCTAAATAATCATCATCAACTACTTCTACTAGTCCTTGTTACAACACATTGGCATTAGTATGTTTAAGAAAAGGATTAGTGAAGATTTGTAAATTTTGGTTCGGCAGAGCAACTAACTTATTTCAGTTATCATTCACACCTGATACCTGTAGGATATTTGAATCAATGAGGTCTTGTATTTCATGTTTAAGATGCATACATCATCCAGTGTCATGTCCTTGTGTCTGATGAAAATGACAAAAGGCATTAGCATTGAAGTAAGGTCCTTGTGCTCTACTAGGATCGATAGGCTTAATCGGTGGAAGCTTCAAGATGTTATTACTCACAGCTTGATTCATGATAGAATGATAAGACTCAGATACCGGAGTAAACTTTCTTGGTTCATATGATGTCTTCATCGGATTTGTGATAGAAGACACATTATAAAAGTTGTTCGTATTTGGTCCATTAATCTTGATGAAACTCCTATTATTATTATTCCTCTTAAGTTGTTTTATGATAATCCACCCATGGATTGACTAACTTGAGCCAATGAGTTTTGGTTTTCATACTAACTAGACAAAAGTTGGTAATCACAAAGGGCGATGCATAAATGTTGAAAGGAGTTATACTTCATCAAGAGGATCTTATGTTAGGTTGTAGATTTGTAATAAATACCTTCTGAACATCCTCATCTTTCATCTAATACTAAATTTGTGTATATAAAGCTTGATACCGACTAATGAATTTAGTTAGCTTCTCTTTTGGACCTTGCTTGTAATGAACTAAATCAATCAAAGAGACTTGAGGTCCAATGTTTGCTTGAAAATGTTGTAAAAATTGATTAATCAATTGTGAAAAGGAGTGTATTGAATTCAGAGGCAAAGAGCAAAACCATTCTAAAGCAGTATCTTTGAGAGATCGTGGGAAAAGTTTTACCAACAAATCCTCTTCAAAATAGAAATCACTACACATAGCTGTGAATGCTGCCACATGAGTATTAGGATCACCTTTTCCACCATATTTTTCAAAGTGATAAGTCTAAAACCTCTTGGGCATAGGAGTTCTCAAAATTGCATAAGAAAGGGGATTACGGGCATGATATGTTGGTATATTAGGTTGTGAAGAATTTGTCAAATTTGTTACCTTTTGTTGTAAAGCAGTCATGCCCTATAGAAGTTAGTTTAGGATGGCATCATTGGGAGATGCAGTTTGTTGTGAGGAGGTGATTAAGCTTGAGATATGATAGGCAGAGGCTGTGAATAGGTCAACGGTGGTTGGACATAATGGTAGGTGGTAGGTGGTTGAGAATAACTATATGTGATGGGAGGTTGAGGATAACTGGGATAAAGAGGTGGTTGAGAGCAGTTATTCATAGAAGAGGTCCCCTTAGAAACCATATTCTGATAATTAAATCCCACAACTTTTTAATTAGTTCCATTAGATACTCCAATACTAGTAGTAGCATTACAAGTATTTGCATCAGTTGTTAAGATCGTTGATGTAAAGGTAGATATTCCCATAGTTGGTATAGGTACCGCTACTTGAGTATGAGATGGTGGCAAAGTGTTATTTATCAATTTTACACATTCAGTCACTGGCATGATATTGGTTTGTACAATATGTGCTAAACCATGGATTGCATTAACACCATCTTGTCCCTCTTTTATCAATTCTCTTACATGGTGAATCACAGGTACAACTTCTTTAGTTATCCTCTCAGTTTGCACATAGTCTTGAAATTGAGCCAGGTCTTTATCAAGTTTTTATATTTTCTCATCAGATACATATCATGTCGCTTCAATAGTATCAACATCATGAAAAGTTTTATCTTCCATGATGGGTGTAATATCTTGTAACATTTGAGTCTCTCCTTTTGTAAAGAAGGTGTTCAATGTGCCAACTTCTTCAAGAGTACTAGATCCCATGTGTCTTATGCTTCTTCTTAAAGGAATATTTCTCTTAGGGCAATGAGTTATTAGACTCATACAAATCTAAGATGATGACAAGTTAAAACCTAATGAAAATACACTAAAATATGTAATTTTTTCACCAAATCTTAATGTAAAAGAGCATGACAAAGGGTGTTGTGAGGAAAACGATGATGGAAATTAAATTATATCAGTAATAAAAGCCACCTAATGCCAAATATCCATCACAACACACTTATAGTGTCACCCAAGGTCAAACCCTAGTGAAAATATAGCAAAAATATGCAATTTTTCAACTCCAAGACCTAGAAAAAGGGTGTTGTAAAGAATTTTCAGAGGTACAAAAAATAATAGCAATGATATCAGTCACCTCAATCCATAAAATCTGTTACAACACGCTTAGGGTGCAAACTAGGCCAAACCCTAGGGCAAAAATAGCAAAAATAAGCAATTTTTCACCAAATTTTCAATACAAGAGGCCAATAACTAGGTGTTGTAAAGAATTTTAGGAGGGAAAGTAGATAATACACTTGATATAGTTCAATAAGTGCAAAAATATTCTTTACAACATGCCTATAGTGCAAATTTAAAGAGTCGATAAGGCCAAATCTAGTGAAAATCAATGTTTTTCAAGCCCTAGGTTTGAGATCTTGATATAAATTACTATATGAATGTTTTGCAAGCTTATATATGATCAAAATTACATGTTATCAGATCTGAAAATGATTTCCAAGTCCTAACATGCAAAATGCTAGTGCAAATCTAGTGAAAAATCAATGAAAATGCTAGTTTTTGTTGAAATTTTCTATGTAAAAATGCAAATTTTTAAAATCTAAATGCAAATTTGTTCTAAAATGCAACACTACAGCCAAATGAAAATTTGAATGAGCCTCTAAAATCAGTAGAAAAATCTGAAACAAGATTTTACCTACAAACCCTAGATTTTGGAATTACTAGGTTATATGCAAAATTCACAATTTTCAACAAAACCCTAGCAATTTTATGATGAAAATGCAATGCAAACTAATGAATTTTTGTAATTTTCTACAATTTAATTCAGATCTAATGCCAAAATCAGAAATTTAATGAAATTCAAATTAATTGATGCAAAATAGAAACCCTAGCATGCAATTTTTTTCCAATTTTTCAATTTTTTTGTAAGTTTTCCAATGCAATAAGATGAATGACTATGTGAATGAATGAAATCACTGTAAATATAAAGAAAAACACTCATCAAGGTGTAAATAAGTCCAATAACATAGGTTCACCAAAATGTAAAGGGTAAAATTTGGATAGTTGAGTTTTGATAGTTTTGTGTATGTATCCTCCTTTCACCCTTTCATTCAAGGATCTAGGGTCGAGTTACAATGTACTATCCTATCCTAGGTCACTATGAGATGTAGGGAAAATTGGATTTTTATGATTTGATTTCCAATTATCTTCTCTTATGCTAAATTATACCTTAAAAGCCAAATTATGCAAATATGATAGCAAACGGATGAATATCAAAAAATGCTGCTACAGAAAGATGTAAAATAACAAATAACTATGCACCTATTTTCAGGGTTCAGAAGAAAAATAGTTGGGGACTAAAGAGCAGGCACCCAATCCAATTCCCTACTTTTTTTTGGGATCTGCAAACTAGATCTGTAACCTGTTCCTGTTGTACTGAAGGTTTTCTCGTCACAAAACTTTGAGGACTAATGAGCAGGTGCCCTAGTCTAGGGAGCTATTTTATTCTATAATATGTAATTCTGACACTCTGTTGTACCCTCCTGCAACTTCACTTTGTCTGTATCTTCAACTTGTAACTTGCAATCATGAAAACTTTGGGAGGGGGGTTGTGGTGTTTAGAGGCTTGCCTCAGTCAAGCCCCGGAGAGACATTCAAGTCTTTTGAACACCATTGTCAGATAGAGAATGCATGCCCTTATGAGGGAGAGGCAAAAACCAAATGATAAATGCTTGAAAACCCAAATGATGTTACCTTGTAGTGAAGATCTCATGGGAGGAAGAAGCTCTTCATACCATGAGGAGATGATTGCTCAAATCTGCAAACACAAACACATAGACAACACAAATATACTATTGCAACATAATGAAAGCCTTGAATCACCTTTAGAATGCTAGTTGAAATCTTGTAATCATCTAGTCGTAATCTAGTTTACAAATGAATTCCTGAACATACTTTTATATGCAATTACAAACACTCCCGCCAAGAATTTCATAATTCAAACTTATCGTGTCGGCATAGGACCCAAATAACTGTCACAAGATGACACTCAAAATTTGGGACTAACCCAAAATAGGGCAAGACTAGGGTGCGGGCGTCTAAGTCCTCCCTCTATTTTGGGTAGGGATAGGTTCAAGGGGTCCCCCTAGGCCCCATTTGACATGAAACCTAGGGTTCATTCCATCGAGATGTTGAAATAAGATGTAAGATGTCCTAAATGCACACTAAAGACCTAGGAGCTAAACCTTGTGAGGGAAAAGCCCCCAAGGGGACATTTTTTGATGTTACTGTAATGTCAGAAAATGCCCCCTTGTAGGCTTTTCCCTCATAAGGATTAGCTCCTAGGTCTTTAGAGTGCATTTAGGACACTTTAGTTCATATTTTAGCATCCCGATGGAATGAGACGTAAGTCCCATGGAAAATGGGACCTAGGAGGACCCCTTGAGCTATACCCTACCTAAAATAGGGGGGGAAGACTTGGGCACCCATGCCCTAGTCCTGCCCTATTTTGGGGCAGCCATAATTTCTGGGTGTCAATTTATGACCGTTAGTTCTTTTGCCAACACGGTAAAGTTTGATTTTTAAAATCTTGGCGGGAATGCTTGTAGGTGCATATATAAGCATGTTTAGGCATTCATTTGTAAACTAGATGATCATTGTGAACTCTAGGCATTCTCAAAGTGATTCAAGGCTTTCTATTGTGTTGCAAGAGGAGGATTGTATGTTTTATGTGTTGATATTTGCAGATTTAAGCTTCAATCTCCTCCTGGCATGAAGAGCATCTTCCTCCATGAAAGCTTCACTACAATGTGACATATCATTGTGTTTTTATCATTGATTCCTTTGTTTTTGGCCTTTGTCTCACAAGGGTACACCCTCTTTATCTGACAACGGTGTTCGGAGACTTAAGTGTCCTCTGAGGTTTGACTGAGGCAAACCTCTAACACCACAACCCCCAAACCAAGTCCTATGATTGCAGGTTATAGGTGTCACATTTGGGAAAACTGGAGTTGCAGGAAGGAGCCGTAGGTATCAAGGATTCAGGATCTAAAGAAAAGTCAAACAAAGGAGCATTTCTAGGACTAGGGTGCCCACAACAGTGTCCTCCGTAGATAGATTTTAGGAAATAGAAGTTACAGGGTTGATCAGTGTCGAAAGGAGATCCAGATTCCCTGAAAAAGTGGGTACCTTGGACTTAGGTACCTGTACCAGTGTCCCCAACTATTCTACCTCTAAACGCTAAAAAAAGGTATTCTATGATTTGTCATTTTACTCTTGTCTGCAAGATCTTTTTTAGTCTTTCATCAATTTGTTGTTGTATTTGCATAATTAGGGTTTTAATGGTTAATTGGACATAAGAGGAGGAAAATTAATAATTGAATTCTCCAATCCAAGTTTCCCTTCATTTTCAAGTGACCTAGGGTATGATAGTGCTCGCCACTCCACCCTAGATCCTTCAATGTTTAGTGGAGAGGCGGATTTTAACATCTAAACAACAAAAGATTAACAAAATCTAATTTTAACCTAAACATTTTGGTGAACCCATGTATTTGAACTTAAATTACAACTTGATGAGTATTTGTCTTCAGATTTGGTGTTATTTCATTCATTTATTTGGTCATTTAATTTGTTGCATTGAGAAAATTTCAAAAAAATTGAAAAATTTGGAAAAATACAAAAAAATTGCATTGTTGGGCTTACTAAATTGTGTCAATGTTGGGACTGAAATTCCCAAGGTAATTTTTGGCAAATATTAAGTGATGTAGAGCACACAGTGGAAGTCAAACAATTGATACCATACTTCACAACAATGGGCTTCTATCCCACAGTTCAGACAGATTAATCCTTAATCAGCTTTAAAAATCTACTCTCTAGGTCCAAACAACACCAAAACATATATATTCTGCACTATCGGTAAGACAACTAATGTCGGAAAGACTTTCCCAAGTCTTACCATAGACCTATCTTACACTGATGTGTCCCAGACACCTCCTTTGCTATGACTTTTTCCATCGACGTAACTTAAAACTCTTCCATCAATCTACATCTCTTACTAATATGCCAAAAGATTGTATATACAAGACATGACTTGTTATCACCGGTTCTCTTTACCATTTCTACCAGTCACCTTTTGTTGATAACTGAGAGGGGGGGTGAATCAGTTATCCTTAATTCGCTTTCAGTTCAAACACTTATATCCACTTTTATTAATCAATAGCATTGCAATTAATTATTCATGGAACCATAAGACATAAACACTAGAGCAAATACACATCAACACATGAAACACCAAGATTTTGACATGGAAAACCTAGTTAAGGGAAAAACCATGGGGTGATTAACCCAAGGATTATTCTCTATTAGAAGAATAATAAAAATGGATGACACATGCCAATTAGGGCTCACTACCCGAGCACACTGCTCACAAGAGGCACACTGCCTACAAGAGACACATTGTCTACAAGATAACAAGTATTACAAACTTAAACTAGAGATTGACATCTTTACCATGCCTGGATCAGTTCCATTTTAGCCCAAAAACTCCTACTCTATCTTTTGCAGTTCTCTTCGCTACTTCGCTCACATCACCGCACGACACTCTTCAAAATGAATTCACAAACCTTTATTTATACAAGGCATCAACTTAGGAACAATCATCTAAGTCGACAAACACCTACAAGATCATTCACAAGACATGTAATACATCCGGTCGGCCTGTCTCAGGAAGAACACCAACAACCGGTGGTCTTTACATCAAATCCAAACTCTAACTTCAATGTGGACTGCCAATAAGAATTGTACACGATCCAAGGATCACCGAAACCTTTCCTGAGTCATCAAGAGCATCTGCACTTTATCAGCTTACTGGAATTCTTCTCTTCTTCATCTGGAACTTCAAGAACACAGTCTGTCACCACTGTCATAATGAAAAATGTTCTTTTGGACCTCCAAACAATGCACAAATCAAGTTGTCACTTCACACTGACTTCTTCAACACTCTCTCCAATCTGCAGAATGATCACCAGACCAATCTGTGACACTCTATCACCACTGAACACCTGCCGGAACTGGTTCTACACAAGTAGCCATAACTTCTTCAGATCTTCATGAGGACCTCTGAAATCTTAATTGGAACATCTCAAGACTCATATCTACAAACCCTTTAATCCATATCCTCTGATCCTCAACCTGTTGAGTACTTTGCCTTCTTCTCATCACTATTCTTCATTGTTCCTGATGGAGACTAATTTTCTCAATATCCTCAGCACACAGCTCATCCAATCCTTCTTATCAATGCAATATGAGTATGTTGACATCAATGACAACACTGGTTATCCTCATACTTGCAACAATCTCCCCCTTTGTCATTGATGGCAACATATGATGTGAAAAACCATCAAGACAAGAACTTCTCCTTTCTGTCACAGCTCCCTCTATCAGCAACAACTCTTCACATGTCTTCTCTTCCTTTACTGCTCCCCCTTTGATCATCAACCACTTGTTTTTCACATGTCTTCTCTCCCCCTTTGACATCAATGGAAAAGGACTCATACTTGCACTTCTAACACATCAGAATCATACCAGCTGCTCCCCCTTAGTAGCAGCTCCCCATCATCAATCTAGATCACAAGATATAACTATGATATCCACCAGACTGATGCACATCAGTGCATCCTAGTTCATCACCGGAGGGGCCATGACCCCTAACTTCTCCCTGAGATACTCAAAAGAGTTCTTGGGAAGAGGTTTAGTAAAAATATCTGCAAGCTAATCCTTGGAGGGCACATACTCCAATCTGACTTCACCCTTGTTCACTTGTTCTCTCAAAAAGTGAAATTTGATAGATATATTATGCTTGGTCTTAGAATGCAATACCAGATTCTTAGAAATATTTATTGCACTTGAATTATCATAGAAAATTGTGATAGGTTCCTCATATTCTACTTGAATATCTCTTAGCATTTGCTTCATCCACAAAAGTTGAGTGCAACTACCTACTGCTACAATGTATTCATCTTCTGTTGTAGACAGGGATATTGCTTCTTGTTTCTTGCTTAGCCAAGAAACCAACCTTTTTCCCAAAAAGAATGCTCCTCCACTTGTACTCTTCCTATCATCCACATCTCCTGCCCAATCTGCATCTGTATATGCATGAAGAGAAAAGTCATGATCTCTGGGATACCATAGGCCATACTCAACTGTTCCTTTCAAGTACCTAAAAATTCTTTTGATTGCCATGACATGAGATTCTCTAGGATCAGCTTAGAATCTTGCCACAAGACCAACAACCTACATTATATCTGGTCTAGTCTGAGTGAGATACAGTAATCCACCAATCATTGATCTGTACTTTGTCTAATCTGTCTTAGGAGAGTCATCATCTTTGCTCAACTTACATCTGGTAGCCATGGGAGTGTTCATTGGCTTTGAATCTTCCATTCCAAATTTCTTCAATAGTTCTTTCACATCTTTGGTCTGAGAGATAAAGATTCCTTTCTCTGTCTGAGTAATTTGCAGACCCAAGAAGAAATTCTTTTCACCGACCATTGACATTTCAAACTCACTTTTCATTTGGTTTGCAAAGGTTTTACACATACTGTCTCTTCCTCCAAAGATGATATCATCAACAAATACTTCAACAATCAAGATGTTTTCATGATCAATTTGGAAATATAGGTTACTATCAGTAGTACCTTTGTTGAAACCAATCTTCAAAAGATGTTTGTCCAGTCTCTCATACCATGCTCTTTGGGCTTGCTTTAGACCATACAGTGCCTTCTTTAATTTGTAGAACATATCACCATGCTCAGATAACTAAAATCCATCTGGTTGTTCAATGTACACCTCTTCTTCTAGGTCACCATTTAGGAAAGCAAATTTGACATCCATTTGATACACTTTGAAATCTTTGAAGGCAGCAAATGCAAGAAATAGTCTGACTGCTTCAATTCTTGCCACCGGAGCAAAGGTTTCCTCAAAATCAATCACTTCTATTTGAGAGTAGCCTTTGCAGACTAATCTGGCCTTATTTCTGATTACTTCACCAACTTCATTTAGTTTGTTCCGGAAGACCCATTTGGTTCCAATCACATTCTTGTTTCTAGGTCTAGAAACAATATCCCAAGTGTGATTTTTCTCAATTTGCATTAATTCTTCTTCCATTGCTTTGGTCCAATTTTCATCATTGCACGCTTCATTTATGGTCTTAGGTTTAATCTTTGAAATTAGACAACATTCATCTGAATTTTGAGCAACATTCCTTCTAGTTTGCACACCTTTGCTTTTGTCACCTATGATCTGATCTTCAGAGTGGTTCAGTCTTACATACCTTGGAACTTTGGGATTTTCTTGTACTTCTGCTTCTTGATCATGCTCATTTAGACCTGTCTCTTCTTCCTGATTTACCGGATCAGTCTGAATCTATCTTTCAGGAGAGGATGTAGCTCCTTGAACCAGAACATCATTCTGATCATCTTCATCATACTCATAAAATCTTGAGGGCTTCTCAATACCTTCATCAACCTTCACATTTGTACTTTCTATCATCTTTCTCAGTCTCTTATTGTAGCACCGGTATGCTTTGCTTTGAGTGGAGTATCCCAAGAAGATTCCTTCATCACTTCTAGCATCAAACTTTCCTAGATCTTCATCTCTTTTAATGTAACACTTGCTACCAAATACTCTTAAATATCTCACAATAGGAGTGATACCAAACCAAAGTTCATAGGAAGTCTTACAGGTATTGCTTCTGATTTGAACTCGATTGAGAGTGTAGACTGCAGTGCTGACAGCTTCTTTCCAAAACAT
Organism: Cunninghamia lanceolata; assembly: GCA_027924645.1. NCBI lineage: Eukaryota > Viridiplantae > Streptophyta > Pinopsida > Cupressales > Cupressaceae > Cunninghamia > Cunninghamia lanceolata. The sequence continues at coordinate 7,446,941 of BSBN01000396.1, read as the reverse complement.
TTGGGGAACATTTGCTTCCATCATCATTGTCCTGGATGCTTCCTAGATGGTCCAGTTCTTTCTCTCAACTACTCCATTCTGCTGTGGAGTCCTAGGAGCAGACAACTGTCTCTTTATACCATGTTTCTCACAAAAGTCTATGAATTCACCGGATGTGAATTCACCACCTCTATCAGACCTTAGACATTTTAGTTTCAATCCAGTTTGATTCTCTACCATAGCCTTGAAGATTTTGAACTTCTCAAAAGCTTCTGATTTCTCTTTCAGAAAGGTAACCCACATCATCTAGGAATGGTCATCAATCAGTAACATGAAATATCTATCACCTTGCATACTCTTGATTCTTGTCGGACCACATAGATCAGTATGAACTAACTCCAATAAACCGGTAGAGGACTGATCCTTGCTTTTGAATGAAACGCTGCTCTGTTTACCTAGCTGACATTCTTTGCACAGTTTACCAACTTTGGAAGATCTCTTACAGCCTAAGTATTGCTTATCTTGATGATGTTATCAAAATTTACATGACACATTCTTCTATGCCATAACCAACTCTGATCAACTTGAACAAACAGACAACTTTTATTAGTACCAACTAGATGGAAGATATTACCTTTTGTTTGAGTACCGGATGCAATCTCAGTTCCGGAGGTTTCAAAGATCCTGCATCTTCCAGTCTTGAACCGGAGATCATAGCCTTTGTCAACCAACTGACCAACACTGAGAAGATGGTGCTTCAATCCTTCAACATACAGTACATTACCGGTTTTGTTCTTTCCATCAAAAGAGATAGTTCCCCTACCTCTGATTCTACCAGCAGAATTGTCACCAAACTTTACCATTCCTCCTTCATACCTTTCCAAATCTAAGAACTTGTTCTTGTGTCCTGTCATATGGTGAGAGCATCCACTGTCAATAACCTAATCATCCTTTTCTTCAACTTGGGCAGCCAAAGCTCTTTCTACAACCTTATGATTGATAGATATTGGATCTTCTTCCTTGATGGCAATAAATACCCATTCATTTATGGATTTGTCTCCTATCTCTGGTTCATCATCTGTTACTCCTTCATTATCAACTTCTTCATGAACATAATAATAGTTCTTTTGGAACCTTTGTCTATTAGAATTTGACCTTGTAGATCTTTCCAGACATCTTGAGGCAAAGTGACCAATCTTATTGCAGTTGAAGCATTTAAAAGGTAATTTTCCTTCATACTTACCGAATCCTCTTGGCAGTCTTTTTGCAATGAGGCCTTCAAGTTGAGCTGTTTCTGCTTCTTCCTCTTCCATGTCTTTCCTTGCTTGATCATACCATGATAGCTTCCTTGAAGAGTTGTCTCCCAGATCAAATCTTTGTTTGCCTTTCACATAGGCACTGGCTTTGAATGCAGATTCAGTCTTGGGGGGATCATCTCCAAACTTGGTCATTTCAAATGTAGCTAGTTTGCCAGCCAATTGCTCTCTTGTGATAGTTGTATGGGCTCTAAATTCATCAATGGCAGCAACCTTGATTTTGTAGGCAGCAGGAAGGGATCTGAGAATTTTGCAAACAATCTCATTTTCATCCAAAATTCCACCAGCATTCCTAATTCCACACACTAGCTCATTTACTCTTGGCATAAAGGTAGTGATATTTTCATCATCTCTCATCTTCAATATTTCAAATTTCCCTTTGAGACTCTGCAACCTTGCACTCTTAACAAACTCATCTCCTTCATGCAGAAGTTCCAGTTTAATCCAGATCTCATAGGCAGTTGGTAGGTCAATAACATTTGAGAGCTTTGAGTCAGTTAATGCACTTAGAAGAGCTTCTTTAGTCCGCAGATTGTTTTCAACATCTGTGATTTCATTTAGAGTTGTTGGACCACCCTGTGGAGGTACATATGGTTTTGTGACCATGGACAAGTATGCTTTTCCCATACACTCCAAGTGACATTTCATGCGGCCTTTCCAAAGAGTGAAGTTGGTTCCATCAAACTTTAGACTGTCCTTCTTGTATGACGACATCCTAGATCTCCTCAATCGGTTAAGCTCTTTTTAGAGGAAGTCGGCTCTGATACCAATTGTTGATAACTGAGGGGGGGGTGAATCAGTTATCCTTAATTCACTTTCAGTTCAAACACTTATATCCTCTTTTATTAATCAATAGCATAGCAATTAATCATTCATGGAAGCATAAGACATAAACACCAGAGCAGATACATATCAACACATGAAACACCAAGATTTTGACATGGAAAACCCGATTAAGGGAAAAACCACGGGGTGATTAACCCAAGGATTATTCTCTGTTAGAAGAATAAGAAAAATGGATGGCACATGCTAATTAGAGCTCACTGCCTGAGCACACTGCTCACAAGAGGCACGCTGCCTACAAGAGACACACTGTCTACAAGATAACAAGTATTACAAACTTGAACTGAAGATTGACATCTTTACCATGCCTGGATCAGTTCCATTTAAGCCCAAAAACTCCTGCTCTACCTTTCACACTTCTCTTCACTACTTCACTCACATCACCACACGACACTCTTCAAAATGAATTCACAAACCTTTATTTATACAAGGCATCGACTTAGGAACAATCATCTAAGTCGGCAAACACCTACAAGATCATTCAGAAGATGTGTAATACATCCGGTCAGCCTGTCTTAGGAAGAACACCAACAACCGGTGGTCTTTACATCAAATCCAAACTCTAACTTCAATGTGGACCAAAAATAAGAATTGTACACGATCCAAGGATCACCGAAACCTTTCCTGAGTCATCAAGAGCATCCGTACTTTATCAGCTTACTAGAATTCTTCTCTTCTTCATCTGGAACTTCAAGAACACAGTCTGTCACCACTGTCATAATGCAAAAGGTTCTTCTAGACCTCCAAACAATGTAAAAATCAAGTTTTCACTTCACACCGACTTCTTCAACACTCTCCAATCTGTAGAATGAGATAATGTAATTCTGGAGCTCACCGGACCAATCTGTGACACTCTGTCACCACTGAACACCTGCCAGAACCGGTTCTACACAAGCAGCCATAACTTCTTCAGATCTTCATGCAGACCTCTAAAATCTTAATTGGAACATCTCAAGACTCATATCTACAAACCCTTTAATCTGTATCCTCTGATCCTCAACCTGTTGAGTACTTTTGCCTTCTTCTCATCACTGTTCTTCACTGTTCCTGATGGAGACTAATTTTCTCAATATCCTCAGCACACAGCTCATCCAATCCTTCTTATCAATGCAATATGAGTATGTTGACATCAATGACAACACTAGCTATCCTCATACTTGCAACAGTTACAATTGGCAAAAACCTTCTGAGGAAGACAGAAGAGGCCTTAACATTGGCTGCAGTAGCACAAGACAAAAATAGCTATAATCTAAGAAATAGAACAATAAATGCTAAACAAGGAACTCCCAGAAGTATATTTATAAAAAATTAGACTTCCGGTAAAAATGATAAAAGTAAAGCTGAGAAAACACGTCATGATATACCTCCTGTTGACACACTGAACAAAAAGAAGGACAACACAAAAACTGAGGAAAAGGGGCAAACAAAAGTTGATAGGTCGGAACTAAACATAAATCCCTCATTTGATATTGCTCAAGTTATTTCTCAAATGAAAATATCTATGCCACTTCTAGGAATGATGAAGGTGGAAAAATATAAAAATATAGTGGTGAAGATGATATCAAATTTATCAGACAAAAGACCCGAACAACATAGTCCTAAAATAAATGCGCAACAAAAATCTATCAAAATACCTGAGGTATACCTGGGTGAAACATTAATGAAAAATCCATCTCAAATATATCCATTCTATATTTCCTTACTGATAAACAACAAATTAGTCAGGAATTGTATGCTTGATTCAAGAGTAGTAGTAAACATAATGCCCATGGCTGTTATGAAAGAGTTAGGAATGTGACTGGATACTACATTCGGTAAATGTTATGCAATGGATAACAGATTTGTCCCTATTGTTGGAATCATGAAAGGTGTTGAGATAAAATTAGCATCTCATCTTGAAGCCTCTTATGAAATTAACATCACTGTGGTAGATATCCCACCTAACTACAAAATGTTGTTATCTAGACAATGGACTGCCATGGTGGGGGGAAGTGTGCAATTAGATTTATCTTATGCTACTATCCCATTGGGAACACAGTCAGTTAAACTCTATAGGGAGCCAAGGTATGAAGACATTATAGAGAAAATTAATCCAAATCAAATGATTTGTTTATGTGACACAGACTTTAGTATATTTAGGGTGGAAGGACAGTCTAAGTTGCATAATACAGACCCAATTTACTATGAAGCCAAAATTGATGAAAATGAAGTATAGACCATGTATTTCGATGGCACATGTAGTAAGGCAGGAAATGGAGCCAGGGTGTTGTTTATATCACTATCAGGAAAAACATTCAAATATTCTTTTTCTCTGAATTTTGAGTGCACAAATAACATAGTTGAATATGAAGCACTTTTAATTGGGCTAAACATTGCTAGAAAACACAAAATCAAATTGTTAGTAGTGTATGGAGATTTTGAATTGATTATTTCACAAGTCAAAGGTAAATATTCCTCAAAAAACAAAAGACCGAAACAATACAGAAATGCAATCCTAGATGACATAGAATTGTTTGATGCTTTTTCAATAAGTTGGATAGATAGGTCAAAAAATATAATGGCTGACTTCCTTGCAAACATAGCTTTGAAGAGGGATGACATTACCTTGACAAGTATTTTAGAAGTTGAGCTCAAAACTAGACCAACTATCCTAGACAACATAGTGATAGTGATGCTGATTTACTCAAATTTTTGGACTGTATAGATCAGTATGAAAATCAAGAGATCGATCTTAATGCTTTTGTTGAGGAGAATGATGGTAAAGAGACTTTATTTGGGAAAGAAATTGTCTAGCTTAAGACAAATAAAATCTCAAAGGGCTTAGCAGCGTTGGAAAAAGTTTTTGATGCCAACGATCGATCCATTACCAAAGAAGTAACAGTAAAGGAGGATGATGTGGAAGAAATAAATTTGGGAACTGAATTGTCACCTAAAAAGGTCTACATTGGAAAGAAAATAACCCCTGCAATCAGAAGCATGTTAATTACATTATTGAGAAAATATAAACATGTATTTGCCTGGTCTTATGATGATCTCAAAGCATATAGGGAAGATTTGTTCCAACACAAAATTCCACTTAAATTTGATGCTAAGACCTATAGACAAAAACAAAGACCCGTCAACCCTGTGTTAGAACCTAAAATGCACGAGGAACTTATAAAACTCAGGGAAGCTAGCATAATTAAACCTATTAGACATTCATCCTGGGTCTCAAATTTAGTTCCTGTTAGGAAGAAGAATGGAGATATTAGACTTTGTGTCAATTTTAGAAATTTAAATATTTCTTCCTTAAAAGATAATTATCCATTACCCAATATGGAAATTTTACTACAGAGAGTTACTAGTTGTGAGTTATTATCCATGATGGATGGGTTCTCCGGATACAACCAAGTAAAGGTTAAAGAATTTGAACAATACAAAATAGCCTTTACAACCCCATGGGGAACTTATGTATGCATAAGAGTGCCATTTGGCCTTACAAATGCTGGAGCCACATTCCAATGAGCAATGGACGTTGCTTTTTTAGGTCTAATAAATGATATCATGGTTGTATATTAGAATAACCTGACTGTATACTCAAAAAAGGATGAGGATCATGTAAATCACCTTGAGAAGATATTTATCAAAGCATTAGAATATGGTGTTTCCTTAAACCCCCCAAAATGCAAATTTGTAGTTTCAAAGGAGAAATTGCTTGGGCATATAGTATCCAAAGATGGAGTTAGGATTGATCCCGAGAGAATAGAGGCAATAGATAAAGTTCATATCCCAAAGATAGTCAAGGATATACAATCATTCTTTGGACAAATAAACTTTGTGAGAAGGTTTATACTAAACTTTGCAGAAATAATTAACCCCATATCTAAAATGTTGAAGAAAAATGCAAAAGTTAATTGGATAGATGAATGCATAGAAGCTTTTGCATCCATAAAAAAAGCAATTAAAGGAGCTCCAGTGCTAAACTCTCCCAATTTTAGTAAACCTTTCTAGATCTTTTCCTTCACATCTTTTCATACAGTAGCATCAGTTATGTTACAAAAGAATAATGACGGTTATGAACAGCCTGTTTCTTTTTTCAGTAAATCACTCCAACATGCAGAACTTAACTATGATATCACAGAAAAATAAGCTTATGCATTGGTGAAAGCTGTCAAGGCATTTAGACCTTACTTGGTTGGGGCTAAGGTGATAGCTTATGTACCAAATGCAGCAGTCAAAGATGTGTTCATGCAAAATGAAGTAACTGGGAAGAGATGTAGGTGGATAAATTGACTTCAGGAATTTGATATAAAAATTCAAATCACAAAACTAGTAAGGGGACAAGGGTTAGCAAAACTGATGACTGAAACAAATCTTGAGGCTGCCCAAGTATGTAATATTGAAAATGAAGAGGACATGATAACAAGTATTGAGAAGACTCCTTGGTATACTGACATAGTGTATTACCTCAAGCACATGAAATGCCCTAACGGATTTGATGATAATAAGAATTTAAGAACTCTAAAATTACATGCTTCAAAATATGTACTTATAGAGGGAGATCTTTATTGGAAAAGCAAAGATGGTATCTTATTATCCTGTTTAGATGAAGAACAAGCAAAATCTACCTTAAAAGAGATGCATCAGGGAGTCTGTGGTGGCCATTTTTCAGCTAAAACCACAGCACACAAGATATTAAGGGCTAGATACTATTGGTCCAATGTTTTCAATGATGCCCATAGTTTTACCAGGAAGTGTGAGGCCTGTCAAAGATTCTCAGGAAAGCTAAAATATCAAGGGGTATTACCCTTGAGACCTATGCAAGTTGATACCCCGTTTCACCAATGGGGAATTGATATTATAGGAGAAATTATGGAAAAATCAAGTGGCAGCCATAGATGGATATTGGTGGCCATCGACTATTTCACAAAATGGGTAGAAGCAGTGCCCACTAAACAAGCACCCAGCAGGGTTGTGATCAACTTCCTATTGGAAAACATTTTAACTAGATTTGGGGTACGTTTGAGGCTTATAATTGACAATGGAATGTGTTTTAGATCAGATGAGTTTAAAATTATTTGTAAATCTTATGGCATTATGATCTCATAGTCTTCTCCCTACCACCCACAAGGTAATGGGTAGGTTGAGTCTAGCAATAAGAGTATTTTGAAGATTGTAAAAAGAATGTTGGACAATAACAAGAAAGCCTGGGATTCTAAGTTGAGATTGGCATTATGGGCTGATAGAATCATGGTGAAGAAAGCCATTCACAAATCACCATTTGAGTTAGTATATGGAACTCATGCCAAACTCCTGATACAAAACCTGCTACCAGTGTGTAAGTTTATCCTCCAAGAGGATTGGGATGTCCCAGAACCGATGGAGGAAAGGCTAGAACAGCTAATGGAATTAAACGAAATGAGGGAATAGGCAATACAGCAGAATAAAAAAATGCAAATGCAGATGAAGTACCTATATGATAAAAAGGAAAAATTTAGACAATTTGAGGTAGGTGACATAGTGCTTGTTTGGAATGCCAGAAATCAAGAAAAGGGGAAGCATGGAAAATTTGATGCCCTGTGGATTGGACCTTTTGTCATCAATGGTAAGGCAGGGGAGGATTCATATTATGTACAGAACATGTCTGGTGAGGAGCAAGAACTGCCAGTACATGGGTAGTTTTTGAAACATTTTTCTCTTAAAAAGAACCTGAGAGAAAAGAATTGCCAGTGCATGGACAATTCTGGTTAAACTCTCTAAATGGCCTTTTCCATGCACAATAGTTTAGAAGAGTCAAATAACTTTCTTAAAGAGCTCTCTTATCAGGAAATAAAATTTTTTCATAAAGCAATAACCCAGGATCTCCACCACCCATCATAGTTCACCCGTAGTCAAATGAAGAAGGCATTGGTCTGCTCCTCCAGAAATCTGCGATCTTGCTATACCCACAAGGGGCATACATCCCTAGAAAGAGCCACTGTTGGGACTAAAATTCTTAGGGTACTTTTTGGCAAATATTAAGTGATGTAGAGCACACAGTGGAAGTCAAACAATTGATACCATACTTCACAACAATGGGCTTCTATCCCACAGTTCAGATAGATTAATCCTTAATTAGCTTTAAAAATCCACTCTCTAGGTCCAAACAACACCGAAACATATATATTCTACACTATCAGTAAGACAACTGATGTCGGAAAGACTTTCCCAAGTCTTACCGTAGACCCATCTTATACCGATGTATCCCCGACACCTCCTTCGCTATGACTTTTTCCATCAGCGTAACTTAAAACTCTTCCACCGATCTACATCTCTTACCGATATGCCAAAAGATTGTATATACAAGACATGACTTGTTATCATTGGTTCTCTTTACCGTTTCTACAAGTAACCTTTTGTATCCAACACAATGTACATTCTCACATACATTCTAAAGATACATTCTCAATATGCTTTTGTGATATATGTATGCAATGTACATTCGGTGAAATGATACAAAACGCATGCCGATACATAGTAATATACATCACGGAATGGAAAGGATTATGAAATAAGATATAATTGTTGTATATTTTGTGCTTTGTATGTATGTTTTGGAAACATGCATTGCGATATACGTACAACGTGGAACTCAGGAGAGAGTTAAATCTGGTTAAAGGGATGCATCAGAACTTTATGTATATTGGAGGATGCATTTCACGATATATACAAGTTGAAATCGAAAGGGGCTACATAATGGGATTTATAAAATAAGAAGTCCAAAAGGAAGATACAATTGAATTTGTATGTATCGGGCATTATATATGAAGGTTGGATACAAGTAGTGGGTCCCGCCGCTTACACATTGGGCTTGTATAATAACAATGTATATCTTTGATATACAAGCCAATATACAAGTGAAGATACATTCTAAAGATACAAGCTGGATGTCAAAAGGAGTACAATATAGAAAATTCTTTGTATCGGCAAAGCTGAATAAGTTGGAACAAATCCTGCGAGTCTCACCGACACGATAGTCACAATGATGTCGGGGACATGTTGTCAAAGTCATGTCGATACAAAACATAGAAACCCTAAAATGACATTAAAATCTGAATGTTTAAGATATTCTTCTGACAGTTGAAATATTTTTTTTTTGTAGGATATACACAACGGGGATCAAGTTATATAAACACCCACGAAAGGATCTTGAGCAACTAATAAATTATCGATAAGGGAAGTAATTATTTGAGTAAATACATATGATTAAATAAATTTGTTTTGATCATTTGATTAGAGATTAATTTGTGTTTTATCTGGTCTTTTTAGGAATAATAAAGAAACCCTCGAAGGATATTAAGCAGAATTACAACTAAAGATTTTGTTTGACCCTAAAATGGTTATCCATTTGATGATTAGTGGTGAGTATTAAATTTCCTAAATCCGTTTTAGTAGAACAAATACTGATTTCGGTTATCAACTGTTACAACTATTGTAACTGGTCTAAAGCTTGTATGCCACTCTTTATAAGAGATGACCAATACCAGAATGGGGTAATAGAGAGAGGAGGGAGAGATTAAAAAATAGAACAGGGGGTACTATAGATTAGATTTGAACAACAATGCTAGTTCAATTTTAATATAGTCTATTTCTGGTAGACCATGTGCAAGCATTCTCTAATGAAGTCAAGTCTATGAACATGAAGCAGTTGTTGCAAGTATGAGGTGAGCCATTGTTGTCATTGATGTCAACATACTCATACTGCATTGACAAGAAGGATTTGATGAGCTTTGTGCTGAGGATATTGAGAAAATTAGCCTCAGTCAGGAACAGTGAAGAACAGTGATGAGAAGAAGGTAAATATACTGTATAGGATGAGAACCGGAGGATGCGGATTAAAGGGTTAGTAGATATGAGTCTTGAGATGCTACAGTTAAGATTTCAGAGGTCCGCATGAAGATCTGAAGGAGTTATGGCTGCCGGTATAGAACCGGGTCCGGCAAGTATCCGGAGGTGACAGAGGATCACAAAAAGGTCCGGTGAGGTCCGGAATTGTATTATCATAATCTGCGGATTGGAAGGAGTGTTTTAGATGTCCTTGTGATGTGTCATCCTGATTTGTGTGTGATTTGGAGGTCCGGAAGTACCTCCTGCATTATGACAGTGGCGACAGACTGTGTTCTTGAAGTTCCGGATGAGGAAGACAAGAGATCCCAGTAAGCAGAGGAAGTGCGGATGTATCCGGACATTCAGACAGACTTGTGAAGGCTCTTGAATCATGTTTAGGTTGTGTTGTTGGTCCGCATTGATGGTAGAGCCCGGAATTGAAGTTATTCTTCCGGATGAAGTTATTGCTCTGTTTAGCCGACCGGATGAGTTGTTCATCCTGCGAATGTTCTTGTGATAGCCGACCGGATGTGTTATTCATCTTGCGGATACTCCTATGGTTGTTTGCCGACTTAGATGCTTGTTCCTAAGTCGATGTCTTGTATAAATAATGATTTGTGAATTCATTTCAGTGCAGTAGCATGTGGATGAGCATGGTGTAGCGAAGAAAGGTGCGAAAGGCAAAGCAGAGATTGTTGGGCTTAATTGGAACTGATCCGGACATGGTAGAGATGTCATTCTCCAGTTCAAGACTGTGATTTTTATCACTCTGTAGACAGTGTGTCTCCTTGTAGGCAGTGGGCCTCTTTGTGAGCAGTGTGCTCGGGCAGTGAGCCCTTATTGGCATGTGCCATTCATTTTTCCTTATTCTTCTAACAGAGAATAATTCTTGGGTTAATCACCCCGTGGTTTTTCCCTTAACCGGGTTTTCCACGTCAAAATCTTGGTGTTCAATGTGTTGATGCTTATCTGCTCTTGTGTCTATGTATTGTGCTTCCATGAATGATTATTTGATATGCTACTAACTAACAACAGAGAATTAAGTGTTTGAAAGAGAACAAGTTCTATACAACTGATTCACCCCCCCCCTCTCAGTTGTATGCCCTAGATCCAACAATTGGTATCAGAGCCAAGTTCCTCTGATAGGAGCTTAACCGCTTGAGGTGATCCAGGATGTCGTCATACAAGAAGGATAGTCCGAAGTTCGATGGAACCAACTTCACTCTCTGGAAAGGTCGCATGAAGTGTCATCTGGAATGTATGGGAAAAGCATACTTGGCTATGATTTCAAAACCATATATACCCCCACAAGGTGGTCCGACAACTCCAGATGAAACCACAGAAGCTGAAAACAATCTGCGGACTAAGGAAGCTCTTCTAAGCGCATTGAATGACTCAGATCTCTCGAATGTCATTGACCTACCAACTGCATATGAGATCCTAACTAAACTGGAACTTCTGTATGAAGGAGATGAGTTTGTCAAAAGTGCAAGATTGCAAAGTCTGAAAGGGAAATTTGAAAGATTGAAAATGAGAGATGATGAAAACATTACTACCTTTATGCCAAGGGTAAATGAGTTGGTATGTGGAATCAGAAATGCTGGTGGAACTCTAGATGAAAATGAGATTGTTTGCAAAATCCTAAGATCCCTTCCTGCTGCCTACAAAATCAAAGTTGCTGCCATTGATGAATTCAGAGCCCACACAACAGTCACAAGAGAACAACTAGCTGGCAAACTAGCTGCATTTGAAATGACCGAGTTTGGAGATGATCCTCCCAAGACTGAATCTGCTTTCAAAGCCAGTGCCTATGTGAAAGGCAAACAGAGATTTGATCCGGGTGAAAACTCATCAAGGAAAATGTCATGGTATGATCAAGCAAGAAGAGACATGGAAGAAGAAGAAGCAGAAACAGCTCAACTTGAAGCCCTCATTGCAAAGAGACTGCCAAGAGGATCCGGTAAGTATGAAGGAAAACTACCCTTTAAGTGTTTTAACTGCAATAAGATTGGTCATTTTGCCTCAAGATGTCCGGAGAGATCTGCAAGATCTAATACTCACAGACAAAGGTTTCAAAAGAATTGCTATTATGTTCATGAAGAAGATGACAATGAAGGAGTAACAGATGATGAATCAGATCCAGGAAGCAAATCCGGAAATGAGTGGGTGTTTATAGCCATCAAGGAAGAAGATTCCTTGCTCTCTAAATTTGTCAATCACAAAGTTGTTGAAAAAGCCTTGGCTGCTCAAGTGGAAGAAAAGGATGATTGGGTTATTGACAGTGGATGCTCTCACCATATGACTGGTGACAAGAATAAGTTCTTAGACTTGGAAAGATATGAAGGAGGAATGGTAAAGTTTGGTGACAATTCTGCTGGCAGAATCAGAGGTAGGGGAACTATTTCCTTTGATGGTAAGAGCAAAACAGGTAATGTACTATATGTTGAAGGATTGAAGCACAATCTTCTCAGTGTTGGTCAGTTAGTGGCAAAGGCTATGATCTCCGGTTCAAGAATGGAAAATGCAGAATCTTTACAAGCTCCGGAACTGAAATTGCATCCGGTACTCAGACAAGAGGTAACATCTTTCATCTGGTTGGTTCAAATAAAAGTTGTTTGTTTGTTCAAATTGATCAGAGTTGGTTATGGCATAGAAGAATGTGTCATGTAAATTTTGATAACATCATCAAAATAAGCAATACTCAGGCTGTGAGAGATCTTCCAAAGTTGATAAAACCTACAAACAGTGTGTGTAAAGAATGTCAGTTAGGCAAACAAAGCAGAGTCTCTTTTAAAAGCAAAGATCAGTCTTCTACCGGATTGTTGGAATTAGTACATACTGATCTATGTGGTCCGACAAGAATCAAGAGTCTGCAAGGTGATAGATATTTCATGTTGTTAATTGATGATCATTCCCGGATGATGTGGGTTACCTTTCTAAAAGAAAAATCAGAAGCTTTTGAGAAGTTCAAAATCTTCAAAGCTATGGTGGAGAATCAAACCGGATTGAAACTAAAGTGTCTAAGGTCTGATAGAGGTGGTGAATTTACATCTGGTGAATTCATTGACTTTTGTGAGAAACAGGGTATAAGGAGACAGTTGTCTGCTCCTAAGACTCCACAGCAGAATGGAGTAGTTGAGAGAAAGAACCGGACCATCCAGGAAGCTGCTAGGACAATGATGTTGGAAGCAAATGTTCCTCAAATGTTTTGGAAAGAAGCTATCAGCACTGCAGTCTACACTCTCAATCGAGTTCAAATCAGAAACAACACCGGTAAGACCCCCTATGAACTTTGGTTTGGCATCACTCCTACTGTGAAATATTTCAGGGTATTTGGTAGCAAGTGTTATATTAAAAGAGATGAAGATCTAGGAAAGTTTGATGCTAGAAGTGATGAAGGAATTTTCTTGGGCTACTCCACTCAAAGCAAAGCATATCGGTGTTACAATAAGAGATTGAGGAAGATGATAGAAAGTACCAATGTAAAGGTTGATGAAGGAATTGAGAAACCTTCAAGATTTTATGAATTTGATGAAGATGACCAAGATAGTGTTCAAGGAACTCAATCCTCTCCGGTGAAACAGAGTCAGCCTGATCCGGTAAATCAGGAAGAAGAGTTAGGTTTAAATGAGCCTGATCAAGAAACAGTAGTACTGGATACTCCCAAAATTCCAAGGTATGTAAAACTAAATCACTCTGAAGATCAGATCATAGGTGACAGAAGCAAAGGTGTACAAACTAGAAGGAATATTGCTCAAGATCAGAATGAATGTTGTCTGATTTCAAGGATTGAACCTAAAACAATAAATGAAGCCTGCAATGATGAAAATTGGACCAAAGCAATGGAAGATGAACTGATGCAAATTGAGAAAAATCATACTTGGGATCTTGTTCCCAGACCTAGAGACAGGAATGTAATTGGAACCAAGTGGGTCTTCCGGAACAAACTAAATGAAGCTGGTGAAGTAATCAGAAACAAAGCTAGATTGGTCTGCAAAGGCTACTCTCAAATAGAAGGAATTGACTTTGAAGAGACTTTTGCTCCGGTAGCAAGAATTGAAGCAGTCAGATTACTTCTTGCATTTGCTGCCTTCAAAGATTTCAAGGTATATCAGATGGATGTCAAGTCTGCCTTCCTAAATGGTGATCTGGAAGAAGAAGTCTACATTGAACAACCGGATGGATTTCAATTGTCTGATAATAATGATATGGTCTGCAAGTTGAAGAAAGCTTTGTATGGATTGAAGCAAGCCCCAAGAGCATGGTATGAAAGGTTGGATAAGCATCTTGTGCAGATTGGATTCAACAAAGGTACTGCTGACAGCAACTTATATTTCAAAATTGATCATGAAAACATTCTGATTGTTGAAGTGTTTGTGGATGATATCATTTTTGGAGGAAGAGATAGTATGTGTAAAACTTTTGCAAATCAGATGAAAAGTGAGTTTGAAATGTCTATGCTTGGTGAAATGAATTTCTTCTTGGGTCTGCAAATTACTCAAACAAAAGAAGGGATCTTCATTTCTCAGACCAAATATGTGAAAGAATTGTTAAAGAAATTTGGTATGGAAGAATCAAAGCCTATGAACACTCCTATGGCAACCGGATGTAAGTTAAGCAAAGATGATGATTCTCCAAAGGCAGATCAGACAAAGTATAGATCAATGATTGGTGGATTGTTGTATCTCACTCAAACTAGACCAGATATAATGCAAGCTGTTGGTCTTGTGGCAAGATTCCAGGCTGATCCTAGAGAATCTCATGTTATGGCAATCAAAAGAATTTTTAGATACTTGAAAGGGACAGTTGAGTATGGTCTATGGTATCCTAGAGATCTGGATTTTTCTCTTCATGCTTACACAGATGCAGATTGGGCAGGAGATGTGGATGACCGGAAGAGCACTAGTGGTGGAGCATTCTTTTTGGGGAAGAGATTGGTTTCTTGGCTAAGCAAGAAACAAGATGCAATATCTCTGTCTACAACTGAAGCAGAATACATTGCAGCAGCAGGTAGTTGCACTCAAATCTTGTGGATGAAGCAGATGCTAAGAGACATCAAAGCTGAATATGAGGAGCCTATCACAATTTTCTGTGATAATTCAAGTGCAATTAATATTTCCAAGAATCCGGTATTGCATTCTAAGACTAAGCACATATCTATCAAATTTCACTTTTTGAGAGAACATTTAAACAAGGAAGAAGTCAGATTGGAGTATGTTCCCTCCAAGGATCAGATTGCAGATATCTTTACAAAACCTCTTCCCAAGGACTCTTTTGAATATCTCCGGGAGAGGTTAGGGGTCATGGCCCCTCCGGTGATGAACTAAGATGCACTGATGTGCATCAGTCCGGTGGCTATCACAGTCATATCTTGTGATCCGGACTAATGGGGAGCTGCAACTAAGGGGGAGCAGCTGGTATTATTCCGATGCATGAGAGTTGCAAGTATGAGCCCTTTGCCATTGATGTCAAAGGGGGAGAGAAGACATGTGAAAAACAAGTGGTTGATGATCAAAGGGGGAGCAGCAAAGGAAGACATGTGAAGAGTTGTTGTTGATAGGGGGAGCTGTGACAGAAAAGAGAAGTTCTTGTCTTGATGGTTTTTCACATCATATGTTGCCATCAATGACAAAGGGGGAGATTGTTGCAAGTATGAGGTGAGCCATTGTTGTCATTGATGTCAACATACTCATACTGCATTGACAAGAAGGATTTGATGAGCTTTGTGCTGAGGATATTGAGAAAATTAGCCTCAGTCAGGAACAGTGAAGAACAGTGATGAGAAGAAGGTAAATATACTGTATAGGATGAGAACCGGAGGATGCGGATTAAAGGGTTAGTAGATATGAGTCTTGAGATGCTACAGTTAAGATTTCAGAGGTCCGCATGAAGATCTGAAGGAGTTATGGCTGCCGGTATAGAACCGGGTCCGGCAAGTATCCGGAGGTGACAGAGGATCACAAAAAGGTCCGGTGAGGTCCGGAATTGTATTATCATAATCTGCGGATTGGAAGGAGTGTTTTAGATGTCCTTGTGATGTGTCATCCTGATTTGTGTGTGATTTGGAGGTCCGGAAGTACCTCCTGCATTATGACAGTGGCGACAGACTGTGTTCTTGAAGTTCCGGATGAGGAAGACAAGAGATCCCAGTAAGCAGAGGAAGTGCGGATGTATCCGGACATTCAGACAGACTTGTGAAGGCTCTTGAATCATGTTTAGGTTGTGTTGTTGGTCCGCATTGATGGTAGAGCCCGGAATTGAAGTTATTCTTCCGGATGAAGTTATTGCTCTGTTTAGCTGACCGGATGAGTTGTTCATCCTGCGAATGTTCTTGTGATAGCCGACCGGATGTGTTATTCATATTGCGGATACTCCTATGGTTGTTTGCCGACTTAGATGCTTGTTCCTAAGTCGATGTCTTGTATAAATAATGATTTGTGAATTCATTTCAGTGCAGTAGCATGTGGATGAGCATGGTGTAGCGAAGAAAGGTGCGAAAGGCAGAGCAGAGATTGTTGGGCTTAATTGGAACTGATCCGGACATGGTAGAGATGTCATTCTCCAGTTCAAGACTGTGATTTTTATCACTCTGTAGACAGTGTGTCTCCTTGTAGGCAGTGGGCCTCTTTGTGAGCAGTGTGCTCGGGCAGTGAGCCCTTATTGGCATGTGCCATTCATTTTTCCTTATTCTTCTAACAGAGAATAATTCTTGGGTTAATCACCCCGTGGTTTTTCCCTTAACCAGGTTTTCCACGTCAAAATCTTGGTGTTCAATGTGTTGATGCTTATCTGCTCTTGTGTTTATGTATTGTGCTTCCATGAATGATTATTTGATATGCTGCTAACTAACAACAGAGAATTAAGTGTTTGAAAGAGAACAAGTTCTATACAACTGATTCACCCCCCCCCCTCTCAGTTGTATGCCCTAGATCCAACAGCAGTAACTACAAATTTCGGTATCAACTATCTATTTAATTTATTCAATTATATGACTGTCTCCTTTCAAAGTTTTCTCTGTTATTCAATTTGAGTTATCAAGTATATCTTCAAGTTGTCTATACACATTTGATGTTATAGTGTGATAAGATTAACTGGTTTCTACTTTCAGAATTAAATCCTTCAAATCTGTCATAGTAATTGTGAAGACATTTTCATGGATCTGTAAGAAAAGTCATATAGTTAGGGTTTGTATTATGTCTCCAATTTTTTGATAAATCTTTTACAATTGCAGTATCATTCTGATAGATTCCTTCAAAGAGGGATTAAATCCTTTTAGATGAATGTAGGTAATTTGATTTTATCAATTGGATATATATGATATTAACTATTTCCTTGCAGGGTTGTACAAGTTACATACCTATTCTTTCATGCGAGATAGTTCAAGCTTTTACCAAACAAACAGTCATTTATTTCATGATCATATTGACTCTATATTCAATAAGGCACTAGTCTAGTGTTTTCATTATCACTTATACAAATTCACTTTAGATTTACTTAATTAGATTGCATTATTGTTTTAGCATTACAATTTAGATCATTTAGAATTAACTTGTTGTCTTTTCATCTGTTTTATAATTTGTGCCATTATCAATAGTTAGATTAATTCTGATCAAAGTAGTGATCATCTTTTTATCTACTTTATTAATTAGAGGTTTACCTACCTAGGTCTGGTAGAACCTGAAGTGAAGGGGGTTTATCCATATCTACCCCGTGTCAGTTAGCTAAAAATGTCAAGAGAGCCTGACAACCTCTTAGGGTTAACGACCTACGTTTTTGAGACCTAACAGTCAATTCTTCCTAAATTTTCCTAATTCATGATTTTTACATCAGATATGATATAAACTACAAAAAACTACAAAAATTTAAAATTTTGCCTTGCATTTACATCATTTAATTGCTAAGGATTTGTGGAAATTTTGACAATTTTTAGATAACCTAGTAATTCCAAAATCTAGGGTTTGTAGGCAAAATATTTTATCAGATTTTTTGACTGATTTTAGAGGCTCATTCAAATTTGCACTTGGCTGTATTCTTGCATTTTAGTGTGAATTTGCATTTAAATTTAAATTATTTGCATTTTTGCATTGAAAAATTCAACAAAAACTAGCAATTTTGGGACATTTTCATTAGATTTGCATGTGAATTTTGCATGATTAAGATTGAAAAACATTTTTAGATCTAAGAGTATGTAATTTCCATCAAAATTCAGACTTCAAACCATTCGCATAGCATTTTGTTCCAAAATCTCAAACATAGGGCTTCGAAAACAATAATTTTCACTAATTTTGGCCTTATCGACTTCATAAATTTGCACCAAAGGTGTGTTGTGAAAGATATTTTTGCATTAATTTACTTCTATTAGGGTAATAATTTTCTTCCCCTCATAAAAATCTTCACAACACCCTTTTAACAAGCTCTTGTAGTGAAAAATCAGTGAAAAACTACGCATTTTAGCTATTTTGGCCCTAGGGTTTGACCTTGTTTGCACCCCAAGCGTGTTGTGATCAATTTTATGGATTCAAGTGACTGATATTATTGATATTATTTTCTTTACATCCTAAAATTGTTTACAACACCTCCTTTACTAGGTCTTGGAATTGAAAAATTGTGAAAAATAGCTCATTTTTGCTATATTTTCACTAGGGTTTGACCATAAGTGGCGCTAAAAGCATGTTGTGTTGGGTATTTTGGAACCAAGTGGCTGTTATTACTGATATTATATTCTTTCCATCATCATTTTCCTCACAACACCCTTTGTTATGCTATCTTACATTGAATTTTGGTGAAAAAAGTGCCTATCTCGACATATTTTCACTATATTTTGACTGGGCATTATCTTGGATTTGTATCAAGAGTGTGTTGAGAGTGAGAATATTGCTAAGTTTAATAACTTGCTTCCCTAAGAGAAACATTCCTTTAAGAAGAAGCATAAGAAACATGGGATCTAGTGCTCTTGAAGAAATTGACACTTTGAACACCTTCTTTACAAAAGGAGAAACCCAAACATTACAAGACATTCCACCCATTACAACTACAATGGAAGAACAAAATTTTCATGATGTTGATGATACTATTGAGGTAAAATGATATGTATCAGATGAGCAAATAGAAAAATTGGATAAAGAGTTAGCCGAATTTCAATCATTTATGGAAACTGAGAGAATAGCTAAAGAAGTCGTTCCTACAATTCATAATATAAGAGAATTGATAAAAGAAGGACAAGATGGTGTTAATGCACTTCGTGGTCTAACACATATCATGCAAAGTAACATTATTCCAATGACCGAATGTGCACAAGTGATAATGAACACTCTATCACCATCTCATACACAAGTTTCAATACCTATACCAAATACGGGAGTATCCACTTTTACATCAACGATCTTAACAACTAATGCAAAAGCTTGTAGTAATGCTACCACTGGTATTGGAGTATCTAATGGCACTGATTACAAAGTTGTGGGATTTACTTATCATAATTTGATTCCTAAAGGGACATCTTCTATGAATAATTGTTCTCAACCTCCTATTTATTCAACTTATTTCCAGCTTCCTATAACATATTCGCAACCATCTTCCACCTATCATTATGGCCAACCACCACTATCTCAGC
The DNA here is from genome assembly GCA_027924645.1 of Cunninghamia lanceolata. Classification (NCBI taxonomy): domain Eukaryota; kingdom Viridiplantae; phylum Streptophyta; class Pinopsida; order Cupressales; family Cupressaceae; genus Cunninghamia; species Cunninghamia lanceolata. Next base: position 7,427,345 of record BSBN01000396.1, on the reverse strand, counting down.
CTCCACATATTGTATCTCAAGCTCAATCACCTCCCCACCTCGGTTCTAATTCCTCACAATAGATTGTATCTCCCAATGATGCCATCCTAAACCAACTGTTACAAGGCATGACCGCTTTACAACAAAAAATAACAAATTTGACAAATTCTTCGCAACCTAGTCTATCGACATATCATGCACATAATCCGTTATCATATGCAATTTTGAGAACCCCTATGCCTGAGAGGTTTGAGACTCCTCGCTTCAAAAAATGTCATGGAAAAGGAGATCCTAATATCCATGTGGCAGCATTCACAACTATGTGTAGTGATTTTTATTTTGAAGAGGTTTTGTTAGCAAAACTTTTCCCACGATCTCTCAAAGATATTGCTTTAGAATGGTTTTGCTTGTTCCCTCTGAATTCAATACACTCCTTTTCACAGTGGATTGATCAATTTTTACAACATTTTCAAGCAAATATCAGACCCCAAGTCACTCTTATTGAATTAGTTCAATGCAAACAAGGTCTAAAAGAAAAATTGACAGAATTCATTAGTCAGTATCAAGGCCTTTATGCTTAGATTCAATATCAGATGAAAGATGAGGATGTTCAGAAGATATTCATTACAAATCTATAACCTAATATTTGTGATAAGATTCTCTTGATAAAGTACAACTCATTTCAACATTTATGCACCACCCTTCGTGATTATCAACTTTCATCTAGTCAGTATGAAAACCAAAATTCATCAGCTCAAGTTGGACAATCCATGGGTGGATCATCACAAAACAACTTTAAAAGGAACAATAATAGGGGTTTCATCAAGATTAATGGACCAAATACAAATGTGTCTACGATAAACAATCCAAAGAAACAATTGTATCAACCAAGGAAGTTTACTCCGATATCTGAGTCCTATCATTCTATCATGAATCAAGATGTGAGTAATAACATTCTGAAGCTTCCCCCGATCAAGCCTATTGATCCTAATAAACAAGGACCTTACTTTGATGCTAATGCCTTTTGTCATTATCATCAGACACAAGGACATGACACTGAATGATGTATGCATCTTAAACATGACATACAAGACCTTATTGATTCAAATGTCATCTAGGTATTAGGTGTGAATGATAATGGAAATAAGTTGGTTTCTCCGCTGAATCAAAATTTACAAATCTTCACTAATCCTTTTCCTAAGCATACCAAAAATAATATGGTGGAACAAGATCTAGTGGAAGTAGACAAGGATGATTACTTGGACTATGATAGTATCATGGGAATGATTGAAGTGACTAAGAAACAAGTGGATAACCCACCTCGTAAATGAAGAAATGGAATTTATGTTGAAGTTCCTCCTCCGTTATCCTTATATGGATTAGGAGATAATCAAAATACCTTTGAAAAGAAAGAACAACTGATACAGATGAGCAAGATGGTACAAGATGAATTGTTCTACTATTCTAGAAAGATTCACTAATGAAAACTCACTAAAAATCAGAAAAGAGAAAGATGACAATCAACAAATAGAAATAATAGTGGATCTCCCCCTCACAAGCAACAAAAAGTCTTATTTGAACAAGGATTTAATGAACAAATATCATATGATAACAAACAAGACTTTCATAAGAACCACTCAAATTTTGCATTAAACATGATCAAGTACCTCTCAAAGAGGTTCGAGAGCTCCAACATATAAATTGAAGACCCTACAGGTAAGTATCTCTAACTCTTTATCTCTTTCGTGATGTGTTATGTGTTGTTTAGGCCTCTTGGGATGACCTCAAATTCTCCCGTAATGTTTGGGATACCAGGAGGCTGCCTCTATTGTGACCTTCTTCTATTTATATCATCATTCTTCCAAATTATCTCTCTCTGATTTCATTGTTGTGTGTTGTGTCTTATAGACATAGCATCATGGTTTTTGACTTGGGGGCACCCTCCTATGTGACTGTCCCTAAGACACTTGTTTCTATTCTCTTATTTATTGTTTCCTTTCCTCTAGTGTTTCCATCTAGCGGGCGGATGATGACAAACATTTATACTGATGTGGACCTAGTGTCCCTTTCAAGAGCAATGAAAAAAAATGGACTTAGTTCCTAATATGATGATGAGGTTGTATATCTTATCTGACAATCAGCTAGTGGAAGCACTCGTGCTTTCCGCGTAGTGAATTTTAATGATGTTTCTATCTCATTTACAAACCTTAACAATACTACTACTCTGTGCACCTTTGTTTACCTTTGAATCTAGCCTTGGTGGTACTCGATCCAGAGAGCTTTGTGATATAGCCCCTGGTTATCCTCAAACTCTAAATTCGTTGTATAACCTTGGCTCTTTGTGTGGTTAACCATATGCATTGATGTTGTTGTTTGTCATGATTTTGTAGACACTAACATGTTTCTTTTAGGGATGTGTTTGTGGGAACATTTGGCAATTGTAAAGTACATGTCACCTTCGGGGGGCATGGGCTTTGCGAAAGCTGATGCTCCCTTGTGTGTTTTCTTCCTACCTTAATGTGGTTGATATCGATAACTGATATCAACCACCTTAAGGTGGGGGCATATAAGGTAAGTTGTCTATTATAGATGTTAGCAATGTGTTTGACCTCAGATGTAGTGACCTGCACTCTTGAGTAGTGCATCGTGCATCTTGAGTTTGTTTGCAATCAATCACTCAATCATGTAAGCCCTCTACGGAGGTGGGATATTGAGCATATCCTTTTTCTTAAGCCCTCTACGGAGGTAGGGATGGTATATTTCTCAGAGCAGATTACATCATCATGTCATTTTCAAAAGTCCTCTAGGGAGGCAGGGAGCGGTTCTATGACTAACTCAACCCCTAAGCATGTCTTCGGTGATTGTTGTGGGGAAGCCCAATCATCGGTGTGTGCCTATAATGTGCCTGAGATGGTGATGAGCCTAGAAATAGGGAACACACCATCGCTTGTCTGCCGTGTTTTCTCTGTATCTTCAAGTGTGTGTGTTTTGGCATGCTTGTTTTGTATGGCGTGTTTGTTGCCCCATATGCAGTGACCAGCACTCTTGGGGAGTGCTTCATGCATTTTTGGGAGATTTTTGTGTGTCTTGCGTGTGTGTTGCCCCATATATAGAGACCTGCGTCCTTAAGTGGTGCATTGTGTATTATGGGAGGTTTGTTTACTTTCTAGTACTTGCATTTGCATTTTATATATATGAGAAAAATAAAAGAAAAGATATCATTTCTGTCTTCCATGCATTAATGTGTATTCTATGCACTAACTGTCTGCTCCGTGTTCTGCATGACTATAACTGTTTTCTCTATGTTTTGCGTGCTTGTTACTATTTTCTATGTGATTGGTGTGTCTTCTCCATGTTTGATTTGTTTGTTGTGTTTGTGACCTTACTTTAATGCATGTATTGGCCTTGCATTTATACATACATTAAAGTGGGGGCTAAATGTAATGTCAGAAAATGTCCCCTTGGGGGCTTTTCCCTCATAAAGTTTAGCTCCCAGGTCTTTAGAGTGCATTTAGGACATTTTAGTTCATATTTTAGCATCCTGATGGAATGAGACCTAATTCCCATGGAAAATGTGACCTAGGAGGACCCCTTGAGCTATACCCTACCTAAAATAGGGGGGAGGACTTGGCCGCCCATTCCCTAGTCCTATCATATTTTGGAGCAGCCCTAATTTTGGGGTGTTGGTTTATGACTGTTAGTTGGTTCTTTTGCCGAGACGGTAAAGTTTGATTTTTAAAATCTTGGTGGGAATGCTTGTAGGTGCATATATAAGCATGTTTAGGCATTCATTTGTAAAATAGATGATCATTGTTAACTCTAGGCATTCTCAAGGTGATTTGAGGCTTTCTATTGTGTTGCAAGAGCAGGATTATATGTTTAATGTGTTGATATTTGTAGATTTGAGCTTTAATCTCCTCATGGCATGAAGAACATCTTCCTCCATGAGAGCTTCATGACAAGGTGACATATCATTGTGTTTTTATCATTGATTCCTTTGGTTTTGGCCTCTACCTCACAAGGGCATGCCCTCTTTATCTAACAACGGTGTTTGGAGACTTAAGTGTCCTCTGGGGTTTGACTGTGGCAAACTTCTAAACACCACAACCCCCAAACCAAGTCTTGTGATTGCAGGTTATAGGTTTCGCATTTGGGAAAAGTGGAGTTATAGGAAGGAGTGGTAGGCAACAAGGATTCGAGATTTGAAGAAAAGTTAGACAAAGGAGCATTTCAAGGACTAGGGCACCCGTAATAGTGTCCTTCGGAGATAGATTTCAAGAAACAGAGGTTACAGGGCTGATCAGTGTCAAAAGGAGGTCCAGATTCCCCAAAAAAGTAGGTACCTTAGACTTGGGCGCCCGCACCAGTGTCCCCGACTGTTCCGCCTTGGAACCCCAAAAATAGGTATTCTGTGATTTGTCATTTTACTCCTATCTGCAAGAGCTTTTTCCATCTTTCATCAATTTGTTGCTGTATTTGCATGATTAGGGTTTTAATGTTTAATTGGACATAAGAGAAGGAAAATTAATAATTGAATTCCCTAATCCAAGATTTGCAAGTGACCTAGGGTATGATAGTGATCGCCACTCAACCCTAGATCCTTCAATGTTTAGTGGAGAGGCAGATTTAACATCTAAACAACAAAAGATTAACAAAATCCAATTTTACCCTAAACAGTTACAAAATGAAAGATTCTGAGAGAAAAAAGAGCTCTGAAAAAGCAAAGGTAGCTCTAGAAGAGAGTATCCCTGAGAGACAAGAAGAACAGAGAGGAGATAAATGAACAAATAATGGATAATCCTACTCTAGAACTAGAAGGAAATGAACAAGAAAACATTCAAGATCAACCTCTGGAAAGACAAGAAGATAAAGTGTCTCAAGTTGAAGAGAAGAGACACTACTAAATCCTTGAGAAAATTTTTGGAGAAATAGAAGGAAGCTCAGATTTTGACTGCTCCCGAGCTACTGCAAGGACCTATCAACCTTTCCTCTATGTCCCCACTACATAAATTAAGACTTGGGGCAATTTTTCAAACCACTGCATAGGAAGAGATATTGAAATCTCATATGGAGGACATCGAGATGATAGAAGATATATTAGCAATTTTTGAAAAGTTAATGCCCAGAATAAGGAGAGATACATCATTCACTCCTCCTCTACAAATGAAAAAGTTAATGGAGTCAATCAATTCTCATTTTGAGTCCCTTGAAAAAGTTGGAGAAAAGAAAGTAAGGGTAGAGATTGATGACAAAAGGTTAGTAGAGCTAAATGATAAATCTTCTCAAGATAAATTTTTGTTAGAAAAGAGTATAGATTATACACATGCTTCTATCAAAGAGGCCATTGAAATATATTAGATTTGTCTTACATGGCCTGATAAGACTAAGGAGATAAAGGAGAAAATAAATGGATGGGAAGTTCAAATAATGAAGATCTCCAAAACTTATGACCCAGTGAAAGATGCTTTTGGAAATTAGAGGGAACAAGTTGAGACCATTCATTCTAATATACATAAGTTGCAAACCCAAAGGGAGGTCATAAAACATAGAATGAGTCAGCTCCATGAGATAGTGAGTTTCAAAATTGCATCCATGGCTGACTGGTAGCAACTGCAGAACAAACACAGAAAATCACTAAGACCCCTGCTACTGTAAAGAAGGCAGAAGATTTGGTGTCCTAGATTAATGGACACATACTAGTTTTGAGTGATGCTAAAGTGAGATGGGATCAAGATGTAACTCAACTAAGGAAACTTTATTTAGATATTCTCCCAGCAAAGTAGTAAGATAGTATGATTTAATTTGTATGTATATGCAGATAATAGAAAAATAGTTTTGAAGTTTTGGCAACTTGTACATATTTTTGTAACATACAGGTTTGCCATTGATGTCAAAGGGGAAGAATGAAAACTATGTGAAAAACATTTGAAAACTAAGAAGAGACGCATGAAGTTAGGGGGAGTAGTGTGTAAAGAGAAAGGGGGAGCAATGTAATAGTTTTTCACATCAAGTGTTTCCATCAATACCAAAGGGGGAGATTGTTGGCAACTTGGCTGAGCATGATGTTTGATGGTGTTGTCATTGATGGAAACATGAAAAGGAACTAGGTGAGGACAAATATTTTGGTCTGATGAAGAAGACTTAGTCATTTTGGTTAAGTGTTGGCAGTACACTAAGACAACAACAGAGAGACAGTGTAATGGTAGGCATTGGTCCACAGTTGAAGATCAGATCATGTGGTTTTGGTATGTTGTTTGCAGTCCTTAGGTGATCTTGTATCCAAGATTTCAGCTATTGATCAATTTTGGAAGTACATCTTCAAAGAGCTTAAGTCTGGTAGAGTAGAATACAGTGCTAACTAGAGTAGGACACTCACTTGTTTTGGTCCTCATTCCTCTGGTGTTAGATATTCTATTATACAGTTTTGAGGTGCTATAAACACTTGCATGAAGTATCTAAATCTAGATTTACAAGATCTGAAATCCGTTGGAAAGATAGTTGTGAGTATCAGAGTATTGCTACTTAGTTTGGCAAAGCTTGACTGTGACAGGCCATGTATTCTTGGGGTTTGCATTTTGCCGCAAGAGGATATTTTGCTTTGCAGTTCTGAAGGTATGATATGTGATGTTTATAGAGTCTTTGATATGTTTTTGAGCAAGTCTTGTTGTCCACAATAAAAGATGCATTCTGACAAATGAACTAAACCAGTGGCAGTCTATGTTTGAGGTCGACATAATGAGTGTAATTTGTATGCGGTAAGTTCTATTGTTTAGAATGTAATTCTAAGTGGTGGAATAGTTGTATCTGACATATGTGAATGTAATGCAAATGTTGTTTGTGTCCACTATGAATTTTGGTGAGTGAATTTGGCCGATAAGCTACTTAAGTTATGACTAAGTGCTACACCTTATTAGGCCAACCTATTATGTAGATTCTAACTTTTGCGGATATACATGAGATCAAATTTAGTTTTTGGAGTGTGAGTGAATAGCTATGAGAGTGAAATATGAAGTTTGATGGGTTTGTGAGTGCAAAAAGAGAAGAAGAAGAGAGATCTTGTTCCCATGTAAAAGTAAAGCAGAGAAATAGAGTAGTCAAAGATGAATAGTTTTGAGACAATATTTCTGAACTTTATTAGAATTGTCACCATGCATGCGTAGATGTAATTTGAGCAGTTCAACCTGGTAGTGAGCCATCCCTTCTTCCTTCTTTCTTTCTCTAGGTAGTGAGCCTTCCTTTCTTGCAGTGAGCATTTCTTTGGGCAGTAAGCCCTAAGGTAGTGAGCCTTCTTGTAATTCGGTATTGCTATTACATAATTATTGTGAGCTAACACTCACCATGGTTTTTCCCTGTTTAGTATTTTCTGCATAAAAATCTTGGTGTTTATGTGTGATGCTTTGTGGTTGCTTCTTTTGTGTTTTATTTCTTTGTTGTTATCAAATATGACAAATGGATTAAGGGTTTAGTAAGTAAAAGGTTAAATAGAATACTGATTCACCCCCCTCTTAGTATTCTGAGTGTTCAACAAATATATTAAGCTAGGAATTAGAAGCTAGGATGAGGTTGAGAAGATGTTGTTGATGTCCTGTAGCATGTTGTATGATTCTTCCTATTATTCCTAAGAAAGTATGTGTTGCTATAAGAAGGTTTTGGTCTCCGGAAGTTGGTGAAGGTTTCTACTGTAGTAAGTTGCTTGGAAGACTGTCTGGTAAAATGCTCTACATTCCTCCAAATTTGAAGATATGGTCATGTAGTTTAGAAGTTAAGTTAAGTATGTTGTAAAGGTGTTAAATCAAAAGTTTTAGATCATTTGCTCCTCTGCAGTTAAAGTTATAAGTGGTCAAGAGTTTTGGTTGTGCTCTGGTAGCATAATGTGATGATGAAGGTTGATTGGAATGCTCTGCATTCCTTTGCAAGTGAAGTTTTGCTAATACTATTTTGTGGACATGTTCAGAGATGTTCAAGGCATGTTACTTTGTGATATCAGGTGTTCTAGTGATCTACAAGTTTAGTTTTCCAAGTGACAGTGAACTACATATAGTTCTGGATGCCTGGCTGTTCCCAGGTCACATCATTGAAGGTGTGCAACACAAAGTATTTGTTGTGTGAAGTTCAAGGAGTGTTTGAAGATGTTGTATGAGTTAGGCTGACTCATCTGGAAGAATTTCATGAATATATTTCTTTTTTCCAGTACCGTACAAAGTTTTCAAGTTAGTTTGTGAAGAGTTATTGTTGTTGAGGCCAACTGAGGTATGATAGCGATGTGCGCCACAAATTGCTTGTTGTGTGGAGTTCAAGGAGCATTTGGACATGGTGTATAGGTCCTACTAACTCATCTAACAGATGTGGAAGAAATGTTCAATCTTTCATGAGTACCACCAAGATTGTAATGTCTGATGTGCTACAAGCTTCATGTGTTCCTTCTTAAGGGTAACCTAATTCAAATTTGTGAAATGTGCGGATGATATTCATTGAAGGATGTTTCTATGAAGGATGTTTCAGATTGGGCTAAGCATGTTTTGGAGTTTGTAAGGCATGTGTCTCTTTCTGGAGTGATATGTAGTTCATGTTAGGGATTTCCCTATGCATGTTTCATGTTGTGTGATCTCTAGCCAACTTGTAAAATGTAATATTCTTGTTGTATTGGTTGACCTGTACTGTAATCAATATAATTTCATGTATATATTGTAAACCTAGTTGATCTAGGTGAGGTATGGTTGTGAATATGAATGTTTGAGGAGCAGAATATGAATATGATATGCATTATGATGTGTAACTGAAAGAGAAAGAGCAGAAGTAATAAGGTCTATCTGGATTCATCTTGAAGATATTTTTGTGATAGGATGGAAGTGAAGAGTGTACCCAATTGATCCAATCATCGAAAGAAGAGTGAAGAGGCATAATTGTAATCATCAAAGGTGTGAGCTTCATTGTTAATTTTAGGCAATAGAAGGACTATCATACTATAATATTATCTGAGTTTGTTCTCAGATTAGGGAGTAGTAGCTTCCTTGGGTTGTAGCCCTAAAACAAAGTTGTAATTTTTTAGCTTCAAATATTGTGAGTTAATCCTTACCATGGCTTTTCCCCTTTTGGGGTTTTCCACGTACATCCAGTGTTATGTGTTGATGTGCATTGTGTTGATCTTTCATGTTAATGTTAATGATGCAAAGTTTAAGTTTTAATCTACTCCAGAGGATTTGAAGTTTGTTTGCTGACACTTTTATCCAAATATTCCTTCACCTCCTTGTGAACCTCGTGAATGCATTCTACAAAATCTTTTTCTACAACACTCTTCTTGTTTAAATCTACACTATCTCTTAGCTCATCAACACCTCTTGGGTTGTACCTATAAACTATTTGGAACATGCTCTTTCTTGTACTTTTGTTCACTAAATTGTTATAGTAAAATTTTGCTTGTGCCAAGATAAGATCCCGTTGATTTGGTTTGTCTCCCACCAAACATCTTAATAAGTTTCCCAAACTTCTATTCACAACCTCAGTCCACCCATCAGTCTAGGAATGATAGGTTGAGCTAAATCCTAACTCAGTGCCCATCTTCTTCCATAATGTACACCAAAAATGGCAAACAAACATGGTGTCCTTGTTTGAGACTATGTTCTTAGGTAGTCTATGTAGCCTAACTACCTCTTTGAAAAAATAATGTATCTATGTAGGATGCATCACTAGTTTTCTAACATGGTATGAAATGAACCATCTTTGAAAATCTATCCACTACAACAAAAATTGAGTCATTACTTCTCTCTGTTCAAGGTAAACCCAAAAAAAAATCCATACTCAGGTGCTCCCATAGTCGCTCAAGTATAGGTAATGGCTAGTATAATCCTGTGTATTGTCTAAATCCTTTAGCATGTTACCAAACTCTACAACCTTTTACCAGTCTCTTCATATCTATACTAATTCTAGGCCAAAAATAACCTTCACTCAGCTATGCCAATGTCTTATCTATTCCAAAATGTCCACTAATGTCTCCACTATGATTTTCTCTTATTAGTTTCTCTCTCATTGAACCTATAGGTATACACATTTTTTGTCATTTGAATAGCAAGTCATCTTGAATGAAATAATCCAACCATGGAATCATGTCTCCCTCCACTAGACTTCTACTAGTTGTCCATGCTTTCATAATATTAGGATCTTGGGATCATTAGGATACAACTCCTTCAATTCATCAAAGCCAACAACACTTACCCTTAACTATTCATTAATAAACATCTTCTGCTAAGTGCATTTTCTACCCTGTTTGGCTTACCACTCCTATGTTTCAAGATAAAAGAATAACTTTGCAAGAATTCTGCCCATTTCATATGTCTTTATTTTAACTTATCTTGGTTGTTGATGTAATGCAAGGCATGGTGGTCTATGTACAGTACACACTCATTTGAATTGTTATAAACTATAGCATAGAATTCTTGGTCATAAACTGAGTACTTCCTCTTTGCCTCATTTACTTTCTCACTAAAGTATGCAATGGGTCTACCTTCTTGACTTAACACTTCCCCAATTGTACTGCCACTTGCATGACAATTCACTTGAAACACTTTGCCAAAGTCTAGTAATGACAATAATGGTTGTTCTGTCACCTTCTTCTTGAACAACTAAAAGCTCTTTTCTGCTGCAACTATCCATTGAAAATCTTTTCTAACTCCCTTTATTGTCTCTATAATAGGTGCACATATTCCACTGATATTTCTTATGAACTTCCTATAGAAGCTCACCAAGCCATGAAAACTTCTAGCCTCAAACATGCTCCTAGGTGAAGGCCACTCTATTATTTCCTTAAACTTCTTGGGATCCATCTTCAACCCTTCTTCAGACAATACAAAACCTAGATATACTAGTTCCCTTTGCATAAAGTTGCATTTATCCAACTTCTTTTAACCTCTGCAAAATTGCCTCAAGGTACAACAAGTGTTCCTCTTTTGATTTACTAAAAACTAAAATGTCATCCATATAAACAATGATAAATTTTCTAAGGAAAGGCTTCATTAGCTCATTCATCAGTCTCATAAAGGTGATGAGTGCATTTGCCAACCCAAATAGCATCACTAGCCACTCATACAATCCATCCTTGGTCTTGAATGTTGCCTTCCATTCATCCCCTTCTCTAATTCTAATTTGGTGGTATCCTAATGAAGGGTACTCCCCTTACCAACATAAACACACAATAATAATAGAGAATAAAATGGTGAATGAAAGAAAGAAACACATGTTTCTATTATCTTAATATAAGGACATTACAATATTTAGGAAATGTTCAAGTTGTTGCAAGTATGTGCCTAATCGGTGTTGTCATTGATGTCAACATATCTTTGTTGTCATTGGTTTCAACTGTATCCTCTTTTGTTATTTGTTTAGAAGCCTTATATGTTGAGGATATTGAGAAAACTAGCCTCTCTGAAAGAATCATAACGTAAATAGTGAATCACAGTGAAGATAATGTGTTGCATACTAAAGAACAGTCTAGAAGATTGCTCCGCATTTCCTACTGATTGAAGATCTTGGTCTCTGGATTGGAAGTTATTTAGAAGCATGGCTGAAGATGCTAAATCCTTATTTGGGTAAGTGCAAGAAGATGGGGGGCCAAAAAGGGGTCTTAAGTGGCCACTTTTTTTCTGAAATTAGGAAATACTGGCCTTGGATGAGAAATTGAGCATAGTTACACTCAAAATTTGGAGATGTAACCAAAAAAATGTTCGTAGTGCTCCAAGTCTACTTTCTAAACTACTATTTTTTTTAAAAATGGCATAGATTAAGGGGTTCAAAAGATGGAGCCACAGAAATTGGTGTTGTTTCTGTCAAAAAACATAACATAGCATGTTTTGTGGCTCCCTCAAAAGGTCAACTTTTTTTTGGTATTTTTAAAATCACTTCAGTGAGAAATTAGCTAATAGCATGTAGTCTATGCCTAATATTCTGATAATTTTTTGATGAATATTTGATTTTTTACTAATTTTCAAAGTGGACACATCCAAAAAAATAAAATTTTGGCCGTGCTACCCCTATAAATTTTGAAAACTAATTGAAAATCATTTTTTTCTTTTTTTAATATTTGTAGAATGGAGTTTAGTTTCTAAATATGTAATTTTTTTGAAATTTCAATGAATAGTTAATTTACAATGAAAAAATGACCAAACAGTGGTTTTTGCCCAAAAATAGACACACAAACAAAAGAAATTAAAGATGAAAGGCTTAACATTGTTAAAATGTCAAAAATTACATCGTCAAATAGATAAGAGAAAGCCTAACATTACCTAGGTGTTTGATTTGTTTGACCTTGAAACACGTGCAAATCTGAGGGTTAGCACGAACGAAATTATGTGAAATCTTGAAGAATATGGAAAAACACGTCTGTGACTGTTCAAAAGGCACTCCAAGCCTTTGGGTTGGAAGTCCAAAGAAAATCCCAAGCCCAAGGCTTGGGATTCCCAAAGAAAAACATAATGCAAGCGCGTTATAACGTGCTCACGTTATGTTTTGCTTTGCATTTTTCCTTTTCCGCAAAACTATGTTGTTTGTCATGTTTGACATAACGCGAGCGCGTTGTAATGCACTCGTGTTATGTTCCCCTTATATTTTTTTTATGTTCAAATCTATTAATCATGTATGTATGTATCTATGTATGCCTATATGTATGTATGTATGTATGTATCTATGTATGCCTATATGTATGTATGTATAGTGTCAAGGGCAGAGGAGGGTAGAGATGGGAGTGAGCTAGATAGGGGAGGAGAGGGGTGGATAAGGATTGAGTGATTAAGGTTTAAGGTTGAGGGTTGAGCATTTAGGGATAGGATTTAGAGTTTAGGGATAAGGGATTAGAGTTTAGGACCTTGAAGGATTAGGGTTTAGGGTTGAGGCTTCAGGGATAGCGTTTAGGGTTAAGGGTCGAGGGATTAGGTTTAAGGTAGAGTGTTGAGGGTAGAGGGATTAGGGATAGGGTTTAGGGTTGAAAGTTTAGGGTTGAGGGATTAGGGTTTAAGGTATAGTTTAGTAGTTCTTGTGGATAGAGCCAGTAAACAATGGGAGATTATTTGCCTATTTCCTAACAATATACCTTCCCTAAGTGCGGGGTGGACAGAAAGAAACATAAATGTACCCCAATGCAAATCTTTTCTCATAATGATCATCCTTCTGATTTCAACTATTAATTACTCACTGTGGATGTACCATACGCAAAGCTTTTCTCATAGGGTTTAAGGTATAGTGCCGAGGGTTGAGGGTTTATTGATAGTGTTTAGGGTTGAGGGTTGAGGGATTAGGTTTTAGGGTTGATGGATTAGGGTCTAAGGTATAGTGTTGAGGGTTGAGGATTTAGGGATAGGGTTTAGGGTTGACAGATTAGGGTTTAGGGTTGACAGATTAGCGTTTAATGTCGAGGTTAGGGTTAGAGTGTCGAGGGTAGAGGGATTAGGGATAGGGTTTAGGGTTGAAGGTTTAAGGATTGAGGGTTGAGGCTTTAGGGATGAGGGTTTAAGGCTTAAGATATAGTGTTAAGTGTTGAGGGTGTACAGATAGGGTTTCAGTTTTAAGGGTTAAGGGTTGAGGGATAGGGATTATGGTTTAAGGTATAGTGTTGAGGGTTGATGGTTTAGGGATAGGGTTTAGGTTTGAGGGATTAGGGTTTAGGGTTGATGAATTAGGGTTTAATGTTGAGAGTTGAGGGTTGAGGGTTAAGGGTTGAGGGTTGAGGTCGAGGGATAGGGTTAATGGTCAAGGGATTAGGGTTAAATAAGAGTGTTGAGGGTAGAGAGATTAGGGATAGGGTTTAGGGTTGAAGGTTTAATAATTTAGGGTTGAGGCTTTAGGGATGAGGGTTAAGGGATTAGGGTTTAAGATATAGTGTCGAGTGTCGAGCATTTAGGGATAGATTTTAGGGTTCAAGTTTTAAGGGTTACGGGTCGAGGGATCAGAGTTAAGGGTTGAGAGATTAGGGTTTGACGTTGAGGGTTGAGTACATTAAGGTTTGAGGGATAAGGGTTTCGGGATAGGGTTAAGGGTCGAGGGATTAGGGTTAAGGGATAGGGTTGGAGGGTTTAGGGATAAGGGATTAGGGTTTAAGGTATAGTATTGTGCCCGTTGAGGGTCTAGGAATAGGGATAGCATTTAGGGTTTAGCGATGAGGGATGACAGATTAGGGTTGAGGGTTGAGGGATTAGGGTTTAGGGATAAGGTTTAGGGTTGAGGGTTGAGGGATTAGGGTTTAAGGTATAGTGTTAAGGGTTTAGGGTTGAGTGATTAGAGTGAAGGGTTGAGGGATTAGGATTTGACATTGAGGGTTGAGGCTTTAGGGTTTAGGGTTTAGGGAAAGGGTTGAGGGTCGAGGGATTAGAGTTAAGGGTTGAGGGATTAGGGTTTGACATTGAGGGTTGAGGGTTGAGGTTTGAGGGTCAAGGGTTTAGGAATAGGGTTGAGGGTCGAGGGATTAGGGTTAAAGTAGAGTGTGGAGGGTATAAGGATTACGGATAGGGTTGGAGGGTTTAGGGACAAGGGATTAGGGTTTAAGGTATAGTATCGAGTCTGTTGAGGGTTTAGGAATAGGGATAGCATTTAGTGTTTAGGGATGAGGGATGATGGATTAGGGTTGAGGGTTGAGGGATTAGGGTTTAGGGATAAGGTTTAGGATTGAGGGTTGAGGGGATTAGGGATAGGGTTTAGGGTTGAGGGATTAGAGTGAAGGGTTGAGGGATTAAGATTTGATGTTGAGGGTTGAGGCTTTAGGCTTTAGGGTTTAGGGATAGGGTTGAGGGTCGAGGGATCAGAGTTAAGGGTTGAGGGATAAGGGTTTGAAGTTGAGGGTTGAGGGTTGAGGTTCGAGGGTCAAGGGTTTAGGGATAGGGTTGAGGGTTGAGGGATTAGGGTTAAAGTAGAGTGTGGAGGGTATAAGGATTAGGGATAGGGTTGGAGGGTTTAGGGATAAGGTATTAGGGTTTAAGGTATAGTATCAAGTCTGTTGAGGGTTTAGGAATAGGGATAGCATTTAGGGTTTAGGGATGAGGGATTAGAGTTGAGGGACGACGGATTAGGGTTGAGGGTTGAGGGATTAGGGTTTAGAGATAAGGTTTAGGGTTGAGGGTTGAGGGATTAGGGTTTAAGGTATAGTGTTGAGGGTTTAGGATTGAGGGATTAGGATTTAACATTGAGGGTTGAGGCTTTAGGGTTTAGGGTTTAGTGATAGGCTTGAGGGTCGAGGGATCAGAGTTAAGGGTTGAGGGATTAGGGTTTGACGTTGAGGGTTGAGGGTTGAGGTTCGAGGGTCAAGGGTTTAGGGATAGGGTTGAGGGTCAAGGGATTAGGGTTAAAGTAGAGTGTGGAGGGTATAAGGATTGGGGATAGGGTTGGAGGGTTTAGGGATAAGGGATTAGGGTTTAAGGTATAGTATCGAGTCTATTGAGGGTTTAGGAATAGGGATAGCATTTAGGGTTTAGGGATGAGGGATTAGAGTTGAGGGATGATGGATTAGGGTTGAGGGTTGAGGGATTAGGGTTTAGGGATAAGATTTAGGGTTGAGGGTTGAGGGATTAGGGTTTAAGGTATAGTGTTGAGGGTTTAGGGATAGGGTTTAGGGTTGAGGGCTTAGAGTGAAGGGTTGAGGGATTAGGATTTGATGTTGAGCATTGAGGGTTTAGGGTTTAAGGTTTAGGGACAGGGTTGAGGGATTAGGGTTTGACGTTGAGGGTTGAGGGTTGAGGTTCGAGGGTCGAGGGTTTAGGGATAGGGTTAAGGGTCGAGGGATTAGGGTTAAAGTAGAGTGTGGAGGGTATAAGGATTAGGGATAGGGTTGGAGGGTTTAGGGATTAGGGTTTAAGGTATAGTATCGAGTATGTTGAGGGTTTAGGAATAGGGATAGTATTTAGGGTTTAGGGATGAGGGATTAGAGTTAAGGGATGATAGATTAGGGTTGAGCGATTAGGATTTAAGGTATAGTGTTGAGGGTTTAGGGATGAGTGATTAGAGTGAAGGGTCGAGGGGTTAGGATTTGACGTTGAGGGTTAAGGGTTGAAGCTTTAGGGTTTAGGGTTTAGGGTCGAGGAATCATAGTTTAGGGTTGAGGGATTAGGGTTTGACATTGAGGGTTGAGGGTTGAGGTTCTAGGGTCAAGGGTTTAGGGATAGGGTTGATGGTTGAGGGATTAGGGTTAAAGTAGAGTGTGGAGGGTATAAGGATTAGGGATAGGGTTGGAGGGTTTAGGGATAAGGGATTAGGGTTTAAGGTATAGTATCAAGTTTGTTGAGAGTTTAGGAATAGGGATAGCATTTAGGGTTTAGGGATGAGGGATTAGAGTTGAGGGATGACGGATTAGGGTTGAGGGTTGAGGGTTGAGGGATTAGGGTTTAGGGATAAGGTTTAGGGTTGAGGGTTGAGGGATTAGGGTTTAAGGTATAGTGTTGAGGGTTTCTTTCATCAAATGTAGATTTATGGGTTTGATTATATTGATTACCTCTCCAGTTTTGTGGTGTGGATGTTTTGGAATTAATCAGGAAGTCTTTAGGAGACTTTGTGGAAGTGGATTGGCAATTGCTTGACAGAACCCCTACTATTTATGCTTGGATAAGGATTTGTCACAAACTAGAACTTCTGCTTCCAAAGAAGATCTGTCTTTCGTCCTCAATGGGCATTTTATATCAAGAACTTGATTTTGAGGGCTTGCCCCTTCATTGTTATGCCTATCATATGGTGGAGCATCTGGCAAGCTCTTGCAGGAAACAGGAAAAGTTCTCCCTCAAAAACCTTGTGGTCATTCAAGTTTGAACGGGAAGGTTTGGAAAGAGAAATGCACAGGATGTGATCAATCTATAGCAGGATAAAATGCGAGTGCGTTATAACGCGCTCGCATTTTGTCTTGCTATAGAAACGGTAAAAAAGTGTTGACCCCTGTGATCCAAGCCCACATGCTATGTTTTCATACTGATTCTACATGTGCTCCGACAAAAAAGAAGTGCTTTCATGCTATTGGAAAGTTCACATGCACATTTGACACATTGTACCACCTTTGCATGATCTTTTCACACTTTTCTACTTTGCCAACTTGAGAAGGAGGAAATAACATAGTTTTCACACCAAGTTTGATATATATCTATTCAAGTTTCAATTTTTGTAGTGTTACAATGTTAATTGTGATTCAATTTTAGGAATATAACATTATAGATTGGTTAATAGTATTGTTGTTAGTAATTATATTTGAGTGTTATTCAATTTAACATTGAAAAGGAAGCAAGTGGTGAAAAACTCAAATTGTTGAGGAGTTTGATGCAAGAAGAAAAAAACACTACATAATTGGCTACTCTCTCCATTTGAATCTTCATTTTTTAGGTATGCCAAGTCTTTACATGCATGTTCTTTACATTTTCCTTAATTCGGATTGAATTACTTTATCATGCTTTATCATACATGTTTAAAATAGACACATTCCCAATCAAAAAAGTAGCCTACAATCTCACATGATGCCATGTATATTTTCTCCACTTGGGCTCTTTAATAATTATGTGTAATAAACAGACCTTAACATACCATGATGTCAAACTATACAAGAATAAATCCTTACAACATAATAAAAATACAATCCCACTATTATCTTGTATTCATTTCTTAGGAAGTAATATTGGTCTCTTTACCATGCTACAAACAAATTCTCTATCATGGCGAGGAAACAATCAAGAATTAAACCAACACAGGAAGAGATAGAAGCTAAGAATGCAAAGAAAGTAGTGGCTATGAGGGAACTTCGTGAGAAGAGGAAATTGGACACGATAAATGAAGACATACCAATTGAAGAGGAACCACAACCATCACAAAGAGATATGGTATTAGCGGCACACAGAGAATGAATGCAAAAACTTCGTGCTATGAGAGATTTGAATACCATAGTTGGAGACACGTCCTCTACCACAAGTCAACATGTAGGGACACCATCTACCACATCTCAAGTTGAGAGTACATCATCACTCACATGTGATGAAGGAGGTACGCCATCGTTCCCACCTCAACCTCAAGGTATGTCATCTATTCCATCTTCGATCGAAGGTATACCATCTAGCCCATCTCATTTAAATATTGATGAAATTCCTAATGTTGAGATGAATTTACTTAACACCACCTAGAATTTTGCATAGAAAGCCAAAGTATTTGATTGAAATTGATGAGAATATTTTGCAGCCAATGGAAGGTAAGATTCCAAAATGCACTTGTAGAAGATATGCTCATAAGATTTTGAGATTGTTCTTTGAAAAGTTAAATGAGACTGCAAGATGTCAACTATTCATTGAAATGATGCGAAGTATAAAGTATAGGTCCATCATGAAGATTATTGGGTTGAGGACATCAGAGGATTCAAGTGAAAAATCTATTGTCAAGAATCTAATGAGTGCGTATGAGAGTGTAGGTAACACCGCACGCACAAAAGATAGTAATGCAACACGGCATGTGATTACATTGACTATAGTAAGTAGTCAAACAAGGAAAGCTCATCTCATTAGAAAGACAAGTAAAGAATTGAGAATTAATAGGAAAACTTTATCAAGAGCTGTTGGAAGACGCCAAAGAATTGACGACACTAATGCCAATGAATTATGGGCGTTCTCAGGGAGACTACCACAAAAAGATAAACCAATTGTTGAAGCATTGAGATCACTAATTGAATACTTTTGGAAGAATTACACAAGGCTATCTCTGAATCAAAGGGATGTGGTAAGAAGGAGAATTGGTAGTCAGAACCGTGAGCCACATCCAAAGCATTTTTTGGATGAGACTCAAACACAATTTTATGGTAAATTTCTAGAGAAGTATCCTCAAATTAAAATTTGTCAAAGATATTTTGAAATGTTAAAACCTTTCTATGTCAAGATAAATCACACATGCATGCTACTTGTTGTTGTAGATTACATATTGAATTTTCTAACCATTTTGATGCTTATAGGTCTATATGTTTAGATATGCATACTAACAATGATTTGCAGGGTTGTGCCATATGTGCCCCACCAACATCTTCAAGAGACTTCGTGTCAAGAATTTTATGTGAAAGAGAGGAAGGTCAAATATTCTACAATAAATTATGCTTGGATGGCAAATGTCATTGTTGTGGTGGCTTGCAACATTTGCCAATATGTGAACATATGGAAAGAACACATGCGGTTGGAAACGAACTAGTAGAGTTTGGCAAGTATAAAACAGTGACATATAATACAAAATATGGTAAAGAAGAAAAGAGGTGTGAATTGGTTATTGAAAAGATTCCAGTGTATCAGATTATGCCTATATTTCATGATAGCATAGTGTATGAGTATGCAAGACATGCCCATAGAGCTCGATGGTTGGACTTACAATTCAAGTTATGCAAGGACACATTTCCCATTGGTAGCATTGTTTCAATCGTCGACTTTGCAGAGAACTACAATCTATAACCACAGCATGAGGTGCAATCACAATATTACAACTCCACACAAGTTTCTATATTTGTGCACATTGCATTCATTCATGCGAATGATAGTACAAAGGATGACAGAAAGATCATAATGGAGTATAATTTCTATATTAGTGATGATCGCACGCATTCTACGGAGTTCATGCAAGGTTGCTTTCAGGTGTTCTACAATGATTTGGCTAGAAGGGGCATATCGTTCAGTCAGCATATCATATGGTCAGATAACTATGCGTCACAATTCAAGAACTCACAAAATTTCTATTGGATGAGTAGGAGGCATAATTTTACAGGTATTCAGCATATGTGGAACTTTTGTGAGGCCGAGCATGGAAAGGGGGAGCATGATGGTGCAGGAGCATGTATCAAAAGAGCCATAGCACGAGAAGAGTTAAAGTATAAAGACAATGCAAAGTTGACAAATGCAAAATCAATTGTCGAGTGGTGTAATGCTTCCATGGGTCCAGGTAATGAAGGTAAGTCTTCAGTTCATAGATTTTTTGGTTGATAGATGATACTAACATTGCACCATATGAGGACTATTGTACACTGACAGGATCAAATGACATGCACACTTTCAAAAGCTCAATTGCAGGTTCATGGTGTATCCATATGTGAAAGATGTCATGCTTTTGTTCTTCATATACAATTCAAGTCTGGGATGAGTGCAAGTCAAAGGAGTGGGTTGATGAATGGCAGTTAAGTTATCTTACCCCACTTGACATGTATCGACCCCCGATGGCACTGAAACTAACACATATGGAATCATCAGTTGACTTTGACCACATATCAGATTTAGTTCAACTAGGTAATATAGGGCACGTATATGCATCTAATTTCATCTAGTTCAACCAAGTAATGTTGACTAATTTCATCTAATTTGCTACACATATCAATGTAGGGCATGTATATGCAGTTATTACAGATGAAGATAATGAAGAGGGAACAGATTATTACTTATGTCGTTGCGTTGAGGCCAAAAAGAAATTGGAGGCCCTTCTTACAGATGTAGAAAACATCGAATACCCTACAGGCTCAATGGTTATTACTGGAACATGGCTTAGAAGGTACCCACATAAGAGTGTTAATATTTGGCTATTTTAGGACTTTGAGATGCATCGGAAGATTCTTTATTACTCAAACCTTGTCGTGGCATCCAATGTTCATTTGATAAAGTATCAGGGTAGACCTTTGAACAAAATCTTGTGGAAGGTGCGTGAGTCTGACCATGAAGCAATACTTGACACAATAAAGAGTAGAGCATACCCGAATGGTTCATTGGATTAATTTGTAAGTATTCACATTGATTTTGTAAAGTCATGTTACATTGAGTTGTAAGTATGCACATTAATTTGTAAGGTTTGTCTTTTTTTTAATTTCCTCCTGCATTTTTACACATATACACATTTTTACATCATGTTATGCATTTTTGTTGTCCTGTTCCTGATGTGACCAAACTCATAACTCACCCTACTTCCTCTAGACACCATTTGATGATCTCTCCAACACTCTGGATCCAGGGCACCCAATCTTGATGATGACCTATATACCATTCTACTAAGGTGCTCATAATGAATGAAAAGAAGACCAAGGGTGCCCAAGCTTAATAGACTTATTTCTTTCAATTTTGATGATCCAAACTCTTGCAAAATGACATCCACTTTCATGCCTTTAGATCTTCCTTCACATACATGGCACCAAATCAAGTTGAAAAATATACATAAGGGCACCAAAATGGATGAAAGGAGACATGAAATGCACCTTAGGACTCCATGCTAAGGTTTGAGCCATTAAAGTCTCTTGATATTAGGCACTCATGATGATGAAACTTAGAGTTTTTTCCTTTCCTAGGCACTCATCTAAGATGTTTGAATGATAAGGAGCACCTAGACCTCTATAATGTACATTGGCACCAAAATCAAGGTGATTTTAAGTCACTTTGAGTCATTTGGGGTCAGTTTGAGTCTTTGAGTCATGTTGCAACTTTTGTATTTTTGGTGTCCTACTCCTGATGAGACCAAACTGACAGTTCCAACGCATCTGGATGGGTACGTTTAGGCTAGGTATGGTTCTATTTTTCACCCAAACATGTTGAAACAGTCTGAGCTACATTGTGCCGATGATATCCCTGAAGAGTCCAAAGTGCAAAAAGGTAGCAATATTTGATGAGATGTTACTCAAAAACTATCACTTAGAACATTCTGTCTAAGGTAATGTGATCACGTAGAATGCTTCTACAATAATCTCTCTCAGTTTTTTATATCTCTGAGGCATTTTCCCATGGTGAAAGGTTTTCTGCTGCCCCAAAAATCATCAAAAGGAGGTAGTGTAAAGTTGCAAAGGGGTGTAACTTTTGTCCTGCTCCTGATGCGACCAAACTAACAGTTCCAGCGCATCTAGATGGGTACATTTATGCTAGGCATGGTCCTATTTTTCACCCAAACATGTCAAAATAGTCTGAGCTACATTGTGCCGATGATATCCCTGAAGAGTCTAAAGTGCAAAAAGGCAGCAATCTTTGATGAGATGTTACTCAAAAACCTTGTTACTTAGAAACATTCCATCTAAGCCAACGCGATCATGTAGAGTGCCTCTACAATAACCCCTCTCAATTTTTTATATCTCTGAGACATTTGCCCATGGTGAAAGGTTTTCTGCTACCCCAAAAATTGTCAGAAGGAGGCAGTGTAAAGTTGCAAAGGGGTGTAACTTTCATCCTACTCCTTATGCGACCAAACTGACTATTCCAATGCATCTGGATGGGTACATTTACACTAGGCATGGTCTTTTTTTTCACCCAAACATGTCGAAACAATCCACACTACATTGTACCGATGATATCCCTGAAGAGTCCAAAGTGCAAAAAGGCAACAATCTTTGATGAGATGTTACTCAAAAACTGTGTCACTTAGAAACATTCTGTCTAAGGTAACATAATCATGTAGAGCACCTCTACAATAACCTCTCTCAGTTTTTTATATTTCTGAGGCATTTCCCTGTGGTGAAAGATTTTCTGCTACCCCAAAAATCGTCAGAAGGAGGCAGTGTAAAGTTGCAAAGGGGTGTAACTTTCATCCTGCTCCTGATGCGACCAAACTGACAGTTCCAACGCATCTGGATGGGTAAATTTACACTAGGCATGGTCCTATTTTTCACCCAAACATGTCGAAACAATCCGAGCTACATTGTGCCGACGATATCCCTGAAGCCATAGTGTAAAAAGGCAGCAATCTTTGATGAGATGTTACTCAAAAATTGTGTCACTTAGAAACATTCTATCTAAGGAAACACGATCATGTAGAGTTCCTCTACAATAACCTCTCTTAGTTTTTTATATCTCTAAGATATTTGCCCGTGGTGAAAGGTTTTCTGCTGCCCCAAAAATTGTCAGAAGGAGGCAGTGTAAAGTTGCAAAGGGGTGTAACTTTCGTCGTGCTCCTGATGCGACCAAACTAACTATTCCAACGCATCCAGATGGGTACATTTACTCTAGGCATGGTCCTATTTTTCACCCAAACATGTCGAAACAGTCCGAGCTACATTGTACTGACGATATCCCTGACGAGTCCAAAGATTAAAAAGGAAGCAATCTTTGACGAGATGTTACTCAAAAATTGTGTCACTTAAAAATATTCTATCTGAGGCAACATGATCACGTAGAGTGCCTCTACAATAACCTCTCTCATTTTTTTATATCTCTGAGGTGTTTACCCATGGTGAAAGGTTTTCTACTACCCCAATAATCGTCAGAAGGAGGCAGTGTAAAGTTGCAAAGCATTGCTAAGAAATCCTCAATACTCAAACACTCCAATGAACTGAAGCAACTTCTTCTTAGGCACAAATGTAAGGGTACACAAGGGGAAAATGGCACCTATATGACTTAGTGCATTTCTATGACTTCATTCACATGTTTAAATGTTTGAGAAACTCTCCTTTACTAAGCGCTTGTCCTCATGTCAATGTTAAGCTTTATACCTCCTAGGTGCTCAATTAGGTGATGTCATTAGATACAACTTACCCTTAGGTACCAATGTAGCTTCTTCAATCCATCACACTTCTAGGTGCTCAAATTTGAGGTCTTGGATATGTATTTTATTCCTAGGCACAATTGGATGATCTTCCTAGATCTAGGCACTCATGATGGTAGGAAATTACATGAATGGGTGCCTAAGTCCAATTTGACTTTGTATTTGATATTTTATGACTCCAATTGACTAGGAATGGTTCAATTTCTAAAGTACTGACTCAATAATGTAAGTTTAAGGTCTTTTCCTCCTAGGTGCCAATTAATGAGTTCACTAGATGCAATTTCTCCTAAACTTGAAGATTGTGAAAGAACTTGAAGCTTGGATGGATGTCTTCGAATGTTTGATGAAGAAGTGTTCCAACTTGAAAGGTCCTTTTGAAGTGTAGATATTGATGATAACACTTTCCCTTAAATGTGAAGTAGATGACTTCTCAAGGAGGCTTGAATGTATCAGAGGGACTTGAAATTGAATGGATGTCTTTGGAATGCTTAATGATGATGAGAAGTTCCTTTGGAGCGGCTACATGCTGATCTTGAAGTGATGATTGATGAAGAATCTAGTTGATACTTGAGGATGAATGGAACTTGAAGTGATAGATGGAAGTCTTCAAACATGATGCAACTGGTGATGTCGTTGATGAATAAGACTTGAAATATATCTTGTTGTGACCTCTTGGAGCAGCTACCTCTTGAAGTGGTGTTTCCTTGGCAGTGATTACTTCCATCTTAACTCTCTGGCATGAATGAATGTGAAAGGCTCCTTTGGAGCAGCTACATGATGACTCTAGGCAACTCCAAGCTCTTGCTCCTACCTTTTCCTTCAATCTTCCTACAATACAAACCAAGAAACACATCAATCCTCATGATAAAAATTTTATAACACAAAGGAATCCTCTTTAAACATGGAATAATCTTACTACAAATCTAGGCGCATATATAGGTAAAAAGAAGAGCAAAGGGTGCCTAACACAAGTTGGTCCATATTTATCACTTTGAATGATTTCAAACAATTGTAATGGCTTAAAGAGGTCAATCTCCCTTAAGAGATTCATTCAAAAGGTGTCTTTCAATGCAATTTCTCCCTTAGGCACTAGAATGGGTTTGTATTAATGGAGAGTGCGCCTAGATTTAAATGTCTTTATACTTGCAATTTTGCAATTCTAAATGATGAGACATGTCTTAGAATTAATTCTATCTTTCAAGCGCTCACTCCAAAAGGTCATCTCATGCAATTTCACCCAAGGCACTCATTGAGGTGTCCTTAGAGGCTAAAGTGCACCTAACTCAATTGCCTTTATCTTTATCATTTTTGTGCTTTCAACAATTGAAAATGACCTAGAGTGATCCTTTCTCTCAAGGCACTCACCTATTGATATGAAATCAAGTTATTTCTGTTGGATCTAGGGCATACAACTGAGAGGGGGGGGGTGAATCAGTTGTATAGAACTTGTTCTCTTTCAAACACTTAATTCTCTGTTGTTAGTTAGCAGCATATCAAATAATCATTCATGGAAGCACAATACATAAACACAAGAGCAGATAAGCATCAACACATTGAACACCAAGATTTTGACGTGGAAAACCCGGTTAAGGGAAAAACCACGGGGTGATTAACCCAAGAATTATTCTCTGTTAGAAGAATAAGGAAAAATGAATGGCACATGCCAATAAGGGCTCACTGCCCGAGCACACTGCTCACAAAGAGGCCCACTGCCTACAAGGAGACACACTGTCTACAGAGTGATAAAAATCACAGTCTTGAACTGGAGAATGACATCTCTACCATGTCCGGATCAGTTCCAATTAAGCCCAACAATCTCTGCTCTGCCTTTCGCACCTTTCTTCGCTACACCTTACTCATCCACATACTTCCACACTGAAATGAATTCACAACTCATTATTTATACAAGACATCGACTTAGGAACAAGTATCTAAGTCGGCAAACAACCATAGGAGTATCCGCAAGATGAATAACACATCCGGTCGGCTATCACAAGAACATTCGCAGGATGAACAACTCATCCGGTCGGCTAAACAGAGCAATAACTTCATCCGGAAGAATAACTTCAATTCCGGGCTCTACCATCGATGCGGACCAACAACACAACCTAAACATGATTCAAGAGCCTTCACAAGTCTGTCTGAATGTCCGGATACATCCGCACTTCCTCTGCTTACTGGAATCTCTTGTCTTCCTCATCCGGAACTTCAAGAACACAGTCTGTCGCCACTGTCATGATGCAGGAGGTACTTCCGGACCTCCAAATCACACACAAATCAGGATGACACATAACAAGGACATCTAAAACACTCCTTCCAATCCGCAGATTATGATAATACAATTCCGGACCTCACCGGACCTTTTTGTGATCCTCTGTCACCTCCGGATACTTGCCGGACCCGGTTCTATACCGGCAGCCATAACTCCTTCAGATCTTCATGCGGACCTCTGAAATCTTAACTGTAGCATCTCAAGACTCATATCTACTAACCCTTTAATCCGCATCCTCCGGTTCTCATCCTATACAGTATATTTACCTTCTTCTCATCACTGTTCTTCACTGTTCCTGACTGAGGCTAATTTTCTCAATATCCTCAGCACAAAGCTCATCAAATCCTTCTTGTCAATGCAGTATGAGTATGTTGACATCAATGACAACAATGGCTCACCTCATACTTGCAACAATCTCCCCCTTTGTCATTGATGGCAACATATGATGTGAAAAACCATCAAGACAAGAACTTCTCTTTTCTGTCACAGCTCCCCCTATCAACAACCACTCCTCACATGTCTTCCTTTGCTGCTCCCCCTTTGATCATCAACCACTTGTTTTTCACATGTCTTCTCTCCCCCTTTGACATCAATGGCAAAGGGCTCATACTTGCAACTCTCATGCATCAGAATAATACCAGCTGCTCCCCCTTAGTTGCAGCTCCCCATTAGTCCGGATCACAAGATATGACTGTGATTGCCACCGGACTGATGCACATTAGTGCATCTTAGTTCATCACCGGAGGGGCCATGACCCCTAACTTCTTCCGGAGATATTCAAAAGAGTCCTTGGGAAGAGGTTTTGTAAAGATATCTGCAATCTGATCCTTGGAGGGAACATACTCCAATCTGACTTCTTCCTTGTTTACTTGTTCTCTCAAAAAGTGAAATTTGATAGATATGTGCTTAGTCTTAGAATGCAATACCGGATTCTTGGAAATATTAATTGCACTTGAATTATCACAGAAAATTGTGATAGGCTCCTCATATTCAACTTTGATGTCTCTTAGCATCTGCTTCATCCACAAGATTTGAGTGCAACTACCTGCTGCTGCAATGTATTCTGCTTCAGTTGTAGACAGAGATATTGCATCTTGTTTCTTGCTTAGCCAAGAAACCAATCTCTTCCCTAAAAAGAATGCTCCACCACTAGTGCTCTTCCGGTCATCCACATCTCCTGCCCAATCTGCATCTGTGTAAGCATGAAGAGAAAAATCCGGATCTCTAGGATACCATAGACCATACTCAACTGTCCCTTTCAAGTATCTAAAAATTCTTTTGATTGCCATAACATGAGATTCTCTAGGATCAGCCTGGAATCTTGCCACAAGACCAACAGCTTGCATTATATCTGGTCTAGTTTGAGTGAGATACAACAATCCACCAATCATTGATCTATACTTTGTCTGATCTGCCTTTGGAGAATCATCATCTTTGCTTAACTTACATCCGGTTGCCATAGGAGTGTTCATAGGCTTTGAGTCTTCCATACCAAATTTCTTTAACAATTCTTTCACATATTTGGTCTGAGAAATGAAGATCCCTTCTTTTGTTTGAGTAATTTGCAGACCCAAGAAGAAATTCATTTCACCAAGCATAGACATTTCAAACTCACTTTTCATCTGATTTGCAAAAGTTTTACACATACTATCTCTTCCTCCAAAAATGATATCATCCACAAACACTTCAACAATCAGAATGTTTTCATGATCAATTTTGAAATATAAGTTGCTGTCAGCAGTACCTTTGTTGAATCCAATCTGCACAAGATGCTTATCCAACCTTTCATACCATGCTCTTGGGGCTTGCTTCAATCCATACAAAGCTTTCTTTAACTTGCAGACCATATCATTATTATCAGACAATTGAAATCCATCCGGTTGTTCAATGTAGACTTCTTCTTCCAGATCACCATTTAAGAAGGCAGACTTGACATCCATCTGATATACCTTGAAATCTTTGAAGGCAGCAAATGCAAGAAGTAATCTGACTGCTTCAATTCTTGCTACCGGAGCAAAAGTCTCTTCAAAGTCAATTCCTTCTATTTGAGAGTAGCCTTTGCAGACCAATCTAGCTTTGTTTCTGATTACTTCACCAGCTTCATTTAGTTTGTTCCGGAAGACCCACTTGGTTCCAATTACATTCCTGTCTCTAGGTCTGGGAACAAGATCCCAAGTATGATTTTTCTCAATTTGCATCAGTTCATCTTCCATTGCTTTGGTCCAATTTTCATCATTGCAGGCTTCATTTATTGTTTTAGGTTCAATCCTTGAAATCAGACAACATTCATTCTGATCTTGAGCAATATTCCTTCTAGTTTGTACACCTTTGCTTCTGTCACCTATGATCTGATCTTCAGAGTGATTTAGTTTTACATACCTTGGAATTTTGGGAGTATCCAGTACTGCTGTTTCTTGATCAGGCTCATTTAAACCTAACTCTTCTTCCTGATTTACCGGATCAGGCTGACTCTGTTTCACCGGAGAGGATTGAGTTCCTTGAACACTATCTTGGTCATCTTCATCAAATTCATAAAATCTTGAAGGCTTCTCAATTCCTTCATCAACCTTTACATTGGTACTTTCTATCATCTTCCTCAATCTCTTATTGTAACACCGATATGCTTTGCTTTGAGTGGAGTAGCCCAAGAAAATTCCTTCATCACTTCTAGCATCAAACTTTCCTAGATCTTCATCTCTTTTAATATAACACTTGCTACCAAATACCCTGAAATATTTCACAGTAGGAGTGATGCCAAACCAAAGTTCATAGGGGGTCTTACCGGTGTTGTTTCTGATTTGAACTCGATTGAGAGTGTAGACTGCAGTGCTGATAGCTTCTTTCCAAAACATTTGAGGAACATTTGCTTCCAACATCATTGTCCTAGCAGCTTCCTGGATGGTCCGGTTCTTTCTCTCAACTACTCCATTCTGCTGTGGAGTCCTAGGAGCAGACAACTGTCTCCTTATACCCTGTTTCTCACAAAAGTC
The DNA here is from genome assembly GCA_027924645.1 of Cunninghamia lanceolata. NCBI lineage: Eukaryota > Viridiplantae > Streptophyta > Pinopsida > Cupressales > Cupressaceae > Cunninghamia > Cunninghamia lanceolata. Next base: position 7,398,638 of record BSBN01000396.1, on the reverse strand, counting down.
AATGAATTCACCAGATGTAAATTCACCACCTCTATCAGACCTTAGACACTTTAGTTTCAATCCGGTTTGATTCTCCACCATAGCTTTGAAGATTTTGAACTTCTCAAAAGCTTCTGATTTTTCTTTCAGAAAGGTAACCCACATCATCCGGGAATGATCATCAATTAACAACATGAAATATCTATCACCTTGCAGACTCTTGATTCTTGTCGGACCACATAGATCAGTATGTACTAATTCCAACAATCCGGTAGAAGACTGATCTTTGCTTTTAAAAGAGACTCTGCTTTGTTTGCCTAACTGACATTCTTTACACACACTGTTTGTAGGTTTTATCAACTTTGGAAGATCTCTCACAGCCTGAGTATTGCTTATTTTGATGATGTTATCAAAATTTACATGACACATTCTTCTATGCCATAACCAACTCTGATCAATTTGAACAAACAAACAACTTTTATTTGAACCAACCAGATGAAAGATGTTACCTCTTGTCTGAGTACCGGATGCAATTTCAGTTCCGGAGCTTGTAAAGATTCTGCATTTTCCATTCTTGAACCGGAGATCATAGCCTTTGTCCACTAACTGACCAACACTGAGAAGATTGTGCTTCAATCCTTCAACATATAATACATTACCTGTTTTGCTCTTACCATCAAAGGAAATAGTTCCCCTACCTCTGATTCTGCCAGCAGAATTGTCACCAAACTTTACCATTCCTCCTTCATATCTTTCCAAATCTAAGAACTTATTCTTGTCGCCAGTCATATGGTGAGAGCATCCACTGTCAATAACCCAATCATCCTTTTCTTCCACTTGAGCAGCCAAGGCTTTTTCAACAACTTTGTGATTGACAGATTCAGAGAGCAAGGAATCTTCTTCCTTGATGGCTATAAACACCCACTCATTTCCGGATTTGCTTCCTGGATCTGATTCATCATCTGTTACTCCTTCATTGTCATCTTCTTCATGAACATAATAGCAATTCTTTTGAAACCTTTGTCTGTGAGTATTAGATCTTGCAGATCTCTCCGGACATCTTGAGGCAAAATGACCAATCTTATTGCAGTTAAAACACTTAAAGGGTAGTTTTCCTTCATACTTACCGGATCCTCTTGGCAGTCTCTTTGCAATGAGGGCTTCAAGTTGAGCTGTTTCTGCTTCTTCTTCTTCCATGTCTCTTCTTGCTTGATCATACCATGACATTTTCCTTGATGAGTTTTCACCCGGATCAAATCTCTGTTTGCCTTTCACATAGGCACTGGCTTTAAAAGCAGACTCAGTCTTGGGTGGATCATCTCCAAACTCGGTCATTTCAAATGCAGCTAGTTTGCCAGCCAATTGTTCTCTTGTGACAGTTGTGTGGGCTCTGAATTCATCAATGGCAGCAACTTTGATTTTGTAGGCAGCAGGAAGGGATCTTAGGATTTTGCAGACAATCTCATTTTCATCTAGAGTTCCACCAGCATTTCTGATTCCACATACCAGCTCATTTACTCTTGGCATAAAGGTAGTAATGTTTTCATCATCTCTCATTTTCAATCTTTCAAATTTCCCTTTCAGACTTTGCAACCTTGCACTTTTGACAAACTCATCTCCTTCATACAGAAGTTCCAGTTTAGTTAGGATCTCATATGCAGTTGGTAGGTCAATGACATTCGAGAGATCTGAGTCATTCAATGCGCTTAGAAGAGCTTCCTTGGTCCGCAGATTGTTTTCAGCTTCTGTGGTTTCATCAGGAGTTGTCGGACCACCTTGTGGGGGTATATATGGTTTTGAAATCATAGCCAAGTATGCTTTTCCCATACATTCCAAATGACACTTCATGCGACCTTTCCAGAGAGTGAAGTTGGTTCCATCGAACTTCGGACTATCCTTCTTGTATGACGACATCCTGGATCACCTCAAGCGGTTAAGCTCCTATCAGAGGAACTCAGCTCTGATACCAATTGTTGGATCTAGGGCATACAACTGAGAGGGGGGGGGTGAATCAGTTGTATAGAACTTGTTCTCTTTCAAACACTTAATTCTCTGTTGTTAGTTAGCAGCATATCAAATAATCATTCATGGAAGCACAATACATAAACACAAGAGCAGATAAGCATCAACACATTGAACACCAAGATTTTGACGTGGAAAACCCGGTTAAGGGAAAAACCACGGGGTGATTAACCCAAGAATTATTCTCTGTTAGAAGAATAAGGAAAAATGAATGGCACATGCCAATAAGGGCTCACTGCCCGAGCACACTGCTCACAAAGAGGCCCACTGCCTACAAGGAGACACACTGTCTACAGAGTGATAAAAATCACAGTCTTGAACTGGAGAATGACATCTCTACCATGTCCGGATCAGTTCCAATTAAGCCCAACAATCTCTGCTCTGCCTTTCGCACCTTTCTTCGCTACACCTTACTCATCCACATACTTCCACACTGAAATGAATTCACAACTCATTATTTATACAAGACATCGACTTAGGAACAAGTATCTAAGTCGGCAAACAACCATAGGAGTATCCGCAAGATGAATAACACATCCGGTCGGCTATCACAAGAACATTCGCAGGATGAACAACTCATCCGGTCGGCTAAACAGAGCAATAACTTCATCCAGAAGAATAACTTCAATTCCGGGCTCTACCATCGATGCGGACCAACAACACAACCTAAACATGATTCAAGAGCCTTCACAAGTCTGTCTGAATGTCCGGATACATCCGCACTTCCTCTGCTTACTGGAATCTCTTGTCTTCCTCATCCGGAACTTCAAGAACACAGTCTGTCGCCACTGTCATGATGCAGGAGGTACTTCCGGACCTCCAAATCACACACAAATCAGGATGACACATAACAAGGACATCTAAAACACTCCTTCCAATCCGCAGATTATGATAATACAATTCCGGACCTCACCGGACCTTTTTGTGATCCTCTATCACCTCCGGATACTTGCCGGACCCGGTTCTATACCGGCAGCCATAACTCCTTCAGATCTTCATGCGGACCTCTGAAATCTTAACTGTAGCATCTCAAGACTCATATCTACTAACCCTTTAATCCGCATCCTCCGGTTCTCATCCTATACAGTATATTTACCTTCTTCTCATCACTGTTCTTCACTGTTCCTGACTGAGGCTAATTTTCTCAATATCCTCAGCACAAAGCTCATCAAATCCTTCTTGTCAATGCAGTATGAGTATGTTGACATCAATGACAACAATGGCTCACCTCATACTTGCAACAATTTCCATTAGGCTCAATTTTAGGCTTGTATGGGTGAAAAGTGCACCTTACATCCTTAGGTGGTTCTTTCTAATTCTCAATGATTTCAATCAAATGCCAAGTGTCTAAGGAAGATTTTATCTTGAGATGATTAAATTTTGAGGTTCAAATCCCTTCCTCAATCAAGGTACAATCTGAGGGTTGTATAGATGAAAGTTGACTTCAACTTGGGTGCTCATTTGAGTTGGGAGGAGCTAGAATTTGCACCTAGATTGGAGATAGATATTTTGGCTTATTTGATGATGGTCTCAAGTCTCTCTAACAAGGCGCATTTTGATTATGTTAAATTTTAAACTCTTATGAAGACTATCTCATCCCTAAGCACTCATCCTCATGATTTTCATGCACTTAGACTTCAAGGCGCCAAAACTAGTAGGAAATTTCACAATGAGTGCCTTTGCTTTGGAAGAATTTATTATTGATCATTAGGCACACTTTGGAGTTGATATGTACTTCCTTTACTTCCATGTACTCAATTCATCATAATTATTGTCAAAGACTTCTCCAAGTTGATTGATAACATGCTTCTTGATGTTAAGATCCTTCATTCACTGCTTCTTCTTAGATCTAGGCAATCATGATCGTTGGAAATTACATGAAGGGTGCCTAAGGTTCAAGATAGGTTCTTTCCAATCATCTTAACTTTCAATCATTGTAGTTAATCTCAAAAGACATCATCCAAAATAAGAAACCTCCAAGACTTGTCATTGTAAGTTGATTTCCTCCAAGGTGCCAATACAAGGTTCTTTTGAAGGCAAAGGGCGTCTAGGCTTATGGGGCTAAATTTGATTTATTTATTGAAAGCTCAAGGTGAATTGATGCTTATTGAAAATGCCACTTAGTCCTTCATTTGCATTATAGGTGCCATTTCCTATTGACTTATATACTCCTCCTCATGCTAGGGTGCCATAATGAAGTGGTTTAGACAATAGGTGCGCTTCACTTACTAGAGGCTTGTTCTCCTTCCACCTTAGGCACACTTTTATGGTGGAACATGTGTCAATGGGTACCTTGTATTAAATGAATGCTCTCTCCAAGTTGGGTGCCCTTTTGAGGCTTTATGAGTTACAAATTGCGCCTTAACCCTTCATGCTTGTTGCTCAATGTTTGAATGTTTAAGAAAGTCTCTTTTAGGCACTCATCTTAATGACTTTTTATCAAGGTACAATCATCCTAATGACTTGGATATTCATCCAAGTGTTTCAAGATATCAGGCTACCAGACTTAGTCATTTTCAGGATCTCAAACATAAAGAATAACATGATGATTCATTTTTTTGTATTGCATATAGTTGACATTGTATGCTACTCATAAAGAATATTAATATTTTTTGTTCAACATGATGATTCATTTTTTTTTAAATACAAATTTTATCTTTTAGTTCCAAAATGAGGTTTAGGTGATACTTGAATAATAATAGCTAGCTTATTGGAAACATCCTATGTAATACAATTGGACTTTAAATATTTGAAGTAGCCATCTACAAATATCCATTCAAATGTGGATTTATAATGCAAGTATGGATGCCATCAATAAAAAAGACTTGTATTAACCAAATATCCATATAGGCATACATCAATATCTGTCGATATAAGTATAACATATGTACAAAATAGCCATATAGGCTTACAAGAATGCCATATAGGCATGCAATGTCAACTATATACAATACAAAATATATGTCCACAAATGCCATATAGGCATACAACAAAGGCACACAATAAAAAGTCATTCCCCTCTGGCTGGTGAAGAGATTAGATCACAAGCAGCCTTTGATCTTCTAGGGGATGGAGACGTGCATGTGGGTGGTCTACTACGAACCCAAGCTCTGCTCCTTCTATTTAGTTCTTCTAGCATCTTTAGCTGTTACAATAAAAAGTATAGACATTAATATATAGACATTACATGTTATAAAAAATGAAACATTTAACAAAATAATCACTTACCGTTACCATATAATATGTCTCCTCACTTGCCTCAGTAGCAGGAATAAGCTATGGTGATGTCATGTCCTATAGAAACCATCCAGATAGAAATTAAACTTCAAATCAATAATCTTTTGATTTTTCAAAAATAGACAACTATAACAATGAATGTAAATTGAAATTTACTAATCTGCCTCATACCCCTGTCAATGCCATGGAGCTATGAATCGCAGAGGCCACACCCTACTCCATTGCCCTATGAACATGGGGAGGTGTCTCCACAGCCTGCATCATCTGGAAATAAAACAACATTATTCAATAGTAGACATGATATTTCCATAGTCCATAGTATGAGTAAAAGTGTTTTTGGAAAAACTGTGTTATGCTTTTTTGCATCAATGTTTCAAATCACACTCCGTGATCCATCATCAGGACAAAAGAAGAGAACCAAATGAGATAAATTTGCAGATTGAGTTCCTTAAGAAGGGAGAGAGGGGTTGAGTAAGGAGAGTAACCCAAGGTTAAGGAATGGTAAGGGGTTGAGTGGAGGGATGAGAAAGGAAGGGAAAAACAAGAAAAAAAGGAAGACTTTAGAGAGAAATTAAAAAGGAAGGGGATAGAGGAGAGAGTAAGAGCAAGAGGGGAGAAAAATAGAAAGAAGTATGATCAAAAAATAAGAGAGGAGGTGGACAAAAGAGAGGAAAGAGACCACGGAAAATAAAATAAAAGTAAAAGAGAAAGAGGAAAAGAATTAAAATCAATTAACCAAAGAAATGGAGTAAATAAAAGAACAAAATAAAGGTAAAGATAAGCAAAGCCTAAAAAGGCGGTTAGAGATTAAAAATAAAAGAAATTCCACTAAAAGAAAAGATCAAAAAAATCAAAAAGATAAAATGTAACAAACAAATTATATATATATTGGAATTTGCATATATATTATTATTTATAATTATCGTACTATGATTGTAATATTAACTAGTATAAATAGACAAACAAAATCAAAGGAAGGAAATAAATGCAAAAATGCAAACAAGGGGAAAGGGGAACAAGAGAAGAAAGGAAAGAAGACCACCAAATATACGAATGCAAAAGCGAGAAGAGAAAAGAAAACTTGAAAGGGGAAGAAGGAATGAGAGAGAACCAAAGGAGAGTAAAGGCAAATAAAAGAAGAGCTAAACACAAGGTTCAAGGAAAAGAAGAACAATAATCAGAGAGGGGAGGGAATGACAAGGACAGGATCAGAGGAGAAAGAGAGAAAGGAGGGGTGGTAGGATGGTAGCAAGAGGAGGGAAGAAAGTCAAGGTGGGGGTTGGGAAATCAGGGAGAAAGTAGGGTAGGGAGGAGGGGAACCAAGGTAGAAGGGCACGGAACTCCTGAAAAGTATGAGGGATGGAGGGTAGGGAGAGAAACCAAAAACGGTGAGAAGGAAGGAGTTGGGAAGCAAGGAGCAAGAAGAAGAAAGACTGAGACCAAACTAAAGGGGCAGAAAAGAGAATGGAAAGAGAGATTAAGTGGGGGGAGGGTGGTTTTTAAGGGACTTTAATAGAGGGTTCCAAGTGTGTCTAAGGCTCCACCCATTGTCTCTATTTAGCTTAGTGGGGTTATTTCTGATGAAGATAGCCTCTTTGAGTTTTCTCTTAAAGAAGTTGTCTTCTTTGGCTAGGATGAGGGTATCCTCAAGGCGGATGTGGTACTTGGTGCTGGAGGAGTGGTCTTCTAGGGCTGATTTAGTGACCCTTTCATGCCTAATATCTGCACCGTGTTCTTTGATTCTCGTGTGGATGGATCTACCTGTTTCACCAATGTAGGGGTTTCCACATGAGCAATCAATTTTGTAGACGCCTGAGCTTAGAAGGTTGTCAAATTTGTCTTTCGCAGACGGGATAAGGTTCTTGATGGTGGAAAGAGGTTTGAAGGTACAGTTGAGACCTTTCTTGCGAAGGATTTTGGCAATCTTGTTGGAGATACCTTCGATGTACGGTAAGGTGGCACCGTAAACAACCTCAGGATTATTAAGGTCAATTTTAGTGTGGAGGCGGGCTTGGACTTGTTTAAAAGCTCTCTTGATGGGCTTTCTACGATAACCGTTAAGTTTGAAAACTTTGGTTAGGAGGGCCAATTCTTGGCTTAGGTGGTCATTGTCACAAATGCGGAAAGCCCTCGTTGCCAAAGTTTTGAGGACACCATCTTTTTGGATGGGGTGGTGGTGTGAGAAAGCGAGAAGATAGAGGTCAGTATGGGTAGATTTCCTAAAGACCCGGTAGCCAAGGGAACTGTCAGCTTTCCTGATGAGAAGAATGTCAAGGAAGGGGAGTTGGTTATTGGTTTCAAGTTCTTTGGTGAACTTGATGCAGGGGGAAATGTTCTTAAGGTGATGGTGGAAGACCTCAAGTTGCTCAAGGCCATGTGGCCAACATATGTTGGTGTCATCCACATAGAGTTTCCACCAAGTTGGTTTAAGAGGGAAAGAATTGAGGGCAATCTCTTTAAAATGTTTCATGTATAGGTTGGCAATGACTAGGGATAAGGGAGATCCCATGGCCACACCATCGGATTGCTCATACACCATGTTTTGGAAGGTGAAGAATGTGGATTTTAGGCATAATTCAACCAACGAGGCTATTTCTTCATTGGTTTTCTGTCTGACAAGCAAAATGGAATCTTGAAGAGGGACTTTGGTGAAAAGGGAAACTACATCAAAGCTAACTAAAATGTCGTCATTGTTCACTTTTTTATCTTTGATGAAGTCAACAAATTGGGTTGAGTTTTTTATGAAGGAAGAAGACTAGCCTATGAGAGGAGAAATTAATTTGTCCAAGAAGGCGGCAAGAAAATAGGTGGGGGAATGGGTAGAGTCGACGATGGGTCTCAAGGGACAATTGGCCTTGTAAATTTTAGGCACACCATAGATGCATGGTGTGATAGTTTCTTTATTAGGTAAGAGACATTTTTTGTACCATCGTCAAAGGAAGAATTAGAGACAACCTTTTTCACTAGTTTGGAGATTTTTTAAATGGGATTATGGGATAGGACTGAATAGTTGCCACTATTGTTTAGGTGGTCTAGCATTTTGGTGATGTAGTCAAGTTTGTCCATAATGATGGTTGCGTTCCCCTTGTCTGCTTTAACGATAACAACATCTTGTTTAATAAGTCTCTGGAAAGCAAGAATCTCATCTTTGGGGACATTCTGTTTGGGGGGTTCAATTACAAAAACTATAATAGTGATGCAAATCATGGCTCCTAACATACACACACGTTCATCTAAACATGGAAGTACACACAATAAAGCACACAAGTCACATACAAAAATCTAGTAAGTATAATTCATTCATTAAACTATTTATTTTATCACATATGTAAAGCTTTGAAGTCCACCACCGCTAGCAGGTGTTGCCGTGAAATCTACAATATTAACCTATTCAACATCCAAAATCAGATATTAGAATACCATTCATATAACGATGCTATTCACATGTAATATTTATAATTGTTTACTAGTTACATATCCCGACAGTAGATGATCTAGTGTAAAATGCAGGTGGAGAACCACTAAAACTACATCAACGCTATGACCCTGAAATTTCATTAAAATCATCAATTTAAATTAGTTAATCTTGCATTTCAAAAATAAAATTTAATAAATTAAATTCAATAAACTTGCTAATATTTACCTGAGTATCAAGGCCGAAAGTCTCACTCAGGAGGGTATCTATCATCACCATTTGCTTAGCTGTAGATGTATCCTATGCACTTGCATCCTGACTATCCATGGGGTCATAACCACAGGCTGACCCGCAAGCCTGACAAGCATGGGGTGGGACCCTACTCCTCACACTATCTCCCAACCCACTCTGTGCTGCAGGACCGACATGCTCTATGATGCTCTGGGTCAAGGCACTAATGGACTGAAGTGTATTGACCTCAACACTCTCCTTTACAATGGAAGGGATAGAAACATGCTCATGCGCTGGTCTGCTGATTACTCGTCTCACTACTCGCTGTGGGTCAAGACATGCCCCTGGTCTATCTTGTGCTGACCCCCCACCTCTACCCTAGAAGTTTCACATATCAAAATAGTTTGGCACTTTATTGAGGACAAACTCGCAATAGAGTTTCCTCAAAAAGTATTGCGGGACCTCATTATTATTACATGGAGGATGGTCAAAAACCATCCACCACCTCTGCCCAAAATTGTCCCTTATCACTTGGTTGTTGCACCAATGGATAGGGAACCTCTTGAATGTAATGGGTGGAGGTTGATTTGTTTTTGGGTTTGTGAAAATCGAACACAAGTCTAATTTTGTGATTTGTAATTTTTTCACATCTTGGTATGACAACTTGTCTACATAATAATCTCTAAACTCTCTCCTCTTATCCATCCAACTAGTTATTTGCTTGCTAATTGAATCTACATTCGATAACATAGATTCAAGAGATTTAGCAAGTGTGGACCTATGCAAGGTTAAAGTGGAAGGATCTTTCAACCTTGCAATTATATCTTCAATTTATTTTTTGTTGTTTTCAATTTGCTCCATTATATTTTCTTGTGTTCCAGGGGCATGTCGAGGAATGGATGGAGGAGGTTGTTATTCTGCAGGTATTTCCTCCTCAGGATTTTGTGGATTTTGAGGAGGAGGATGAGGAGGTGCGTTAACATTTCCTGACAATTAACGAAATATACATCAAAAATCAACTCAAACCTACCTATTTAGAAACAAATTCAAACAAAAAAATAAATATAACTCACTCATTTGGTGTCCTCGACGTCGTGGCAGCATGTTGGTGATGAATCAATAAGGTTTTTGTGTTGAATTGAGTTTTACAAAACGCGAGCGCGCTTTCTAGGGTTTGTAGGCCGCGAGCATAGAGGAGAAGAAAGAAATGAAATGAGATAGAAACCTTTTTAAAAAATTTATAGCAAGTCAAAACATGCTCATGTTATAATGCAAGTGCATTATGGCTTGGTTTTGATGAGCCTTAGGCTCATCATTACCAAGCCATAACGCGAGTACATTATAATGCAAGCGTGTTATGGCTTGGTTTTGACAAGCCTTAGGCTCGTCATTACCAAGCCATAACACGAGCGCGTTATAACATGCTCGTGTTTTGTATTATTATTTTTTTAAAATAATTTGGCCACTTTTTGGCCCCCCATCTTTTTGCACTTACCCATTTTGAGCCTCCAGTATGAAGATTTGAATGAGATACATGCACCAGAGTAAAACCTACTTTTTCTAATTAATCACTAGTGCCTGAGAGAAAGTATTTTGCTCCACATTCCTTTGCATTAAAGTGTTTCTCTACAATTCTAGAGGGAAGTCTAGGATGATGATAAGTGCCTACAATTTCAATGGTTTGTGTTTTTGTAGTCCACAAGCTATCTTTCTTTTATGACAGTTGAAGACAGTGAAGTTCATGTGCTCCACTGTGAAGAATCTCATGAATAAAGTGGTTTGAGTTTGTGCGGTTGCTCCTAATGATTTCAACATGCTTGTGGGTTCCTCTTGATCATGTTCCTACCTTTACATTGGTCAGCATTAAGGAAATGAAATCATGTTTGAAGATTATTCCCAGATAATGTAGTGTGTAACCAGTCTTAGCCAACTTGGTTAATTCCAGTAATTGTTGGGATCCCTTGAAGATTATGGAAGTGTGTTATGGCATGGAAGATCATGTTTGAGTCCCATCTAAGGTGTGGCGTGATCCACATACATCTATACTACAAATCCTTAGCATAATTTTGTATTAGGTCAAGACCTATTTTGTAAATGTTTGTAATGCCGACCTTGGAGATTGTTCCAATGGTTGATGATTGTAGTGTCGACTTTGATGATCATTCCAAGGTTGATGCAGTGTATAAATACTTGTAATTGAGTCATGGAAAAGGTGTCCTTGTGTGAAGATGGGAAGATAAGGAAAGAGGTGGAAGGGCAGAGCAGAGCAGAGGAACTATTGTACTTCAATGTAGTAATCTCAGACATAAAGAAGATGTTGATCTTGGCAGTGAGCCTGATAGTGAGCCACCTGTAGGGTTTAACAACCCTCGAGGTTTAACAGTCCTTATTGTAATCTTTCTAGGTTTAGGGTTGAGGCAGTGAGCCTGCTAGACCTAGTTGTACTTCATGGCAGTGAGCTAGTATGTTCTAGGCCTATTCAGTGACCATGCCTAAACATCATTCTTCAAAGATTGCAATATATTTTGAGAGCTAATCCTCTCGATGGTTTTTCCCCACCTTGGGGTTTTCCACGTAAACATATGGTGTCTCTTGTGTTTAATGTTGCATCTGTGTTTAAGTTTCTGATTTCATGCATTCATTGTTTAATCATAATAAGTGTGGACAAGTGATTAATGTTTAAGTGCATAAGTATTTGATTTTTTGGGACAATTGATTCACTCCCCCCTCTCAGTTGTCCAGCACATTTCAACAATTTCTATCAGAGCAAGGTTCCTCTAAATAAAGTCTAACATCTTGAGGAAGATCCGAAATGTCTTATAAGAAGGAAGCGCCACATTTTGATGGGACGAATTATGCTCTTTGGAAGGCATGAATGAGAATTCTTCTTCTTTGTCTTGGTTACAAAGTATGGAAAGCTACAGAAACAAAATACACCTTGCCTCAAAATGGTTTGACAATTGAAGACGAAATCAAAGAATATGAAGTGGATGTTAAAGCAAAAGATGCTTTGTTAAGTTCATTGAATAACTCAGTACTGACAAAAGTTGTGGATCTTGAAACTGTAAATGAGGTATTGGAAAAGCTAAAAAATATATATGAGAGAGATGATTCTGTGAAGGAGGCTAAGCTACAAATTTTGAAAGTAAAATCTGAAAGTTTGAAGATGAATGAAGTTGGAAACATAACAGTCTTTATGCAAAGAGTTGATGAACTTGTCACTGGAATAAAATGTATGGGGGAACTCTCGGTGATAAGGAAGTTGTGATGAAAATTCTCAGATCTCTACCAAAGTCCTACAGTCACAAGGTAGCTACAATTGAAGAATTTATGCAAGTAAAAGCTATTGATAGAGACCAGTTACTTGGTAAGCTTACTGCCTTTGAGATGAGAGAGTTTGGTGATGTCCTTCCAAAAGTTGAGACTACCTTGAATGCTTGTACTTTTGGGAAAACCTCCAAATCAAAAAAGTACAAGGTAGAATCTGATGATAAGTTTGATGAAATTGAAGCCAACTTTGTGGATATACTACAAAGAGGATCTGGTAAGTTTAAGGGTAAATTACCTTTTAAATTCTTTTCCTATTGTAAAGTAGGCCACTTTGCTTCTAGATGTCCTGAAAGAATTGAAATAAATAGGAAAAGATATGAGAATAGGCCTAGGATCCAAAATAAATGTTATTATGTTGAAGATTTTGATGATGATGAAGGAGTATCAGATTTAATGCTAGTACTTCTAGTATTGAATGTTTGTTTATTGCTATTAAGGAAGAACCTGTCTACTAATCCTGCTAGTTGTGTGAAGGAAGAAAAACTAGTGGAAAGTGCTTTCGCTGCTCAGGTTATTGAAGACCAAGATGAATGGGTTATTGATAGTGGGTACTCTCACCACATGACTAGTGACAAAAGTAATTTTGTGAGTTTGGAAAGATATGATGGTGGACTGATTAGGTTTGGAGATGATACAACTGGTAAGATTTGTGGAAAATGATCTATTTCTTTTGATGGCAAGCATAATACTGAAGATGTCTTGTATGTGAAAGGATTAAAGCACAATCTTTTGAGTGTGGGTCAGATGTGTGACACAGGTTATGATTTAAGCTTCAAGGATAATGGATGCAAAATCAGGGAAAGCTTTAGAACAGTCATTACAACTGGTAAGAAGACCAAACGTAATATCTATCACTTGAAAGGAACTCATAATTATTGTTTGTTGGCTCAAAATGATGAAAGTTGGCTATGGCATAGAAGGATGTGTCACATCAATTTTGATAACATTATGAAGATAAGTACTGCACAGGTAGTTAGAAATTTGCCTAAGCTTGTGAAGCCTGCTAATCCTATTTGCAAGGAGTGTCAATTTGGGAAACAAACAAGAACAAGTTTCAATAGCAAGGACCAATCAGTTGATGGACTACTAGAACTAGTGCATACAAATTTGTGTAGACCTACAAGAGTAAGAAATTTGGAAGGAAACATGTATTTCATATTGCTTATTGATGATTATTCTAGAATGACTTGGGTTACCTTTTTGAAAGAAAAAGTAGAAGCTCTAGATAAGTTCAAGGTATTTAAGGCAATGGTTGAAAATGAGATAGATTTGAAGATTAAATGTTTAAGGTCTGATAGAGGAGGAGAGTTTACATCAAATGAATTCAATTTATTTTATGAAGAACATGGGATAAAGAGACAATTATCTGCACCTAGAACTGCACAACAAAATGGAGTTGTTGAAAGAAAAAATAGGATAGTTCAAGAAGCTTCTAGAACCATGATGAAGGAAGTTGATCTTCTAGAAGTATATTGTAGAGAGGCAACTCACACTGCAGTATATATCCTAAATAGAGTCCAAGTCAAAGGTAACAATTCTAAGAATCCTTATGAATTGTGGTATGGTAAAGTCCCTACTGTGAAATATCTATTTTTGGTAGCAAATGTTATATCAAAAGAGAAGAAGATCTAGACAAGTTTGATGCTAGGTGTTATGAAGGAATCTTCCTTGGTTATTCCACCAAGAGAAAGGCCTACTAGTGCTATAATAAGTGGTTGAATAAGATCATTGAAAGTGCAAATGTCAAGGTCGATGAAAGCAAGGAGAATTCTCCAGAATCAAGTGGATATGAATCAGATAAACCAAATGTTTCAGAAGTGGTGCAACATGAAGATAGCTCAGATCAAGAGGATCAAGCTCCAAAAAGTGCTACCAAGACACCAAGGTATGTAAAACTTAATCATTTTGAAGATCAAATCATAGGAGATAAGAGTAAAGGAATCCTGACCAGAAGAAGAGCTACAGAAGAACAAATAAATTTCTGTTTGATTTCCAAGATTGAACCTAAGACTTTGAATGAAGCTTGTAATGATGAGAATTAGGTAAAGGCTTTGAAAGAAGAATTGATGTAGATAGAGAAGAATTAGACCTGGGATCTTGTTCCCAGACCAACAGATAAAAATATAATTGGTACCAAGTGGGTTTTCAAAAACAAGATGAATGAGAATGGTGAAGTAGTAAGAAACAAAGCAAGGTTGGTATGCAAAGGATACTCTCAAGTTGAAGGAATAGATTTTGAGGAAACATTTGCACTAGTGGCAAGGATTGAAGCTATAAGAATGTTTCTGACATTTGTAGCCTACAAATATTTTAAGGTATATCAGATGGATGTAAAGTCTGCATTCTTGAATGGAGACTTGGAAGAAGAAGTCTATATTGAACAACCGGAAGGATTCAAGTCATCACATCAGGGTGGCATGGTATGCAGATTGAAGAAGGCATTGTATGGGTTAAAAAAAGCCCCTAGGGTCTGGTATGCTAGGTTGGATAAGTATCTGATACAATCAGGATTCACCATGGGTACCACTGACAACAATCTCTATTTCAAGATCAATAATGAACAAATCCTAATTGTTGCAGCCTTTGTTGATGACATTATCTTTGGAGGCAATGAAGGTATGTGTACAGTCTTTGCTGGAGAAATTCAAAGTGAATTTGAAATGTCCATGTTTGGTGAAATGAATTTCCTTTTAGGTTTGTAAATAAATCAATTAGATAAAGGTATCTTCATTTCTCAATCTAAGTATGTGAAAGAGTTGTTAAATAAGTTTGGGATGGAAGACTCTAAACTGATAAATACCCCCATGATAACTGGTTGTAAATTGAGCAAAAATGATGATTCACCTATGGCAGATCAGAAAAGATATAGATCTATGATTGGAGGAATACTTTATCTAACTCAAACTAGACCTGACATAATGCATGTAGTTTGTCTTGTGGCAAGATTTCAAGCAGAACCTACGGAGTCACATGTGATGGCAGTCAAGAAAATTCTGAGATATTTGAAAGGCATAATGGATTATGGTTTGTGGTATCCAAAGGACAATTATTTCACTTTCAGTGTATACACTGATGTAGTTTGGGATGAAGATGTAGATGACATAAAAAGTATAAGTGGAGGTACATTCTTTTTGGGAAGAAGGTTGGTATCTTGAATAAGCAAGAAACAAGATTCAATATCTCTATCCACTGCAAAAGCATAATATATTACAGCAGCATGTAGTTGTACTCAAGTGTCCTGGATGATGCATACATTAAAGGACATTAGAGTTGTGTATGAAGATCCAATTGCAATCTTTGTGACAATAAAAGTGCCATAAACATATCAAAGAATCCAGTAATGCATTCAAGGACAAAGCACATATCCATAAGATATCACTTTCTGAGGGAAAAAGTGACAGAGAATGAAGTCAAGTTGTGATATGTATCTACAAAAGACCAAATTGCAGACATTTTCACCAAACTGTTGCCTAAAGATACTTTTGAGTATCTCATAGAAAAGTTAGGGGTTGTTACCCCTCCTTCTCTAAACTAATATGCACAAGAGTGCATTAGTCCGGTGTGCGTAGAGTTCCTTTTTCAGATCCAGATTGATGCTTTTAGAGCTACTTCTCAGGGGGAGTAGTCAGAGAGTTTAGAAGAAAGATTGAATCAGAGCAGAAGAGTGCAAGTATGTGCCCCTTTCCATTGATGTCAAAGTTGGAGAAAAGTCATGTGAAAAAATTAGAAAGAAAGAGTGCAGATGTGTAAAGAAATAGAGGGAGAATCTTGTCTTGATGATTGCTGCAGTTTTTCACATCATATGTTGCCATCAATGACAAAGGGGGAGATTGTTGCAAGTATATGCCTAATAGGTGTTGTCATTGATGTCAACATATCTTTGTTGTCATTGGTGTCACCTATATCCTATTTTTCTATTTGTTTAGAAGGCTTATATTTTGAGGATATTGAGAAAATTAGCCTCTCCAGAAGAATGAGAAAGTAAACAGTGAATCACAGTGAAGACAATGTGTTGCATACTGAAGAACAGTCCATAATATTGCTTTGCATTTCTTTCTGACTGAAGAGCTTGGTCTATGGATTGGAAGTTATTTAGAAGCATGGTTGAAGATGCTAAATCCTGAGTTTGAGCCTCTGGCATGAAAATTTGAGTGACTTACATTCACTAGAGTAAAACTTGCTTTTTCCAATTAATCACTAGTGCCTGATACAAAGTATTTTTCTCCGCATTCCTCCTCATTAAAGTGTTTTACTTTGCGGTTCTAGAGGGAATTCTGGGATAATGATAAGTGTCTACAATTGCAATGGTTCATGTTTTGGTGGTCCACAAGCTATCTTTCTTTTATGACAGTTGAAGACAGTGAAGTTCATGTGCTCTAGTGTGAAGAATCTCATGAATAAAGTGGTTTGACTTTGTGTAGTTGCTCCTAATGATTTCAATGTGCTCGTGGATTCCTCCTGATCATGTTCCTACCTTTACATTGGTCTGCGTTAAGGAAATGAGATCATGTTTGAAGATTATTCCCAGATAACATAGCATGTAACTAGTCTTAGTTGACTTGGTTAATTCTAGTAATTGCGGAGATCCCTTGAAGATTATGGAAGCATGTTATGGCATGGAAGATCATGTTTGAGTACCAGCTAAGGCGTGGCATGATTTGCATACATCTATACTACAAATCCTTAGCATAATTTTGTATTAGGTCAAGACCTATTTTGTAAATGTTTGTAATGCTGACCTTGGAGATTGTTCCAATGGTTGATGATTGTAGTGCCAACCTTGATGATCATTCCAAGGTTGATGAAGTGTATAAATACTTGTAATTGAGTCATGGAAAAGGTGTCCTTGTGCAAAGATGGGAAGATAAGGAAAGAGGTGAAAGGGCAGAGTAGAGCAGAGGAAGTATTGTACTTCAATGTATTAATCTCAGACATGAAGAAGATATTGATCTTGGCAGTGATCCTGATATTGAGCTGCCTATAGGGTTTAACAACCCTCAGGGTTTAACAGTCCTTATTGTAATCTTTCTAGATTTAGGGTTGAGGTAGTGGGCCTGCTAGACCTAGCTGTACTTCATAGCAGTGAGCCAGTATGTTTTAGGCCTATGGAGTGACCAAGACTGAACATCATTCTTCAAAGATTGCAATATATTTTGAGAGATAATCCTCTCTATGGTTTTTCCCTGCCTTGGGGTTTTCCATGTAAAAATCTGGTGTCTCTTATGTTTAATGTTGCATCTGTGTTTAAGTTTCTAATTTCATGCATTCATTGTTTAATCATAATAAGTGCGAACAAGTGATTAATATTTAAGTGCATAAGTGTTTGAGTTTTTGGGACAACTAATTCACCCCCCCTCTTAGTTGTCTGGTAAATTTCAACACAAGCTACAACCACACGGGCTTTCTAATTACAAAAATCTGCAAGCTAGAGCCACCATCTGTACTACTGAACCCCCTGTAACCCCTAATCACCTCCTTTATCTGAAATGCATAACCGCTCCAAAATATTCTAGAAATTGTAACTCGCACCAAGAAGATATATATATTTTTAATTTCAATAGTACAACTTCACGGGATCATAACTTTAGACCCGACCATTATATTTTCAATCATAATATATGGTTGGAAACATTTCGAAGAGATGCATGTCCACAAAATGGCCCGTTAGGGTACATTTTGATTTTTGGCCAATTATCAGACCCATCTAGAGCCTCTAAGTGCCTTGAATTTGTCTTCGAACATTTTATCAAGATTTTGAAAAATGAAAATATTAATATCCCACAAATGAAAAAATTTATTGAAGGGATTTCTTCACCATTGGCTTCAATTCATCATTCTAGAGGTCTGTGTAAGATTTCATGTTCATATGTGCACAAATGCCAACTTACTAAAAATAGTAACCCTACCAATTTTAGCCCTTATTGAAGAGAACCAATATTTTTGGGTGATGCAAGATTGTTCTTACACCCTGGATGCTCTTGCATTAGACACCCAAGGTAATTTGAGAAGTGACCCTATCACATCTCAGGAGTTGGAGGGACACTAAGACAATTAACCTCAGCCTTAGATAACCAGAATGAATCTTCAACAGGCCTTCCTCTCCATTTAACCAGGTACTCTTCATATTGCCTATTTATTGTGCTTATACCCACATGAGTATCCAATATTTCTTCTATCTCCTCCTTTTCTGAAGTAGGTGCTAGAATATTCCACTTTGCTTGTATTAATCCTTCTTCAATTCCTCCTTCATGATACTCTATCAAATTTGAAATATTAAACATAGGTGAAATGTTAATTTCTTTAGGCAACTCTACCTCATATGCATTTCTTGAATCATCCTTCTTCAAGATTTTACATGGCCCAAACTTTTTCATCTTCAACTTATTATATGTTCGAAATAGAAACCTTTCTTTCCTCAAGTGAACAATGACTTCATCTCCAACCTGGAATTCCTTATATCTCCTCTTCTAATCTGCTTAGCCTTATACTAAATATTCATCTTATTAATGTGCTTTATCACCTCTTCATGCAAATTCTTTAGGTGCTCTACAAAGTCTTCGGCTTCCACACTTTTCTTTTCTTGTTTGTCCATCTTCCTTAACTCTGAAGCATTTCTTAGACTACTCCCATAGACAATCTAGAATGGTGATTTACCAGTACTCCTATTGAAATTGTTATAAGAAAACTATGTGTGTGGTAATATCAAATCCCATCCCTTGGGCTTATCTCCTACTAAGCATCTCAGCAAGTTGCCCAAACTTCAATTCACTACCTATGTTTGTCTATCAGTCTGTAGATGATGTGCAGAACTGAACTTCAACTCAGTCTTCAACTTCTTCCATAAGGTCCTCCAGAAATACCCAACAAACTTGGTATCTCTATCCGAAACTATACTCCTTGGTAGACCATGTAGTCTAACCACCTCCCTAAAAAAAAGTCTGCAATGTGAACAACATCATTGGTTTTTTTGACATGGAATGAAATGTGCCATCTTTGAAAATCTATCAACCACCACAAATATTGAATCATGTCCTATCTGTGTCCTTGGTAAACCAAGAAAAAAGTCCATGTTGATATCCTCTAATGGTCCCTCTAGTATAGGTAATGGCTGATATAGCCTAGTATTCTGACTCACTCCTTCAGCCATCTGGCATACTCTACAACTTTGCACAAATTTATTCACATCTTGATGCAACTGTGGCCAATCATAATTCTCACTAACAATAGCAATGGTCTTATCTCGACCAAAGTGTCCTACCAACCCTCCACTATGCTTCTCCTTAATCAAGATCTCTCATTGAACTCCTCAGAATGCACAACTGACTTCCTTTGAAAAACATACCATCTTGGATTATATAATCCAACCATCTTGTCCTATCTAGGGTAACAGGCTCCAAAGGAGCCTTCCAAGCCTCTACAATGTCTGGATCTTTAGGGTACAAATTCTTGCGTTCATTGAACTCAACAACCTCTATCTTCATCTCTATTAACAAAATTTGCCTTCTGCTCAAGGCATCTACAAATCTATTGGACTTCCCACTCATGTGCTTCAAAACAAAAGTATAACTCTTCAAAAACTCAACCCATTTTAAGTGCCTCTGATTTAACTTTCCTTTACTATTAAGATACTGCAAAGCTTGTTGATCAGTATATAAAATAAACTCTTTCAGAAACAATTAATGCCTCCATTTCTTTAAAGCATGAACTATAGCATAAAACTCCTAATCATAAATAAAATACTTTTTTCTTGGCATCATTAAGCTTCTCACTAAAATAGGTAATGGGCGTACCTTCTTGACTCAAAACAACTCCTATACCACTACCACTAGCATCAAAATCCACCTAAAATACCTTATTGAATTTTGGAAGTGCCAAAACTGGTTGCTCTATGACTTTCTACTTCAATGTATCAAAACTCTTGGCTACTCCTCTAGTCCATTTAAACTCTTTTCTATCCCCTCGCAATATCTCTGTTAAGGGTACACAAATGCTACTAAAATTTCTGATAAATTTTCTATAAAAACTTACCAAACCATGAAAAGATCGTACCTCTATAGCACTCCTTGGAGTAGTCCATTCAATGATAGAACTCATCTTCTTTGAATCCATTTTTAAACCCTTGGATGAGATCACAAATCCTAGGTACACCAACTCCTTCACAAAACTACATTTTCTTTAGATTAATCAACAACTTTTCTTCCCTCAGCTTGAAAACTTTTCAAACATGCATCAGGTGCTCCTCCAAAGTCTTACTAAAAATCAAAGTACTCATCTAAATAAACAATGACAAATTTACCTAGAAACTCTTTCAGTACCTCATTCATGAGCCACATAAATGTGCTTGGTGCATTGGTTAGCCCAAATGACATGACTAACCATTCGTATATGCCCTCCTTAGTCTTGAAGGCTATATTCCATTCATCTCCTTCTCTGATTTAGATCTGGTGATATCCACTCTTCAAATCAATCTTCATGAAGTACTTGGCTCCACTCAAGCAATCCATAATATCATCCATCCTTGGAAATGGAAATATGTACTTGATTGTAATTTTGTTGATGGATTAGGAATTTGTACACATTCTCTACTACCCATCTTTCTTTGGTGCTAGTACTGTAGGTACTGCACATGGACTTAGGTTGTCTCTTATCAGTCCTTTCCTTAACATCTCATGAACTTGTATGTTCAGCTATTCATTCTCTGCAAGAATCATTCTATGGGCTACCTTATTTGGCAAATTAGCTTCTAGTACCAAATCCATTTGGTGACTTATCTTCCTCACCAATGGCAAACCTTCTGGTACATTATCATGGACAATGTGTAGAAATTCTTCCAATAGATCTGAGACTTATGTTGGTACATCTTCACATTTCTCCTGGCTGATCTTAGGAATCAATGCAAAGAAATGACGCTTGTGCTTCATACCATAAAATTTTTTTCTACCATCTACCAAGAAAACTCTGGTAGTACTACATACCTTTTCTTCCACCTCCTTCAAGGGTTTCAATTTATGACGAACTACGTCCTTTGTCAGTGAAATGGCCATCATGGAAATCACACCTATCATACTGCCATGGCCTTCCCAATAGCATATGACATGCATCCATTGGTATGATGTCACACAACACCTCATCATGGTAGTCTCCAATCTTGAACTTGACTAAACATTGTTGATTGACCAAAGCTCTATGGTTCTTCTGCAACCATGCAATCCGGTATGGATGTGGATGTCTTTACCTTGTCAACTTCAACTTGTTAACCATCTCCTATGAGACAAGATTATTAGTGCTTCCACTTTTAATAATAATATCACAACAATTACCTTCACACTTGCACCTTGTGTGGAATAAACTCTTCCTCTGATTTGATTCTTTCTCCGCATTTAACAAGGTTCTTCTAACAACTAGGGTTTCTCCCCTTTTAGCATCTTTAGAATGTTCAGACTGCACATCTTCATCTACATGTGCAACTCATGCATTACCTTCAGGTCTTCTATTTATCCTTGTGAGCACTCATATTCTCAATGTCTTTCTCCACATTGTAAATAGGTTCCTCTGAAACATCCTCTTCTAAGTCCTTGCCCAGGTCGGCATCTTCCTAGATTCCTCTTTGCTCACTATTATTTTGGTGACGAGGGCGGTATGCATTATCTCCTCTCTAATTTTGACTGGTGCAAGCTTATTCACTTTTCTTTTGATCTTCATTTTGGCCTCTATAGGATCTTCCACCAATCCTTCCACCTTGACCTCTTCCTCTATTCTTACTTTTGAATCTTTTATCCAGCTTCTCTTCCACCTTCAGGGAAAATTGGTATGTATCTTCTATGGTGGTCATTCTCACCAAGCTCAGCTCCTCTTGAATACTTGGCCTCAACCTATTAATGTAATGGGCTACCATCTCCTTGTTGGCCTCTATATGGTCTATTTTGACAATAATTTTATAAAACTCTTCTGTATACTCCGTCACAGACTTGTTACCTTGCTTCAATCCTTACAGCTTCTTCAACAACTCTAACTCATAGTCCATAGGAATGAACTTCTTCTTTAGTTTGTCCACCATCCAATCCCATCTGGTAATCTTTCCTTTTCCTCTTCTATTTCTCTCTAATTGGACCTCCTTCCACCAAATACTGGCAAGGCCCTTCAACTCCTTTTTTGCAAACTTGACCTATTCTAGATCCTTCACATATACATATTTAAAATATTCTTCTATATCATTGATCCAATCAATAAGCTCTTCCATATTTAGATCTCTAGAATAGATAGAAACTTTAATCCTAGGCCTCTTTTTGATCTTTGAAATGACCCTCAACAACCTAAATTATATAGGATCTCTTGCATCATCTTATTCTTCCTCAGATAACTCTTCTTCAACTTCATCTTCACTTTCTTCTCTTGTTCTTGGCTCAAACCCTCTTCACAACTCCTCTTGGAATGCATCGATTTGCCTTTGCAGGGATCTAAAACCCTCTTCTATCAAAGCATTTCTCCCACCATAGTTTCTACGTGGAGGCATTTTGATCCCTGCAACAAACCCACAACACTGCTTCATGGTTAACAATCTGTCTACACACTCAGGAATCCTCACTCTAATACCACTTGATGAAGGGTACTCCCCTTACCAACCCAAACACACAACAATAAAAGAGAATAAAATGATGAATGCAAGAAAGAAACACATGCTTTCTATTATTTTGATGTAATGATATTACAATATTCAGGAAATTTTCAAGCTAAAACTACACGGGCTTTCTAGTTACAAAAATCTGCAAGCTAGAGCTGCCATTTGCACTACTGAACCCCCTGTAACCCCCATTCTCCTCCTTTATCTGGAATGCATAACATCCTTGGAGTATTCTAGAAATTGTAACTCTCGCCAAGAAGATATTTTCATTTTTTTAAATTTTGGTAGTACAACTTCATGGGATCATAACTTTATATACGACCATTGGATTTTCAATCATAATATATCATCAGAAAGATTTCAAAGAGATGCATGTCCATGGGTACATTTTGATTTTCAGCCAATTTTTGGGCCCATCCAGTGCCTCTAAGTGCCTCAAATTTGACTTCGAACATTTTATCAAGATTTTGAAAGATGAAAATATTAATATCCCACAAGTGACGAAAGATATTGAAGTGATTTCATCACCATTGGCTTCAATTCATCATTGTGGAGGTTTGTGTAAGATTTTGTGTTCATACGTGCACAAATGCCAACTTTCTAAAAATATTAACCCTACCAACTTTAGCCCTTATTGAAAAGAGATAATATTTTTGGGTGATGCAAGATTGCTCTTACACCCTGGATGCTCCTTCATCATATCCACTCTTCAAATCAATCTTGGTGAAGTACTTTTCTCCACTTAAATAGTCCATCAAGTTATCCTTTCAATACAATGGAATTTTGTACTAAATGGTTATCTTGTTTATATCCCTTGAATTAGTGCACGTTCAATATTTGTCATCCTTCTTAGGTGCTAGTACAATAGGTACAACACATAGATTGAGGATCTTTCTAATCAGTCCCTTACCCAATAGCTCTTGCACTTGTCTATTCACCTCTTCATTTTCCATGGGTGTCATTTTATATGGTGCCTCATTTGGTAGGCTTGTACCTAGTATCAAGTTCATGTAGTGACTTATGCTTCTAGCTAGAGGTAATTTATTACGTAAGTCCATTAGAATTTTGGTGAATTCGTTCAAAATTTATTGCATTTTTGTGGGCACTTCTTCCCCTTTCTCTAGTGTCCTAACCTCTGAAATCTTAGGTAGGAAGGAAAAACATAACTTTTCCTTTCTGATATCCTTTAGGAACTATTTTCTAGTCACTAGACAAATCCTATTGGTTTTTTCAACCTCCTCATCCTTGTCCTTCAAGGGATTCAACACATACTCAACTCCATCCTTCTTGATTTAATGTGAATATTATTTCCATCATGAATGGCCTACCTATCAGATTGCCAAGATCTGCATAATAGAATGTGGCATGCATCCATTGGCATTATGTCACACATTGTTTCATCTTTATAATTTTCAATGCAGAAATTAACAAGCCATTGTTCACTTACCAACAATTGATGTCCCCTCTTCAACTACAAAACCTTGTAGGGATTTGGATGTTTCATCCTCTTCAACTTTAATTTATCCATCATCTCTTCTATCACTAAGTTGTCAATGATGCCACTATCCACAATAACTTTGAAGCATTTTCCTCTAGACTTACATTTGGTTCTAAACAGATTTCTTCTCTATTTTAGGTCCCCTTGTACCTTCTCTAGTTTTAGGAGAACTCTCCTTAGCATCAAGGATTCTCTATCCTTTGGTTCTTTTGTAATTTTGGTGAGGCTAAACTTTTCACACTCTCCTCCTCATTTTGTGCTATATGGACCCTAGTGTCCTTTCCCTTTCCACTACTCTATTGTATTTGAGGAAATTCAAATGCCCTATGTCTAACCTGTCCACACTGGAAACATGTTTCACTAAATCCTCTTCCTCTTACTCTTCCAAAATTTCCTCTACCTCTAGAGTAATCAATCATTCCTCTACCTCCTTGGGTACTTGTATCAGAATTATTTGCTTCTCCTTTCTTATCTTGATAACCACATCTAGGATTTGATTGCCCTCTTCCTCTTGAGGGTTTGCCTCTTCCCATAGAACTATTCTGTCTTCTAGAGATCTTTTCCTCTTCCTTCAATGCAAACTAATAGGCTTCTTCTACAATAGTAATTATAACCATGTGCTAATTTCATCTTGGATATAATAATGCAAACTGTTAACATACCTGGAGACCTCCTTACATCATCTTCAATGTGATCAGCCCTAATGTTTAATCTATAAAACTCTTATGTGTAATCTTGCACACTTTTCTCCCTATACTTTAGGTTCTCCAACATATTGAACATGGTGATTTGATGGTCTTCTAGTAGTAACTTTGCCTTACACTTAGTTACCATCCTCTCCCAAGTTTTAATCTTCTCCTTTCCTTTTCTCTATATCACAACTTGCACACAATACCACCACAGAGATGCATGTCCCTTCAGCCTTGTAGCTCCAAGTTTTACCCTCTTGGGGTCTACTATGGATTCCAACTCAAAATATTTATCTACCTCTAAAATCTAGTCTATCAACTCATCTTGATTCAAGTTACCACTGTCACTTGGTAGTTCTATATAGGGTTGCTAGCAATTCTTGTCATTGCACCCAGAAACCCTCTCTTACGGTAATCTCCTCCTTTTGCTTCTTCTTCACTAAGTTATTTTTCATTATCACTCACATTCTCTATAGGTAATCTTTTGCATTGTGTTCTTTCCTTTGCATCCAATCTAGATGTGATGCATCTCAGCATCTCTACTAGTGTTGCATCCCAGCTCTTGGAGTGGCTCCTCTTCTACCTCTTGATCAATGTGCCATGGTTCTAGGCCCTCTGCAATTATAGGGTTTCCTTCTTCACTCTTCTTACAACAATCTCCTTAGGGTCCATTGCATAGAACTTCCACAATCTCCAAGAATTCAATCCTAAGCGAGCTAATACCACTTAATGTAGGTTAGGTTTTTGGGGCTTTGACAAGCTACTGAAACATGTAACAAATTTTAATTCTAGACCACACTAAATTTTTTTTATTAATATTTGAATTGATAATTTATAGTAGGAGTACAAGATGTTACAATCCATTACAATTCCATATTCATGCATGCCTCTATACATGCCCTGACATTCAAGCCTTACAAGTGCATTCATGTGCTCTGAAGAAAAAAACTATTGAAATTTCCCTTCAATCAGCTAGAGACTAACTCTTGAAAGCTTATATTCTAAAAAATGATCACCCCCAAAATGAGAAGCAAATAAACATAAAAATATGGCATGATGGAGTAGGTACAACCACCCCATGTTCTAACATGCAAGACGCAATTGGACACGCATCAAGTCTTTGTTGGCCTCTGAGATGTACACGTACAAGGCCATTATAACCACCTGTTTATTGACTCTGGCACATTGGACATTTATGCAGGAAGGTAAGGGTCATTTGGATGCTATGAAAACTTGAGGAGGTTCCAGACATGTCGAGCATCACCTAGAAAGCATGTACATGCACACGTTTGTCAAAAATGTGGAGAAATAAGTTCAAAGAGGATATTGCAGGATATCGAGGGGTATCGGGATATATTTGGTACTGGAATAAAGCTTTGCAGGTCTGAGAGTGTATCAAAGTTTTGAAAAGGCATCAAAAGGAAACCTGGCATGGATTTGGCATTCATCGGGACTTAGCAAGCTAGCCAAAACATCGGAGATGGGTTGAAAGACCTGCACATCTAGATATGGACCAAAGTTCCACAAGACTTATCCTAGTGGATATTTTACGCCTAGAAGGACTTAGCGGGAGTTTGGAGCCATCCAAAACAGACCAAAGGTCCTACATATCCAAAGGTAAAAGTCCCGCATTTGCATAACTTGTCCAAATTAGCTTGGATCTTCACCAAATTTAAAATGTAGACACCCATTTGGCTCTTTATCAAGATGAGCCATCATTTGGCCATTAAGCAACTACAATTTCTTCAAAATTTTATCACCAACTCCTGCAAGCAAAAATAAGAAGAAAATGAACAAACAAGGCAAGGACAATATTTTTGGGTGATGTAGGATTTCTCTAGGACCCAGATTCTCCTGCATCACACAACCTCCATCTCAAGCACCAAATATATAGGAGATATATGTGAAATTGTAAAATGGTAATTAGAAAACCATGATCCAAAACCACCCAAAAGTGGCACCCAAATCCTTAGGAATTCATTATCTCCAATAAAATATTCCTTATGATGTGTCATAACATGCATCATAAGTTTGTTGATGTGTGTAACTCCCCCTTACAACTAGTTTCTATGTCCAACATGTTTTTACATTTTCCAATGTGGGAGGACCAACTTCCAAAGACCATAACTTTTTATTTGGGAGGCTAATTGAGACCTTTAAAAAATAATGGTAGAGCTCAAAGTGATATACACTCCAAGTACCCTTATAAGTAATGTTGGGTAACCTAGAATAGTTATTTTGGCCATAAACCAACTCTATAGCCTAGAAATTATGTTTATTCATTTTATAACCTAAAAAATCATACTTTTTTTAATTCCAAGGTTGAGACATGTTTCCCAACAAAAAAGGGGCAAGAGAAAAGCATGAGGAATAGTAGAAAGATCAATAAGGAGGTTGAGAGTGGTTTTTGAGGTGAGGTAGCAAGGATTTACAAGAGAAACATGGAATCCAACCTTCATCATGATTGAGGTTGGAGGGGTGATTTCTAATTTTTATTACCTCTTTGAGTTTTCTCTTGATGTAGTTGTCTCCTTTAACCAAGATTTGAGTGTTTTCTAAAATGTGTTGTTTGGTCAAGAAGGAGTGGTCTGCAAGGGAATATTTTAGGACCTATTCATGCTTGATGTCAGTAGTAAGATCTTTTATCCTAGTGCTAAAAGAGTGAACTGTCTCATCAGTGTAGGGATGTCACATGAATAGGTAAGCTTGTACACTCCTGAGTTAAGAAGGAGGTCTCTAGGGTCTTTGAGAGAGGGGATATAGTTTCTTTTTTAACCCTTGTGGCCTCTTGGCTCCCTCACCACCACAATCTCACTCTCTATTTAGTTATCTATGGTCTACAATTTACCATTTTCATCCTCTTCTTTAGATCCACATCCTAATGATGGATCATGGAGTGTGATCTAAAACATTATTGGGAAAAAAAAGTATTACATAATTAAATCTAAAATTGTTTAAATATAATGATAAATGAGTATTATGTATTTAATTTTAGATCAACTCTTATCATATGTAATGATATTTTATGTGATATTATGTCCATGGATGTTTGCACATATTGTTAGGAAGGCCTTGGCAATTTGATAGAAACGATGTACATAATGGCAGGATGAATGCATCTGATATTATAGAGGATGAAAGGAAGTAATTTGTATTAAGCTAATTATAGAAGAAATAAGAATTGGATAGTAGTAAAAGAATATATGTGTCCATGGGAAAATGTTTTCTAAGAGCAATAAAAATTAGAATGCTTGTTTTGTTTTCATTCCTAGACCCATGGAGTTCGAGAACATGGGTGAAATAGATGATATTATATATGAGGTAGAGATTTTTTTAAGAGTACATTTTGAAATACTTTATAAGGACCTTTTAGATGTATTGATATGCATGATAAACATTATCCACCATGTGGATTTAATCTCTTGATGAAGCCTAACAAAGAATGTAGTGTATAGGTTAACAACTGTTGTGAATTAGGAAGTGAAGGGACAAGTCCAAGATTTATTTGACACATGTTTGATAAGAGAGAGGTTGATCCAATGTATAGTCCTAGTTGTACTAGCCCTAATAAAGAAGGATGGAGAGTGATGTATATTTGAGGATTCACAAGACATATAAACATAGAAACTAAATATAGTTTTTGTTACCACATATGGATGACTTAACGGATTAACTAAGTGGAGCTATGCACTTCATGAATATAGAATGTAAGAGTGGATATCACCAAATATGGATTAAAGAATGGCATGAGTGGAAAAATACATACAAGATAAAGGATGGGTTGTATGATTGGCTTGTTATACCAATTGGATTGGCAAGTACACCAAGCACATTCATGAGGGAAAGAAATGATGTGCTAAAACAATTCATTGGTATTTTTTTGATAGTTTATTTATATTATATATTAATATTAGAAAAAAAAGAGGAACACTCAAGATTCATCTATGGTATGTTTTGCAAACATTGAGAGAAGACAAGTTACTATTCAACTTCGAAAAGTGTAGTTCTATGAAGAGTTAGTGCAGTTTAAATTTATAATTTCCCAAGATGGCTTAAAGATGTATCCTAAGAACGTGAGAAACATTATGGAGTGACCATGACCAAGAAGCATGTTTGAGGTAAGAAGTTTCCATATTTGGTATCTTTCTAAATAGAAAATTTATCAAAACACTTAGAGGCATATATTCACCTTTTATAGAGAGAATTAAGAATGGTTGTAAAATAATTATTTGGATAGTTACAGAACATAAGAGATATTGTATTTAAAGGAAAATAAGATCAAACAATTGGATTTAGCATTACTAAACTTGAACAAAGTGTTTCAAGTGGATTTTTGTGGAAGTGGGATATAAGTTGGTAGAGTTCTGAGTTAAGAAGGTAAAACCATTACTTACTTTAATGAGAAGTTAAATGAAGAGAAGAGAAATTACTTAGTCTATGACCAAGAGTTCTACGCAATTGTTAAAGCATTGAATAAGTGGAGGAATTATTTTCTACCTAAGTAGTTTGTTTTATTCATAAATAATCATGCAATATAGTTTATAATAAACCAAGGTAAGTTGAATCAAAAACATATTAAATGGGTTGATTTGTTCAAAGTTATCCATTTGTTTCTAAAGTATACCAATGAGACATCAAATAAGTTTCCAATACATTATATTATAGGTGCCTTTTGTTACAAGAGATAAAATTAGAGGTTGTTGGACTTGATTCCACAAGAGAGTTGTATGAGAATGATTTGGATTCTAGAGAGGCTTAGGTAGTTTGCAGGAACCCTATTATGCCTTACATACACACCCCTCCTTGGCATTGTAAAGTGGGTAGCCATCTATTTTTCGTTTCTTGCCTATGTTTGATTTTTCATTGTTAAGTGTTGTGTATTTTGAATTTTGAGTAGTTGTAGGTTATTTCAATGAGTTCATAAGGTGTTTGCAAGAGGTTGAGTGCATTCTCCTTTATATAATTTTGAGTTTCTCACCTTTTTATAAAATGTATATTTTGGGCCTACAACTAGATGCATGTTTTGGGCCTTTTACTAAATGTCATTTTGCTTAGTCATTTTATCTTGTCTGCTTAGTTTTTCTATGGGCTTTATTTCATTGATATAAGTGTTAAAATGAGGTTACATGAAGTTTTGTGGAATCTTGACTTGATACCATATTTGAATTTTACGTCTTTATTTTTTATTAGTTCAACAGGAAAAGACGGTCCTGAACCCTTTACAAAATAGCCCCAAGGAAAAAAGCCTTAAGCTTGCCAAAAATAGCCCATTAACAGAACAATAACATTAGACAAAAAATGAAGCTAATAAAAAACATAAACAAACAGAAACCTAAGGACTATCAGTAGTGCCATATTTAGCCAAGAAATTGACCATGTCCTTATAGTCACCAAAGCTATCTGTCCCAACATCTCTGACCTTGTTATCAAATTCTTGAACCATGACAAAAACAAAGGTAGGAAGATGGAGACCCTTCACATCAAACTTAGTCATGGTATGCCACTTCTTTTGCATCTTGTCCATCATGGCCCTGAGCAATTCCAAGTCTTCAGTTGTCTTGACACATATCAAGTAGCTACATTTCTTCTTCTAACCTTTGGATTCCTCAACAACCTCCACCATATCTTCCTCACTGGGCATATTCATCTCAGTAAAGTGGCTAGCACCTTCCTCTTCATGAATGGACTCTGTGGGCATTTCATCCTCACCTTCCCCCATAATGTCTTCAACAAATTCAGATTCATTAGAAATTTCCACACCCTGGGGGGAACGGGTCGGGATTCTAGCTATACGAATGGATTTGCGCAGACCAGTAGTGCCTTGTTTGGTAGTATCACCAGCATCATCACTCCCCACTGGCTTAGATTGCGAGTCCAAATCAATAATTTTTAGTCTCCTCCATAACATCAAGGTTCTCCTTCCCCGTTTTAGTTTTCTTTGTCTACACATTGCCCTCACTCTCCACAGCCTTCTGTTCCCTTTTAGTCGACACCCCAGTCACCTTTTCAATCTCCCGACTAGGGGTCTCAAGCTTCTCTTTCATAGGAGACTTAGAATTGGAACTAGGGGTAGGGGACCTAGCATGGGTGCTACATTCTTCAATTCTGGGCCCCCCTTTGGGTTTTTGATATGGGAGATTTTGGGAGTCCTAGCGGTTTTCTTGGCTTTTCCTTTAGTTGTGGGGGACTGGGTCGACTCAACCAGACTAACCTTAATTAGTTTTGGGGGGCACAAGTCCAAAAGGAAGTGGTAAAATATCATAATGAGGCCTTGGTGTAAAGTTGTTTTAGTATTAAAAATCTTTGACTTGTTTTTTAGGATCCTTCCAGGGTTTTGGCTGTGTATTTGGCTTTTGTTGTTAGACCTTCTATCCACTTACTTTTTCTTGCAAGTTCTTTAATATTGAAAATATTTAAGTTTTTGGTTTGAGAAATTTTGATTTTCCATAAGACGTGTCTTTTTACTTGTGTTACCATTCTCTTCATGCTTTCTGCAAAGATGTTTTAGTATTGAAAAATCCTTGAGAATCTAGTTTATACAATTATGTTTTGATAAAGGATATTTAAGGTTTGACTTGGCATCTAAATACTCTTTATAATACACCAAAAGTATAGATCTCCTTGTCTTTCCCATTGGATTTCCTAGGAGGATTGAAATATTTAAATCCATACTTGACATCGTATCCTCTTTGATTTTTCTATATTTATTTGAAGGAATATGAATACAAAAAAATATGCATAAGGAAGTGTTTTACAGAGGTTATTCTTACTATAGGATATTTCATATCAAAATATTATATTTTGTTCCATATCACTTTCCCAAAATATACTACATGGTGTTTATAGCTTTAAGTTATTTAGAATTTTGAGGAACCTAACTTTCCTTTCAGTCTTGCAAGATATTGGCAAGAAGAAAAAGTAGAAATAACAACAAAGTGTCATCATTTTGGAAGGTTCACTAACCTCCAAAATCACTTAAAAAGAAGAAGATGAAGACAAAAGAAATAAGTTTTATCATTTCGGCATGTTTTTGAACCTCCAAAATTACCAACAAGGAGGAGAAAGAAATGAGGTGTCGATATTTCTTAAGGTTCATGAACCTTAGAAACTACCAACAAAGTTAACTGGGAGTTCAAATGGATGGAAAAGGTAGGAAAGATGAGGGTGAATAAGATGTGTTAGTGATTTCATGAGTTCATGATATCACTAAAATTCTAATAGGTTCACACATTTTGTAAGCACTAAAATGGTTTAACAAAACATAAAACCTTTGATGTCCTATTCTCACATCAAATTCTAGGTCAAATCGCCACATTTCTCTAGGAAGCTTCATTGACCTAAACAACTCTTTTCATATAGAAGAAGGGATCAAAGATATTTCTAATGAGTAGGATGATATTAAATGAACCAAAATTGGTGTGCTTTCTTCCTATTTGTGAGTTCACTTGGGTGGGTTCATTTTATTTATTTTGGCAACACAAATCAAGGCATTTAAATTCATTTTATAGTTTGAAATATTATTGTTCCATGGGACCAATTTGGGTGGAAAACTGATTTGTAGTCTTGAAGGTTTTAATTTGGGTCCACTCATCATAAAGGAGGTCAAAAATAAAAAATTGTCTCTTCGGGATGTAACGTCCAGTTTATGTATTTTTTGCTAATTATGGGTCCATGGATCTTTGGCTCTAGACCAAGTTAAGTACTTGTAATGAAAAATCACCTCTTTAAAAGGAGGAGTGTTGTGCATTGCTAAGGGTTAGAAAAAGGAGTTAGGAAAGTTTGAGAAAGGAATTTTTAGTTTTTTTAGAACTTAGGAGGAGAATTTAAGGAAAGAAACATTTTTAGTGTGGCCAATCTACTAAAAAACTAATTAAAAATTCTATTTCAATTCACATTCCTCAATTTGGAAGACCTCCAAATCTAAGCAATGACCTAATTTACTTTCTTTTCTAAATTTTGGAATTCCTAGTGAAATTTTTCTGAGCTTTAATGATATAGCTTTTACAAAGGGAGATTTAGAAGTTGTATAATTTCTACATGTGTAACAAAATATTTTTATGAATTTTCTTCTGACTCTAACATTCCTCAAAATATTGCATCCATAATATTAATGGTAGAGTGCTGAAATGTATAATTGTAATGTGTGTTAATTATATTTTATTATAATTTCCAAAGAGAAGTATTGAAACTAATCATAGAGCTAACTCTAAATATTCCATTTTAAAATCATTTTTTTTTAATATTTGATGAGTCTATAATGTGCTTCATTTCATTGGTTATTTATTTCTGGTAAGCAACTTTGTGTGGCCAACTTGAGCATAATTTATCTTGAAAACTTTTCTATCCATTATTTTATTTTCATTTTTCTAAACCTTGTCTTTTACAGTTTTTTTGAAATCAATTTAGAGTAGGTTTAGATTAGAAACATTGTTATCAAGGGTTTTAAAAGAATATCATTTGTGTGAGTAGGATCTAATATTTTTGGTCCAAATGTACTATCTTTTGATCAAATAGTTCAAAATTACCAATACATGCCCCTTGTACAAACTAATCACATAAACCACTTAGCTTCTCCATCATTGACATGACCTAGCCACCAAGACCTTGGAGGTGATTGATTTTTGGATCAGTTATCTTGTCAAGAGAAGTAAAGTGGTCTTTATTCTACTTGAGTTGTATGTGCTAAATCAACCATCATCAAACCCAACCAACATGGATACGACTACATGACTATGAACATTATTTGATTTAAGAGAGTTATCTATTCAAATTACAACACTTGTGCGTACTTCATCATTCAATGGGGTAGAATTTGTTGACATAACCATAGTCTAGGTTTAGTTACCCATTGGGTTGGATAGAATAATGGTGTAATTGAGTGGGAGATACTATTGTCCAAAAATAAGTGTGGATGTGAAGAATATTGCACAAGGTTTTATATTTTGTCAAGAAATTAAGGGGAAAACTCAGAATAGAAATTTTTATCAATCAGTTCCCATAACAGAGAGACCATGATAGTATTTCAGTACGTAGTTTGTTCTTTTTTTTCAAAAAAACAAAGACATAACAACTCTATTTTTGCTATAGATTTTCAAAAAGGGCACACTTTATAGCTTACAAGAGGTCATGTGATGCCACATATGTAGGTACTTTGTTTTTTGTAGAGGTAGTAAGATTGGAAAAATTCTTGAAGAGCATTCCCTTGGATAGGAACATGATTTTTTTAGGCTTTTTGGTGTATTTTGTGGAGAAACTTAGGCACCAGATAGAGTTTCAACTTAATTGATGTAGGGGCATCCAGGCGAATGGGCAATTCGGCATCAACCAAAAACAACTGTAGGTTTTATTTTCAATTTTGTTTTGTTTGCTGTGTTCTAATGGCTTTTCTCAACACGTGGTGTTGCTTGAATTCAGTCCCAGCGCACATGAAGTCAATTTCTGTAAAACAATTATTCCAGGAACTTGGTGAAGTTTCATGGCAAATCTTTTGATAGGAAAAATCTTGATTCCATCTGGGAATTATACGCGAAGGTCTTGTGAGCAAATACCTTTAGGTCTTGAATATTTTAATATTTTTTGACTTATGCTGGCAAATTGGTAAAATATTAATATCTAAAGTTTTGTGATGGTTGAGACCAAACGCTTTAGAGCAAGTCTTAGGAATGCTAAGACACTCATCCCCATCAGTTTTGGTGATGTTTTGAGCTTCTGGAAAAAAGTTATGGCCAAAGTTGGTTTTTAGCCTTGGCACTCGTCGCAGTTGTGCAATTGAAGTTTTTTGGATCTATAAGGTATAATTTTAATTGGAATTTATTAGTCTGATATTTATCCAGCAGCAGGAGTCTATGACTGGAGAGATTAAGTCCAGATTCCAATCATAGACAGAGTTCCAAACTTATGCATTTCCACATAAGTATCATATGAGCATTATTATACCTTTTGGGGAGGCAAATTTGAGTTTCTTTTAAGCAATCAAATACTATTAACCTACAGATTTGAAGGCATCAGGGACAGGAAGGTAAAATGCACTTTAGAGTTTTAATTCTTAATTATGTAAGACTTTGTGAATGCATAAGTGATTACCATGGGAGATAAGGTTAACTTCATATATAAGTGTCTTTCATCAATTGTATACTTCTGCTAAGTATGTTATCAGAAACTGTTGGGTGTTAAAGCAAAGTTTACAATTTCTATTGGTTATGCACCATGTATGAAAGACATACAGTAATAGCCCTTATGTTTTTGTTTTTGTTTTTGTTTTTTAGGAAAAAGGTGACAAAGTACCCATAATATATTAAAGCAGAAAACCATTACAAGGAGGCAGACATAGCGCCAGAGGGGATGAATCCCCGCACAATGGGCCACAACAGGCAAAAGGTACAAGTGCTAGCAATGAAAGAGGCATCCAACGAGGATAGAGAATGAAAGACTCCGAAGCAAAGGCAATATGACAAAAACTGTACGCCAAAGAGGCAACAACAACCATATAGTATGCCAAAGTGGCAAACAACCAAGCCACACGAGCTTTTAATGAGAAACCATTAACAAGGCTTCCCCAAAAACATCTACCAACTAAAATAGCAGGGAAATTTAACAAGATCCAAAGAAGATATGCTCGTTGGGGTCAGAAAGGATAAAAACTTATCACTGAAATGACTGTCCCTGAAATGTCATATGCCGAAATTCATAAATGTATAATTTGAAATATCTCCACCACTGAAAATGTAGCCCCTACCATTGCTAGCAACACCTAGGCCCAACATAGCGTGCAACATCCCCCGAATCAACACTCAGAATGCTACTACCACCACCCTGATACTAGCACCAACAACTCTGCCAAAACTCCCCTCAGCCAACCACTAAGAGCAACTCCTGCTCCATAACCGAAAGATCAACCCAAGATACCAACATCGCTGCAGCCAATACCAAATCCAACAATGGAAAGAAAAGCCACACCATTACCTCCGTCGAAGCCAAGAACTCAACAAAATCTATCAGACACAAATTCCAGAGACATCCTCAAGAGCTCCACCAGCATGGCGGCCCCAGCACCTTCATGAGCCACTACCCCATCCATCCATGCCTTCTAAAGTGCCATTAGCACTACCAACAACTCCACCAGGTCCCCCTACATGGTCTCAGCCAAGGCCATCTCTGGTCCTACCAATGGTGCTTCCACCACAATGCCTCCTTCTCACTCGAAAACAACTACTTCAATATCGCTCACTATATAATAGCTACCAACCAACGAGCCTCCTATCTTGGTAGCTAGTAAACATGCGTCTTCCTCCTCCATCAATGTGGAACCCTTCCGCCTCTATCACCACCTGATCTGCCTTCAGATTCACCACTCTCAACTCGACGAGAAAACCTTCTATGGGCCACCAACCTTCAAAAATGGCCCGTACGTCTTTCTCCACTACTAAAATGAGGGCCTATTCAACCACTGATTCAACACTATGGTCAATATCCTTCGAATTAGCTCTAAATCCTTTGAACCCACACAAAACTTCTAGGCCGAGTCCACTCCTTCTCAGAGCCGTCTCAATCCGGTCTCCCCTGACCCACTGTTACCAGGACCATTGTTACCATTATAACCAGTGCAACCCAACCCACTATGATCCCTCTTCCTACTCTAGAAACCCCCACCTGAACCAGAACCACCATAAAAAATGCCACCTCTGTGAGTATGCATGAGAATGCAGGCCCACGGATGGCAATGCCTTTGCTTGCCAAAGCTGCCACAAAGTCTCACCGTCAACAAAGAAATGCCCACTATGGCACAGCGGCCACAGCAAAATGAGAGCATCAAAGACATTTATTGGCCACTGGCCACCACCATAGCAAACAAAAATACCAGTGGCTGCACTGCCACTCAAAACACTACCCACACTACCACCTAGGCCCTATTGACGTCTCCACTCAGGCCTAAAACACCATTGACACCACCTAAGACTCCACTAAAGCCCCTTTCATAGTCTCAAAGAAGGCTATCACCAGCCCTTGGCTCCATTATCAAAATATCACCCACAACGCCCTAAAACCAAGGCCTCCTCCAAACCAACTTCTGCACCAACTCCACCAGCACTTCTTCCAAAAAATCCACCAAGGCCACCTTTGTCTCTCCTCTGGCACCATTAGCCGCCACTCAGCATCACATCCAAGTTTAGGACACCCTCAAAAACCTTTTCCATCACCCACAACACATCCAAGCCCCATAGCCACTCCATCATTGTGAGTGCCATCACCATTCAAGCCCCTACTAGCAAGACTTCATTCTCCAACTGTGCCTTCAGCCTTGAGGGCATCTCCATCTATAAAATACTCAACCCTTGCCTTGAACCACTAATAATGGGCTCGCATCCACCTCCTACAATACTACCTGGTCTTCTTCCACCTCCCAAGCCTCCTTCAAGGCCACTATCCCCCCTCAAGCCACCACCAAATCCATCTCTGGTACCTCCACTATATCACCTCCTTCTCTTCTGACAACCACCTCTCCTACAACACCCCAACCAATGCCATAAAAAAATCCCATCAACCTATAGGTGACCACCATCACCATGTTCACCACCAACTCCACCACGAGCACCTACACCAATGCATGGCAGTAACCATGAAAGACACCTATCTAGACTTCCAACCAAATAGGCGGAGACATACACCTACTACCTCCCCTGAAGTAGGAGCTCACCAATAACAACTACATCCTCTTCCATGACAAGAGGAGAAACCCCCTTCTAGTTTTCTAGCCAAAGAGCAGGAACCCAACACCAAAATCCACCATGGGAGCCAAACCCAAGAACTAATTCGCACCAAAATTTGTTGCCTGCGACTTGGCCACTGCCCGCTAGGGGCCAAAATTTAATGAAAAAGATATAGTAGAACCCTACTCAGAGCCTCCCACACTATGTTCCTTCCATCTGGGTCATCATCATCGCCCTTCTCACCTTCCTCAATGCCTACTCCCATGCCGCTCCCGTTCCTGCTTAGAGCCATGGCAGTCTAGCGAGCAAGGGCCAGGACATCTGCAAGTTAAGGCCGGATGCCTCAAAATGATTCCATACAATGGAAGAAATTGATTTATTAATAGCCCTTATGTTGATTGTCCCACGTGGCATAATTTGAAAGTATTGCCTCAATTTATATGGTGACTATGTTACATATTGAGTTGCTATCATATTCCAATTGAATGGAAGGGCAATTATATATATTGTTGTTGGAATGTTAAGGAGGCAACTTTTCAGCTAGAATTGATTGGCATTTTC
Organism: Cunninghamia lanceolata; assembly: GCA_027924645.1. Taxonomy (NCBI): domain Eukaryota; kingdom Viridiplantae; phylum Streptophyta; class Pinopsida; order Cupressales; family Cupressaceae; genus Cunninghamia; species Cunninghamia lanceolata. The sequence continues at coordinate 7,360,348 of BSBN01000396.1, read as the reverse complement.
ATGCCAATAATATTCGAAGAAGAAAAAAATCAAAACCAAGGGGAAAATGTAGAGGTATGTGTGAACACAACCAGAATACCAAAAAGGTAATTTCAAGAAAAAAAGAATGCAGCCTTTATAGAAGAAAAAGAAAATGATAACAAAGGAAATATAGAAAATGAAACGCCACCAAAACGAAAGGGATAGTGGAAAATAAAAGATGAGGGGGAATTTTTATTGGAGGGGAGAGGAAATTTGCTGCCATACAAGAGGTAATGAAAGAGTGAATAGAGGCTTGATACAAGCAACAAAGAGATGCTGAGAATAGGGGCACATGACATCAAGAGAGATAAAGGAGTGAATAAGAGAGATAAAGGAGTGAATGTCTATGTAGAAGAAATGATAGATTGTGTTGAGAGAGGCCATTGAGAGGCCAATACTGTACAGTTCGTTGTAGATTTGTTGTAGATAATTTGCATATGAAATGTCAATAAAATGTTCAATGGTTTTTGGCTTCAATTGTGATACATTTTCTTTGTTGTTGAAGTTATAGCGGGAGTGATTACTTCCTACACCAAGCAAATCAGAAATTTATATTGTCATCTATATTTGTGTTTGCAATTTGAGAATTTATGGTGTTGCAATCTGAATTTTAGTGAGTTTTTGTTTTGTAAGTTGCGATTGTGTGAGTGATTTTGGGAGAAGGGAGTATCTTCTGCATCATTAACCTACCATATCTAAATAGATGGATGAAAGAGGTTATCAATATAAGCCTTCAGAACTTATCGAGATGTTTAGTTAGAAGTAATTATAAGCCTTAAGGGATAGTATGTTACCAAAAGACAAGTTTGCATATGACAACTCAACTTATAGAAGTACATGAAAGATTCTTTTTCAAATTTTGTATGGGTACAACCTAAGAGGAGTAGATGAGTTGAGAAGTATATTAATCTAGGAAGGATTGCTAAAGTAGAGGATGTTGAATATGTGAATGAATTACAATTGTAAGTAATAGATAATTTGAAGGAAAGCGCCATGAAATAAATGGAGCATGATTAACTTAAGTGAAAAGTTTGAGAATTCAATTAAGAAATCTAGTTTAAGGAGAGAAAGGTTTTAAAAAATAACTTGTAACAAGTTGAAATGGAAGAATATTGAACTTTATAATGTCTTAAAGAAATTTTCAATGAATGCTTATGAGATAGATCTATACAAGAAGTATACATCTTACCAATCTTCATTGTTGCTAATTTGTACCCTTATTATGAGAAACACACAAGTGGAGAGACAAGTATGCATTTAAATTTATAAATAGAGGACTGGATATAACAATTTCTTCAGAAGGCAGTGTGTGAAGTAGAAGTAGTAATTCACTAATGAAAGATCAAGTGGTTAATAGAGAATGAATATGTATAGAATATTTGGTGAAATGGAATAACAGTATGACTTAAGAAGAAACATAGATGAATACATCATGTTGACCTATCACCTAGAAACACATTTATTCATTCCTTCATTATTGCCTTTGCTTTCTATTTGGCCCATCACTAATTACTGATATGATATTTAATTTTAATAGGTCACATTAAAATTTGTAACTCTTGTTATGTCTCCTATGTCTCCTATGTTTCATGATTCTTTCCATCATACCATTATTTTCTATTTACATGGTTAAGGGGTCTCCATTCATCTTTGTAGATTCTAGGTTATATGTTTCTTATTTAGTGAGATATCATGACTAGGTTGCACTTGAAATGCCTTACTAAACTAATTACAAACCCCACAAGCCTTCCAAGCACTAGAAAGTTAGAATATTAGACTAATTTTACAAATTTTCATATATTTATCACATGTTTTTTCAACCCTGCAACCAAATAAATCTTATAGAGGCAAACATCATTTCCTTGCTTTCATCATTGCTAGTTTGCATGGTGACTCAATTCCCACATTATATTTTAGAGAGGCAAACTTCCAAGACCTATTTGCATGCAATCTAAGATTGTGTCACCACCCAACAACTCTTCAATAGTCTTATTTCATAGGCTCTCAAACCTAATGTGCACCTTTCCAAATCCTTTACAAACTACTTACTTTTCTCCCATAATTGATGCCTTGCATATTTTCTTTCTTCATGGATTTGTAGATCTTTTGTACATGGTTCAAAATAATGAAAATTACATCCCTACCTCCACTCCCACATCCCTACAAAGCCTATCTAGTGGAGTTATTTTGATCCTTTATAATGCACAAATTGTATTCCTACATTTGAATCATGTAAGTCCATAACTCATCATATTCCATGGACTTGGAAACCTCTGTTAGACCTTTGCACATAAAATCAACACTTAGATTTCATCATTTCGCCTTCATGATAATAAAAGATATGTGAACATGTAAACTTCCATTGCATGATTGTAAACCAGTAACTTGCACTCTACTCTTATGACCCTACAAACTCAATACTAAGTATGAAACAAAATTAATTTGAAACATTAGATAGTTTTTCATGAAAAATATAAAGTGGTTCTACTCTCTACACCTTAGTTACCAATAGGTTTGAAGAGTTTCAAATTCTATTTACGTAATTGTGAAAAAATACAAACTTCCATAATGCACCCACATCTTATAACCCCAAAAAAATTATACAAAGTAGACTATGGATTTCATTTCCAACATTACATAAATCTCACACAAATTGCTATCTTTCCTCCCACTTTATACCCCACAAAACATCTCGTAGTTGCACGGTTATACGACTCATTTGAATCCATTACAAACTACATCCTTTCTTCTAAACCATGTAACCTGACACTACTCTATATCCCATGGATTTGTTCCCTCTCTTTATGACATGCATACATTCATCCCAAGATTATGACCAAACCATGCTCTTATTTTTTAGACCTGCATACCCAATGGAAATATTGAATTCACTTTCTCACATGTTTCCCAAGACCACAACTCTAATATACACTCATTTTATGAATTTATCCCAAGACTTTGTAATTTGAAAACTACCAACTTCCCCCTACACTCCACAAGTTCACTATTTCAATGAAGGTAAATCTCTTAACCCAATGCACATACATGTATGAGTTCAATGCTCCTATGTGGATGCAATTAGGCTTGTGTGATGTTTGGAAACTATATAAGTGTACATGTTTCCATCTTGATGATTTTTTTATGATCTCATGTGTAAGAAATCCAACATAAGTAATATATAATTAAAATTTTAGTCCATACTATGTTGAACTTATATAAGCTTAGGTATTGGCATGTGCTTTGTGATTTGTGGAGCTACAATTTTTAGAGCTAAAAAATGCATGTCACTGTAAGGGGAAAATAAAGGTTATCATCATTTCAGTGTCCTTGGCACATGTCTATCAATCTCTTGCTAAACTATTGAATATTAAAATATTATATTATCTTCCTAAATGAAGAGTGCCCACTATATTTATTTTTAACTTAGTTGAAGAATTGATTGAAGAGTGGAAGATAGAGGAAGGAAGGAGTTCAAGGAACTATCAAGATACTAAATATCTAACTATACTTACAAGAAGACAACAATTAAATTGGACTACTAAAGAAACAAGTTAGTCAAATGTTCTCTCATGAACATGAAGTTGGAACGTGGAGAATTAAGCTAATTGTAGATTTTAGAGATCAATGCACCTTAGGTGACTATACTAATAGCATCATTAGAACATCTCAATGTTTTCATTATCATGCTTAAACAAAAATGCATATAAGGGGAATAAATACAGAACAAATTCATAATGAACAAGTTCAAAATCTAGGTATGCATGATTTTAATAGAGGCATACATGTTGGCTCATCTCCCACATTGCCTATTAAATCACTTGAAGAAATATAACATGAAACTAAATTTCATGATCCATGAGGAAAAATTTACCCTAGTTTAGAAGACCTTGAGAGAACTGTATATGAAAGATTAATTTATCTTGATGAAATTAGAATTAGGCATGAACAACTCCAAGCCCAAATTTCCAAGTAGAAAGCACATATTTCCCGACAACCTATTTAAAATCAATGATAGCATGTTCCTAATTCAACTTTGTATCATCAATACTAAGGATATCAAATTAATCCTCAACATAATACACAATCTCAATTTATGAGAAAAGTAAAAATGTTTATTCTATTAGGTAATCTTTTAAATTAGAATATATATACAAATTCACTTCTATGGAATCCCAAACTACCGTAACCTAATTCCTAATTGAATTAGAGGAAAATTCCCAAATTTGAAGGCTTTAATACAATATTTGGTTAAAGCATCTTAGGTACTTTATGAAATAGTTGATGAGGATGTCACTATGAAGCTATTTATGTAGCGATTAAAACAAATTGCTAGAGAGTGGTACACAAGTTTTTTTGACAATGGTATTGATTCATGGGAAGAATTCATGAAAGTTTTTAGATTGTGGTATGGAGATAAGGTTTACCCAAAATTTATAATCAATGAGATTACTACCATAATGAAGGGAATAAATGAGTATGTAGTAGACTTTCATAATAGATTCATCATAATGTGAGGAATGAAAGGAAGCTAGGTGTACAGAAATCGCTTCCTACACTAATCTAAAGAGGAGAGATAAGTGCAAATTCATTTTAATATTTACAGTTACAGAGTTATGAACACAATAACAGAGATATTGCTACAAAACACATACACACAGAAAGGAGACAGAAGAGAGAGAGACAAGATATACATGGGGAAAACCCTTCCAAGTGAAAAAAACCCCACACTCCAAAACACAGCTCAAATGTATTCTAGTAAACAATGAAGGTTACAATATAGTTTCAGAGCCAATGCTCTTCTAGGAGTCTTTGACACTCGTATTTGGAGACAATCAGGTAGCATAATAGTACCTGTCAAATCACATAATACATCTCTTTTCCAAGAACCTGCTTAAATAGAAGTTTACAAGGCAAACATGAGCCTTCCTTGAGATGGGCGTCCAATTTGGCCTCATGGCCCAAAACCCACACCTAAGGACACTTGTCCAACACTACAGCATGGTCATGACACTTGTCATATCACCCCATCCCAAAATGGTCACCTATTCCCAAGTTGGGCAATGACAGATGCTCTTACGCATCTTACAGTTGTCATAGAATCTATCATAACTTTTTTAGTCAAGATTCACTTACACACTAGTCAAAGTGCCGACACATGTCAAAATACCTCTACCACTAAGTCGGACACCTATCTCCTCATGTGAGGACAAAATTAAATGTGATCACCTTCCACGTAGGATGACACATCACTGTGCCAACTCCCACAAGATGACAAAATAGGACTTGCATCCAAAATACATTAATAGGCAATAAATAAATACATACAATTAATTAATGCAAGTAATTACCAAGGTTGAGACACCTTAATTCCCAACATTCTCCCACTTGTCGAACACCTTGTAAGAGCCAATGGAAATGACAGGATTTAACTGGTATAGGCCGAGAGGCCCATAGACTCCGAACACCATTTGAACTTGTATGTGCCCACTGGTTTTGTCAATGCATCCGCAACATTCTTCAAAGTGTCTACCTTCTCCAAATTCACCTTCCCATCCTCTACCATGTCTCAAATGAAGTGAAACTGTACATCAATATGCTTTGTTCTGTCATGGAAAGTTAGATTCTTTGCTAGGCAAATTGCACTCTGACTGTCACAACAAATCATAATCTATCCTGCATCAACACCAATATCTAAACACAATATATTAAGCCAAATGGATTCCTTGCAAGCATGAGTTGCTGCCATATACTCAGCTTCTGTCGTGGACAAAGTAACCATAGGTTGCTGCTTACTCATCCAACTACTTGCACCACCAAACATAGTAAACACGTAATCACTGGTGGATCTCCTACTGTCAATGTCACCTGCCCAATCAAAATCCACAAATCCACGAATATAAATAGAATGCGGAGGTCATGTAGGATGACCATGATAACATATGGAATACTCAAAAGCACCCCTCAAATATTTGAACACTTAATTTACTACATCCCAATGTACTCATCCAGGATTAGCCATAAATCGACTAAGGACTCCCACTTCTTGGGCAATGTCTGGTCTTGTGCAAACCATGGCATACATCAAACTGCCAACCACACTAGTATAAGGTACTCTTCTCATGTCCTCTACCTCACTAGGAGATTTTGGACAATCATTAATAGATAACTTTGTCCCCAAAGATACAGGAACACACAATGGTCTACAATCTACCATGCTAAACCTATCCAACACAGTCTTCACATACTTACTCTGGCTTAACCAAAGTTTTATGTTAGCTCTGTCTCTTCTGATTTCCATTCCTAGAATGTACCTGGCTGCCCCTAAATTTTTCATCTCAAACTGTGCTAACAACTAAGACTTCAAATCAGAAATCATATTCTTACCATTCCCAATTAACATCATATCATCAACATACATACAATGATCTAATTTTTATATCAAAAATTCAATCAATAACACAAGGGCATCAAATTTCATATACCACATCCTAGGAGACTGCTTGCAAACCAAATTTTCTTTACCTTTCTCTATGTAATGATCTGGCTGTGACATGTAAATCTCTTCCTCCAAATCACCATGAAGGAAAGTTGTCTTCACATCCATCTGCTCCACATCTAAGTCATAAGCAACTACAAGAGATAACAAGAACCGAATGGGTGTCAGCTTTTCAACGGGAGAGAAAATTTCACCATAATCAATTCCCTCTGCTTGTGAGTACCCCTTCGCAACCAATCTAGCCTTGTACTTCTCAACACTGCAATCTACACCAAATTTCTTCTTGAACGACCATTTACAACCAATGGGTTTCCATCCTTTAGGCAAAGGCACCAAGTCCCAAGTTTTATTCTTCTCCAAAGAAGCCATCTCATCTTCCATTGCCTCCTTCCAGGAACCTACATCTTTCATGCCCGTAGCCTCTATAATAGTTCTAGGCTCATTAGTGTTAGCAAGAAAGGCAAAAGCACAACTAGAATCAAGTAATGAATAACCAAACCTATCAAGTTGCTTTCTTGTTCATGTAGACCTCCTCAAAGGCTGAGGTTGAGGTTCTACTTCTTCTAAGCTTTCAAAGCTACTAGAGCTCTCCTCATTATCAGGTCTCACTGGATATGTCAACTCAATCTTCTCAAGGGTAGAAGGAAACTGAACCACATCTTATTTCTTTTCTTTCTCTTCTAGTTGTAGAACAACGGAAGAAGGTGTTAGCTCTCTAAAGATAGCACTTCTGCTGTACAACACTTTTTTAGCCATAGGATCCCAAAGCTTGTATCCTTTCACACTGACACCATAGCCAATGAAAATACACTTAACAGCCTTGTTCTCCAATTTTGACCTTTTCTCCCTAGGCATGTGTGCATATGCCTCACAACCAAAAACATGAAGATGTCTAATTAAAGGCTTCTTACCAGACCACACCTCCATAGGTGTCTTACCAACAAGAGCTAATGTAGGAGACATGTTTACCAGGTAGCAAGAAGTGGCTACAACTTCAGCCCAAAACTTTTGTTCGAGGTTTTCTCTACTAAGCATACTCCTAGCCTTCTCCATCAGTGTCCTTTTCATTCTCTCTGCAACTCCATTTTGTTGCGGGGTGTATGGAGTTGTCTTATGTCTTTCAATCCCATATTCTTTACAGAACTTATTGAAATCTGCCGAACAAAACTCACCACCGTTGTTAATCCTCAAACACTTAATCTTTTTACTAGTCTGATTCTCAACAAAAGCTTTAAACTCTTTGAACTAACTAAAGACTTCAGACTTGCTTCTGAGAAAATAAATCCATGTCCTTCTACTATAATCATCTATGAAAGATACAAAATATATAGATTTAGAGATTGGAGGAACACTAATAGGACCGAACACATCAAAATGAATAAGATCCAGCACACCAAAAGACTTGTGAGAACTAGAGTAAAACTAAACACGATTTTGCTTTCCATATATACAATGTTCACAAACGTTGAACTTGAGATTACAATCATTTAACCCCTCAATGATGTTTTTATTTTTCAGGGTTCTAAGACCCTTCTCACCAATGTGGCTGAATCTCTTATGCCATAACATTATCTTTTTAGCAGGAAGCTTAACTTCCAAAGCATGAGCACGCTTGGGTACCCAAAATGCATTACCATCAGAATTTGATACAACAGACTTTTTCATTGCCGATTCCAATGGTGGGGATGAAGTGACTGCAACTCTTTTCTTCGAGTCAAAATAACTATTGCACTATGAAGTGCATGCCTCCATCTGAAACAAAGTACCTCTTTGAGTACCCTTCGCAAGCACCATAGATCCTCTAGTCATCTTGCATCCATCCTTTGAAAAGACAACCTACACACCTGCATCATTCAACTTACTTACAGAAAGCAGGTTCCATGCCAAGCCTGGGATGTGTATGACCCCAGTGATCCCCTTCACTCATCCATCAGGGAATCAGATTGAGACTCTTCCATGACCAACAATCTTCAGATGAGAATCATCACCCAGGTACACTCTTCCACCATCGAACTCTTGATACTTCATGAACTAGCTTTGATGCGAGGTCATTCGGAATGATGCACTAGGATCAATCAACCACACATCATCAGATGTATGGGTGGCTAGGGCTGCGATGAAAGCATCACCATCATATTGTGACTTGTCAGAATCTGAGTCTGGGACATTCTTCTTCTCCTTTTTCTTTTCCTCTTTGCATTCCTTTTAAAAATGCCTAGTTTTGCCATAGTTCCAATAGATAGCCTTGGTCTTTCTAAGAAATTTGGATCTCCCATCAAATTTGGATCTACCCTTTTCACTTTTCTTGTCCTTCTTCTTCCCTTTCTCCTTGGGTCTTCCACGAACCGCAAGAGCCTCTTTGGCCGACTCGGTTGTCTTTCTCCACATTTCTTAAGATAACAGCGAAGACACTACCTCATCCATCTTGAAGGTGGTTGTAGTGCTTCCAATGGCCATGATAAGATGATCCCACAAATCTGGCAAAGAACAAAGAAGGGTCATACATCGATCCTCCTCCATTTTCACACCCATGGATGTCAACTAAGCAACAATCATGTTAAAATCATTCATATGATTTGCAATAGGTCCTCCATCTTCCATCTTCAGATAAAATAGCTTCTTTTTCAGGAAAAACTTGTTCACCAAGGACTTGGCCTGATAAACATCTCCTAGCTTCTTCCAAAGTTCTTTTGCAGTCTTCTCCTCATGGACATTCAATAGGATAGAGTCAGCTAAACAGAGTCTTATGAGACCCTTAGCCTTCCAATCTTTGAGATCCCAATAAGATTGTGGATTTGCTGTAGGCTTTGTGCCATCAATGGTTTCCCATAGGTCTTGATCAACAAGCATGTATTCCATCTTGAGTTTCCATAACTCAAAATTGGTGCCATTAAACTTCTCCACCTCTACTCTTTCGGATGTGCCTGTTAGGGTTAGCCTGCAGAAGATATCAATTAAATGCAAATAAAGTTTAAATAGAGGAATGGAAATACATAGAAATAATAACAATGAGAGACAAGTTTTAACATGGTTCACCCAAACTTAGGCTACATCCACCAAATAGAGTCCAATATTATTATCCAGTAAATCAAACCGATTACAATCAGCAATCCCTGCAACTCAATACCACTGCAAATGTTACAATACAATAATGTCAAAACCTAACCCTTAGCCGCTTTTATCAAGCCTTTTTGTCGGTTACAAAAATTAGGGTTTTCTTATGTCGGTCATAAAAAATAGGATTTTTTATGTTAGCCCTAAAAAAATTTTCCTGAACCTCGGCGAGGATACATGGCTAGTGTACAGTACTTTCCTAATCAGTCGCCACCTACCAACAATCTCCCACTTGGAGACTGATCAGGCTCCACATCAAACAATCTCGCACTTGGAGACTGAGCCTGGATGACACTGGTACGCATGCAACTCCCACTGGAAATAAGTACCCTGGACTCTACTGTTCTATTTTTATTATTTTTAATCTAGAAGACCAATCGAAGCTGAAGAGGAGCTCAGCTTCTCCCTTGTCACTACCTTTGTAAACATATCCGCTAGATTTTCATCTGTATGTATCTTTTCCAGCCTTAACTGTCCATTATCCAACACCGATCGAATAAAGTGATACCTCAACTGTATGTGTTTGGTCTTTGAATGCAAGGCAGAATTCTTCGCAAGATGTATGGCACTCTAACTGTCTGTATACAAAGAATTGTTAGCCTATTGTTTACCCAATTCTTCCATGAAAGATTGTAGCCATATCATCTCCTTGCTTGCCTCTGTTGCAGCTACATATTCTGCCTCTGTGGTGGATAAAACAACCACCTTTTGCAACCTAGAAATCTAACTCACTGATGTTCCACCTACAGTAAAGACATAACCTGTAGTACTCCACCTGGTATCAATATCCCCTACCAAATCTGAGTCTACATAACCTGTTAAATCAGTATTAGAGCCCCCATAACATAAGTGTTTATTAGATGTACCTCTCAAATATCTGAGAATCCATTTTACCGCATTCCAATGCTCAAATCTAGGATGACTCATATACCTGCTAACGACTCCAACAACATGTGCAATATCTAGTTTTGTGCAGACCATGGCATACATTAAACTTCCTACAGCTGAAACATATGGTACCTTGGACATTTTTTCTTCCTTCTCTTGTGTCTTTGGACACATCTCCTTAGTCAATTTCAAATGACTAGGCAAAGGTGTGCTGACAGCTTTTGCATTCTCCATATGGAATCTCTGCAACACCTTTTCAACATAAGCAGCCTGAGATAGAGTCAATTTTCTGTTCTTCTTATCTCTGCAAATTTTCATACCAAGGATTTATTTTTCTGCCCCCAAATCCTTCATATCAAATGACTGTGCTAACTGATGTTTTAACTCTCTAATGTGATCCATGTTAGACCTAGCTACAAGCATGTTATCAACATATAAACATAAAATAATGTAGCTGTCATTATCCAACCTCTGAAAATAAACACAATGGTAAGAATTACACCTGCTATAGCCTTGCTCAACCATAAAACTATCAAATTTCAAATACCATTGCTAAGGTGCTTGTTTCAGGCTATACAAACTCTTCTTCAATCAGCACACTTGTTTCTCCTTACCTTTGACCTCAAATCCCTGTGGTTGTGCCATGTATATCTCCTCCTCCAAATCACCATGGAGAAAGGTAGTTTTCACATCTAGTTGTTCCAAATGCAAATCTTCAACAGCCACAATACTTAAAACAGTACGAATAGAAGTCATCTTGACAACCAGAGAAAATATCTCATCAAAATCAATGCCCTGTTTCTGTGCAAATCCTTTTACAACTAACCTGGCCTTACATCTTTTCTTACCTCCATCTTCCTCTTTCAGCCTGTAAACCTATTTGTTTGGTAAATCCTCTTTTACATGTAGGTAACTTACATAATTCCCAAGTTTGATTTTTTAGCAAGGAGTCCATTTCTTCTATCATGGCAAGCTCCCACTGAACCTATGTATTCACCTGCATAGCTTCATCATACCCTATTGGTTCACCAACATCTGTTAACAAAATAGAATACAAAGAGGGAGAAAACTTTTCAGGAGGTCTACTTATCCTTGTTGACCGTCTAACATTCACTGGAGTTTGTGGTATTTCTAGTTACTATTGCGGAGCATGAGGAACCACTGGAACATCACTATTTGGAGTATCATCCAGCACCACATAATCCTTTTCTTTCTTCTCATGCTGCTACAACTAATCTTTGTACAACACTTTCTCATTGAATATAACATCCCTGCTTCTCACAATTTTTTGATTTTCAAAATCTTAAAGCTTATAACCAAATTCATCAATGCCATATCCAATGAAGGTACACTTTTTTGATTTTGCATCCAGCTTGGTTCTATTTTCAGAATCTATATGTGCAAATGCTTCACAGTTGAAGGTTTTCAGAAAAGAATAACTCACCTTCTTACCTGTCCATGCTTCCTCTAGAATACCATAGCCCAAAGGAACTAAAGGACCTCTATTAATTAAATATATAGCAGTGTTGATAGCCTCTGCCCACATATTTAAAGGCAGCCCAACATGCAATCTCATAGTCCCTACACGCTCCATTATTGTCCTATTCATGCGTTCAGCCACTCCATTTTCCTGTCGAGTCCCTGGAACTATTTTCTGCCTATGAATTCCATTAAAGGAACAATAATCTTCAAATTCTTTGTTGTAATACTCACCACCATTATCAGATCTGAGACATTTTAATTTTTTACCTGTCTCATTTTCAACCAAGCTTCTCCATTTCTTAAATGTTTCAAATACATCAGATTTCTATCTAAGGAAATAAATCCAGACCTTCCTAGTTGCATCATCTATGAATGCAACATAATACCAAGAGCCACTGAGAGAAGATACCTAAGCTGGTCCCCATACATCTGTATGCACAAGCTCCAAATTTTTATTTTTCTTTTGCTTCCCATCTCTGAGAAAATTCACTCTCGTTTGTTTGCCATACACACAAATTTCACAGAAATCCATATTAATACATTTCAGACCTGGTAAAACTTTCTTAGAATGAAGTACCTTCACACCTTTTTCACTCATATGCCCAAGTTTGTTATGCCACAGTGTTGTCTCAGAACCTGCAGCAACTTTTCCAGTCTCTTCCTGTGAACCTGCAGCAACTGTTCCTGAACTTGTTTATTTTTCCTCTATAACATCTAAAGTAGAAGGAACAGTATGACCTGTACAAAGATATAAGGTGTCTACTTTCACACCTTTTGCTACTACTAAGACACCTTTTGAAACCTTCCAATTTTTATCAGTAAATGTAACAATGCAACCTTGTTCAGTTAGCTGCCCTGCTGAAATTAAATTTCTACTGAGCCTTGGAACATGCCTTACCTCTTGTAGTAGCCAATGATTCCCATTCTACAACTTAATCTTGATTCTTCCCTTTCCAACAATCTGACAGGGTTCATTATCTCCCAAATAAACCAGCCCAAAATCCCCTTGGACATAATCAAGAAAATAACTTCTATGGGGCGTAGCATAAAATGAGGCCCCTGAATCTAAAACCCATGAATCATCAATATTATCTAGGGAAAGTATCAAAGCATCATCTTACGATTTATTACTTACCACATTTGCTTCCTTATTGCCTTCTTGTTTGTCTCCTTTATTTTTTCGAGACCAACAATCTTTCTTCAGATGACTTGGTTTCCCATAGTACCAGCAATCCTTTTGTCCTCTGGTTTGGGATTTTCTGTCCCTTGATTTTCCTCGTGACTTCCCATGACCTCCAGAACCTTTTCCTCTCTCCTTTGATCTGCCCCTACTTTCTGCATTCAAAACGCTGCCTGATGTGGATCCACCTGAGCTTTTCTTATGAATTTCCTCACTCAGAATAACACCAATAACATCATCAAATTTGAGGGTATTTGAACCAGAAACAGAGTTACTAACTGCCATTACCAAACTATCCCAGCTTTCAGGCAATGAACATAATATCAAGAGAGCTCTAACTTCTTCATCAAATTTTACATTTAAAGAAGTCAATTGACTGACAATCATATTAAATTCATTTAAATGACCTATCATAGATCCACCTTCAACCATTTTCAAATTAAACAAACGCTTCATGAGAAATACCTTATTTGAGGCTGAGGGTTTTTCATACAATTTTTCTAAAGCTTTTATTAGACCATCTGTTGTCTTCACTTCTATTATATTGAATGCCACCGATGGTGCCAGGCACAACTGAATGGTTCCTAGTGCCTTTCTATCAAGAAGATTCCAATCCTCATCAGACATTGTTGCCGGTTTCTTGGCTACTCCTTCCAACGACATCCATAAATCCTTTTGATAGAGGTAATCCTCCTTCTACATCTTCCATAACTGATAGTTCTGCCCATTGAATTTATCAACCTTCAATTTACCCTCGTCCGCCATTGCTCCCACTCAACCATGAGACCTTCCTGTAGATGATAATCGAACACAACCCGCTCTGATACCACTTGTTAGGGTTAACCGGTAGAAGATATCAATTAAATGCAAATAAAGTTTAAACAAAGGAATGGAAATACATAGAAATAATAACAACAAGAGACAAGTTTTAACGTGGTTCACCCAAACTCGGGCTACATCCACCAAACAGAGAGTCCTTGATATTATTATCCAGTAAATCAAACCAATTACAATCAGCGATCCCTGCAACTCAATACTGCTACAAATGTTACAATACAATAATGTCAAAACCCTAACCCTTAGCCTTTTTTATCAAGCCTTTTTGTCAGTTACAAAAATTAAGGTTTTCTTATGTCGGTCATAAAAAATAGGATTTTTTATGTCGGCCCTAAAAAAATTTTCTTGAACCCCGGCGAGAATACATGGCTAGTGTACAATACTTTCCTGATTAGTCACCACCTACCAACAGTGCCTACCATCTCCTTTCTGCAACAAGATTTCAACATACTCTGCATAGACTCCGACTCAACCTAAGACTAGCTCAAAAAACCCCTACCCAGCAGCTAGAACCAAAACGGGCCAGGCTCTGATACCAACTAAAAGGAAGCTAGTCATGCAAAAATTGCTTCCTACACTAATCTAAAGAGGAGAGATAAGTACAAATTCATTTTAATCTTTACAGTTACAAAGTTATGAACACAATAACAAAGATGGAAGATAGAGAGATACAAGATATATGTGGGGAAAACCCTTACGGGTGAAAAACCCCACACTTCAAAACATAGCTCAAATGTATTCCAGTAAACAATGAAGGTTACCATATAGTTTCAGAGCCAATGCTCTTGTAGGAGTCTTCAACACTCGTATCTGGAGACAATCCGGTAGCATAACAGTACCTGTCAATCACATAATACATCTCTTCTCCAAGCACTTACTTAAATAGAAGTTTACAAGGCAAAAATGAGCTTTCCTTGAGATGGGCGTCCAACTTAGCCTCATGGCCCAAAACTCACACCTAAGGACACTTGTCCAACACTACAACATGGTCATGACACTTGTCATATCACCCCATCCCAAAATGGTCACCTATTCCCAATTTGGGCAATGACAGATGCTCTTACGCATCTTACGTCTATCAAAGAATCTGTCATAACTGTTTCGGTCAAGATTCACTTACACACTAGTCAAAGTGCTAACACATGATAAAATACATCTACCACTAAGTGGGATGCCTATCTCCTCATGTGAGGACAAAATTACATGTGGTCACCTTCCACGTAGGATGACACATCACCGTGCCAACTCCCACAAGATGACAAAATAGGACTTGCATCCAAAATACATTAATAGGCAATAAATAAATACATACAATTAATTAATGCAAGGAATTACCAAGGTTGAGACACCTTAATTCCGAACAAGGAAGGTGCCTCCCTCTATTAATGTAGGTTTTTATTTTCAAAGTGGGTTATTTATTTTCCTATTTCCCTGATTTTTCTTACACTTCTAATTAAGGTTTCTTATGATTAATAATGTGAGTATTAGTGTGAGTGCATGCAATGTGTTAGCATATTCCTTGGGATTTACACTTACCTACTTTAGGCTATTATGGCAAACTCATCCCATTGGTAATCTTTGCTACCTCTCCCCTCTCTCATATTCTATATATATACTCACCACCTATCTAGTCTTGGGTATTGTATCTTGCAACTATTTTCTTTTGTATTCCCCTAATCCTATTTTTCTATTGCAACATTTTCATTTCTATCTTGGAGATTATCTCTATCTTGATATTTTGATCTTGTATCATTTTTATTCACAGTTTCATATCTATTCATTTGCACAAAGTTTTCTAGGTTATTCATCTTTTTAGATTCTAACATGTTATCAGAGCAATTTGAATGCAAGAATAGATTTTAGTTTCCTTATTTGAGAGATTTTGGGGGGAGCTAATAATATTTTTTTGAAGGTTTCTTAAAAACACAATATGCTTTTCTCTTGCATCATTGGATGATCTAAAGAATCAGAAAGGTTTGACAAAAATATTTTAACCTTTAGGTTTTTGTACTTGTATTTTATAAAATCTAGGTGTTTCTAGTATTTTGGTAATCTTGGTGCTATTTTCAGCTATTCCATAGCATCCAAAAGGATCAAAAAAGTTAGATCTAGCTTTTGTTTCACCAAAATTAGAGCTCAAAAATTTAGTTTGCAAACAAGCATTTGAAGCTTAGGTCTAGAGTTCAACTTTTATACAATGCATTTTCAAGATAAAAGGACATCACCATTGCATCGAGAAGGCCCAAAAACCCCTATTTTCATATAAAATGTGCCTATTTTTAGTATCGGGATACACAGAGGCAAAAAATTTGCTAGGTGGTTGTACGACCCTCCACAACATAGGTTGAGGCAAAGATTTCAAAAAATATATATTTTAGTGCTTTCAGTGCTAAGTGCTAAGCACATGGATTTAAGTGATTTAAGTACTTAAAAGTTATTTAAAATTTTGAAAGGGCTATGGCCCTAGTTATAAAGGGCTCCACCCCTATTACATGCCTCATAGACCCTTGAACCCACTAGCAGGCTCTAACCACCCTACGCGGTCTTCAAACAAGCCACTAGAAGCTTCTATAAACTACCACTCCTCTCCTTGTAACAATGTCGCTACCTCAACAAACCTCTATTCCTCCACCACCAGTCTGCCACACCTTTGGCCACCTCCACCAGTAGACCCACCACATGGCCAGCCAATAGCCACAAGGGCCTCACTTATAAGCCAAGGAAGGCATTTTTTCTAAAATGTCATAAATTTTGGTCATAGAGGAAAACTTTTGCAAAAGAATAGGTGACACAAAGATAGTGAAGTGTACTTTTCATCCATGGAGGTTTTGATCAATATTTTTGCCTATTTTTTTCTAGAAATTGCATGTTGAAGTTGGTAGTCACATTTTTATTAGAGAGGCCATATCTTGTGCCCAGTAACTCTATTTTTTACAAATGAATAGGCATTGGAAAGATATTTAACATTAATACACATCCATATAGTTCTTTTCTCTATATTTTGCAACAGGTTGATTTTGGATCAAAAGTTAGTTTTTGGCCATTTTTAGGGCCTATGACTATTGTAATTTGGGGAAAGACTTGTAATCGCATTGAACTATAAAGTGTCAAGATTGTAATCTGTAGGGGTGATTTTTATACTAGTGAAAATGGAGGGTGAACTTGTGTTCTCTTATTTTCAACACTTATTTTTTGTATTTTTATATCATGGATCAAACAACAGTTCCTATTCTAACTCCATATAACTATTTTGAGTGGAAATCCTACATGGTAATCTACTTAAGAAAGGATGGTTTGTAACATAGAATTTTAATGGGACTAGAAACTAAACTTGCACAAGATACATAAAATCCTAAATGGTTTAACAAATGTGATGAAGCCTATGAAACTTTGTGTTTTTTTGTTTCTCCTGATGAAATCTTTGAAATCTCCTAATGAAATCTAGACAAATCTAGAACTGCTATTTGGTACACAAGATTCTATAAGAGGTCATAGTTGGAAAATGAAACCACTAGTTTAAGTCTACTTAACTTCAACCCTATCCAAGATTTCTTCACAAAATTGAAATAACTAAGGTAGTTAAAATAGTGTGGAATTGAGAAGAACAATGAACAACTAATTCTTAATATTCTCTCCTATATTAGTTCTAAATATTTAGTAGTTTTTTCTACCATTTATGCTACTAAGGGTGTCTTGGGACTCAATTCACCACGCCATCTTTGGATGATTTTTCTATCTCTCACACAGGATGAGGATAAGCTAATCCAAATGGGCATTCTCAAATCCTCTAAGTCACATGCCCTAGCTACTAACCAAGGCACAAAAGATTACAAAGGACAAAGTAGTAATAAGGATAAGAAATAGAAAAATAGTAAGGAGAAGAAGGATCAGAAACCAGCAGCCTCAAAAGCAGTTAATGAAACCTCATCCTCAAATGGTGAGAAGCCTAAGAAGGAGAAGGTAAAGTGTGCCTACTGTAAATGGTCTGGTCATTATGAACATAAAATTTAAGGAGGGAAATTGATCACTTGACACACATTCTAGAAAAGAATAATATCAGTGTTCCTGAGTCAGTAAAATGGAGTTCACATGAGAAGTCTATCAAGGCAAAAGATAATAGCAAAGGGAAAGGGAAGGGCAAATCCCTTTTAGCAATTGCTTCACAACCATCCACTTGGGTTCTTGATTCAAGTGCTTTGAACCACATGGATTCATCACAAGATGATTTTGCCTCTTTGGAACCATATCTTATTCCATCTATACTAATGGGTGATGACACTCCTATTGATGTGCATGGGATAGGGTCTTTTGACATGGGTGAAGGAATATTTTATGATTTTCTATGTGTTCCATCTTTGTCAACTAATATCTTATCAATTTATCAAATCACTCACATGATTTTATGCAAGTGGGTTCAGTTCACTACTTATTAAATCATGAGTAGTGAAATGCATAGTGGTTCTATAGTTCTAGTTGGGAGAGTAGATCATCAGTCATGACCTTATCAATTTTCTCACTTTGTTCCTAATCCTCCTTTGTCTATTTTTCTCACTCATTGTGATGATGTGAGTATGTTATGGCATGAGAAGTTTGGCCATCTTATCTTCTGCTACTTGTGATAGCACAACCTAGAGAGCATGGTCACAGAGTTACCTTAAGTTTAGTTTTCAAGTAGTATTTTCTAGAGTCGCATTCTTGGAAAGCATCCTAAAGAAAAATTGACAAAGGAAAGGCATGTATAGCTTCAGAGATACTAAAGTTAGTTTGCAATGATTTGGCCGGTCCATTTCCTCATCCATTATTTGGCAAGGCCTGTTAGATCCAAGATCCACTACAAGTGTTCATTCACAGGAGATCCATGACAAAGCCAAGAGACAATATTGATACAAAGATAGAAAAAATGTATTAAACAAACGAAGAAAATACATGCAAGGGAGTGAGTATTTATAGTTAAGGTGAGTGGGGTGAGGTGGCCATATTGACCAATGGTAAATGTCACTCCAGTATCTCCCAAAATAGGGGGAGGTGGAGTAACACCTATGAAGTGGATTAACACCTCAGACACATGCACCCACTAACATGAATAAGGACTATTAAATAACTCACAATTATTTAACTACCTAATCAATCTTAAAATTAAAAAAAGGAAAATAAATTCCTACACTAACACCCCCCCTTACACGTAGATTAGGAGGTTAACAAGATAGGTCCCGAAAAGATAAGCCATGTTAGGTACCCATATACGATGATGTTGAAGAATGTCAAAAGACTCTTCAAAAGATACAACCATCATACAATCACAAAAGATCAAGTGTCCCTCATAGGTATAAGTAACTCCAAACCCACTGAAAGATGAATGAAAACATAACGTAAGACAATTCTTGCATATAAAATTTCTTCCCTTGGGAAGAAACAAATCCAATGGAGGATAAAGAAGCCACTTCCGCAAATTAGATGAAGAAGGAAACCAAATCCAAATAGGTGCCTCTACATACAACTCAGGTGTCCTCAAGATAGGAAGAGAAATATGAAGTAGATCTAAATACATAGATGAAGGGATGATAGGTGTGTTGTGACTATCATCGAAAGTGTCTTCAAGATCTACAATGTGAGTCTCAAACAAATAAAAAATACCCATTACATAATCATCCCACTCAACAAAATTGAAAGAACAAAAAACATCATGCTTAACAAATGGAACACTAAAATTAGAAAAAGTAGGTGAATGAGGAGAAGAAATATCAGCACAGGTCTCAAGAATTGGATTGGATGTGAGAATAAAAAGGTTTGAGTGACCAAACTTCTCCTCAAAAATATGGTTCACACAAGGAGTGTGAACATCAACCAAAGGATCTGAACATTCATCATGAGTAAAACTAGAAAAGGTGTATAACTGAGTTTCATGATCAACAACCCCTATAGCAATATTTTTTGTACTCTCCAAATCTGTGATGTAACTAAATTAGGTGTGAATTACATAGTCTTCCCTACACCGATGGGACTAATTTGATATATGGAAAGTAGATTATTTGTAAAATAAGGTACACATAGTACATCATTGAAAGTACCCTCAATAATATCAATTGATCCCTTCCCAATTACATTCACATATGTATTGTTACCCATTAAAATTGGTGACATAACACAAGGCTTCAAGGTAGAGAACATAGACTAAGATGAATCTATATGATGACAGGCTCTAGAATCAAGAATCCATTTACCTGAACTAGAACTTGTAGATGCACAAAGTACTCTACCTTTCTACTTATTAACCCCATTAGCATAACCTACATAGCCTTTTTAAGAAGATCCTAAATGTTTTGATGATGGAGTAGGAGAGGATGAACTAGGAGATGAAGCTGAAGGAATACTTACAACCATTTTTTGAATAAGAATTTTCAGCTCGTCCAGTTCCTTTTTGTAACAAACATGTTCATCATGACCATGCTTCTTTTAGTATGCACAATTGGGTCTCTCTTTTTTCTCCTTTTTTCTTGATGAAGATGACTCAGGGGTAGGTTGAAGTGTTGAATCTTTTTCTTTCTCATTATTCTTATATTTTCTCTTCTTTTCTTTGCCACTTGAAGCCTTCTCATCTTTTCTATTTTGAGTTGCAACAAGAGCCTAAGATTTGGAAGACTTCAAAGTACCCCTCTACAACTTTACCTATTCTCTTATGAGTTACATGTAGAAAATTTATCAAGAGAAGGCATTCTATATCTAGCACCAAGAGAATCTCTTGTAGAAAAAAAAGTAGAGGCAAAAATAGAATACTCAAAACCAATTTTAGCAATAATAGACAAGATTAACTAGTTTTCTTCTTTCTCTACACCACATTCCTTCAATTGTAATTTGAGAGACTTAAACTTAGTAAAAAATCTTGAACGTTGTCAAAGTTAGATGGATTTAGTGATATAAGTTCATTTTCTAACTAAAAACTTCTTAGAGAGTCTTGCTTACCAAAAAAATATTCTAAAGTACTCCATATATCATTTGGAGTTTCGCAAGACTCAACATGGAAAAGAAGATCAGAAGAAAGAGAAAGAAATAGTGTCCCATAAGCATCATCACATATATCAAATGATTTTCTCTTTCCTATAGCACTACTGGGTTCAGGATTTGTATCCATAGTTACCCTATGCAGCCTCAATTTAAGCAACAAAAGATCCATTTGCTTCTTCCACTCATAATAATTGAATGGAGTGAAAAGAGTAATTGGAAGTTTATCCATTGTGTATATAACCAAAATGACAAAGAAATAGCAGTGTAGTGCTCTCAAGAAAACAATCAACCCCTTTGTTCAAGAAAAAAACTCACTGAAATATGCTTTTTCCTATCAACAAGAGTAAAAAGAAAGATCTGACTTCAACTGAGAAAATTGATAGATGATTTTTTTTGGGAAAAATACTTAATGACAACATAGAGTGTGAAACCAACTTTCTAGCACCTATTTTTTTATGAAATTTTGATATCATATGCCCAAGATATAGTCGTTTTTGTAAAACTGCTCATTTAGGCTATACAAAAGGAAATAAACAACACCCTAGTAGCCCATATCACCAGGGGCTAACTCCTTGGGAGTTGGTGCCCAAATTAAAAAACTAATAAAATAATCAGTTGTACCTTGTACCTTTTGTGCATCAAAATTGAGGTAGTGCACAAATTGAGGTGGCACACAAATTGACATGGCACTTAAACTAAGGTGGCTAAAAAAAAAAAGCTTAGAAAATAATGGCACAAAAATTGAGGTGATACAGGAATGGAAATAGAGTCACCGTACGATTTTATGGATTTTCATAGAGCCCAAAACACAACCTTGAAAAAATCACTCAAAATTTTTTAAGCTCTGATTTTCACATTTGAACAAGCATTCTTAGGGTTTTTGGCCCTTCTATACACAATGCAGGATTGATTTTGCACTAGGACACACCATTTAGACTAGATTAAAGCTGAAACCCTCACAAATAGGAGATGAAACTTGCAAATCTGGTGCTCTGATAGCATGTTAGAGCTAGGATCTACTGCAAGTGTTCATTCATGGGAGAGAAATGATAAAACCAAGAGAGAACATTGATGCAAAGATAGAAAAATGTATTAAACAACCTAAGAAAATACATGCAAGGGAGTGAGTATCTATAGGCAAGGTGAGTGGGGTAAGGTGGCAATATTGACCAATGAGAAATGAAACTCTGGCATCTCCCAAAATAGGGGGAGGTGGAGTAATGCCCATGAAGTGGATTAACACCTCACACACATTCACCCACTAACATGAATAAGGCCTATTAAATAATAGAATTATTTAACTACCTAAGCAAGCTAAAAATAAAAATAAAGGGAAGTAAATTCTCACACTAACAAGGCTAGATATGTCTTAACATTCATTGATGAATTTTCTAGATATACTTTCTCAAATAGAATTTAGATGTATTTGATTTTTTTAGGACTTCATATCTTTTGTAGAGAAGCAGTCAAGGAAATCCATCAAGGTTTTGTACACTGACAATGGTGATGATTATGTCAACCATTATTTTAAGCATTTTTGCACTTCAAAGAGGATTGATTAGTAAAATTTAGTTCCTACACTCATTAGTAGAACTATGTTGTAGAATTAAATAATAGGCCCTTGGAGGAAATGGCGAACTACATGATTCACTCCACATCTCTTGCACCACAATATTAGGTAGAGGCCATTAACTATGTTTGTTATTTTGAGAACCATATTCCTCATTGATCCTTGAAGAGAGTCACTCCTTTTGAATCTTGAAGTGGTAAAAAACCATCAGTTAAGCACTTTCAAGTTTTTGGTTCTCCTACATGGGCCCACATTCTTGTAGAGAAACTTAAGGCCATGGATATGCAATGTAGGTCTTGCGTATTTGTAGGCTATCCTAATGGTGTGAAGGGTTATTAGTTGCTCCACCCTACTACACATGAGATATTCATTGAGTGGAGTGTCCATTTTGAGGAGGGCTCTTGTAGCTCCACTCTTGTCACTTCTCCACCTTCCTACATTGACATTGGAGTCACTTGGGCTACATGATATATCTTCTGATGATTTAGATTCACTTGAGTAGAGTCCTAATGCTATGAAGTCTTCTACCTCCACTTCTAATGATGAGAGTAATTCTAAGGATTCACCTCCTTCCTCTCCTAGTCATCATTTCGAAGGCGATTATTCTCCTCCAGATTCATTGACTTCTAGTCTAGTTTGGGCTCAACAAACATTGCAATCTATAGGTGATTGGTTTGGGGATCCATTAGACACTAGATGGACTCGTTCACAATTCCAAAATGCTCCACATGTCCCCATTTCTATGGCATCTGATCCATAGTCCTTTCGAGAGGCTTCTAGTATTCTATAGTGGGATATATCTATGCAGGAGGAGTATAAGCCCTTGATGAGGAACCACACTTGGGATCTTGTGCCTCTTCCTAAGGGAAGAAAACTTGTTTGATGAAAGTGGATCTATCTAACAATTATTTTTACAGATGGGTTGGTTGATAAACATAAGGCTCACTTTGTCACCAAAGTATTCTCCCATGTTCATAGGATCAACTACTCTAAGACTTTTGTGCTAGTTTCCAAAATGAATTCAATCCAAATTTTCCTTGCCATTGCTACAACCCATCATTGGGAAGTTCATCAGTTGGATGTGAAGAGTGCTTTTCTTCATGGTGACCTATAGGAGGAAATATACATGGAGCTGCCACAGGGGCCTATCTAGGATCCTTCACTTGTTTTCCATCTTTAGAAGTCTCTTTATGGCCTCAAACATGCCACTCAAGCTTGGTATGCAAAGATGGACTCCTTACTTCTATCTATTGGGTTCACTCAGTTCCATTATGATCCCAGTGTTTATATTTTGAAGTAGGATGATACTCTCACCTTTCTTGTTCTCTATGTTGATGACTTGTTTCTGATAGGGAGTTGCTCATCCACCGTTGGGGTAGTGAAAATTTTCCTTCATGACAAGTTTTTGATAATTGACTTGGACTTGTTACATTACTTTCTCAGGATTGGGATCTTCCAAGATCACTATCACACAGTCCAAGTATGCTCTAGATTTTCTCTTGAGGTTTCATCTGGCTAATTGTAAGCCTTCTTTAACTCCCTTCCTTTCTGGAGTCAAATGTGAGACTCGGTGTTCTTCACCTTTCATTGATGCCAGCACTTTGTACCAACAACTTGTTTGGAGTCTTTCTATTTGACTCATATGAGACCCAACATTTCATATGATGTAGGCACAATCTCTCAATTCTTGTAGGAGCCCCATGAGATGCACTAGAGATATTCCAAGCGAATAGTTCACTACATCTAGGGTACTCATATCTTTGGGATTCACTATGTAGTGGGCATTCACATTGACTTGGTGGGCTCCACAGATTCAGATTAGGTAGGAAATTCTCAAAATCACAAGTCTACTTCAAGTTACAACTTCTCACTTGGTTCAGATCCTACTTGTTGGTTGAGCAAGAATCAATCTATTATTTCTCTATCTTCTACTGAACCTTAGTATTAGGGGGTCATGAATGCTACCAGTGAGGCTATTTGGCTCTAGAATCTTCTCACTGAGTTTGGTATCTAGATTAGATGGTCATCAGTCATATTTTTTGACAACTAGAGTACTATTCAAATCTCATAGAACTTGGTCCATCATAAACAAACCAAACACATTGAGGTCCATATGTACTACATCTGGGAGCTCATTCATGGACATTTCATCAATCTCTACTATTATTTGACTTCTCATCAGGTTACCAATATCTTCACCAAAGCCTTCATTGAAAACATGTACCTTCATCTACAAGATTTGTTGGGGGTGCAAGACTCTCTCTCTCTCTCTCTCTCTCTCATGGGGGGCTATGATCTCTTTTCTACGGGATTTATTCTCTTTGAGGGGATTTTCATGTACATGGATACCTTATTAGGAATCATTTGTTGGGACCCAACTTTTCACCCATCTAATGTGTGCTTAAGGGGGGTTGTTAGTGTAGGTTTCTATTTTCCTAGTGAATTTTTTTTTCCTATTTCCTAGGTTTTTCCTATGTTTGTAATTAAGCTTTCTTAGGATTAATAATTTGAGTATTAGTGTGAGTAGGTGCAATGTGTCAGCGTCTTCCTTAGGAGTAACACTTTCCTATTTTAGGCTATTTTGGTGGACTCTTCCCATTGATCGCATTTTCCACTTCTCCGCTTTCTCATATTCCATATATACTAACCTCCTAGTTAGTCTTGGGTATTGTATTTTGCAACTATTTTCTTTTGCATTCCCCTAATGCTATTTTCTCTTGTATCATTTGAATTTGTCTCTTGGATACTAAATCTATCTTGATATTTTGATATTGTATCATGTTTTCATTCACAATTTAATAATTATTCATTTGCACTAAGTTTGCTACGTTATTCATCTTTTTAGATTCTAACACTCACTTATGACCTCATGAATCTATGTGATTAGTATTCTATTTTGGTGCATTCGATGAATATATAGGAGCTTTCCTTAGATATAAAG
Organism: Cunninghamia lanceolata; assembly: GCA_027924645.1. Taxonomy (NCBI): domain Eukaryota; kingdom Viridiplantae; phylum Streptophyta; class Pinopsida; order Cupressales; family Cupressaceae; genus Cunninghamia; species Cunninghamia lanceolata. The sequence continues at coordinate 7,334,817 of BSBN01000396.1, read as the reverse complement.
ATTATCAAACCTTTAGAGAAGCACATGCCATGTGATTAAACATTGAAAGTAACATGAGAACTTTAGGAAAACACATAATGAGGATTTATGTTGAGCTAACCTAACCTAATAAAGGTCATTCAAAAAATCCTCTGACATTATTGATGACAAGTTAAATAAACTCATGTGTGCTCTAAAAGACCAAGTAAAGTAGAAGGCTAAAATTAGAAAGGCTTGCCACCACACAATGCTAGACCACATCATAATGAGAGACCTAAAATATCATATAGGCCATATAATGTTGATTGGTGCAAGAAAACATAGTATAAAGATAAAAATACATATATATGGCATTACAACTAGATATGTCATGAAAAAGAAACTCTTGATGCATTCAAAAAGGAGGTGAACATGCAAGAAGACCTTGCCTAGTGTTGGAGTACAGACAACACTGAGAAGGGGGGGTGAATCAGTGTTGTAGATAAAAACACTTCATTTATTTCTTATCAAAACTTAAAAAATAGAAAGTAATGATGCTGATCAAAGAAAGAAACTATGCATTAAAGAACTAAACATTCAAGTATGGAGGTCAAATGAACCATGCAACAAATGAGACCATAACACAAAGATTTCAAGAGTGGAAAACCCTCATGGGGCAGGAAAACCACTCAATAAATGCCTCACTGGCTTAATCAAAATGTCTCACTGACAAGTACAAGTGCCTCACTGGCAGAATGTACCTCACTGGCTATTTGGATGCCTCACTGGCTAATACAAGTGCCTCACTGGCTGTAAGATGCCAAACTGGTAGATTCAATGACATAAAAAAAACAATTCAAGGGGTTACCCTATTACTATATCCACCAACAAAATACAACTCCAATACCTTGACTACAACTATCTCTTATGATACAAGATTCTGTTTACAAGACTCCCCTTCAACAAACTCAATGACCTTTAAAAAACTTAGTGATGAGGTTGTAAGGAATAATGAACAATAACCTTTTCTCATAACATATCATTTCACTATACAACACATAATGCTTCCAATATTTTTTGCAAAACACACCAAGCTCCTCTGCAAGTCATTTCATCACTTCACACTTCTCAATGTCTCAGATACAATCATTCAAACATAATGATAATAACACTGAATCATGACCTTTTTCAAGTGTTCATCTAGATAGTACAAACACAAATAAAGACTATAAAAAAAAGCATCTCCTTCCAAACTACAAGTACCACTCCCACACCCTGTAATCTCAAACCTTTTGTAAAGTACTGCAAACACTTTACTCTTTTTCTGAGATGAAAACATATACAAACTCTAAAAGGATCACTTACATTCCTTTGTAGTATTCTAGATCACCTTCTTTGTTGAACTCCTTCAAAAACATTGTTCTTCTTTATTATTCTTCACAAAAAATGCATCTCATCTAATAGGTGTATGTCTATCAATATATTCATCAAGCCTAATCTTCACAACTATCTTACAGACTGAGAAAAGTATTTTCTTGGCCCTCCATATTCAGTTTATAATTGATTTTGAACAATTAGGACTCAACAATACTTACTACCCGTCAAAATTAAGATGATAAACATGACTGTTGTGATTCAAATTCCATTTAAATGGCTACCATCAGATTGACACTTGGTACCTTTCAACTTTAAATTACAACCTTTGATGAAGCAACTATTGCCCGAACACATTTTCCTTACCAGTGAGCATCGGTTAGCAAGGGAAAGAGGCCGGTTGAAGAATGTAAAAAAGACCCTCTAGACGATGCCCTTTAGTGAAATGCCTTGTAATTCTAGGTCACCTTCTAAATAGAATAAAAGCAACTTTTTTAGAGTGACAAGTGAAAAGTATTTTGAGGACTTTGTTTTAGGTTCACAACTAGGGTTTCTAAGAGTATTAAAAAACTTAATACACATCCCAAGTGCTTAAAAATCATGTAGTGAACAAAGAAGTTTCTTTGAGGCATAATAGGTAGCGAATATAACATCAATAGGATTTATTTAGGGTTTAGTGTAGGTTACATTCTTGTTATTGTTTCAACCTAGTTTTCTAGGGTTTAAAGACTTAATACAAGTGACAAAAAGAAACCCTAGTAAAACCATAGCGAAGGCTTATCTTGATAGAGTGGAAATTGACTTCAACAAAGCATGAAGGCCCATGCAGTCATTCATAAAGGTAAGCATGATATGCAAGTCAAGTATGAAGACAAGAAGGTCTTGAAGCATGAAGACAATGAAGGCAATTTGCTCAATATTTGCATTCTCTTTTAATCATCACCATGAGGGTGTTAAAGCAACCTTGTTTAATCTCAACCTGAAGGTCATCTTAACAATCATGAAGACATCTGTTCACCTTCTATCATCCAAAAAACAAGAAGAACCAAAAACACCATGTTGATAAATGATGTCTAATCTCATGCATGAGTCATAGCAACTTATGGAGATGACAATGGAGCACAACCTAAAATCAGTGCCTTGTGCCTCCATATCCTATCTTGAAACACTTGTCCTACCACATCATCATGAGTACTATTCCAGTTCAACATGTAAAACACAACACCATGTTACATCTGTCTAATTAGTATGAAGACTTGAATCATACCATGCTCTTTGAACATGACTACTCAACTATGAACACCATCACCATGAGAGACCTCTTGATGCTCCACCTTGATGTTCTATGCACTCTTGATATAGAAATAATCAGAACTCCTACATCACATAAGTATAAACACCATGTCCTGCATTTTATGAACATGAAGATATCAAGGCATCTTGATGAGATTCATGTAAACATCTTAATGAGATAAAGAGCAATATGAAATCCTCTTTAAGCCATCATCATCATGAGTAACAAGATGATCAAAGAATGTTATCACATGTAAGATGTCTCTATGTAACATGTTTCTTTGCATGACAAGACAATCACTCATGGTAAGCATTTATTGTACCCCTAATCATCACATGTAGTAATGACTACAACATCAGCAAAACCAAGACAAACATCTTGTGAACCTAAAAGGCCTTTTGCCTTTTGACATTAATGACAAACCAAAGCCACCAACAAACTCCCTCTTTGGCATTGATGTCAAACTATCATTGTACTTCCTTCTTGCCATCTTCTCCCCCTTTTGAGATCAATGACAAAGATAGAAAAAGCTCCCCTTGAGATAGATATAGACAAAAGCAATTAAGCATTATCACTATCTAAGATATTGTGAACAATCATCAACCACTATTAACAACATAGATAACATTGATCACAACACAACCATAGTTTACTGTGAAAGACTCCATACCCTAAATAGATCAAAGAGATCACTTGAACAACAACACCTAGGCTTCAAGAATCAACTGCTATCATCAAGAATGAAAGAATCATTGTATAGAATCACTATATATCACTATAACAACCCAAAACAGTTAAAGACCAAGAATCAACTAAAAACATTAAATCAAAATCATTGAATCACATCACTATTGAAGGCACCAAGATCACTGTAACACAACATTGTACCACAGTAAAACAACAATGATCAAGAATCAAGAACTGAAGGCACCAAGAAGGCATCTATATAAACATCTAAGAAAACATGTAATTTCTCCATGATGACTATAACTCATGTTTGCCCAACAACATAGTTCTGCACCTAAGCAATAATATCATTCCTTGTTCCATGCTTTTCACTATTTACTTGAAAAAGAATCAAAAGACTAATGTGCCATCACTTGCATAGTATAGAAACTATGACACAAATCACCAAATTTGATACTGGTCAGAGAACATCACACTTGTTCGTAGAAGGTGGCTTAGTACTTTCAAAAATTATACTTATTATTCAAACTCAGTGCCACACTATCATGAGTTTTCTTGGCAACATGATCATGTTTTTAGTTTGATAAAAGACCTTGTTTAGTAACAAAAATATTGTTGTACCTTGACTATACTGTAGTAGTTAGAACAACATCACCTAGATCATTAAGCATAGACCACCTCCAATATATATGTAGTTCAAGAGAACCACTTGAAAACACCTTACTTTCTAGTGACATGAAGATTACTATCCTGTATTTGCTCAAAAACTATCAAAGAACATAGACCCTATGAGAGTAAAGTCAAGACTGTCACTGTAAAAAAAACACTATCTAGGAAAGTGAATAATCAGTGAAAACCACTGGCAAATATATCATGCAATCATCTTATTATTGTGCAAGCCATAGACCTCTAATCTACCATATAAGTTCTACCAATCCTATCTCTTACACAATCCAAGAAGCAATAGGGTCAACAACAAGCACTGCATCTATCCCATGGAAGATTGCTTGAATCAAGCAAGAATTCCACTGCTTCAAGCACATACTAATGATTGTCCTAGCCTACATACAAGTCAATAATATTGTCCTAATCAAAGAACCTAATGTCTGATTCAGTACAAACAAGCAAGTGCAGTCTTGCAAAACTAATAATGACTATTCTATGTCATGTCAAGTCAGTTTAATAACTGTAATGCCATGCCAAATGACTGTAATATCAACAACAGAAGGACCTACAACATCACACTAAAACCATGAGCAAGGTTGAAAGATAGATAATGAGAATCCCTCTTATAATATATGCTGCTCCGAAGGCATCATTGCAATCTGTCACTTAGCATCAAATAAGTCACTGTCTCTTCATGATCCATAAGAGCAAACACACAAGTAAAAGTGATTCAAGTAACACATTAACCGCTGTCATTAAGGAATATCACTATCATGAACCTAAGATGAATAGTCTCTTCAACATCAAATAAAATGAATGCCATCATGAAACAAATACCAATCATGAAATGATGATCTTGATCATATCAACAATTCATACAACAATAAAATCAAGAAATCTCCGAAAAAAAAACTCCTTGGGGTTGCAAGTTAAGACATTTGACAACTCCCCCTATCTTTATGCTCCTCTTTTAAGCTATTATGAATGTTTCTTGTGTAGCATGCACAAGATTTGGCTCAACCTTTTCTTTCACTTGTTTACTTCTCCAAACTAGTATAAGATTTTTGTTTTCCTTTTCAAGAACATTCACTTGCTTTTGCTTGAATATGTAATCTCTAGATGATTTCCTCAATCTTCCTCTACACCACTGTGTTTTGTGTCCAAACATATTGCATCTATAAAACAAAATATTGTAGTCTTGATCAAGAGAAAAATAGTTTCTTCTAGGTGATCAGAGAGAATCTCTATTGACATACCTTGCATGCATCCAATAGTTTCTTGCTAGGTGGCCAAGTTTATTACAGTTATAACACACATGGTTATAATCCTAATTTGACAAATTATAAAAAAATTTCTTCTTATTCCAACCAAAACCATTTCTTTCACAATCTCTAGCCCTATGACCATAAACATGGCATGAATAGCAATAACCATGGAACTGAGAATAGTTATACCTGACTGAATGGTATTGCTTGGTAGATGAAGGTCTTGAGTCCCTATTTGTACTTCCTCTTTTATTATCAGTAACTTTATCTTTTCTTTCTTCTTGGCTTCATTCTCAGGAGCGGTAGAGTAAGTTTTCAGGTCTATCTTCTTCCTAGGAGATCTCTTGTCTTGGAACAGTTCCCTTTCTCATAACCCAATCCAATAGTGTCCTTGTAAAACTTTTGCTTGTTCAATATATCATTCAAACATTTGGTACTCTTGTCAAATTGAATATTCTTGTGAAGTTTAGAAGAAGCCTTTTCCAAATCCTTTCTCAAAGAGACTATTTCTAACTCTAGTCTTAGACATTCACTAGCTTTGACGTCCAGATCAGATTTTGTAAAATCAACTATTCTTTTAGCTTATTCAATTTCTTTTTTTAGACTATTGACAAATTTGTTTGTCTCCTCAACTTGTACCTTCAAGCCTTGTTAAGTTCTAAAGAAACTTTAGCAAAATCTGAAAGTACCTTGTCTTTTGAATCTTTTTCTTGTTGAAGTTGATCTTCTAGTCTCTTATTTTCTTTTCGAGTTGCTTGATTATATCCAGGGCACACAAGAGTTCTCCTTCAACATCTACTTCACAATCATCTTCATCTAAATCCTATCCATCTTCATCCACAAAGAGGTCTCCTTCTGCATCATCAATCTCAACAACAAAATCATCTTTTCTATTAAAACTCTCAACTGTAGGATCATTCTCTTTATGACACTTTGTATCAACATTTAGGGGTGACTCATTACTAGACTTGACTAGGGAAGCATTTTGCTTGGCAACTTTATTTTCCTTATTTATCCTACACTTTCCCATGGTACTCCACTATCAGGACCTACCCAAGCATGTTAGACTTCTATAGGAAACCAATGCTCTGATACCACTTGTTGGAGTACAGACAACACTGAGAGGGAGGGTGAATCAGTGTTGTAGATAAAAACACTTCATTTATTTCTTATCAAGACTTAAAAAAAAGAAATTAATGATGCTGATCAAAGAAACAAACTGTGTGTTAAAGAATTGATCATTCAAGTATGAAGGTCAAATGAACCATGCAACAAATGAGACCATAACACAAAGATTTCAGGAGTGGAAAACCCTCATGGGGAAGAAAAACCACTCAATAAATGCCTCACCGACTTAATCAAAATGTCTCACTGACAAGTATAAGTGCCTCACTGATAGAATGTGCCTCACTGGCTGTAACATGCCACACTGGCATATCCAATGACATAAAAAAAAATAATTCAAGGGGTTACCCTGTTACTATATCCACCAACAAAATACAACTCCAATACCTTGACTACAAGTATCTCTTCTGATATAAGATTGTCATCATAAAACAAAGATTCTCTTTACAAGACTCCCCTTCAACAAACTCAGTGACCTTCAACAAACTCAGTGATTAGGTTGTCATGAATAATGAACAATAACCTTTTCTAAAAACATATCATTTCACTATACAACACAAAATGCTTCCAATATTTCTTGCAAAACACACCAAGCTCCTCTGCAAGTCATTTCATCACTTCACACTTCTTTTAATGTCTCAGATACAATCATTCAAACATAATGTTAATAACACTGAATCAAGACCTTTTGCAAGTGTTCATTTAGATAGTAGAAACACAAATAAAGACTATAGACAAAAGCATCTCCTTCTAAACTACAAGTACCACTCCCACACCCTGTAATCTCAAACATTCTGCAAAGTACCACAAACACTTTACTCTTTTTTTGCAAACAAAAACATATACAAACTCTAAAAGGATCACTTACATTCCTTTGTAGTATTCTAGATCACCTTCTTTGTTGGACTTCTTCAAAAACATTGTTCTTCTTTATTATTCTTCACAAAAAATGCATCTCATCTGATAGGTGTATATGTCTATCAATATATTCATCAGGTATAATCTTCACAACAATCTTACATACTGAGAAAAGTATTTTCCTAGCCCTCCATATTCACTTTATAACTAATTTCGAATAGTTAGGGCTCAACAATACTTACTGCCCATCAAAATTAAGATGATAATCATGACCGTTGTGATTCAAATTCCATTTAAATGGCTACCATCATATTGACACTTGGCACCTTTCAACTTTAAATTACAACCTTTGATGAAGCAACTACTGTCTGAACACATTTTCCTTACTAGTGAGCAGTAGTTAGCAAGGGAAAGAGGTCGATTGAAGAATTTGAAAAAGGCCCTTTAGTGAAATGACTTGTAATTCTAGGTCACCTTCTAAATAGAATAAAAGCAACTTTTTTAGAGTGACGGGTGAAAAGTATTTTGAAGACTTTGTTTTAGGTTCACAACTAGGGTTTCTAAGAGTATTGAAAAAACTTAATATACAACCCAAGTGCTTAAAAATCATGTAGTGAACAAAGAAGTTTCTTTGAGGCATAATAGGTAGTGAATATAACATCGATAGGATTTACTTAGGGTTTAGTGTAGGCTAGGTTCTTGTTAGGGTTTCAACCTAGTTTTCTAGGGTTTAAAGACTTAATACAAGTGACAAAAAGAAACCCTAGTAAAACCATAGCGAAGGCTTATCTTGATAGAGTGGAAATTGACTTCAACAAAGCATGAAGGCCCATGCAGTCATTCATAAAGGTAAGCATGATATGCAAGTCAAGTATGAAGACAAGAAGGTCTTGAAACATGAAGACAATGAAGGCAATTTGCTCAGTATTTGCATTCTCTTTTTAACATCACCATGAGGGTGTCAAAGCAACCTTGTTTAATCTCAACCTGAAGGTCATCTTAATAATCATGAAGACATCTGTTCACCTTCTATCATCCAAACAAGAAGAAGAACTAAAAACACCATGTTGATAAATGATATCTAATCTCATGCATGAGTCATAGCAACTTATGGAGATGACAATGGAGCACAACCTAAAATCAATGCCTTGTGCTTCCATATTCTATCTTGAATCACTTGTCCTACCACATCATCATGAGTACTATTCCACTTCAACATGTAAAACATAACACCATGTTACATCTATCTAATTAGTATGAAGACTTGAATCATACCATGCTCTTTGAAGATGACTACTCAACTATGAACACCATCACCATGAGAGACCTCTTGATTCTCCACCCTAATCTTCTATGAACTCTTGATATAGCAACAATTAGAACTCCTCCATCATATAAATATAAACACCATGTCTTGCATTTTATGAACATGAAGATATCAAGCCATCCTAATGAGATTCATGTGAACATCTTAATGAGATAAAGAGCAATATGAAATCCTCTTTGAGCCATCATCATCATGAGTAACAAGATGATCCAACATGAACAATGGCTAGCCATGAATAACAAGATGATCAAAGAATGTTATCACATGTAAGATGTCTCTATGTAACATGTTTCTCTGCATGACAAGACAATCACTCATAAGGTAAGCATTCATTGTACCCTTGATCATCACATGTAGTAACAACTGCAACATCAGCGAAACCAAGACAAACATCTTGTGAACTTGAAAGGCCTTTTGCCTTTTGACATCAATGACGAAACAAAGCCACCAACACCTAGTGCAAGGAATGTTATATGCCACATGGGCAAATGTATTGTTGAATTAGTAGTAATGAATGAAAAAGAATGTGAAGAGGATAAAAGCTATGAAGAAGGGCATGAGATTAAGTAAGAAGATTATTAAGTGTACATGTGAGTATGTGTATGTATTTAATCAATTTGAATATGAGAATTTCTTTGTTGATTGTAATCCTCATCAATATGACCAAATAAATGCATCCAATTACTATGAGGTAATATCTCAAGTTTTGCACATATTAAGGAGCAAAGAAACAAACATACAAGAAGGCTGAACTTCTCATGATGATATCAAATCCCTATGGTTGTATTTAACAAAGTATAAAATGACTATCAACTATATGAAATAGGTAGTTTAGTGTTAAAACTAATTATAACACTATAATAAGATCAAGGGATTCTATTACAATTATAGATAAGAGTGAACATAAGGTGAATGTTGAGTCTGAAAGTAGATTAAAAATAAGTCCTCCCACACAAAATCTTGTGGTGCCAAATAAATTTGTTCACAAAACTAAGAAAGTTGAAGTTCCCCCAAGCAATGTTGAGATTCCCAAATAAAATTATCTAGGCCTTAAGTCAATTTTAGTGAATAATACACTTTAGTAAGGGAAGGAGAATAATAAGGATACTTATTTTCATGCAAACAATAATGAAAATTAGATCTTTCATAATCAAACTTTGCAATTCATCCTTGACATACATAATTCTGAAATTAATTCCTTTTCCCAACTATATTAGTATTCACACGGCCTTAACTTTAAATTAGATCAAACTCCAAGTTCCTCTAACTAAGATTTTAAGAATCCTTGAACACACATTAAGATATTATCTTATTTAATTTTCTATATAGTAGGGAACCAATTTACTAGTTCCTCTAGTAATCCCTAAGTTAATGCAAGTTCCAAATAAACAATTAAAAAATATTTACACACATTATTGGTGGAAAGTTAAGTAAATTTAGATTTGTTTTGCACCTTTTTGCTAATTAATGTCTAGCTAGTGTAGAATTGCTTGTTGGATTCTATAGCTTCTACTAATGTTGTGCATTCAGATATAATGAATGATCTAGATCTTAATATTTATGTCATATTGGAAATGTTTTATGATGGACTTTGGTGTTATTAATATTGTTGAATTCTAATCGGCTACCTATCCAAGTAAATCCTTTCTAGTAAATATCATAATAGTTGAATTCCCTACTAAGTGGTTTAAGTTATTATCATGAAAATGGGTTTCATCTATCATGGGTGACATATAGATGGATCTCTCATATGTTACCATTCCATTTCTTAGAGGGAATGTAAAATTATATAGAGAAAATAAAATGTTTGATATAATAGAAGTTATAGACAAAAAAACCAATGAAGTAATTTATGTCAATGAGGTACCAAACCATTTCATTAGATATTATGAGGACAATGAAATTAGTTCTATTGATCCCACTACTTTCCCTCATCCTTTTTAATCAAATCCCAATGACTTGTGGACCATTTATTTTAATGGTGCATGTTCCAATTATAAAATATCTATTATGTTTAGTCACCTGTGGAAATTGATTTGTTGAGCATGTTGTAGAATGCATTCATAAATAATTATTAATGATTAAAGGATGTTCCAATACTAAGACCTTTCTAGGTTCATAGCATGCCTGTAATATTTATTTCTATGGTATTTTAGTGGATTATTTGTGGCCATGAAGCTTAAGATTCAACCCTATTTTGGTGATCAAGGATAGAGAAAAAAGTTTCATCCAATAATTGAGTGGACCCATAAGATATTAAGACGCATGATAATAAAACAAACTATAATCATTTTATGGACTACTTTTTGACTCCAATTTATTATGTAATTATAAATACTCCAATGCCTAGATTTTCTATGACTTATAGAGATCCCATTCAACTAGAATCAAAAATACAATTGGCTGGTTGGTACTTCATGAAGGAATATACTATTCTAAGATTTTATGGATCAAGAGTAGAAGCCTCCAATACATGTGATAAAAATGGTTTTTGAATTGGAGTAATTTTTATAGGAAAAGAGGGACAAGCGGGTAAATGGCTAGATCTTCCTTTCACTACAAACATTCAAGGACATTCAACCGAGTTGAATCACACCTTTTACAAGAGGATTCACCTACAGGTTGAGAGTCACTTGTAATGATGTGGAAATTTAGAGTTTGTCAATTAATGTATTAATTTAATGCTTAAGTATGCTCAAAACCCTAATTATGAAAAATCATAAGCAAACTGATAAATTACGACAAATGCTCGTAGACGAAGATAGTAGACAAAGATTAGTTATTGACCATTTTTTGAAGTTTGTGATACAGAATATTCAGGGTCTTCATGACTCATGCCCTAGTCAAATGCAGTGTTTTCTTCAGGGGTTTCCAGACTCCTTATGACACTGATGATCACTATTATGTCTGTTTTCAGCTATACAAATGCAGAGGTCACTATGACTCATACCGACGAACAAGGCAGAATGTTCTTTAGGATGTCAAGGCTTCTTTTGATGCTGAATATCACTATCATGGAGATTTCTGTATCTGCAACCTCAGAGGTCTTTGCCCCTAGCATCCTAGACCTGAAAATGCACCAGATTGTTTCTTTCCACTGGATCCAGAATCCTTATCTTCTGTAACCTTCCTCTACAACTGCACTCCATGAAATATGATACTTGTAACTTACAATCACAAAGAGTGTGGTTGGGGGTTGTGGTGTTTAGGAGCTTGCCTCAATCAAGCCTTGGAAGGACATTCAAGTCTTCTGAACACCATTGTCAAATAAAGAGTATGTATCCTTGCAGGATAGAGGAAAAAACAAATTGATAAATGATTCAAACACAAATAGATATCACCTCAGAGGTGTAGATCACATGTAGATGAAAATCCTTCAATGCATGAGAAGATGAAGCTAAATCCGCAATCACAAACACACCAACAATATTGTGCACTGCCACAATGAATATCTTTAATGCTCTAAAATCATAAGTTTACCAAAAGTTCATAATCCTCTTCTAATTTACAATCAAATCCCTAAACATGCTTATATATGCATGTTCTCGCTACAAATTTTATAATTCAAACTTAAGATGTCGGCATGGGAACCTTTTAATGGTCACATAACTAACATTCAAATTTGGGGCCTACCTAAAATAGGGAAAGACTAGGGCACGAGAACCCAAGTCCTCAAGTCCTATTTTAGGGCAGGGTCAAATGCCACAATGTCCCACAAGCCCCATTTGACATGGGTTTCAGGTCATTTTGTCTTGGGAGTTAAAATGATCATGCAAGATGCAAAACAAGGTTCCCGGGAGCTAAACTTAGGAGGTAAAAGTCCTAGGGGGACATTTTATGACAACATTTAGCACTCACTTTAATGTATGTATGAATGCAAGACCCATACATGCACTAAAGTATGGTCAAAACACAACAAACATGCCAGACACTTGAAGCTAATGCATACACAGAGAGTAAGGAACTATTTCTAGCCCCCAGTTTGAGGTAGACATTAGAGAAAACACGCCGCAGACATGCCACACATAGTGAAGACAATAATAGGCATGCAAAACATGGAGAAAATAGTAACAATCATGTAAGACATGGAGAAGATAGTATTGAAGACATGCAAAACATGATGAATATAGTGAATGCAGTGATTATTTCTTTTTCATTGCCATATATATATGAATGCAAATGCATGGAAAGTAAAAATGCACCACACAACCCAAAATGTAGGAGGGGAATTTTGCCATGCTCTTTGGACTACATATGGGGCAACAACCACTCAATACAAATCTCAAAGTGTAGGGAGGGACTCATCACCATGCAACTTTTGACTACACTTGAGAACAAACATGCCATACAAATCCCAAAGCATAGGAGGGGCATTTTGCCATGCTCTTTGGAATATACTTGGGAACAAACACGCCACACAAATCCCAAAGCATAGGAGGGGCATTTTGCCACACTCTTTGGACTATACCTGGGAACAAACACATAGAAGACATGAGTAAAACATGAGCATCGTATAGCATGCCAAAGACACAGTATACGTCTAAAACATGACAAACAAGGCAATGGAAGGAACTTATTTCTAAGCCCCCACCATCTCAAGCACACCTGATGGTTGCACTTATGCCACAACAACCACCAAAGACATGCTTAAGGGAAGATACACCAACCCCGCCTACTCGAAGGACTTTTGAAATAAAAATGATGTGCACTAGCTCAAGAGATATGTAACATCACATTCCATAATGCTCAAAAATTAAATATAATTATTCATCTTAATCAAGATTTAAATTAAATCATGATTATCCAAATTAGGGTAAACAAAATGAATCATTATCATTTTGATAATTAAGCATGTTATTCTAAATCAAAATATAACAAAACTTATAATTTTTGATATCCAATTACATATCATTAGTTAATAACTTTCACTATACATGTACAAAGCTATGCTCAAGGAATCCAACATCAAATTATACATAATAACTGACTATCAAGTCTAAAATTAAATAACATTGTATCTGAATCATATGACATATGTCTTGATAAGCCTCGACTTCTCTCATGCTTACGAAGGAGAGCATCATCCCGGTACTTTTCCTCCAACCACAAACTGGCGGTCCTCCACACTTCCTACCTGGAAGCGGCCCTACCCTTAATGGAAGGGATAGATATTAGGAACCATTAGGTTAGCCATCTACGTATTTGGTGTTGTATCCTTCATAATGCCTCTCGGTAACAACTATAGATCTACTCGAACTATGTATCACACTACTGGAGACATTATGCCATCTTGAGTACTGTGGACCGACAATTCATGTAGAGATGGATGCATTACTTTGGCCAAATATTTACATACATAAACATTATGCAATGAACGTTGTCATTTGTCCACCACCTCAGTTCAACTTATAAGCTACCATGTCCTATAGTAAACATAACATGACACTCCTCATTCTCTAGAATTTAAGTTCATTTCATCTCAGTCCATACCTTTGACATTCAACTTCTATCTTTATAACCCATCCTTAAGGTTCATGTTGCTTAAGCAACTGGGACTAGTGACTCCACATCACTTTGTCCCTCATTAATTTGTAGAAAAAAGTTTAGTATGAATGCTCTTAACACTTATCCTCATTGGCTGGTTGTTTTCTTTGTTTACGATATCTCATGGTTTACATTTAGGTCATAAGGTCAATGAGTGGACTTGTAGTGACTCATAAAGTCAATCCTATGTAATAAGGTTCAATCATAAGAGACCTCCTTGATGTCAAAATTTAAAAGGAAGAAACTTAGCCATTCAAAAAGAAGGCATTTATGCTCTAAAACATAACATGATTTATGATGACCAAGTTCCATTCTTGTAAAAGAACATTCAAAGAATAACTTTCCCTTAAGGAAATATGGCTCAAACCCATAAGAGCCAAAAGATAATAGTATACTCATAAGAATCTTCTTGATACCCATAGAATTGTTGGGGATTAAGGTGTCTCAACCTTGGTAATTCCTTGTATTATTTCATTGTATTTATTTATTTATTGGCTATTGTATAATTTGGATGCAAATCCTATGTTGTCATCTTGTGGGAGTTGGCACGATGATGTGTCATCCTACATGGCATATGACCACATGTAAATTTATCCTCACATGGGGAGATAGGCATCCCACTTAGTGGTAGGAATATGTTTCCATGTGTCAGCATCTTGACTTGTGTGTAAGGGAATATTGACTGAAACAATCATGACAGATTCCTATGATAGTTCTATGACATGTAAGAGTTGAAAATAGAATGTTCTATGATAGGTGAGAACATGTGTCAAGAAGAATCATGGAAGAAGGAATCTTTGGGCACCCCAAGGTGGGTTATGACATGTTGTAAGAGAATATAATATTTATAGCCTGTGTATGACAGATTCTCTTACAACTGTAAGTTATGACAGCTATGACAGATTCTATGACAATTGTAAGAGTCGTAGAAGCATCTGTCATGACCCATTTTGGGAATAGGTGACCTCTTTGGGATGGGGTGACTTGACAAGTGTCAAGAACATCTTACAGTGTTTGACAACTATCCATAGGCATGGGTTTTGGGCCATGAGGCCATGTTGGATGCCCATCTCAATGTGGAGCCATTTTTGCCTTGTATATTCTATATAAATAGATGCTTTGGAGAGGTGATGTATTATGTGATTGACAGGTACTATTATGCCGCTAGATCATCTCTAGATATGAGTTTCAAAGACTCTTGCAAGAGCATTGGCTCTGTGACTGTATTGTAACCTTCATTGTTTATGGAATACATTTGAGCTATGTTTTAGAGTGTGGGCTTTTTCACCCATAACAGTTTTCCCCACGTTTATCTTGTGTCTCTCTTCTTCTATCTTACATTCTTGTGTATGTGTTTGCTACAATATCTCTGTTAGTGGGTTAACATAGTTGTAACTATAAAGATTAAAACAAATTTGCACTCATCTCTCCTCATTAGATTGGTGTAGGAAGCGATTTCTGCACACCTAGCTTCCTTTCAGTTAGTATCAGAGCTTGATCACCTTTGGTCCTAGTTGTTGGGTAGGGTATTTTTGAGCTAATCTTAGGTTGAGTGGGAGCTCTGTGTAGAGCATTCTGTAATCTTGTTGTAGGAAAGAGATGGAAAGCACATCCAAAAGATTAGAGGTGGAGAAATTCAATGGCACTAATTTTGAGTTGTGGAAACTCAAGATGGAAGATCTACTTGTTGATTGTGACCTATGGGAAACCATATCCAATGTAAAACCTACAACAATGTCACAAGATGATTAGGACCTCAAAGATCAGAAGGCTAAGGGTCTCATAAGACTCTGTCTAGCTGACTCTGTCCCATTGAATGTCCATGAGGAGAAGAGCACAAAAGACCTTTGGAAGAAGCTAGGTGATGTTTATCAGGCCAAGTCCTTGGTGAACAAGCTTTTTCTAAAAAAGATGTTTTCTCTAAAGATGGAAGATGGAGGATCTTTTGCGGACCATATGAATGCTTTCAACATGATTGTTGCACAGTTGACATCTATTGGTGTGAAAATGGAGGAGGAGGATCGGTGGATGACCCTGCTTTGTTCTTTGCTAGATTCATGGGATCATCTTGTCATGGCCATCGAAAGCACCACTACCACTTTCAAGATGGAAGATGTGGTGTCTTCACTGTGATCAGAAGAAATGCAAAGAAAGACATCTGAGTCAGCCAAAGAGGCTCTTACGGTTCGTGGAAGACCCAAAGAGAAAAGGAAGAAGAAGGACAAGAAAGGTGAAAAAGGGTAGATCTAAATCTCATGGGAGATCCAAATCTCCTGGAAAGTCCAAGGCTCTCTATTGGAACTGTGGTAAATCTGGACATTTTCAAAAGGAATGCAAAGAGGAAAAGAAAAAGAAAAAGATGACTACCCCAGATTTAGATTCTGACAAGTCACAAGATGATGGTGATGCTTTCATCATAGCCCTAGCCACCCATGCATCTAATGATGTGTGGTTGATAGATTTTGGTGCATCATTCCACATGATCTCACATCGAAGCTAGTTCATGAAATATGAAGAGTTTGATGGTGGAAGAGTGTACCTGGGTCATGAATCTCATCTGAATATTATTGGTTGTGGAAGAGTCTAAATCTAATTCCCTAATGGACGAGTGAAGGGGAGCACTGGGGCTATGCACATCCTAGGCTTGGCACGAAACCTGCTTTCTATAAGTATGTTGAATGATGCAGGTGTGCAGGTTGTCTTTTCAAAGGATGGATGCAAGATGACTAGAGGATCTATGGTGCTTGCAAAGGGTACTCAGAGAGGTACTTTGTTTCAGCTAGAGACATGCACTTCATAGTGCAATCATTCTTCTGACTTGAATAAAAGAGCTGCAGTCACTCCATCCCCACCATCTAAACGAACAGTGAAGAAATCTATTGTAACTAGTTCTAATGGTAGTGCACATGCTTTAGCAGTTAAGCTTCTTGCTAAAAAGACTATGTTATGGCATTTGAGATATGGCCACATTGGTGAGAAGAGTCTTAGAATCTTGAAAAATAAAAACCTCATTGAGGGGTTAAATGATTGTAATCTCAAGTTTGACTTTTGTGAACATTGTGTATATGGAAAACAAAACCATGTTCAGTTTTACTCTAGTTCTCACAAGTCTTCTGGTGTATTGGATCTTATTCATTCTGATGTGTTTGGTCCTGTTAATGTTCCATTGATTTCCAAATCTGTATATTTTGTATCTTTCATAGATGATTATGGTAGGACATGGGTTTATTTTATCAGAAGCAAGACTGAAGTCTTTAGTCGGTTTAAGGAGTTTAAAGCCTTTACTGAAAATCAAACTAGTGAAAAGATTAAGTGTTTGAGAACTGACAACCATGGTGAGTTTTGTTCAACAGAGTTTGATAAGTTCTATAAAGAGTAAGGGATTGAAAGACATAAGACAACTCCATACACCTGACAAAAAAATGGAGTTGCAAAGAGGATGAATAGGACACTAATGGAGAAGGCTAGGAGTATGCTTGGTGGAGCAAGCCTCAAACAAAAGTTTTGGGCTAAAGCTATTGCCACTACTTGCTACCTGGTAAACAGGTCTCCTACATCAGCTCTTGTTGGTAAGACACCCATGGAGGTGTGGTCTGGTAAGAAGCCTTCAGTTAGGCATCTTCATATTTTTGGTTGTGAGGCACATGCACATGTGCCTAGGGAGAAATGATCTAATTTGGAGAACAAGGTTGTTAAGTGTATTTTCATTGGCTTTGGTGTCAATGTGAAAGGATATAAGCTTTAGGATCCTATGGCTGAAAAAGTGTTGTATAGAAAAAGTGTTATCTTCAGATAGATAATACCTTCTTCTGTTGTTCTATAGCCAGGACAAATAGAAAGGAAAGAAGATGTGGTTCAGTTTCCTTCTACCCTTGAGAAGACTAAACCGACAGACCCTATGAGACTTAATGATGAGGAGAGCTCTAGCAGCTCTGAAAGTTCAGAAGAAGAAGAAAAACCTCAACCTCAGCCATTGAGGAGGTCTACACAAACAAGAAAGCAACTTGATAGGTTTGGTTATTCATTACTTGATTCTAGTTATGCTTTTACTTTACTTACTAACATTAATGAGCCTAGAACTATGAAAGAGGCTATGGGCATGAAAGATGCAGGTTCCTGGAAGGAGGCCATGGAAGATGAGATGGCTTCTTTGGAGAAGAATAAAACATGGGACTTGGCGCCTTTACCTGAAGGATGGAAACCCATTGGATGCAAATGGGTGTTCAAGAAGAAATTTGGTGTAGATGGCAGTGTTGAAAAGTACAAGGCTAGATTGGTTGCAAAGGGGTACTACAAGTGGAGGGAATTAACTATGGTGAAATTTTCTCCCCCGTTGCATAGATGACATCCATTCGATTCTTGTTATCTCTTGCAGTTGCTTGTGACTTAGAGGTAGAACAGATGGATGTGAAGACAACTTTCCTTCATGGTGATTTGGAGGAAGAGATTTACATGTCACAGTCAGAGCATTACATAGAGAAAGGTAAAGAAAATTTGATTTGCAAGTTAAAGAAATCTTTGTATGGTTTGAAGCAGTCTCCTAGGATGTGGTTTATGAAATTTGATGCCTTTGTGTTGTCCATTGGATTTCTAAGATTGAAATCTAATCATTGTCTGTATTACAAATTTGACAATGATTGCATTCTCATTATTGCATTGTATGTTGATGATATGTTGTTGATTGGGAATAGTAAGAATATGATTTTTGATTTGATGTCTTAGTTGTCAGCACAGTTTGAGATGAAAAATCTTGGGGCAGCCAGGTACATTCTGGGACTAGAAATTAGAAGAGATAGAGCTAACAGAAAACTTTAGTTAAGCTAAAGTAAGTATGTGAAGACCATGTTGAATAGGTTCAACATGGCAGATTGTAAACCATTGTGTGTTCCTATTTCATTGGGGACAAAGTTATCTATTAATGATTGTTCAAAATCTCCTAGTGAGGTGGAGGACATGAGTAGAGTACCTTATGCTAGTGTTGTTGACAGTTTGATGTATGCTATGGTCTTCACAAGACCAGACATTGCCGAAGCAGTGGGAGTCAGTCAATTTATGGCCAATCCTGGATAGGTACATTGGCATGCAGTTAAGTGAGTGTTCAGATATTTGAGGGGTACTTCCAAGTATTCCATATGCTATCATGGTAATGCTACAGGACCTCTGCATTCAGTTTATATTCGTAGATTTGTGGATTCTGACTGGGTAGGTGACATTGACAGTAGGAGATCCACCAGTGCCTATGTGTTCACTATGTTTGGTGGTGTAATTAGTTGGATGAGTAAGTGACAACCTGTGGTTGATTTATCCATGACAAAAGTTAAGTATATGGAAGCAACTCATGCTTGCAAGGAAGCCATTTGGCTTAAGAGATTGTTTTCAGATATTGGTGTTGATGCAGGACAGATTACGATTTGTTGTGCTAGTCAGAGTGTGATTTGCCTAGCGAAGAATCCAGCTTTCCATGCCAGAACAAAGCATATTGATGTACAGTTTCACTTCATGTGAGACATGGTACAGGATGCGAAGGTGAATTTGGAGAAGGTAGATACTTTGAAGAATGTTACAGATGCATTGATGAAACTAGTGGGCATAGAGAAGTTCAGATGGTGTTCGGAGTCTATGGGGCTCTCGGCCTATTGCAGTTAAATCTAGTTAATTCTGTTGGCTCTTACAAGGTGTTCAACAAGTGCGAGGATGTTGGGAATTAAGGTGTCTCAACCTTGGTAATTCCTTGTATTATTTCATTGTATTTATTTAATTATTGCCTATTGTATAATTTGGATGCAAATCCTATGTTGTCATCTTGTGGGAGTTGGCATGGTGATGTGTCATCCTACATGGCATATGACCACATGTAAATTTGTCCTCACATGAGGAGATAGGCATCCCACTTAGTGGTAGGAATATTGTTCCATGTGTCAGCATCTTGACTTGTGTGTAATGGAATATTGACCGAAACGGTCATGACTGATTCCTATGACAATTCTATAACATATAAGAGTCAAAAATAGAATGTTCTATGACAGGTGAGAACATGTGTCGAGAAGCATCTTGGAAGAAGGCATCTTTGGGTGCCCCAAGGTGGGTTATGACATGTTGTAAGAGAATATGCTATTTATAGCTTGTGTATGATAGATTCTCTTACAACTGTAAGTTATGACAGCTATGACAGATTCTATGACAGTTGTAAGAGTCGTAGAAGCATCTGTCATTACCCATTTTGGGAATAGGTGACCTCTTTAGGATGAGGTGACTTGAAAATTATTAGGAACATCCTACAGTGTTGGACAAGTGTTCCATAGGCATGGGTTTTGGGCCATGAGGCCATGTTGGATGCCCATCTCAATGTGGAGCCATTTTTGCCTTGTATATTCTATATAAATAGGTGCTTTGGAGAGGTGATGCATTATATGATTGACAGGTACTGTTTTGCTGCCGTATCATCTCTAGATACGAGTGTCGAAGACTCTTGCAAGAGCATTGGCACTGTGATTGTATTGTAACCTTCATTGTTTACGGAATACATTTGAGATGTGTTTTGGAGTGTGGGGTTTTTCACCCGTAAGGGTTTTCCCCACGTATATCTTGGGTCTCTCTTCTTTTCTCTTACATTCTTGTGTATGTGTTTGCTGCAATATCTCTATTAGTGGGTTAACATAGTTGTAACTATAAAGATTAAAATGAATTTGCACTCATCTCTCCTCATTAGATTAGTGTAGGAAGCGATTTCTGTACACCTAGCTTCCTTTCAAGAATCTATTTAGTATCATAGTATAATACATGCACGATGGTTTTACATTGCATGTAGTTGGTGGTTTTAATCATTCACATCAAGTGATTTAAGTATAATGTTATGAGCAATGATTCAAGATAAAAGTTTTCCTTCAAGACTGAAATAGTCTACAACATAATGGAATCGGTACTACATAATTATCACAAGTAGATAATACAGTTATGATATAGCCTTTCTTGCAAGGCTCTGGTTGTTGATACATAGGCCGATGCCTTCAGTCATCACATACCATAAAAACATCGCCCTATTGGTCTATTCATACAAACATATTCTATGCCTTTTGTAGCTAGCATGGACAATAAAAACATAGTAGCCTATCAGACATTCTTATTAAACATCCTCCAAGCCTTCGCAACTTAACACAATCATAAACAAACATTATAGTAGCACTTTTAGGCTCAAAAGCCACCAATCATGAGTTATTAACCCTACATAATTTTATCACAGTTAAGAAATGATAACACCTTTAATTAAACACTGTTATCATAACACTGACAATGAATTATTGAATTTTAAAATGGGTTCGAAACCCTACCATATGACATATCGTAGGCTTCGAGTATGCATATTCTTTTGCTATGGCTCTAAGCTGGCTAAGGTTCAACTAAACACACAATATATTTTCTATGTTCTTAGTAAAGGTGATAAAAGTTATCATAAAAAGGATATCTAGTATCAAACCATAAGTATCAGTTGGCTTTGTAGGCCATTTAATAACAATATATATCCGTAACGTGGGTCGACACAGTCAACACCCACTCAAAAGTAATCGAAGACTCATAACTAATGTTATTGTTACCAAAATTTCACCTACAACTCAATTTGGTAGAGATGAAATAGTTGATTACTTCAAAGGTGAAAGGTACTCTAACAAATTTCTGCGAGTCTTAACCATTTGCATGTAAATGCTTTCAAATGGATTTCATTTTTATTATGCAATATTTTACAACAGAAGAAAGTAAATAAATTTGCTTAGTATTGATGTCTTTATTCATTTCACAACGAAGCATGATGTCCCACACAAGCCGTGGGAGTAACTGGTCATACATGATGAATTGCAACATAAACATAGGCTATACAATTGAAGAAAAGTAGAAAACATAGGAAGAGGAAGTATATCCATCATTACCTATGGCACAATCTTGTGTTGATCTTCTTTGTTTCCAATTCCTCTTTGTTGCTGATCTTCAGATGAACCTGCAGGATGATAAAAGGATTGGGCTAGATCTCTAGATATAAATCTCATCATATGTCCTATCAAAAGAAATATAGCCTATATCTATGATGCATTTGATCAGTTGAGCAATTATCAGATGTATGCAGGAGAGCCAAAATCAAATCATCAAATGAAAGTAAAATCATCAAGATGAGTATTGAGCTTCATTATTTTATCTAACTTATTTGTTCATTGTGCATGTATAGGTTCATTATCATTACATGATTCATCTTGTTTGACATCATAGTATGTGGTGGAAAAAATGGGCTCCCACAAGGGTTGAGCCTAGCATGTTGCCCTCCAGATCTTGGGAAGGGTATGAGATAAGAAAGAGACTCTCAGTTTTTCAAATAAAAGCATATTCTATTTGAAGATCAAATTATAAGGTAGCTGAGCACATTGTCCATTCATGATAGCCAAGTCAAAGGTGCAATGGGGTTTCCCCCCTTCATTTTAAAATGGGAATCACAAGTGAGCAATGAGCTCATTTAAACTGCTTAAATAATGTACAGAACTGAGTAAAAGTGCATCATTTGCATCTTGGTTTTACATCATCTGTTGGTGGTCACATCATTATATCCAAAAGTGCCTAAGGACAGTGTATCATCACATGGTCATCACTGAGTGGTGGAAGTAGTAGTCATAACATATGCAAACATAGTCACTTGCATCAGAACAAGAAGGTCTGGCAGAGTAATCATAAAGATGACAAGAGACAGTTGTGTCATAACATCATAAGGAGGAGCACTATTTAGTAACTAGCAACATGACAAAGGTTTTTAAATACCTTAGGACAGCCAAAGAAATGCTATAGGATAGTCAAAACTGCAGTAATAGTGCTATCACAAGGCAGTGAGGCAGTCAACTAAATAGGACAGTCAGTACAGTCATAATGGAGCAGCCATGAGGAAAGGACAATATTTAAATGGCTCTCCCCACTATGAACTGACATAGGCATAGACAAGAAAATAGAAGGTGAGTAGTTTTATCCCTATAAGAGAACCTCTATCATACAAGAAAAATAGTCACCTGTATGAACACTGTCATGCAAAGAGCTTGTTGATAAAAACTCAGCTGCAGGAGATTGCATTAGAAGGATAATGGATGTTGTCAATAAAACAATGGACAATTAAGAGTTTGAGGAGTTTGTCTTCCAATTGAAATAGTAAGGAATATGTGGAAGGATGTGTTAGGAAACTCATAGATAAGCTAAAGCACACTATCTGAAAAAGTAAAGTAGCCTTATGGGGAACTGAGAATGCAAAGGAAATAGAGGATAGTCCAAGCATAGTTATTTGACATCTTTGTTTTCATCATACCATTGGAACAACCTACACTGCAGCTAGGAAGGCATATAACAAGAGAATAGTCATGGCAAGTATCAAGGCAATCATAGCAAGATCTGTCATAACTGTTTCATTCTAGGAATCTTGCAATGTCTGAGATAATCATTAGTCCTTGGAAGCTTGAAAGAGATGCAAGATAGAATAGTGGTAGAGGCTTTCAAAAGCCTGAGCTATAGCACCATTCATTAATGAAATGACAGTCAAAGTCAAGATCTAGTTGATAGATATCATAAGAATTTAAAGGACAGTCCATATTCAAAGCTCATCATAGTTTATTTGAAGGAAAGAATATGGCAGTGATTTCAAATGGTAGTGAGCAACCAAAAAGTAGCAATAGGTGGTAGGAACCCAAATACTTGATAATCAAGGAATATGTTAGGCCTGTGAGTCATGACAAAGACAACAAAAACATCAAAAAGGGGCATAATGATGTCAAAGAGCTAGTCTAGTTCACATATAGTAATCTCAAGTTCTATGAAGGACTGTGTGAAGAGTCTTAGATGTTCAAATAATATACCATCAATGAGAATGTTAGAACTATCAACTAAGGGACAATCAAGAAAATACTAGGTTTAGAAGAAGACATGAGACAGTCTCCATAGAAAGATAGTCATAGTGGAGACCATTGCAAGGAGACATTCAGTCATGGGTAGTTTGTCAAAATATGAATAGAAGAGACATAGCTCATGGAAATCTATCAAAAAGTCTGATATAAAACTCAGAAGTTACAGAGGTTAGATGTATGGAAAGGGATCTTGTCTTGGGTCTAAAACTCTGCCTAGAAATAACAAGAATATGCTAAGTGGTAAAGAGTTGACACATCAATGCACAAATTTACCAAAAGAAAATCAAGTTGACATGCATACAAAGGACTATACCAGATGAAGAACCTATAGAATATGAAAAGATGACAAAACCAACATTAGGATCAGTCATAAAGGTGGTCAAATAGATAAGATCTAATATCAAACACAGGTAGAAAGTTGATTTCCACAACAGTATAGGCTCTGAAGTAAACACTTGTGCAAATCACACGTTGAAGAAATTAGTAGAGGGTTTTTTTTGAGTTTTTTAACACTCCTAAGGCACCATAGAACTCTCCAAACACATTTATAGGCTCCTTTAAGCACTTGTATGGCCTGGAAAAGATAAAAAAGATGCAACTCTAGGAAAGAGTAGAGAATGTAAAGTAAAAACCCAACAGAAAAATGAGTTCTATTTGAAAACCTTGCAAAAATATAGAGAGCAAAGCACATAAGGAGGCTGTGGGTTTGGAATCCTCATAGAGAGCATAAAATACACAGAAGTATATCCATTTGTTTGATTACAGAGGCCATAAATAGTGTGGGTTTTACCATCATGTTTCTAGAAAACAAAGACATATCTTATGGAAAAGTGTAGTGGGTAGAACATTTTTAATCATTCTCTTTCAATGAAATGAAACTACAGAGCAACAACTTGGGGTTTTCTATTTTTCTAACAAGAAGCAATAGTAAGAGCTTTTTTCCTTTCATAGATAAATGGAAATCTCAATATTTTTCACTTCTAGAATGAGGGAAAACATACCAGCATGGTGTTCGACCTATGGAGAATGCCCAACCTTGAGAACTTGAGCAAACCCTAGTAGCATGTTGGTAGGTTGCAAAGAGGCCAAAATCCAAAAGTCATGAATGCATAGTGGAATACAAAAGGCCGCAACTTTTTGTCATTAGGGTTTCTTTTACCTTAATGTGGCTAACTTCATTGTGGAGGCATTTTTGCCTTTGATTTAAACCCTTTGCACAAAACTAATATCTTGACATATGTTTAGTTATTCTTTATGAACTATGCAAAAGCTATATGCAAATTGTTAGGTCAAACTCAAACATCAACCTCAATCAACTTTACATGATGAAAAATGGAGTTAGATAATGTAAACATCATTAAAGTAATCAATTATAAATTACTTTAATACTTGTCATGAGATATAGAAAGATACAAACCCATAACACGAATTAAAGTAATCCTTAATTGGTTGCTTTAATGTTTATTTAGAATAGTTAACTTCACTTCTAAATCATGAAAAATCAATTGAGGAGTTTAACTAAAGTGTTATATCATGATTCTAGTCAATTAGAGTAATTTTAGGGGGCAAACTCAGTCAAACTGACTGAAGGAGGAGTTTGAGCCTATTTTTGCTCAAATTACATCAGTTTTGACACCTCTTTTTGAGGCTTTTCATATTTTCTCGTGAGAGAGATTCATGGAGATATTTTTGAGTTGAGTTGACTCCAGTTATCCCAATCTGACTCACTGGATTCATCTTTTGTATATATGACAAAAAAATTATATTGTTTCTTAATTCTTTCTATTTGCCTTTTGCACATTGCAGAGGCCATCAGTTTGTAACTAACATTTTCCATTCAGTTATTGATATTACAAAAGATTATTACAGGTTCATATCAGTTTTATGGTTACTATTGTAGTATTTTCCTTCATGTTTTTAGCATAACCAAATATTCATCTTATTAGTTTCAGATGTCTTGCCTTGTGTAAGTGATTTGATCAAAGATTGTTTGTGTTTCATCACAAAACCTAAGATTATTTTGTCTCATTTCATGAGTGCTTGTATGCAAAGTTTGAATTTTATCACAGGTTGCAGATTGTGTCACTTAAATCAGACTTTTCTGTGAAATATTTATGTGGTGGAGTTGATCAAACTGATTTGTGTGAGCAGAATTAGTGAAAAGTTGTGAAATAGGTTGCAAATTGAGATTATTTTGGTGCATCACCATCCATTTAAATTCACTTTTAGCACATTCATTTTAGAGCCTTCTATCCCTTTTGCTTCAAAATCATTAATTCATTAGAAAATTAAAAGGGAACCAGTCCATAATCTGGAGGTTTACCCTCATCATAGGGTATCCACAACCTGAAGGTATTCCAATGTTACACAGGATTGCTGAGCTTTCTAGATTTGCATCACGGGTGCAATCCTAGTTGATAATAGTTATCATTGAGCTTAAAACATCAATCGACAGCTCATACCTATAGCAAGAGCTTAGTCGATGGTAGCAGTCTGAGTGTAATGTAAGCACCATCACAACTGACTCCCCAAGTCTTCACTGTAGCAGTGATATCTTGCAAGATCACTTTCTCTCCTTCCTATATCTCTCTGCCCGAGTCACCTCTAGCAACATAACATCCAATGCCTTTGAATGAAAAGCAAAATAAGACTCTTACCAATCGGTATAACTGATTCTTTGCATGCATGCAAGGACAAGAATAATTTTCCACTAAGCACAAGGTTTGTCATCTTTCTATCTTTTGATAGGTTGGTAGGGATTATGGTATGGATATAGGGCAGATGCCACTCTCTCCTTCCTACCCTTCATGGATGGTGGCTAGCCAAATGCCCCTATCAACACATAAACATATTTTGAATAAAATAATAACATAATTATTATATATGTTTAGACTCATGAAGTATTAGAACAAGTACAACTTATATGAATAAATATAACTTATATGGATATAAGTATACTTCCTTATAAAGGTTTAAGGATTATGAATGTCAAAGGTGCAATAATATCAATCCTATAAGATAAGGACACATTCATATGATGCAACTACGGGGTCGAGCACTACTCCATTGGAAAGCATCGTTCACAGAATGACATACATAATTAGATAATAAAATAGTCACAAAACCTAATGCATTAAAAGAACATGAGACCAAAGAGGTCCTCGACAATTTTGTCGAACTCAATAAATGACTCAACAAGACATTCTTGTGACCATCGTCATATCGAGAAATCGACATTAAAGATGTCGAGTAAAGTCTAGTTGACCAGTGAAAAAGAGAGTAAATAAAAGACTAACTCTGGAGATAAAACTCACCCTAAAGAAAAGATTCAAAGGATGAAGTTTGATACTCAAATGGTTGTTTAACCCCTTTTTCCTGACATCTATCTCTTCCTCCCAGATGATACTCTCCTTTTAACTTTGAAGGATGATTAATTTCCTGATCAAACTCACCACCAAAAAATCATGATTAGTGTATCATCTTATGATCAATAAATCATAATAATTTTAAAATAATCATTTCAATCTTGAAATCTCATATCTAACTCGCATAAGTTAGTTTCCTCATAAACAATGATTAATCTCACGTTTTCCACAACATCTAATCATTCAACTCTTAACTAATCATTCTTATTACCACACAAAAGTAAGATTAAACTAAATCACAAGTTGGGGATGTAACATATCTCCCCCAATAAGAATCATCATCCCCGATGATTGATTGTCTTAAAAGTTAATCAATATAATAAGAAAATGTTTCAAGAGCATAATAAATAAGTTTTTTAGAAAAGATGAGGAAATCTCACAAAGAAATCATCATTAATTTCCTAGGTGGTGTTTTCCTCTTGCATATTGGTCCCACTACACCTTGTACTGTGTTATCTATTTGTTATGTAAATGAAACTTACGTGTTTCAAGCACCTTGATGGGATCGATCACCACCACTCCTGGGTCCTTCACCTATAAAGTATTCCAATCAAGCATATGAATTTGAATATTTGTAGTTTTAATTTTTTTCAAATAAGAAACATGAAACACATTATGCATCATGGTAAGAGCTAGTGATAGAGCAATTCTGTATGCTACTAGGTTGACTTCTTCAAGAACTTCGAACGGACCCACATTTCTAGGTACCAGTTTGGACATCTTTCCAAATTTAATGGAACTCTTTTGAGGTTTTACCCTTAGGAGAACTTTCTCTCCCACTAAAAAATGCCTTTCGATGCACTTAGCATCTATATAGCTCTTTTATCTATCATTGGCTTCTGCTAGCCTTCTCTTAATCCGATGGACTTGCTCTTCCATTTCTGACAACATTTCTAGACCAAGGCTAACCCTATCTTCTAGCTTATCCTAGCTTATAGGGGTTCGGCACTTCTGTCCATATAATACCTCAAATGGAGCCATCTTAATAGCTGAGTGATAGGAATTATTATAGGCAAATTCCACCAGAGGAAGATAATCCTCCCACTTGTATTGCTGATGCATGCAACACATCCTCAATAAATCCTCTAGCACTTGGTTTACCCTCTCAATTTGGCCATCCATTTTAGGATGATAAGTAGAGCTTATATTCAACTGGGTTCCAAGTGAAGAGAACAAGGTTTGCCAAAACCTTGTTGTCATCCATGCATCCCTATTTGAGATAATCTTCTCAGGAATGCCATGGAGTCTGAAAATCTCTTGAACAAATTTTTGGGCTATAGCGGGTGCCCCATATGTCAAGTTCCCAGGTATAAAATGAGTAGCTTTGGTGAGTTTGTCCACCACGACCAAGATAGCATTGTGCATGTTCCTTGACATAGGAAGCCCTTGCACAAAGTCTGTGCTTATAATCTGCCATTTCCACTCAGGAATTTCATGAGGGTATAATAATCCTACTAGGTGATGGTGTTCCACCTTCACCCTCTGGCATTCCATACACATAGCTACAAAATTTGCATCATCCCTCTTCATTCCTTTCCAAAAATATAAGGGTTTCACATCAGCAAGTAAATTTGTTACTCCAAGATGTCTAGATTATGGTGCAGAATGCACCTCCTTCCATACCATATTCCTTAACTCTATAGAGTTAGGTACATACATCCTTCCTTTAAACCTTAGTAACCCATTTGGTTCAAGGTTGAATCACTCATATCTTAGATTCTAGGGGTTTTTTTCAAGGGCTTGTTTTACCTATTCATAAAACTCATCTCCCTTTGATTTCTGTAACACCTGATTCCTAAAATTAGAATGTATGGAGATCATTGAGGAGATGTGTCTTCTTCTACTCAAAGCATCTGTCGCTTGATTTTCTTCTCCTTATATATATTTAATCTTGAAATCATAATCCGAGATGAATTCCAACCATCTTCTTTTCTGAGTATTAAGATGGGGTTGAGTGAACAAATATTTGAGTCCTTGGTGATCAGTTTTCAGCTCAAAAGGTTTCCTGAGTAAGTAGTGTCTCCACATTCAAAATACATAAATGACTAATGCCAGTTCCAAATCATGTGAGGCATTATTTTGTTCATAATTTTTTAGTTTACGCAATTCATACGTGATGACTTGTCCATCCTGGACTAGCACACCACCTAAGCCTTCCCTTGAGGCATCCGTAATGACTATAAATTGACCCTCTGGGTCAGGTACTTTCAAAATTGGTGCTGAAGTCAATTTTTCCTTTAGTAGGTAAAAGGACTCCTGGCACTTTTCTAACCACTTAAATCTCTTACCTTTTCTCTGCAAGGAAGTTATAGGATATGCACTTTTAGAAAAGTTTTTCACAAACCTCCTGTAATAACCAGAAAGGGCCATGAAACATCAGACCTCATGAACATTTCGTGGTATCAACCATTCCAAAATAGCCTTAATCTTAACTAGGTCCACAGCTATTCCCTTAGCTGAGATTATGTGGCCCAAATACTGTACTTCCTTCTAAAAGAAAGTACACTTAGAGAGCTTGCCATACAATTTATGCTCTCTCAGCCTCTGAAGAACAATTCTTAAATGTTGTAGATCCTCTTCCTCATTCTTAGAATAGATTAAAATATCATCAAGAAACACTAGGACAAACTTGTCCAGATAGTCCCTGAACACACTGTTCATAAGATTCATAAATGTCACCGGTGCATTCGTTAACCCAAAAGGTGGATAGTGAATTCATAATGCCCATACCTTGTTTTGAAGGCTATCTTATGGATGTCCTCATCCATCAACCTCAATTGGTGATATCCAAGCTGAAGATCAATCTTTAAAAACACAGTTGCACCCCTCATTTGATCGAAAAGATCTTCGATGTGAGGTAACGGGTACTTATTCTTAATGGTTGCTTTGTTCAATATGTGGTAGTGTATGCATAACCACAAGGTACTATCTTTCTTTTTCATAAAAATGACTAGTGCTTCCCAAGGTGACACACTGGGTCTAATCAATCCTTTATCTAATAATTCCTGTAGTTGAGCTTTTAGCTCTATTAGTTATGTGATGGTCATTCTGTAGGGGGCTTTAGAAATGGGTTCTGACCCTGGAATTATATCAATGGAGAAGTCAAAGGCTCTTTTAGGAGGTAATCTAGGTAGCTCATTTGGAAATATGTCCTCAAAATCTCTAAGGAAAGGATACCTATCCATACCTGATCTTTCCTGACCTATGGACTCCTTCTTCCCAACTTCATTGAGTTTTTGAGATTCGTAAAACATTAAGTCATCTTGGAAATAGGTTTCCTCAGTCTCATTTAGTTTTTCCATTTTGATAGCGAAAAGATGGCATCCTTTTCTTTGAGCTCTTTTCATTTTAGGGCAAAAATTTGTCTCAGTTTCACTTCCCTAAGTTTTCCTTGAAGAAAGACTTTGTTTCCTAAATCATCCAAACACTCTATTGTTTTACCATAACAATCCACTTTGGCTTGATGTTTCCATAACCAATTTATCCCTATGATAAAATCATGCAAGCCTAGTAGGGCTACATAAAGATTCACTTATGTGGAGAAGTTTGGAAGTTCAACCCTAGCCTCAAACAAGCATTGCTCTACTTAAGCCTTGGTTTGGTTTGCATATTCTAGAGGCCACGAGTTTTCCATGAATCCAACCTTTCTAGGAATTTTGTTTACAATTTTAGGAGAAACAAAACATTCGGTAGCGCTAGTGTTAATTAAAACTAAAATCGGAAGACTAGATAAAATACTTGTAGTCTCAATGGGAGTTATTTGGTACTCGGCTTGCCTATTTTCCAAGGCTACATGAATGCGTTGCTGGAACGCCTCTTGTTGAGAGGGTAAATGGTTTCCTCTCTGTTGTGCTCCCCGTGTCTTGTTAGGACACTGGTTGGCATAATGATCTCCACCACATGTGAAGCACCCTCCCACTGGTCCTCATCACTCCTGAGGTTTTCTAGAATTGTTTCCATTCTTCTTGGAGTAGTTATTGCCCTTTTTCTATCCCTTGGACTTAGTTTTCTTATGGTAAAATCCTATTCCTTCCCCTTTTTCTTAGAGGATTGTGAGGATTGGGACCAATTGTATCTCTTTCAGTTCCTTTCTCTATACTTGTCGAGATAGCTTTCAGTTTTTGATCT
Source organism: Cunninghamia lanceolata (assembly GCA_027924645.1). Taxonomy (NCBI): domain Eukaryota; kingdom Viridiplantae; phylum Streptophyta; class Pinopsida; order Cupressales; family Cupressaceae; genus Cunninghamia; species Cunninghamia lanceolata. The sequence goes on along the minus strand of BSBN01000396.1, from coordinate 7,303,246 downwards.
TGTTTGATGGCCTTTTCATAGACCTGGTCCATTGTGGTAGACCATGAACATCAACCTCACCCCTAATCTAGGCATTCAATCCCATTATAAATTTTTGAATATGGAATCTCTCATCCTGTTGGTATTGTGGCACATATTTAAGTGAGTGGATGAACTTTTTCTCAATATTTGTTCACAGATAGATTAGCTCATTTTATATTATAAAAGTCTATAAGCTTATGGTCATAGAACAGTTAGGGAAACCATCTTTGCCTAAAAAGTTCCACGAACCTGTCCCATGTAAGGCTGGTAGAACTCAAGCCTAGTTCCATGTTTTTATTCATCCACCATGTGGATGCTTCTCCTACCAGCTAGAATGCCCCCCATACTACTTTAGTGACCTCATTATAGTTCCTGATTTCAAAATACTTTTCCATTTCTGTAAGACATGTCTCCATGGCATCTCCGCTTACAGATCCATAAAATTTAGGAGGCATAACCTTTTTCATGTCTCGGGATAGTTCCATAGCCATATGGCTCCTTCTATCCACTTCTTGTCTAGCCTTGGAGTTATTTTCTCAGTGCTCATTATGACGTGTCTTGTCATAACCACCATCATAGGCATCCTGCATGTGTTTTTGCCGACCCCTAACTTCCTGTTCAAGAGTTCCTACTCTCACTCTTGTATCTTGAAGTATGGTAGTGATTCGATCAAGTTTATTTTTAGAGTGCCCTGAAGGTTGCCCTTCATCCTGGCTATCTCCCATTCTAGTTCTAATATGAACCTTTATTGCAATCCACTTCTTCCTGAAGTTTGCAGATTAATCACGGATTAGTTTTTCCATGTGATTTAATTCATTCATAATACAAATCTATTCTCATTCATGTAATCTTTAACAAGAAAGGAATGATTTTTATAATTTTGCAATTGCATTGTGGTTTTCAATGGATTACATATAATCCACCAAAATTACAAAATTTTGTTAACACCTTGCTACTACAAGTCATTTACAGTTTGGGATAACTTCCCATATTCAATTCTCAACCTTGAGATTTATCATTTTAGTTTTAGGAGGTGAGGGTACACACAAGTACTCCTTCACAATCTCCTTGGGTACATCATAATCCCTACGATTATTTTCCACAGCTAGTGCTTTAGGTGCACAGGGATTTGCTGATGCATCAGTAGAGTTAGGGGCAGCCATCCTTTCTTCTTTCCTTAACTCCTACTTGATGCATTTCATGGCATCAGTGAAGGTTTCCTCATCAGTTAACCATACTCCTACTAAGTAGCTAGACTGTTCAAGTCTTCTCATTCTTGAGGTTCATTCCCTCAAGACCTTTTGTTGATGTAGGTAACATCCATGGTCTATTACCTTGTTTTAGGGTGTTCTAATTCTTACCATTCTGGAATAGAACATCCAAACATTAGCATACTTAATGTTGGGTAAAAGTAATCATCAAGTTCTGAGCTCATAGGTCCATGTATTGAACCTGGTAGCTCTGATACCATATGTAACATCACATTCCATAATGCTAAAAAATTAAACATAATTATTTATCTTAATCAAGTATTAGATTAAATCATGATTATCCAAATCAGGGTAAACAAAATGAATCATTATCATTTTGATAATTAAGCATGTTATTCTAAATCAGAATATAACAAAACTTACAATTTTCAATATCCAATTACATATCATTAGTGAATAACTTTCACTATACAAGTACAACACTATGCTCAGGGCATCCAACATCAAATTATACATAATAACTAACTATCAAGTAATAAAATAAATAACACTATATCTGGAGCATATTACATTTGTCTTCATAAGCCTCGACTTGTCTCATGCTTGGGAAGGAGAGCATCATCCCAGTGCTTTTCCTCCAACCATAGACCGGTGGTCCCTGACACAACTTTCTACCTGAAAGTAGCCCTACCCTTCATTGAAGGGATAGATATTAGGAACCATTAGGTTAGCCATCTAATTATCTGGTGTTGTGTCCTTCATAATGCCTCTCAGTCACAAAACTATAGATCCACTCTACCTATGTATGACACTACTAGAGACATTATGCCATCTAGAGCACTATGGACCGACAATGCATGAACAGACGGATGCATTACTTTGGCCAAAGATTTACATACATAAACGTTACATAATGACTGTTGTCATTTGTCCACCACCTCAACTTGACTTATAAGTTGTCATGTCCTACAGTAAACATAACTTGACCCTCCTCGGTCTTTAGAAGTTAAGTTCATTTTGTCTCAATCCATACCTTGGACATTCAACTTCTGTCTTTATAACCCATCCTTAAGGTTCATGTTGCTTATGAAACTAGGACTGGTGACTCCATGTTAGTTTGTCCCTCGTTAATTTGTAGAAAAAGGTTTACTAATTCTCTTAATACTTATTCTCATTGGCCAATTGTTTTCTTTGTTTACCATATCTCATGTTTTACATTTAGGTCATAAGGTCAATGAGTGGACTTGTAGTGACTCATAGATTTGATCCTCTTCAATAAGGTTCAATCATAAGAGACCTCCTTGATGTCAAAATTTAAAAGGAAGAAACTTAGCCATTTGAAAAGAAGGCATTTATGCTCTAATACATAACATGATTTATGATGACCAAGTTCTATTCTTGTAAAAGAACATTCAAAGAATAACTTTCCCTTAAGGAAATATGGCTCGAACCCATAAGAGACAAAAGATAATAATATGCTCATAAGAATATTCTTGATACCCATAGAATCTATTAGTATCATAGTACAATACATGCATGATGGTTTTACATTACATGCAATCGGTGGTTTTCATCATTCACATCAAGTGATAAGTATAATGTTATGAGCATTGCTTCAAGATAAAAGTTTTCCTTCAAGACTGAAATAGTCTGCAACATAATATGGAATTGGTACTAAATAATTATCACAAGTAGATCATACAGTTATGATACATCCTTTCTTGCAAGGCTCTGGTTGCTAATACATAGGCCGATGCCTTCGTCTATCACAAATCATAACATCACCCTATCAGGTTATTCATACAAACATCTTCTATGTCTTTCGTAGCCATCATGGTCAATAAAGACACAGTAGCCTATCAGCCATTCTTATTAAACATCCTCGAAGCCTTCGTGGGCTAACACAGTCATAAAAAAACATTATAGCAGCAATTTTAGGCTCGAAAGCCACCAATCATGAGTTATTAACCCTGCGCAGGTTTATCATAATTAAGAAATGATAACAACTTTAATTAAACATTGTCATCATAATAGTGACAGGGAATTATTAAAGTTTAAAATGGGTTCAAAACCATACCATACGACATATGTAGGCTTCGAGTATGCATATTCTTTTGCTGCAGCTCTATGCTAGCTAAGGTTAAACTAAACACATAGTATATTTTATGTGGTCTTAGCAAAGGTGATTACAATTATCATAACAAGGATATGTACAGTATCAAACCATAAGTATGAGTTGGCTTCATAGGCCATTGAATAACAATATATATCCATAATGTGGGTCGACATAGTTGACACCCACTCAAAAGAAATCAAAGACTCATAAATAATGTGATCATTGAGCTTAAAACATCGAGCTAGAACTCATACATGTAGCAAGAGCTTAGTCAATGGTAGCAATCTGGGCACAATGTAAGCACAGTCACAACCGACTCCCCAAGTCTTCACTATAGAAGCAATATCCTGCAAGACCACTTTCTCTACTTCCTATATCTCTCTACCCGAGAGTCACCTCTAGCAACATAACATAACATAACATCGAATGCCTTCAAATGAAAAGCAAAACAAGACTCTTACTAATCGATATAACCGATTCTTTGCATGCATGCAAGGACAAGAACAATTTTCTATTAAGCACAAGGTTCGCCACCTTTCTATCTTTTGATAGGTTGGTAGGGATTATGGCATGGATATAGGGCAGCCACCACTCTCTCCTTCCCACCCTTCGTGGGTGGTGGTTGGCTAAATGCCCCTATCAACACATAAACATCTTTTGAATAAAATAATAACATAATTATTATATATGTTCGGCCTCATGAAGGATTAGAACAAGTACAACTTATATGAATAAATATAACTTATATGGATATAAGTATACTTCCTTACAAAGGTTTAAGGATTATGAATGTCGAAGGTACAATAATATCAATGCTATAAGACAAGGATGCATTCATAGAATGCAACTACGGGGTCGAGAACTGCTCCCCTAGAAAGCATCGTTCACGGAATGACATACATAATTAGATAATAAAATAGTCACAAAACCTAATGTGGTTAAAGAACATGAGACCAAAAAGGTCCTCGAGAATTTTGTCAAACTCAATAAATGACTCAACAAGACATTCTTGTGACCATTGTCATGTCGAAAAATTGGCATTAAAGATGTCGAGTAAAGTCTAGTTGACCAGTCCAAAAGAGAGTAAATAAAAGAATAACTCGGAAGATAAAACTCACCCTAAAGAAAATATTTAAAGGATGAAGTTTGATACTTAGACGGTTGTTTAACCCCTTTTTCCAACATCTATCTCTTCCTCCCGGATGATACTATCCTTCCATCTTCGAAGGATGATTACTTTCCTAATCAAACTCACCACCAGAAAATCATGATTAGTGTATCATCATATGATCAATAAATCATAATAATTAAATAATCATTTCAATCTTGAAATATCATATCTAACTAGAAAAAGTTAGTTTCCTTGTAAACAATGATTAATCTAACATTTTCCACAACATCTAATCATTCAACTCTTAACTAATCATCTTGATTACCATACAAAAGTAAGATTAAACTAAATCACAAGTTGGGAATGTAATAAGATACACCATCCCCACCTCCATAGAGGGATTTTTTCTTTCAATATAAAATAAATATGTGCACTCTTGTGGAGATACAACATCCTACCTCCGTAGAGGGCTTAAAAACATGCTTCATTAGTACCAAAATCATCAGACATCTTACCTTATATACCCCCACCTTAAGGTGGTTGATATCATGTAATGATATCAAGCACTTTAAGGTAGAGAGAAAACACACAAGGGAAGAAGAGCTCACACAAAGCCCATGCCCCAAAGGTGACATGTACTTTACAATCACCGAATGTTCCCAAAAACTTGTAATTTCCTATAAGAGAGGTTAGAAATCTTTCTCTAAGATAATAACCACATCACTTGATAAAATCCATGCATGACACTAATCACATCAAGAGCAAAGGTTATACTATGGATTTGGAAACTGGGTATAACTATGGGGCTATACTACAGAGATCTTAGAACTGAGTGTAACCAAGGTGAGACCCAAGATAAACAAAGTGCATGGAGTACCTATATTGTTATGGTTTGTTAGCAAATATAAAATATCATCAAAATATCACGCAGAGTGATTCTACTAGCCAAACATTGGATAATATATATAAACCCCATCGTCATGTATGGACTAGGTCCATTTTTTCTTACTCGCTAAAGGGACACATAGTCTATATCAGTATTATTTGTTTTTCGTCATCTACTAGCTAGATAGAACCACTAGAAGAAGGTAAACAATAAATCAAGAGAGGAGACACAAGTAACCTAGGGTCGTCACATAGGAAGGTGCCCCCAGGTCACCAACTACAATGCTTTGCCCCCAAGGCACGACACACAATAATAAAAATAGAAGAGAGGGGCAGTATAGAAGAATGATGATACAAATAGAAGAAGGGTCACAATAGAGGTGGTCTCCTGGTATCCTTGACCTTACAAGAGTATCAAGGGTCATCCAAGGAGGCCTAAACAACACATAACACATCACGAGGGAAACACAACATAGAGCTAAAGGGTAAGAAATACTTACCTAAAGGCACAACCGAACTAGTGGTTGTCATCAAGCAAATCATCATCTTCCCAATCTTGAATGTTAGAGGAAAGAGGTACATAAGGTACCATAGCCCAAATTTTGTTTTTATCTTTAAATTGTCCATTCTTAAGCTCTTCTTGGTTTGATTCAATGTTAGGTGGAACATTTTCTTGTTGAAGTACATTTTGTTGGGAAAAATCTTGTCTTTTCCTCCTCCTTTCTCTTGCTTGTCTTTTTCTTCTTGTCTTATTGCTTATATCTTCAAAAGTATTGTCATGTTTTTCTATTGATCTTTTTGTGTTAGAGGAGGAAGATTTTTCAAATCTCATTTGTCTTGATGAAGTGTTTTGTTCTCGACGAATATCTACTGATCCTTGTAAGGATGATGGAGGAGGAACCTAAGCATAGGGTCCTTTACCTTTTTTTCTAGGAAGTTCTTCTAATGCAGGTTGTTCTTCCCTTATTGTTTGCATAGGAGGCCCAGCCACTCTAGATATAAGTTTTACTTTGTATCATCTATATTGTAGGAAAGAGTGATCTCTTCGTGGCTCAGGTCTCTATCAGGTTGTGGCCAAAAGTAATCAAGAGTAAAGTTCTTTTCCATAGCCACAGGTTGCCATGTATTACGTCGAATAGTATGCACTTGTCCATGTAAAGGAAATTTTATGCAATTGTGAATAGTTGAGGGGACAACATTCATATCTTTTAACCATGGGTGTCCTAGTTTTATGTGGAAGAGGTTAGATAAAGGGATAACGTCAAATAGTTGATCCATGACTTTATCATAAACCATAACCAATAAAGTTATCTTCCCAAAGGTAGGCATAAAAGCTCTAGTATGTGTGCTAATCCTTAAATCCGAAGGTTCATAAGAATCTTATGTCAAATTATGTGAGAGAAGAAACTCTTCGGTTACCACATTAGTCATGCAATTAGGATCTATAAGTGTACCATGCACCGGAATCTCCATTATACTCACAGTGATGTAAAAGGGCCCTTCATTGTCTACAAATGTTTTATCGTGAGGTGTAAATGTTATTTCAGGTTTAGGGCTCCTTCTTTTCAAATAAGGCCTAGGGGGGAACCTAGCATTATTGTTGCGATTATAAGCCATGTGTATATGTCTTCAAATGAATGAAAGATCAGATTTTAAAATATTTTCAATACTTATGCAAGCAACAAGTGCAAAACTATGTATGCTTATGATCTAAAATGCTTAACTTTTTTCACCTTTTTCAATGCAAATGCCTAAGAGAAGAAGTGTTGTAAGGAAATTGATGAGGGGAAGAGAATAATAAGCTTAATATAATTCTAATAATGCATAAATGTCCTTTACAATACACCTATAATGCAAATCTAAATGAAAATTAATCAAAATCTAGTGAAAAGGCAAGGATTTCAAACCTTAATTGTGAAACTAAGGCATGAATTTTTGCAAAAAAACACTATGATGAAACACTACAAATAGAAATCAGTCCTAAAAGAGTGTGTAAAAGAGTAGTAAAATCTAAAGCAAGATTTTAAATACAAACCCTAGCTATTGCCAAGACTAGGTTTTATGAAAAATACACAATTTCAAGCAAAATCTAACAATTTAAGCATGAAATGCAATGCAAATGCTTACAATAAGATGAATTTCTATAATTTATATCATATCTAATAAAAATATCAGAAATTAAATAAAATACAATGAAATTATGTCAAAATGTAGGCCTAGGATACCAATTTTTTCAAAATTTTCAAAATTTCCAAGTTTTTTTGTAAATTTTCAAATGCAATAAGGTGAAAATTAAATGAATGAATGTAAATCTAAAGTACAACACTAGGCAAGATGCATAATTCAATAAAAACATGGGTTCACCAAAATGTTTTATAGGAAAAGAGGGACAAGAGGTTAAATGGCTAGATCCTTCTTTCACTACAAACATTCAAGGACATTCAACTGAGTTGAATCACACCTTTTGCAAGAGAATTCACCTACAGGTTGAGGGTCACTTGTAACAATGTGGAAATTTAGATTTTGTCAATTAATGTATTAATTTAATATTCAAGTATGCTTAAAACCTTAATTATGCAAAATCGTAAGCAAATTGATAAATTATGACAAATGCTCGCAGACCAAGATAGTAGACAGAGATTAGTTACTAACCATTTTTTGAAGTTTATCATACAAAATATTTGGGGTCTTCATGACTCGTGCCCTAGTCCAATGTAGTATTTTCTTTAGGTGGTTCTGAACTCCTTACGACATTGATGATCACTATTCTGTCTATTTCTAGTTGTGCAGATGCAGAGGTCATTGTGACTCACACCAAAGACCAAGGAAAGATGTTCTTAAGGATGTCAAGGCTTCTTCTGATGCTGAATATCACTATCACAAAGATTCCTGTATCTGTAACCTCAGAGGTCTTTACCTATAGCACCCTAGACCCAAAAGTGCACCAGACTATTTCTTTCCACTGGATCTGGTATCCTTATCTTCTGCAACCTTCCTTTGCAACTCTACTCTGCAAAATCTGATACTTGTAACCTGCAATCACAAGGAGTGTGGTTTAGGGTTGTGGTGTTTAGGAGCTTACCTTAGCCAATCCCCGGAAGGACATTCAAGTCTTCTAAACATTGTTGTGAGATAAAGAGTGTGTATCCTTGCAGGATAGAGGAAAAAATAAATTGATAAATGATTCATTCAAACACAAACAGATATCACCTCAGAGGTGTAGCTCACATGTAGATGAAAATCCTTCAACACATGAGAGATGAAGCTAAATCTTCAATCATAAACACAACAACAATATTTTTCTCTACCACAATGAATATCTTGAATACTTTAAAATCATAAGTTCACCAAAAGTTCATAATCCTCTTATAGTTTACAAATGAATCCCTAAACATCCTTATATATGCATTCCCACTACAAATTTCATAATTCAAACTTAAGATGTCATCATGAGAACATTTTAACAGTCACATAACTAATATTCAAATTTGGGAGGTCTGCCTAAAATAGGGCAGGACTAGGGCATGAGCACCCAATTCCTCATGTCCTATTTTAGGGCAAGGTCAAATGCCACAATGTCTCTCAAGCCCCATTTGACATGGGTTTCAGGCTAGTTTGTCTCGGGAGTTAAAATGATCATGTAAGATGCAAAATAAGGGACACATGTGCTAAACTTATGAGGTAAAAGTTCTAGGGGAGCATTTTACAACATAATAGAGTATATATAATAGATGGACAATGCAAATCAACTATACTTTATTAGTCAACAAAATATGAGCATATTTCTTTCCTTACCCTTTTCATGTGGAGGGTTCACATTCAAGAGAAAAACATTCACTTTGGTGCATGCAATTTTAAAAGTTTTTAAATTTAATGCTGACTCTCACTAGTAGTATGACCCATGTGAGGTGATTAAAGCAAAGGTCACGTGGCCAATAAGAACTCTATAAGTAAAATTCAACATCAAAGTAAACCTCTACTAGAAAGATTAAAACAAGGAATCTTGGGATGGGATCAAAAAATTAATTGAAAAAAATTCCTTTGAGAAAGTTATTACTTTTCAATAGTTGTCAATAGAAATTTTGGGATTGCATCCATAGGTAGAGGCAGAGATAGCAATCTAGAGATACAACAATTTTCATATATGAGCTACTAATAAATCTACTTTTATACACATGCCACAATTTCTAAAAAAATCTTGCATAGATGCTCATCAAAAACAATAAAAATTATATACTATTTTGTCTATAAGGAAGGATGTAGATGATCCAAAAACCTCTTCATAATTTGAGGATATCTTAGAAGATGAAGAAATTAGAGAATTGTTGAATAGAGAGCATACCTATAAAATAATTAATGTTGAATTTGATAATAAGAATGAAGAGCAACTCTTGGAGGCAAGTGTCAGATATTCATAAAAACCTAGTTTAAGTTAGACCATAAAATAAACATATACTTCATGACCAACCACAGCCCAAAAAATGGGTTATCAAGGTGGTGGGTTGGGGCCCATATTACAAGGTAATGTTTGGTTGGTAACAGAGGTAGACCCTAGAAAACATCACATGGTGTGCAAGGCATTGGAGCTAATAATCAAGCCCAAGGGCATACAAATATATGTAGTACAGTTAAATTTGTTCCAACTTCAAATCCTTTGTGTGAGATACAGTCACAACCAATACAAGGCTCTTCAAATCTTCAAGATTCAATTAGTACAGGAGATGGTGAAGAATCTGGTGCTACTGTTGGCAATGGTAAAGGTAGTAGTAATAGTCAACAAGTGTTACAAAAAACTAATATTCATAAGAGATCAATATAAACAAATATTATAGAGTATCACCATAAATAAGGCCATGAGAAGAAGCAAAAGACTATAATAGTTCCAACTATCTCCACCTCAAAGGATTTATTTCTAGTAGGCAATCCTCCTGTTGTTACTATAAAAAGAACAAGAATGGTTATTCTTAGAATCAAACAATTAAAAATACCTCCAACACTACAACTACTCCATCACCATTCAAGCATTGGATTATGGTAGCAATCCTAGGTTTTGATTACAAAGTTGATTTTACAATAAATCAGAAAGATCTAAAAGAAACAAGAAGAAAATTATAGAGACTATAATTATTATGAATTCAAATCTTGCAACAACTAGATTAATCCTACATATGACCCAGATATAGATATTATGGAGCACATATATGTTGTGCATAAAGTTACAAAAAACTAGAGGATCAGATGTATCACTCTAACTATGTAGTAAGCACCCTATCATTCAATTTTAGTAGAATAAAAATATTTGACAATATAAACATATCAAAATGGAACAATGATGTGGTACACACATCATTTCTAAAGTTAGAGTGAGAAAGAAATAACTTGAAGAATCAAATAGAAAATTTATAGGAAAACCTAGCAAATGAGAAAGCAAGGAGGAAAGTGGCAGATAATAAGAGTAGTGAATTAGAAAAAAGGATAAAAACATCTACTTCTACATATACAAGAAATGTGATTGAATAAATAAAGGTGGAACTAAATGAACTGAAGCAAAAGTTAGAGGAAGGTATAAAGAAATATAATTTAATGAAAGAGCCAAGTGGGAAACTTACAACAAACATTGATGGAAGACGATATCTTAGAAAATAAAGTGCAAGAGAACCTAATGGAAGAGAAAGTGAAAGAAGAAATATAGGAACATAATGTAGAGGAAGAGAGAAAATACAATGAAAAAATTACAACTAGAGTTAAGGAAAGCACAAAAGGAAATAAAGTCTTCCCAAAGTATTATCAAAATTTTTGTAAAAGCACAATGATTCATGTAAATCATAAAATTTGAGGGGAAATAATGTAGAAGACTCGTGATTTGAATAAAATATTTGAATTCATGGATGGTTTGTAGGTAGAATTTTAGAAGCTAATCATTACATTATTCAAAGCAAAAAAATGATGACTTCAAGAGAGCATATATCAAAGTAATATTTTGGAAATGATCTACAGAATCAGTGACAATAAATTAGCATCCAAAGGAATTCACAAATGGAGTGATGCCTCAATAAAGTCATCATCTATCATTTCAAAGTGTATGAAGCTAGATGAAGCACAAGAATTTCTAAACAAGTGTGGAGTAATGTTATGGAAGCTACATGGAAATGTAGAAGATGTCAAACAACTTGGTTTTCCAATGGCTTTTGACAAATCAAATAGATTCATTACAAAGGATGTCATCAAAAGGAAGATGGAGGATTATAGAATAGAGTGAGATAAGGACAAGAAGCTAGATGAAAAAAAATTGGGTTCCATCAATTTCCTAAGTACTTCATTTTCATCCATTGGTTGAAATCTCAAATCAAGAAAAGCATGAAAACTCATATTTATATGACTATTGAATGTTTTCTTGAAAGAAATAATATTTTGGTGCATCTTCAAACTTGTCTATAATTGTTTCTATAAGTTTTCTCTACTTCTTTAGAAATGTCTATAGGTTGATCCTCTCTAACTCCTTTGAAAATAAATTTGATAGAATCAATCTGTAGCTCATCTATACAACTTTGTCTTGGAAATGTCCACGATTATAGTGTTATTGATGAGTTTAGAAATCCATTTCTTTGGGAATAGAGGATAGTAGACTTAGTCTTCTCCCCACTCTTAAAAAGATGTGACAAAATATGTGTTACCATCATTCAAATTTTCTCATGTTTGAACCCCTATTTTATCATTGGGAACATTTGTATTTCCCCAATTCCATCTATATTTTTCACAAGTACAGTTATTTTTCTTTAATTTCTTGACAAAATATTTGACATGCAAATCAAATTGTGAAATTGTGTACTTCATTTTCTTTTCATTAATTATTTCAACCTAGATGGAAATAATTTCAGTATCTATTTTCTCATTTTTATATTTAGATAAAATCATTGTCACAATAATACCTATAAGAATTGTTGTTTTATTTTTTTGTCATAAAATAGCCACAAATATCAATAAAAATTCATAGGGGAAAATATATCTATGAACCAATCATACATCCTTATATTTTGATTCTTAATAACCATTTTGTCATGGATTGGTTGTAGTGATAGCATTTCATTTTCCTATCCATCAATTTTAACCTTACGTAAACAACAAACAAAATAATAAATAAATAAAACATATTATGTTTTTTTTTTTTTAAATCAAGAAAAAAATATATAAAAATTTATATAATTTCAAGCTAACAAACACTATTTAAGTGTTTTTCATTCTAAGAAAGGTTATTTGATGCACATAAGAGAAAATACATTTTCACATGATTCTTATAAGTTGAAGTTTATTTAATATGGGAACGTATATATGCCTAGTTAGTCATAATTAACTTTACTAATAGTCATTACCAAGAGGACATAGTATTAATCTTAATTAGTATTCCTCCCGATCATTACCAAGAGATGTGACCACTCACATTAATGGGACATCTCTTATCAAATATATCATTTATCCGTATATGAAATTAAAGAACCAAGTACCCACCATCAGACCTGAACGATGTATATAGGCGTTAAACTTATACCAACTGGATTTACAGAGCCCTCATAAAGATTTCGTTAAATATTATTGTCCATTAAGAGTATACTAATCGATGAGTCCCCACTTTGTATGAACGAAAAAGATAAAAACATCATGTTGCAGGGAACACCAGATCAAGGTCCTATCGTGGTCAAAACACTAACATTTAACTCAGTAGAAGGGCTAGTGTGATCTACAAATTGCATCCCTGTGAAGTCTCAACCATTCACTATGTTGAGATTCATCAAACCAAGAATACCACCAATGGCAAAACTAAATGAGCCACAATGGAGACACGTTACAAAATTACAGTATATGAATTATACAACTGTAGAGAAGCCATTCCTCGGAGTTACCTGGCAGGAGGCCGCAGTTTTTCCTCAATAGAAACTCTTCTACCACCTATTACAACATACTTTGCCTAACAAAACCAAAAGTAATTCTTAACAAGATCACAATAATCACATCAGAAGAGAAATAAACTGTGAATATGGTGTATCATTACCCAACCTGAATTGCTTTGGTTGCAAAAGATTTTCTTTCAAATTCAATATAAGCATATGCTGTGCTTTTTCCCTGCCAACACATTTTCGAAGGGTGATTCTATAAACAAAAATCCAATAATAATAATAGTCGTAGAGCCATTAGTTTTAGATAGCCTTTTGTTCCAGGTAACTAAAAAATTCAATGCAAAAGAGATTTATCATTGTATAAAGTATTCACCCTTGTAAGAAGACGAATTTCGTCCCGTGCAACTTTGCCAAACTGGCTGAACTTCTTTTCAAGTTGAGAGACTGTAATCTTTGGAGGCAGGTTGTAGACATAAACAGATCCTAAGCATACATATTTTAACTGATTATTAATACCAAGATATATATAACCAAAACATTTTTCAGAGTACTAAATGGGATAAGCTCCAAGTATTAGAACTCGAGGTTAAATTTACATAAGAATATAATTCCAAAACCAACAGATTTTTGACAGAAATTTATTGAAGTCGATTTATAATTGCCAAAAACCATTATTATGATTTACCTTTGGGTCCATCTGAAGAGGAAGGGGATCTGTCAATTGGAGCGGAGAAGTGACAACCCATTCTTATGCCTGTGTCTCCTCCTGCACTGATATTTTATACTCAATGCTTCACTGGAATTTCAATTTCTTTTACATTGTATGCATACTGTTATATAGTGTTGTGCTCTGAGTTTCAAGGAATCTACTGAATTTAATGACAGAGAATGGTTTCAAAAGTGCCAAAGAAAATGGTGTAAAGGGTCGGCTATTAAATGGCAATGAAATAAATGGAAAAAACCATGACATTACTACTATAATTAATTTGGAAACATGTAAGGAAAATGGTGTAATGGATCGGCTATTAAATACCCATGAAATAAATAGAGAAAACCATGACACTGCTGCCATGATCAACTGTGAAACATGCAAACAAAAGCTACGGCTTATATCAAATTCTAATAATTAAATGGTTCACACATCGTATACACAGTTAGCTATATTAATAAAAAGTTCAAAGTAATTATTAATAGTGAGGATTATTATTAACATCTTAATATACTCATATAAGCCATTTTAGTAATATCAACATCATACGTTACAAAATTACAGCATAGCAGAATTATACAACTGTAGCGAAGCCATTTTGGAGTTTCCAAGTAATGGTAGGCGGCTGTTCTTAAACATCATCCACTTTAATAGTCAAAGGTCAATTTTGACCAATAAAAGTAGGACAAATATTTAACACTTTTTATTGTGAACGAGGTGTAAAATTACTATTGATTGTTTGACCATTGAAATGGATGATATTTAAATAGAGTGTTGAGGAAACGGTGTGGCCGCCTACCATTGCTTTGCTTAAATATTATCCATTTTAATGGTCAAAGAGTCGATAACAATTTTATATCTCATTAGACCAAAACAATTCAGATTGTATACACCATATTCATAGTTTATTTCTATTTGGATGCAGTTCTTGTGATCTTGTTAAGAATTTGAATTTTTTTGTTTTCTATTTTTTTCGTTTGGTTTGGTTAGGCAGAGTATGTTGTAATACGTGGTAGAAGAGTTTATATTGAGGAAAGGATCTGCCTTCAATATACACTATTACTATGAATAATTAACATACTATTATGACAGAGAATGGTCTTAAAGTGTCAAAGAAAATGTTGTAAATGGCCTGCTATTAAATGCTGTAACATAAATAGAAAAACCATGACACTCTTGCCATAATTAACTGTGAAACATGCAGATAGTATAACTGTTGTGTTACATAAGGTATCCAATAGTCCTACACATTCCACATTGATTTTCTTGTTTCTCTGCTTCAACAAAAGCGGGGCTGCTTATTCCTATTACGAAATCCTATTTTTATCCCATTTTATTTTGTAGCATAAGCCAATTACAAATCAAATAGATTCCTATAATACTGAGGGTTCATATAGCTGAATAGATAAGTTATGGGTTGCTGTTTATCACAGTTTATGGACATTGTTTTCCCCCAGCAACAATGGCGATTTCATACGGTATGTGTAGAAACATTTTTACTTTTCTTTGAATGTTTTAAGTCAGCATCGACGTTGAGCTTTAACATCGGTTTTGGGTGTTTGTTTTCTCTTTTGCAGATCGAGGGTGATAATATTAGTAACGATGTAGATTTCAATTCAGAAGACTACCGTGAAGAAATAGAATTCGCGTTTCCAATTTTGGTCCCTAGTAAAGAAGACGACTTCTCCGAAGAAGAGGAGTTCACTTTCCCAGTTTTGGTTGGAAGTAGAGAAGAGGAGCTCTCGTTTACAAACTGCTGGCCATATGTACGGAAGTAACAACGTATTGCATTATATTTTTGTAAAATTATGCCTGCACGATTTGAAAAAATATATTGAAAACATATAATTTTGTTACAATTTTATACTGATTTGCGGCCAAACATATTTGACCTGGAAAGTATTAATTATTAATTGATTGTTTACAAAATTTTCAATGTTTGAAGTCTATTCAACTATGTGAGAAAGCAGTTTGTTGGAGATGCACGTTATGTATCAAGATTTGTCTGTTTCTTTAAATTGTGTAAAGTGAAAGGAAGTAAGGTGTGGGGAAATGCTTCCAATATCAATCTATTCAATCTATTGAGTATAGTTTTGTGCAAATTTTTAATGTTTTCAATTATATGAAGAAAATATACAACATTTAAACATAAAAACAGCAATAAACAAATATATCATAACACTCCAAAAACCTCCTCAATGTATTACAAATCCAATACAAACTTACATACATTTGCAAAGCAAATTTATTCCAAGAGTTTGCCAGCATACAATTTCTAGAGTAATTTCGGTAGCATAACGGTACCTATCATAACATACTTATAATATTCAGATTGCCAACTAAAAAATGCATGACCCATTTTGATAGATCACAAATATTTAATAATATAAATGCCAAAACATTACAAGAAAATGTTAAATAATGCATTGTAGAATTGAAATAATAGTGAAATAGCAATAAAATAGCAATAAACCTAGTAATGTACCACAAAAAATGATGAAAAATACATGCAATTTATTTCGCCGAGAGGCGAACTACAGTTGTAGCGGGGGTGGAGATGAGAGCACTCATTTTTGGTCGTAAATATATACTAAAAAAATTCAAAAAAAAATCTAAATTGTATTTAAGAATTAAATAAATATCTATATAAATTGGTGCATGCATGCCAAGAAGCTGAATTATTCAAAATCCCTAAATATGGATTTTCTTACATAACGGTCGCTTGCACGATGCATGCCAACAAGCTGAATTAATCTCAAAATCCCTAAATATGATATTTTTTAAAATCAATATATAAAAACTGCAATCGGAATGTTAGTGGTCTGAAAAAAATAATAATAAATTGCATTTAAAGAATTAAATTAATATCTAAAAACTGCAATTGAAAATGTGGCCAATGCATGAACTGCCATTACACTGAATTAATTTTAAAATCTCTTGCATAACCATCACCACCACTTATTGAATTAATTTTAAAATCTCTTGCATAACCATCACCACCACTTATTCATGCTATTTTTAGTGTGACATATGGTTATATGAAGTGCATTATTATTCTCTCTTGCTCAATTTTGCAGAAAGAAGATATAATTTGGAGGCTCGACTCAATCCCTTGGCGCTCAGTTGCTTGCGGAAGAGGACACTTTGGTGAGTCATTCCTTTTTTTTCTCGGCTCCATTTGTTTCCTTTTGTTGCAATATAGATATAGAGAATATTTGAAGATAAATAATACCTTGATTTTCTTAAGTAAGTCATAGCCTGGTGTATAGTAATCTGTGATGATCATATATACTTTAACCTTAAGGCTCTGCATCAAAAAGAGACGAATAGAAATTCCCATTAGATCTTGTGTTGCAGTAGCGACCTTTTGTATTCTAAGATTTGCAATTAAATTCCAAATGATAGCGAAATGTAGAAACAAATTGGTGTTTGCTAAAAACTGCATACATCAATTTTTACTGATGAGTCATGTTCTTCATTCAGGCTGATGAACTACAGAGCTCTTCTTCCACTTTCAAGAGTGGTTACTATAAACAAAAAAAAAAATTTAACAATAAAAAAATTAAAACACCACAGGCGATATCTTTGCACAGTTCTTTTCACAGGCCTCACCACTATATCTTACTACAATTTTTGTGAATCTCTATACATTTTCTAGCACATCAGAATCGTGACGGGAGGCAAACCATTTCATCTACCCAAGCAAAGGGACATTCTTTACGTCAACCTCTGGAGACTCGCAAAATGTTGATTCCGTCGGTTTCTTGCCAGAGAAAAAAAATTTCAGCTTGGAAAATTTGGGGCCATAAGGTGATAAATTGAGGGACCTCATTTGTGATGGCAACAGGGGTCCATCTTTGCTTCTCCTCACGGGCCTATTTTTTCTTCTTCACTTGCCCAATACATGACACCTTGGGAGAGGTTGTCTCCTGAGGTTCGAACCCACGACCATTCTTCTTGACTGAGTGGAGCCATTTGATACCCAGATATGATGGACACTAGCTTTAGCAAATGGCCCACCACGGGATTCGAACCTGCACCATCCACTGCCTTCCAGCCTGATTGCAAAGGTTTTTCATCCGAGTCTCTGAAATTTTTCTTCCTGTCTTTCTTGTCCATTTTCACAAATGGATTGGCAAGGTCCCATTTACTATAAAAAAATAAGAATTTAATAATATAAACATAAACAAAACCCCCAAAAGATCTTCTCCCATTCACCCACAAAAGGGCTTCATACTCAATTTGACTTATGCCTCCGCTGAGAGTCTCTGGCCTCTAAAAAACCCTGGCAGTAAATGGATGAGATTTCATAACAAATACTTAGGTTCAAATGAGATCCTATTGAATAACATTTAAAAATAAAGCAGTCATTTTTGTGTAAGATGAAAGGCAAGAATAAAACGTAACTGAAGATCGCATTCTTAATTCAATTTACTTTCTCATGCAAAGAAGTAATGAACAATAGACTATTCAAGAGTTTGTAAGGTGTACATAGAAGTTTCTAACAATATATCCATTAATTTAGTGAGTTAACTTGAGTCAGATTAGATTTTCTCTAAGACAATTTTAAGGAAATTGAAAACGATCAATAGTGTGACATATTCGGATCTTGTCCTGCTGTAGAAGCCATCATTGATAGCTGTTCCACCTCCTAGAACTCTCGCCCTTACAAACTGCACTCCATCTTTTGAGACAAACCCCTCCGCTACATAGGGATAATTTTTGGGATCCCAAAAAAACTTGAATTGAAAATTTGTACTGACCCAGATTAGAGGTTATTGCATCTCAACATAATTGATGGTGATGAAACATCAGCAGGCATGAAATGACGAGGAATATTATCTCCGTACTCATTGAGGAATACTATCTCCATACTCATTAAACAATCTAATTCTTCATTGAGATTTAGAAACTGCAATTGATCCAGGACCACAACCAAAAGAATATCAAAATCACTAAATATGTGATGATTTACCGCAGAATATGAAGTTTCTAAATATGAATTTTCTAAATATGAATGTAAACGAAGCCATATAAAAGGAAACAAAAATAGCTATATGCTAATAGGTAAAATCTGTATAAAAGAAAGAATTCTGAATATAATATAATCAGCAACTTGTCTTTATAAGACAGTCTTCTGTACAGACAGTTACAATATTCTGAAGCTATTCATTTGGCAGCTGCAATGTCGATGTGCTTGGGAAAGCTAATGGACTGAAACCCAACATGAATAAATGTCGTATAGCCTGTATTGAAACAAGCAAAGAGAAACAAAATTAATAGAATTACGATAAATGCATAAACAGAATGCAATCCTCATTATGATAGACACATGGCATGCATAATGAAGGAAAAGGTAGATGAATGAGTTTAGACACTGGCAAGCTTCATCACCTAAGCGGAAATGTTGATAAGGCTTTAGAAACTTTCTAAACAAAAATACAAATGAAAAGGCATAGATGATAGTGAACTATTAGATAGAATTGCCTCAAAGAGATGTAATCCCATAGAATGCAATGATTGCAAAAATGCACATAATAGATATATAGAAAAGGTTTTAGAAACTTTTAAGCAAAAGCAACTCTGGATTGACAGGGCACGCGAGTTATAAGGTAGAATTGTCTCAAAGAAATGTCGTCCCTTGGAATGCAATGATTGCAGGATATGTACAAAATGGATTTGTTAAAATGATTTTAAAAACTTTCAAGAAAATGCAATTAATAGGTTAAAAACCAGATCCATTACTTTGCCATCATTCTCACGGCCTGAGTGCGCAGCCCTAGAGGTTTGGTGAATGAGGGCTGTATATACTTTGATCACAATGAAAACCCTTATTACATTACACCTACAAAGATCATTTGTGTGCATGGTTGACCATCTTGCCCGCGCTGGCAATCCAGGAGACACCCTAAACTTTGTCATTGAGATACCTATTAAATCTGTGTTGGGTGTATCGATGTGTTTTCTTGGTGACTGTAGATCACATATGAATACAGGCCTAGGAGTATTTACAGCAACACCACTTTTTGGTTGAGGGACAATATTCTGAAGCTATTCATTTGGCAGCTGCAATGTCGATGTGCTTGGGAAAGCTAATGGACTGAAACCCAACATGAATAAATGTCGTATAGCTTGTATTGAAACAAGCAAAGAGAAACAAAATTAATAGAATAATGCCGCCATGTATACCAAAGTGTCTTCATCTCAGAAGGCTCACATATAATGATAAATATTTGCATCTTACCATATGCAACTGTCAAGATTTATACAATTTTATGAATATGATTTGTTATTATATACCCTATAAAAAGAGAGTACAGCTAATACAGACATCTTGGCATAGAGGATGCCTAAAGTTGGCGTCATTGCATTGGAATCAACAAAATACAATAGTCTTCCAATGTCTCTCTCCTCTTATGCCAAATGCTAAAACCATTCTCCTCTAAAAATGTCTGTTTTGGTTAACGGGGTGTCTTCTTTTTAAGATGGTACTCATTTTTGGAATGATGGAAATTGTAAGATGGTATTAATTATTATAATGATAGAAATTGTATATCATTTTTTTTTTTGGGGGGGGTGGGGGTGGGGTGGGTTTGATTCATTTTGATTTATAGGTGATCTATTTTGGTGTAAAAGGTAGTGAAATAACCTAAAACTTTAACTTGATTTAATCTTCATGTATTTCAAGAGTCTAAATTTAATCATCAAATTACTTGATTCTTATCCTAGGTCTAATCTATTGGCATAGAAATGGCCTGAATCATTTTCATGACACATATTCAACCTTAGAACTTACAAGTTTAAATTTAAATTTTAGGCTTTAACTGACTCCTCCCTACTAGTCATTGGGTTACAATTGTGTAATACTGAGTACAATTTCATAAATATGAGTCCATTTTTCTTTTCTTTTTTCTATTAATTTTTTAAAATTAATAAATTGATATTAGGTGCACTCTATATAGCTTTTGTGTATAACACAGTATTTTAATACTTGAAATATATAACTTTAGCAATTAAACTATTATGTAAACATCTATAAATATAAAAACCTATTCATCTTAATAGTGGCATTGAAGAAAATAATTTTGATTGATTATGATGTTTTATGTTTTCTTTTATTAATATTTTTAAATTAGGTATTTTTTAGTATTAAAATTTTCTTAATAATTTTTAGTGCCCAATTAAAAAATATTGGATGTGCAGGGGAAAAATATACTGTTTAATAATACCTTCCCATGGATCAAAATCAGTTAAGGATACTATACTAATAATAGAACAATATAATTAATTTCTTGTTCAAAATATTTATTGAATTTTTATATCTTTATATAGTTTGTAATATTTCTGAATTCTTATTCTAATTCATTGCCTGTCAAAATTTATTATGATTACATTATGATGGTTACTCTTTACGAAAACAAAAATACTTAGTTAACTGAATGAAATACCACGGGGAGCTATTTAAATTTTAAGCTACAAAGGAATAGTTAACTATAACATGCCATATCCGCTCTTACATGACAAAGGTTTTAAATAATAAAATATTTTTAATAAAATATTTTTAAATTCTTGCAAGTTATAACATTTAAAATCTGCATGTTGCCAAGAAGTGTCCTTTAATATCTTAGCTATCTTATTATATTCTTTTAATAATAGCAATTTCTTTCAATATTAAATGCTTTCAATTGTACCATATTTGTATTGTTTTTTTTGGATAGTAAAATAATAGCAAGAGTCTTTTAAAAACTTAGTATTCTTAGAAGGTTTCCTTGTAGATTCCAAGAAAGTTTGGCAGTTAGTATTTGCATAGGAAATTATAGGAATGGGTGGGTTGTCAAGTAACAATTTTTTTTTTAAATAAAAAAATATAGAGAATAAATATGAATACTATTTGGATCAATATGGTAAAATAGAATGGTTAAATTATTATTCTTAATTTCAATTATATATATATATATAGAGAGAGAGAGAGAGTAAGGAAAGATTAATAGTGGTAGGTTATTAAAATATAGATATTAGAATCTTTGGTTAAAAAAAAATTATTATAAGTTTAAATTCTTGCAAGTTATAACATTTAAAATCTGCATGTTGCCAAGAAGTGTCCTTTAACATCTTAGCTATCTTATTGTTTCATAGAGTGAAAGCTTATTATATTCTTTCCTTATGCGTATCCATTTAAACTTACCAAGGGAGAATTAGGTTGGCATTGTGTTCAAATTGTGCGCATTATTTATTTATAGATATTTTATTTTAATCATGTATTGTTTATTTAATTAACTTGCCAAGAAGTGTCCTTTAACATCTTAGCTATCTTATGTTTCTCAAAATATAAGATTGGCTCACATTAGTTAGACTTTTTGGAAAAGTCATTGATTCTAAAAGAAATTCAGCGTTCATTTATTGATATCATACAAGCTTTTCATAATTATCTAATTTAAGTGTAGTTTATGATATTTAGCTAATGCATTTACTATTACATTTGTTTTGAATACACTACTCAAATCTGCCCACATTAAGCATTTAATAACTAGTGTTGACATTCAATAAACACATCCATCTTCTTAATAGTTACACTTAATTTAAAATCCAATTTATTCACTTTCGTCTCCATATTTCTCTTTCAAATTGTGGTACTCGTGTCCGAATGTCCAATTTATGTAAAAGTCTATAGTGGAATTATTATTTAAATCATGATCACTAGGATAGAATATTTTTATTTATATTAATAGTGTTATTTTATTAAAATTATAAAATAATAATTATTAAATGAATTTATGAATTTTGAATGATAAGTTTCAAATATTCAAACTTATTAATCTACCCTTGTCTTTTAAATTTGTTTTTTGGTTTTTGATTTTTAATTAGATTGTTTAATTATTTATTGATTAATTAGATTATTTATTTATTCCAGCGAATAACATAAATGGATGCTACACAAAATGAATCGGAAATCTCAGTTACAAGCCCAATTATGTCAAACAAATCTATACGTTCAAATGGGGTTGTTGAAACACCCATAGAAAAATTATCAAAATCTATTACAGAACACTGCAACAAAATAATCGATGAAATTGAAGACACGAGCTTCCTTGTTGTAGCTTTTGAAGAAGAAGAAATCTTCCAAATGGAAGATATTGCAAAAAAATTTATGACAAAGCCAGAAAAGTCGCTGGATTTTCTACTTTTCTAAAAGAAATATATCGTGATGAACAATGCGAAGAAGGTCATTCTGATCACATCGTTGAAGAATTTAGATTGTATTTAAACAATATGCTATAGTTATGCCATGATTTTGGCTTCACATCATTGAAGAATTTATATTGTATTTAAACAATATGTTATAGTTATACTATAATTTTGATAAATGCTATGTATATTCCTCAAAAACTTTTTATGTTTGTTCTTTCTCAATTATCAAGCATGTATGTTTTTTTTGTGATACGTGTAAATTATCAATAATGTATGTTTTTCCTCATATATGAAAGGTATTTGATAGTTCTAGATTAAATTAAATGTATATGAAAGGGTATTTAACAATTCTAAATTAAATGTTTTTATTTTTTTTAATGGTATAAATCAAATAAACTCATTATACAAATAAATATATCTAATTATTTGTAATTATTAATAATATATCATTATTAAAAAAATTAGTTGCAAAAGCATTGAATTTAAAATGTTTGCAGCTAAATTCAAATGAATAGATAGATGAAAAACTAAATATTGACAATATTTTATCTGTTGCTGCAGACAGTGTTAAAGTATCCAATATAATTATAACAATATTTTTTCTGGTGAACCTCTAAGCTACAACAAAGTGGGTCTACTGTGAAGACAGGTAAATACTACTATTAATTATTTTTTTTCACTTTTATATAAACATTCATACACATGAACAAACTAATAGATTTTTGGCATCGATGCAACAACCAATGAGGAATTTGATAGCAGTGTTCATTTATTTGCCAAAAATGAAAATGTGCATAGCCATAACAAAAAAAAACTATTCTCATTGAAGCAGCCCATTGCACGTAGCATTGCAACAAAAGTGGGTAGTGTAAATGCACCACAAGTAGGTCAGAATGATGAACTTGATTTGGAGTTATTAATTGCTAAGGATGCAAGGGTCATGCTAACTTCTAATCTTTGGATAGAAGCAGGTCTTGTAAATGGATCTCTAGGGTATGTTCGAAAAATAATATACAAACCTGGAAGTGCACCACCAGAACCACCGACATATGTTATGGTTGAGTTTGATAATTACTTGGGAATACCATTTGAAGATCATTCTCCATGTACAGTTCCAATTACACCAATACAAAGGGGCCACACGATCCAAATACCATTAAGATTGGCATGGGCATTAACAATACACAAATCACAGGGTTTAACTCTTTCAAAAGCCACTATTGACATTGGGCAGAAAGAAAGAACAGGATTGACATTTGTGGCTATATCTCGTGTAAAATCATTACAAGGTCTCAGAATAATGCCACCATTTACATATGACCATTATGAAAAGATGAAAAAGGGAAAACAACTCTCAAAGAGAAAAGTTGAAGAACAAAGGCTACAATTATTAGAAGATCAAGTTATATAGAGCAGAGCAGAGTAGTAGAATAGCAGAGCATATAGAGAATAGTAGAGAAGAGTAGAACAAAGAATAGTATGGCATGCACTATTTCTATATTCTATAAAGGGTATTACACATTTGAAAAAAAATAATGAACTATCTTGTATAGTTGTAACACAATTTATACAGATGAATATATACATGGTGCTCTCTTTTTCTGGTCAATTTATGTTATAATGGTGTCTGAATATTTAATTTTGTGTTATAATGGTTTGCTGGTTTTAATTATTAAATCATATCTAATTGATCATGGTCACAATATTTATGTTATTCTCATAAAAAAAAATCTCAAATTTGCATGCCTCATACCTACTTTAATATCAAAGTTGAATGACTATTAAAACATTATTTATTTGTAATGTTATGTTCTCTAAATCTAATGAAGCAAGCCATGGAATGGTTTTACATTAAACTAAAAAAAACATGCATCTATGCACTTCACTAAACTAGACAATAAAATACTCTTAATTGTGCAATTATGCCTTAAAAAAATGCCACCAAATTATATCTTTATTTTTTATAACATCTATTTGGTTAACATTTAGTATCATATATGTGGTTTTGTAAAGTGAGTGGCAATGTATATATTTTGGTATAGTAAAAATGAGTAAACTAATAATTTTTTGATGCAGGTGAGCAAGATGTCACATAATGCAGATACATGGGTGTCAACTTGGTTGTCCAACTATCATTGGTATCTTCCATGGAATGTCATCCTTCGTATAGAGGAATTGAGTGTTCGTTATTGGTTGAGGGACAAGATGGTTAAGCGAATTAATGCAAATGGGCCAATAACCATTGGAAGAAAATTTCAAAATTATGCTGAGTACTTTAACTTTCTGTATGAATCCAAGGTGACAATGAGCTTGGATGTAAAATTTTATAATCTACAAATAGAGATTCGAGATTTTCATGACTGGTCAGTTGCTCTATACCATGAGATTCGAGATCTCTACCTTTCTGGATGTATTTGGATGGTCACTATTAGGCCAACAGTGATCATCAACAAGCACACTCTTTCTAATGAGCTTGGTATGAAATTCATGAGATTCCTTAAGGGACGATCACGAATTAGTTTTCACATGGGCCCAGTTGAAGAGTGGTTGCTTGTTGTTTTAAAGTTCAAGTACTCCATCAGATTCGAGGTGCATCAGGTCATTCCATCATTCAGGTTGTTACATGCACACTATGGTATACCTACCTTGTATGCTGTGAAGTCTAACATGACTATCAAAGTTCGACGTAGTGAAGAGTTGTTACCACTGCATAAATGGCTCACTACATGATGGAGTTTAAAAACTATTTTGTTATGGCATAAAATATATATGAAATATTTTTGACAAATTTTCATAGACTATTTACACATTGTATCCAATTCAATCATGAAAGGTTTCATGTTAAATGTTGTTCTAATGGTGCTAATGGGTATGATTAGCATTTTCTGATTTCTATCACACATTATTGTCATCAATTTTATGAATTAAATATGTATTGAAACTTTAAAAAAATTAGACTAATTGTGATTAAGGTTTAAAATAATAACTTATATTAGATATTGTATTCTTAAATTTCAATTTTAAAAATTCTAGCCTATTTATGTTAGATTTTATAACGGTCAAGTAAAATTTTTAATGATGAAAGAATCTACTCAAACTTGCCCTTTAAATACTAAGACATATTTTTCACAAATATATTTTAGAATATAACAAATATAACTTATAATATAACTTAAATAATAATATCACAAATAGTTCTAACATGACTATCAAAGTTCGACGTAGTGAAGAGTTGTTACCACTACATAAATGGCTCACTACATGATGGAGTTTAAAAACTATTTTGTTATGGCATAAAATATATATGAAATATTTTTGACAAATTTTTATAGACTATTTACACATTGTATCCAATTCAATCATGAAAGGTTTCATGTTAAATGTTGTTCTAATGGTGCTAATGGGTAT
This sequence comes from Cunninghamia lanceolata, assembly GCA_027924645.1. Lineage (NCBI taxonomy): Eukaryota > Viridiplantae > Streptophyta > Pinopsida > Cupressales > Cupressaceae > Cunninghamia > Cunninghamia lanceolata. Next base: position 7,276,704 of record BSBN01000396.1, on the reverse strand, counting down.
GATTAGCATTTTCTAATTTCTATCACACATTATTGTCATCAATTTTATGAATTAAATATGTATTGAAACTTTAAAAAAATTTCTTTTATTGTGATTAAGGTTTAAAATAATAAAGTTTATATTAGATATTGTATTCTTAAATTTCAATTTTAAAAATTCTAGCCTATTTATGTTAGATTTTATAACGGTCAAGTAAAATTTTTAATGACGAAAGAATCTACTCAAACTTGCCCTTTAAATACTAAGACATATTTTTCACAAATATATTTTAGAATATAACAAATATAACTTAAATAATAATATCACAAATAGTTCTAACATGACTATCAAAGTTCGACGTAGTGAAGAGTTGTTACCACTGCATAAATGGCTCACTACATGATGGAGTTTAAAAACTATTTTGTTATGGCATAAAATATATATGAAATATTTTTGACAAATTTTTATAGACTATTTACACATTGTATCCAATTCAATCATGAAAGGTTTCATGTTAAATGTTGTTCTAATGGTGCTAATGGGTATGATTAGCATTTTCTAATTTCTATCACACATTATTGTCATCAATTTTATGAATTAAATATGTATTGAAACTTTAAAAAAATTTCTTTTATTGTGATTAAGGTTTAAAATAATAAAGTTTATATTAGATATTGTATTCTTAAATTTCAATTTTAAAAATTCTAGCCTATTTATGTTCGATTTTATAACGGTCAAGTAAAATTTTTAATGACGAAAGAATCTACTCAAACTTGCCCTTTAAATACTAAGACATATTTTTCACAAATATATTTTACAATATAACAAATATAACTTATAATATAACTTAAATAATAATATCACAAATAGTTCTAACATGACTATCAAAGTTCGACGTAGTGAAGAGTTGTTACCACTGCATAAATGGCTCACTACATGATGGAGTTTAAAAACTATTTTGTTATGGCATAAAATATATATGAAATATTTTTGACAAATTTTTATAGACTATTTACACATTGTATCCAATTCAATCATGAAAGGTTTCATGTTAAATGTTGTTCTAATGGTGCTAATGGGTATGATTAGCATTTTCTAATTTCTATCACACATTATTGTCATCAATTTTATGAATTAAATATGTATTGAAACTTTAAAAAAATTTCTTTTATTGTGATTAAGGTTTAAAATAATAAAGTTTATATTAGATATTGTATTCTTAAATTTCAATTTTAAAAATTCTAGCCTATTTATGTTCGATTTTATAACGGTCAAGTAAAATTTTTAATGACGAAAGAATCTACTCAAACTTGCCCTTTAAATACTAAGACATATTTTTCACAAATATATTTTACAATATAACAAATATAACTTATAATATAACTTAAATAATAATATCACAAATAGTTCTATAAAAGGTTACAAATATAAATATGATAAGAAATAATATATTTTTAAAAGGTTAGAAATATAATATTATTGCATTATATAACTTATAGGGAACTTATATTTATACTATTATATTTATATTATTACATTTTAAAATATTATTACAATCATGTCATCAATCAGGGGTTTAAGGTTTAAAAGAAATACTGTAGGGTTTAACGGTTTAAATAATTAGGGTTAAGGTTTAAATATATTTAGGGTATAAAATAATTTGGATTAGAGTTTAAAATAATTAAGGTTTATAATAATCTATCTAATATAAATATAATATTATTATATTTAATAATGCAATAGGAAATTAATTATACATTAATTATATAATATTAGGATTATGGTTTTTATTTAATTAGGGTTATGGTTATGTTCATAGAAATATATGCTAAATGTAATGCTAGCACAACTCAAGTCATAAATAAAGTCATAGAATTAGGGTTAGATATATAATTATGATTACAATAATTCTAATTCTATCCCTAACTCTAACTTTATTATTTTAACCCTAACCCCAACCTTAACTCTAACCTTAAACCTAATTCTAACCCCAACCTTAATTCTAGCTCTAACACTAATTCTAACCTCAACCCTAATTCTAAGCTTAAACTTATATAATTCTAACCCTAATTCTCTCCCTAACTAGAATACTAAGCCTAGCCCTAATTCCAAACACTAATTCAAGTCATAATTATAATTGCAATCATAACCATCACCTGTATCCTAACACTAATGTAAACCCTAACCCTAATTTTAAATCTAACCCTTTGTACCTCTCAAAGATGCATATAATTAAATATATCCTCATAACATTAACCCTAGATATATTGTATTCAACTTATATAATTTAGTTAAGTATAGGCATACCACTTAACAATTAAAAAATTATTGAAAATATTTTTTAAATTTAGATATATTTTTTTGTATTTTTTAAGTAGATATTATATAATTTACATAATTATAAAAAATAAAAGAAATTTATTGATAAATAATTTGGATTAGAGTTTAAAATAATTATGGTTTATAATAATTCTATAAACCATAATTATATTATCATTATATTTAATAATGTAGTACAAAATTAATTATACATTAAGTATATTAATGTCTTATTATATGATATAATTATACATTAATTTAATTAATGTTTGTTTATAATAATGTAATAATAATAATAGTTTAATTAGGGTCAAAGATTATTAATATTATTATAATTAGTCTTTAATTAATTATATTAAATATAATATTAATTTTATATTTAATTAGAAAAATACTAATCCTAATATTATTATATTAAGGTAAATTTTAGGGTTAGGGTTAGTTTTATGGTTATGATTATGCTTGCGCTCCGAATGCCACTAGCATATTTATATTAAATATAATATATCTAAAGTACGCCGAGAGATATCCTTCTCGAGGCGCCTATTTTTTTAATCACTAATCCTAACATTAGGCACCTCGAGAAGGATATCTCTCGGCGTACTTTAGATATATTATATTTAATATAAATATGCTAGTTTATTCTTAGAAGAAAATTAATGAAAAATGTGGTAATGTACCATGAAAACCATGAAATTTATGCTTAGAAGAAAATTCATTGTTACAAAATAAAAATTTCATGCATTCACATTCAAGCTTGACTAACTTAAATAACTATGAAAAATACATGTGCAAAAAAAACAAATCCTTTCTAAAGAAAGATTTCTATGCATAAAAGCATGAGTGGCACTTCCACATGCAATTCTCCATGGTGTGCATGTGGCATATGACCTTCGACCCCACCTGACGAATACATCTAGTAGACTAACTTCACATACCAACACAAAAAGTGCAAACAAGAGAATTTTCCTTTATGACAATAAAATTACAACCCACCTTCTCAGTAAACTATAGCATACCTATATTTAAAAAATATATCTAAAGTATGTTCAGAGATATCCTTCTCGAGGTGCCTATTCTACCTATATCTAAAGTACATAGGTGAGTTAATATTTGAATGTTGGTGTATTACTCCCATAACGATTTGCATTGTAACTGTATTGTAAGCCTTTGTTGATTTGATGATACATTGTGCAAGTTTTGGAGTATGAGGTTTTTCTCCCAAATAGATTTTCCCCATGTAAATCATTGGGTTGTGGTTTATTGTCTATTACTAATTTCTATTTGTTTGTCTATATTTTGTGGTGCAAGAGGTACTCCCTCTCACTATAAACTCAACAACAAAGAGATTGTAACACAATGGAAACAAAAGATCCTTCAAACATTTTATTGGAATATCATATGCAAATGGCATACAACAAATTTGTAACACACTATACAATCTTGGCCTCTCTCACATGCACATAAACCTTTTGCTTCTTCCTTTGGGGAATCCTATCTCCTTGGCAACCTGCACAGTATATATCTTCCTTCTATGGCAACGAACCCATGGCCATATCTCCATCTTCATTCCTAGGCAGCGAACACTCTAAGCTCTATGGCCCTCTCTTAGGTCGACCTCTTCACATTGTAAGATATTCCATGTGCTCTCTATTCCATTGGGGTTGAACCCCCTGTCAACACTATCTTTTTCTTTGCTATACAGTCGTGCCTTTTACCATCGATGGTTTGGTCCTTATAAATCTCCACACTTTGATTTTCAAAAGAAAATTTGAATTGATGGGGCAGGAAAATTAGGTGACGCCTTCCTATTTGGCATGCTATCAAATTGTTTCAACTTCCCTAAGCTATGGTTTATCTCTATTAGAAATGAAAGTGCAAACCACACTACAAAAATCTGATTCAAACATTATTAATATTGTCTAAATAATGTAGAATCAATGGATATTGCAACTGAAATAAAACTCATTATACAAAAATAACATGCATTAAGAATTGAACACATAACACAATATGCAACGTGGAGAAAACACTTTTGAGTAAAAAACTCCACCAAGAAAAGAGGCTTCAAGTTGTATTATTTTTAAATATGAGATTATAATACATGCACTTCCTCTTCTTCTTCAGTTTTCAATCCAGTGGCACCTATTAATCTCAACTATGCTAAAAACGTAGTACAAATATCCTTATAAAAGGGGGTATCCTTCTAGGACAAGAAAACTGACATAATACCAATCGACAGATCTGTAACCTAATGATGAATGGTCTAAATTTACAATGATAAAATATAAATAAAATGTGGTTTCGGGGGCTCTGCCCCTGAATCCCTATCGGGGCACACGACCCCCAAACCCCCTACTAGGGAGATGAGCCCCCAGACCCCTCGCAGGGGGAACCCCCTTGCGACTCCCCATCGTAGACAAATTAGCATCAGGTACTGGATATAAAAATGTGGCTAAAACACGATCACTGATGGTGAAACCTTTCATCCCTTATGGGTGATTTACAAACAATAATAGGAATAATAAATTACATAGTATTTACAAGGTTGATGGCACCTTAATCCTAACAATCTTGTGAAATGCATTTTATTTGACTTAATTAATGTAGGGAACAAAAATCAAATCTTATCACTTAGGCCATGTGGTTCAATAGGTTGGACAAATACAGTTGGACCAGCAAAAGCACTTTTCTTCATAAGTTGCCTCTTAAACCTGCATGGGTTCTTGTGAGACCAAACTGACCTCCCCCCTTAATACAAAGTAAACTTTTGTATTCTTTTGGAAACCATTTCATGGAGGCATTGATCTTAGTTTTCTCTAGATTATAGAGTCATTGTATGAGGTAGAATAGTCATTTGAACCGTAGCCTTGCGGTGCTACATCCTTTACTAGGACAATCCTAGCCCTTTCGACGTATAATGCCTTGTTGCAAGATACTACTCATGTATCTTCGGCAAGGTAGATATTGTACACTTCTTCATAACATCTTTATAGAAGTTAGACCTCAGAAAGATCTTTACCAGGACCAAAACAAATGTCTAACTGAATCTATAATATGATCCAAGAGCATTATATGTCTTGTGATCTAGATCTGCATATAGAGAATCAAATGGGAATATTAACCTTTCAGCAAGGATACGAGCTTACACCAATTACTAGAATTTTCACTCCTGCTGAGTCAAACTTTGGTTTCATAGCTTTCAAATTTGAAGTCAACCCTGAACAACATGGGCACTCGAAAAGTCAGAGGAATACCACCATAGAAATTCTCGGATGTTGTATTTTCTTTTGATGGACCTTTAATTTCTATCTTTTGTTTTCAAATACCATTTTCTAAAATAATATTTAGGAAATATAGAAAATCTTCAGCGATGTTCAAATTGACACAAATACATGCATAAATTCATGACTTTCCTTTTTATGTTGATTCATCCATTTTCCAAAAATAACAATCTCCAATTTCCTTTAGGATTTCAACTGTCTAGTATTCTGTAGGCAAATTGTACAACTTAATCCACCATGACACTATTGTTACTATATGGTTGATTGGATCAAAGTTTGGTGCTCGATCTTTGATGTAGAAACCCTCTCTGTCCATTATCCAGGGGCCCTTATTCAAAATATCTGATTTAATTTCCTTGGTCTCAGAAATAACCAAGAAAAACCCTTTGGGCAGATTCCTCAATATCACTGATTGTCCCCAATTCACTTTGCACCAGGACTTGATCCTATCCCACACCAGCCATAGATTTGCCCATTTAATGAAGAAGGATTTCTCTCTTAAATCATTTACTGATTCTTCTAAAAATGTCTTATTTCTTATCTCGAGTGATTTTCCTTCGACCCTAGATTTCACTGGGATTCTAGTTTCCCTAGTGGCAAAATCTGGAATATCTATCACCTTTTCCCCCACATCCTTCACTTCTGCCCTATTTGATTTCTCTTGCCATTTCTAGGTGTGAAGATGCTCAAAAGAATTTAAATCCATATGTGCATCCATCCCTTGAGAGTTTACATCCTTGTTAAAATTCAACAAAGTTCTTCTCCATCCATTCCTAAAACCATTATATTTTCCAAATTTACTATCCTTTCTGAAAACATCATAGTTCTGATCCAATCGTCTCCTCCCTTTGAGGTTTTGCCCTTTTACCATATCTAACCATGGTAAAAAATATTTTTGCTCTTTGAACAAAATCTCCTATGCTCTCGGATTGCGAGCCATATTTGAGATATCCAATTGGACATATTCTTTTTTATGTGTAGTTTTATTTATTAAACTTAATAATCTCTCTATTTTTTTATAGTTATCAATATAATCTTTTATTTTTGTATTTTCTTCTACTTTAATTTTAGAGGTTTAAATATATTCATCATCAATTATAATTTATAAAAGAAAAAAATATAAATATGCTATACCAGGTGATCAAATAAACAAGGCACCATTGACAGATTTCTAGCTAGTGGGATGAGTTATAATGGCACAAGCTTTTGAGTTTTAGTTTTGAAACAATGAGCAAGGTTAGATGAAAGGTGCCTAAAATTTTAATTAATATTTATTCCAGGAATATGTTGTAAGGTTGCAATATTAAAAATCAAATGTGAATGAGGAATATGTTGTAAGGTTGCAATATTAAAAATCAAATGTGAATGATGAAGCATTTTCTCCATTGATTTTAGGCAATCCGATGACCCATGAAAATTATTAAGGTTTGTAATGTCCACAAATATGATAATTTATTGTTTTTTTTGGATGTGAAGGGAATAAATCAGCTTTAGAAGGAGATTAAACTTGGTGTATTGATCTTGGAAGATCAACGACTTGTGGGGTTTTAAATATTTGCAAAAGGTAAAAGGTAAAGGGAACCTGGCCATTAGTGGAGCCAACGAATAACTACAAAAGTATTAAAACTAGCATGTTTATATTTTAAAAAATATATCTAAAATACACTCAAAGATATCCTTCTCAAAGTATCCATTTTTAATCAATTTACCACATATAAGTGGAATAAGCACCTCAAAAATGATATCTCTTATCATATTTTAGATATTCTTTTTAAAATATGAACATGCTAATTTATATAATAAAAAGATAATTTATTGTTTATTTTATTAATATTTTAAATTAATTTATTATTATTTCTTCGTAATTGACTGTCACTCTGACAACAATGATTGATTATAATATTTCGGCACTGCATAATCTAGAAGTGTGAATATCATTACCATAACAAAGTATTATTATAATTATTATAATCACACTCCAAGCAGTTTCAAGATATTATAACCAATATAGAAAGCATTTATTTAAGTGAAAGGAAAGGGACCCACTAGTGTGACTAGGTTTTCTTATTAGTCTTAGCCATGGTAGGATACCATACATCAATAAAGTGTTTGAGCATAATAATTGTACAATATAATTAATTATAAGTTTCTATTATTTATTATTTATTATTGGAGAGGCTCATACAATGACAACAAAGGGTGGAGTGTAATGGTCCGAACCTATTAACAAAACCTCTTACCTTTTACCTTAAATTTGACATCCATTTACACCTTAAAATATTAATACTTAAATATCTTAAATACATCTATTTAAAAATACAAAAATATAACTTTGAGTTATTTTATTGTTTTAGAGCTATTTAAAAAATATTTCATCTTATTTGCACTTTTTATTTGACTTTAGATTTATTTTATTTACCACATACCTATAAATTCTAATTTATTTAAGAGTTATTTTATTTTACTTTAAAACTATTTTATTTACTACATAAGTATGTACATATAAATTTTAATTTATTTCAAAATTAATTTATTTTTCTTTATTATTTTTCTTTTAAATATATGTTGACTATGTTTTGGTTTTACTTTTTATTTTATTTCCACTTAAATTTAAAACTTTACTTACTATATATAAATCATATGTACTTTATTTTTATAAATTTTGAAAAGACTAATTTATGCATATTTAATCATATAATTATTTTAAAAATATTATGTACTCCTATATTGAAATTGCTATTGAGAATAAACAGACACATGGAGATGATATATGTTTGTGTCTTTTAGATAGATGTATTTAAGATACCATGTCAGTATATGTCGAGAGGCATTCTACAATGGCAACAAGGGGTGGAGTGTAATGGCATGAGCATGTTAATAAAAATTCTTATCTTTTACCTTAAATTTGACAGCTATTTAATGTCAAAATATGAATTTTTAATAACATATTATAAATCCAAAATAAGTAGCAAGTAAAAACAAAGATATAGTGTCATTAATAAAGAACTCATTTTGTGGGAGGTAGGGAGGGAGCCTTGCCACACCATCACGGGTGGCAAGGCCGAGGCATTCATTGCAGGAAGTCGACCCACGGCGGCACGAGTCGATGGGAGATAGTGCTAATGACTCCTCAGTGTCTACATACTTCGCAGGGTAATCATTAAGTTGAGCACCTTCGAGATCCTTCGAAGATAGGCTATGTGGTGGTTATTTAGGAAGGAGGTTTTCAGTGTTATGCAAATCTTTTCACAGTTGTTTGCAAATGCCATCCCACTTCATCACAATTATCTCAGTCTATGCCATTCGCTACGAAGGGATGGACACCCCCATTCGACTGGTCAACACCAAGAGGTAGATGGCTTTCTTGGGAGGTATTACTAATCTATGTTTGCAGAGGATGTTGAGACGGTCGGAAGGGCTTCTGGTGGACGTAGTGAAACTGATTCTAGGAAGGGCTTTCTTGGAGAATGATGAGAGATATCGAGTTGACACAGATATCTCCTTGCGGGTCCTGGCAATGCTGATGGAACTGGAAGTGGCAAAGGCAGAGACGGAAACAATCATGAGAAGCATTTTCTATCCTGAGCACCTAGGAGATTTGAGGAAGACTCTACAGGTTGCCAGACTGGGTGTCGGCATTCCTCGCCCTAAGGAGTGGAAACTACTAGAGGATCCTGGGGTAGTGATCAAAATGTATCCGTTCATCCTGGATGCCAAAGGATTTGATCTGATCGTGCTTAAAGACCAAGCTTTGACAACGGTGGAATTTGTCAGAAGGTTGCTAGGGTTGGTGGAGACCGAGGATTTCTAGTGGATGGAAGATTTCAGGAGGAAGATGGAAGAGTATGCCAGTTAAGTTTGACAGTGTATAGTTTAGTATGGCTTCCTTTTGTTTATTAGAAGCTGCTAGTTTGTATGGTCATATCTAGGATATAGTATATGTTTTCAGTATAGTATGGTATCTATAGCTCCGACCCTGCGTGGTCTCTTGGTTAAGGATTATAGGCTAGAATGGGAATGGTCTGAACTTTTTTTTGCCAGCCATGGAAGGGCTGAGGACTGTAACTCTTTTTAAAACAATATAATAATATTCCTAATTACGAATCAAAAAAAAAAAAGAACTCATTTTCAAAGTGTAACAAGAAAGTAAAAAAATAAAAATCAAGAAAAATGTTAAAAAATCAAATATTATTTTGTATATATTAAATGATTCTATAGTGTTAGAAATATTTTATATTTAAAGCAACCAAAAAATTTATATGAAGTTTTTAAGTTTCAACCTTAATTAATTCATAAATAATTAAAATGTAGAAGTGTAGTATCAATAGAAAGTTTATGGGTTACAAAAGAAATTATTTTGATCTCTTAATTTGAGATATTTTTTATTTATATTTTGATTTATTAATATGAGATAGTTTTTTATTTGTTAATTATAGTTGAAAAGTTGATGGACATAGGGTTGAGTGAAGATATAGACCTTAAATAATTAAACAATTAACCATACCAAAAATATAGAAGAACAAACACAAATAAAATTTTATAATTAAACTATAATTTTAGCATATCACATTCAATACAAATAAACAAAACAATGTAGATACAATAAAATTTATGTGTCCATGAATATACTTAATAAAATAGTTCTAATATAAAATAAAATAATTTCAAATTGATATCTCTAGATAGATAGATTTTTTTAAGATATCTGTTATAGTAATTATTTTTATAAAATTAAGTGTTCAAGAAAGTTGTATCATATTATTTTGTGGTGATCCTAATTAAATTTACTACTCATGTAATTCAAGCTAAAATCATAAATATGAATGTGCTATATATTTTTTTTCATCTCTTTCAATTAATAAGATTGAGAACCCATGTTGTCGTGTGTCTTTAACTAGCATATTTATATTTAAAAAAATATATCTAAAATATGTCCAGATATATTCAAGTGGCCTATTACACATATATCGCTTCACATATTTTAGATATATTTTTTTAAATATATATTTTCCCTAATTATAACCAAACCCACTATAACCCTAATTCTATCCCTAAACCTAACCCTAACCCCAATTCTATCCCTAATCCTAATTCTAACCCTAACACTAACCCTAACTGTAATCCTAATTTTAACCCTAACCCTAACCCTTATTCTAACCCTAACCGTAACTAAAATTCTAACCCTTACCCTAATTTTTACCCTCATCACAATTCTATCCCAAACCTTAATTCTAACTCTAATTAGGTAACAATTTATTATAAATATTTTTCTTAGTTGTAACCCTAATTCTAATTGTAATCCTCTCTATCTCTCTCCCCTATCTATATCTCTAATGCTTTCTCCCTCCATTTCTATGTCTTTGTCTCTCTCTTCACAATTTTATCTCTAACCCTAATTCTATCATTAATCATAATTATATCCCTGATCATAACCCTAATCTTAAGCTTAATGATTTTTTGGTTATATATATTTACACTAATTATCTCTCTAGATATTAGTCACTACACAACACTTATTTTATGTAAAATTATATAATTTTTTTAAATAAAGTGCAGAATGCCCATACTAAATAAATTAAAGTCCCAAGTCGGAGAGTACAAAGAGGGGGCCAGGGCAGGCAAGAAAGGCACAACGACCATCAAAACAACCATGCGGACTTACAAGGGGACAACCATTAAAGCAATAGTTTGAAAAAGTGGTGGATAAGGACAAATTCAAAAGACTCTAGTTAATGGAAAAAATGCCAAAAAAATATACCACAGGAACAACCATATGGTACTCTCAAAGAGGCTAACTACCGGCCCAATAGTCACACAAGCTTTTTAATGTAAAACATTAACAAGCCACCCCAACAACATCTGCCAACTGACATAGCAGGAATTACTGACAAGATCAGCAAAGGATCTGCCCATTGGGGTCAGAAAAGGACTTGAGTATGTCACTAAAGTGATCGTCTAGGGATTGGCATACGCATGAAGCCATAAATGCTAAGATTTGAAAATCTCCACTATGAAGACCTCAATCACAACAACTACCAGCACCAACACCTAACCCTCAACTACCACCAAAACCACCACCAAGGTTGTGCTTTGCATACTGAGACTGCCATTGGGTGCAATTGTCGCTTAGTCCAGGGCACCAATATCTATCCGGCATGCTGAATGAACTTTTTTCCAAATTAATTATTAATTTGTTAAATATAGTAGACAATACTTTTAAATTCCAATTAATAATCAATTTGATAAAAAAAATTATATGAGTATGTTGCATGCTTGAACTGCTTGACGCCCTCAAGTTCAAACCCTGTAGGGGGTAGGGTATGTATGTATCATATTTGAAGCACAGTTAGGTGCCTCCTGCATTCTGGAGTATGAGGTAGTCCCATATGTTATAAGCCACTTGTAGAGCCAAAAACAGGCTGCCCAACATCGTGAACTATAAAAAGATCCATTTCCATTTCCATTTCAACATAGGTGCAAATTAACGAAGGCACCAACCTAATGAATATTGAAATGGCGGAAATATTCCTCAAGGAAAATTAGAAAAAGTAGGGATTTAGTGAAAATTCTGAACAAGTGGAGAAATAGTTGCGCTATATTAGTATTCAACTAATTATTGTTTTCTTAATGCCATATAAATAATGCAGATGTTGTTATCCTATCATCGATCTTTTAAATCTGCACTTCGAAATGTAAGAATGGAAAATATTAACATACTTGTGTTAAAATAATCTGAGGATTTATGATTCTGCTGGTATCTTCCCTCATTTATGATTCTGCTTTTCGGAGCCCCACTTGGTATCACCCTCCTCTTGGCATTGAGTGTTAGGAATTATTAAGATTGTCTAGAATGTTTCTAGAAGTCTTCCAAAGAACATTCCAGGAAGAAGCTTCCAGTTGTTCTAGAAAAGACCTTTCTAAGAGAAACTTCCAGCTGTTCTAGAAAAGAACATTCTAGGAATTTAGAATCATCTAGAATGCCAAAAGCTTCCAGGCCTCAAAGCTTATGTAGCTATATATATGTGTTTAGAGAGAGCTGTCGGATAAGCATTTTGGATGTAATGCAAGTTAGATGAATAAATATTTCTGAGTTTATTCAACTCTGTTTGCCCTGTTTTCTCTCTGTTTTGTTGTTGCTGTTCTGTTTTCATTATCTTGGGACTATTTTTACATGGTATCAGAGCCTGGTTCAGGTAGATTTTTTTTTCCAAGTTCAGCTAGAGATTCAGTTAGAGGCTCAGTTGGAAATATAATGCTGAAGTGATTTGTTTGCAGGGCATATATATATTGTTGGAAGTGATTTGTCTACAGGGCTCTTTATTTTTGGCTAACATGGGATCTACAAATGAAGTGTTGCCAATATTTGATGGAAGAGGTTTTGTAGATTGGAAGATTGCAGTCAAGAATGCTCTGAGAGAAAAGGCTCTATGGAGGATAGTGAATAAAGAAATTGGAGAACCCCAAAGTGAAAAAGAAAAGGAGCTATGGAAATGCAAGCTGGAACAAGCTAGAGGTATTATTGGTAAAACTTTAAGCCCCAATCTCAATAGAAGATTTGTTGATACTGATAATCCAATAGAGCTATGGGAGAGTTTAGAAAAAGATTATAAAGATGCGGATATTGCTAGCATGTTTAGCATAGAAGAAAGATTGGTGAATTTAGATCCTTCTGATTTTAAAAAAATGTCTGATTACTTTAATGAAGTTACATTTTTAAATGCTCAGCTGAAGAAAATAGGTGCTGAATATGCCAAAAAAGATTTTCAGTTGATTGCAATGGTTGAAAGTAAGCTTCCTGATGCAGAGGCATCCACACTATAACATTCGCATATAGCATGAATGTCTGCAGACCAACCTCATCATCATCATCTTCGCCATCATCATCATATTCCCTAGAACTACCAACATCATCATATTTCGGCTTTACTCTGTCAGCATCATGTTTCTTAAAACCAACAGCATCATCATATTGCGGACACTCGCAATCATCCTCCTGCCGACTACTGTTCACCTCCGCCTTCCTTCTAACATCATCATCATGATGTTCAGCGGGCGAACACATCCTCCGGTTGCACTGTTCATCGAGCGCCGGACTCCAGCGTCTTCATCATGATCTCCGACACTACCTTCGTCAGCAGGATATTCAACATCCGGTTGTCCCAAATATCCTGATGACGTTCACCTTCAGCAGCTTACCTTCGATGCTCCGCTATCCGACGACACAAGCAACAGCATCATGATATAAATTATCTGGTTCTCTTCGAAACCTCCTGATGATGATGTTAACACTACTTCCTGCTACGGACTTCCGCCGATACCTTAGCACCTTACGACGGCAGGATAAACTCGCACAGGGGGAATATCTCAATATCCTGATGACGATGACGTCATATCCTGATGACGATGACGTCACCCGATATCCTGATGACCTTCTCAACACTTAGTCAAAAATTCAAACTTTCTCTCCCGCATCTACTCGCGATATGCGGATGTTTGGCCCTCCCAATATGATGATCCTGATGCCGATACGCTCCTCGGCTCCTCCTGCTGATGATCACCCCGACGAACCCGCACTTCATGCGCTCAACTGCATCATGTTCATCTTCACTTATCCGGATGATGATGCCTAACCCGACTGCAGGATATTTGCAGAAATATCCTGATGATGCCGTCTTCACGAACTTCTGCACTTAGCGAAATCTCCCTTCGCCGATCCACCAGGGATGACCCGATCCAACTCAGGGTGATCTTCCAACTCAGTCAGCTTGTCAACTCGACCTAGCACATGAGGATGCTAGGGTCTTCAACATCTCTTGACCGCGATCCTGCACACCTGCATGCAAACAGAAAACAACCTACAATCTAACCTACTGTACATTGCCATTCCACCGATCAGATGAGTCAACCGGTGGAATGGATCAGTATATCCATGAAAACCTCTCAAACCAGCAATCGATCAAGCAATGGAATGCAACAGAGGATGAACACAAGCAGGAATACTTTATTCGATTTTCAAAAGATGCAACTACAATATGATGTTCCTCTCGCTCTGTCTCACTCTCGCAAAGTCTGATCGATGATATCTGTCTGTCTCAACCGATCTCATGCTTATAAAGATTTCCCTATGAGTACTACTGACCCAACTCCAAGCGGCTAGGAACTCTCCAAGCGGCTAGGAACTCTCCAAGCGGCTGGGAGATCCCACCGAACATACATCATGACAGCTGTTATAACTAACTAGCTAAAAATAGCAAAAGCCCGGTCAGCATGATCTTATCATGATCAGCATGACCTTATTACATGCAATTGGTCTAACAGACCTTCTTGGAAACACAAACATGACCTAAACTACTAACTGCCTCATCCAGACCAGCTGTTAGGTAGGTGCTCCTGCACCATACTCCCCAAAAGAAAAGAACTCATGTCCCATGAGTTTAGCATGTGGAAGTCCTCCACCTCTACACCTTGCTTTGTCAATAGTCTGACCTGCTCCAGCTTTATCTGCTGCTGTCTCTGGGCTTCTCCAAGACTGCTGAACTTAACTTGCTTTCTGGCAAGTAAATCATCATGCCTGTTGATGTAGGCCTTTTTCTCACATACCTTGTGTTTGTCAGGTTGCCTAACCAGAACCTCTGGCGGAACTACCTCTTGAACTTCTGAAGTGTTCAAGTCTATCTTCCTTTCAACTCTTATAGGACAAACAATAGTCCCAACTATGACAACTTCCTTGTCATTCTTCTGAACTGGTGGCTGTTTGCACCCCTGTTTCTGAACCTGCTGCTGACCTCTGTCAGTCACAACTGAAACTTTCTTCAGCTGGTTGTCTGTAACAACTCCTTTCTCTGCAGTGTCCTGAACTGCCTTCATGCCTGTTCCTCTAGGCATCTGCACATACTCCTTCTTTCCCATTAAAATGATTTGAGCTGCCTTCTGTACTGCAGCTTTTGCCTGCAATGGCATCAACTTGATAATCTTCCCATCCTTCTTGATGGTGTAGGTATTAGCATACCCATCATACAGTACCCTTCTGTCAAATTGCCATAATCTACCTAGCAGTAGGTGACAACATTCCATAGGCAATATGTCACACAAAATTCTATCATGATATGGTCCAATCTGGAAATCCACATATGCCTGTTCAGAGACAAAAAGTGATTGCCTATCACTCACCCAAGATGCCTTGTAAGGGTGTGGATGTGGAATCCTTTCCAGCTTCAGTTTATCCACCATTTCCTGAGATACCATGTTGTCTGTTGAACCAGTATCAATGACAACCTTACATACCTTACCTTTGCTCTTACATGTGGTTTTGAAAAGAGCTCTTCTTTGCATCAGATCCTTTGATGCCTGCAAACTAATTCTCCTTAACATCAGTGATTCTCCACTCTCTGGATATCCAAAATTCTCAGGACCTTTGTTTGAACTCTGTGCACTTTCTTCTTCCTTCTCTTCTTGCACAAGTTGTACTCTCTTGTCACTTGTTCTATCATTTCTGGATGATGAACCTTTGTTTTCTGGACATTTGAAAGATGGATGACCAAACTCTCCACAGGTGTAACACTTTCCTGAAAATGTAGTAGAACCTCTACCACCTCCAAATCTTCCTCTATTACCTTTCCATCCACCTCTGAAATCAGACTGTCCTTGTCCTTTACCAGTGTCTTCTTGAACCTCATTGGTTTGCTTTTGTGCAGGGGCTGCTCCTCTTCCCCTATTGTTTCCTCTTCCTCTCATGGACTTATCATGTCCTCTATTCAGCTTTTCTTCAATCCTGATTGCCATTTGATAACAATCTTCCACATTCTTAGGGTTAGCTAACACTAACTCATCCTGTATGTTAAACCTCAAACCAGCCAAATACCTAGCCACCTTTTCTACCTCATTCTCATGATGACCAGATCTCATACTCAACAGATAAAATTCCTCAGTATATGATTTCACATCCCTGTCTTTCTGCTTTAAAAATTGCAGCTTCTTAAACATCTGGATTTCATAATCCCTTGGCAAGAATTTCCCCTTGATCCTTGCTACCATCTTATCCCATGAAGTGACCTTAGACTTCCCTTGTTTCCTTCTCTCAGATTGTACATAATCCCACCATACCAAAGCATGACCTCCTAACTTGGTCTTTGCAATCTTTACCTTCTGATCCTCAGCAACATCTTCACATTCAAAGTGATTATCCAGTGCAGCAATCCAATCCAACAACTCATCTTCATTCAAGCTTCCAGTATATTTGGAAACATCAACCTTTACCTTAGGTTTTTCACTCTGTACTGCCTTCAACAGTTTTGCCAATCTCTGGTCTTCAGCATCCAGATCTTCAGCTACCTCTTCATACTCTTCAACAGTATCTGCCTCTTCTTCAGACTCACTGTCTTCTACCTCCCTCTTTTTGTTCTTTTCCAGGGCTGTCAGCCTGGCTTGAAGTGCTTCAGCAAGCTCCTTCATCTTCCTCATCTCTCTAGCATGTTTCTCCTTCAGTTCCTGCAATTCCCTTGCAGTACCATTACCTTTTGGAGGCATTTTGTCAACCTCTCAATCACAACACACAACACAATCAACTCTATCTCTTACCTCTGCCCTTTCGGTGACAGAATCAACACACAACAGCCCAGACCTTTTGCTGAGCTCTGATACCACTATGATGCAGAGGCATCCACACTATAACATTCGCATATAGCATGAATGTCTGCAGACCAACCTCATCATCATCATCTTTGCCATCATCATCATATTCCCTAGAACTACCAACATCATCATATTTCGGCTTTACTCTGTCAGCATCATGTTTCTTAAAACCAACAGCATCATCATATTGCGGACACTCGCAATCATCCTCCTGCCGACTACTGTTCACCTCCGCCTTCCTTCTAACATCATCATCATGATGTTCAGCGGGCGAACACATCCTCCGGTTGCACTGTTCATCGGGCGCCGGACTCCAGCGTCTTCATCATGATCTCCGACACTACCTTCGTCAGCAGGATATTCAACATCCGGTTGTCCCAAATATCCTGATGACGTTCACCTTCAGCAGCTTACCTTCGATGCTCCGCTACCCGACGACACAAGTAACAGCATCATGATATAAATTATCCGGTTCTCTTCGAAACCTCCTGATGATGATGTTAACACTACTTCCTGCTACGGACTTCCGCCGATACCTTAGCACCTTACGACGGCAGGATAAACTCGCACAGGGGGAATATCTCAATATCCTGATGATGATGACGTCATATCCTGATGACGATGACGTCACCCGATATCCTGATGACCTTCTCAACACTTAGTCAAAAATCCGAACTTTCTCTCCCGCATCTACTCGCGATATGCGGATGTTTGGCCCTCCCAATATGATGATCCTGATGCCGATACGCTCCTCGGCTCCTCCTGCTGATGATCACCCCGACGAACCCGCACTTCATGCGCTCAACTGCATCATGTTCATCTTCACTTATCTGGATGATGATGCCTAACCCGACTGCAGGATATTTGCAGAAATATCCTGATGATGCCGTCTTCACGAACTTCTGCACTTAGCGAAATCTCCCTTCGCCGATCCACCAGGGATGACCCGATCCAACTCAGGGTGATCTTCCAACTCAGTCAGCTTGTCAACTCGACCTAGCACATGAGGATGCTAGGGTCTTCAACATCTCTTGACCGCGATCCTGCACACCTGCATGCAAACAGAAAACAACCTACAATCTAACCTACTGTACATTGCCATTCCACCGATCAGATGAGTCAACCGGTGGAATGGATCAGTATATCCATGAAAACCTCTCAAACCAGCAATCGATCAAGCAATGGAATGCAACAGAGGATGAACACAAGCAGGAATACTTTATTCGATTTCAAAAGATGCAACTACAATATGATGTTCCTCTCGCTCTGTCTCACTCTCGCAAAGTCTGATCGATGATATCTGTCTGTCTCAACCGATCTCATGCTTATAAAGATTTCCCTATGAGTACTACTGACCCAACTCCAAGCGGCTGGGAACTCTCCAAGCGGCTGGGAGATCCCACCGAACATACATCATGACAGCTGTTATAACTAACTAGCTAAAAATAGCAAAAGCCCGGTCAGCATGATCTTATCATGATCAGCATGACCTTATTACATGCAATTGGTCTAACAGACCTTCTTGGAAACACAAACATGACCTAAACTACTAACTGCCTCATCCAGACCACCTTTTAGGTAGGTGCTCCTGCACCACTTCCCCAGCCATACAAGGTATTTAAGGAATCAAGGAAAAGGGTTCTCCAACTAACTCCCAATGCCCTCCAACAAACTTTTGATCAATTTTGTAAGTCTGTTTTAGATGAAGAGGTTCAGCTTATTAAAGAAGGGCATATTAAGAAGAATCATGCATATGCAGCCAAGAGTAAATTTTCTAGATATGATGGAAAGAAGAATTGGAATGGAAATTATAAATTTCGAAATGACGGTTCTAACCATTTCTCTAGAAATGACTCTGCAGAAAAGCAAGTTGGAAGGAAATTGATTATTTGCAGGTATTGTGGAGGTGAAAATCACATGGAGAAATTATTTTTGAAGAAGAGGGACAACGAAAGGCAGCAATACAAGCCCAAGCAAGAAAGGTTCAAGGATGGCAAGAAGGATAGGCATAGCTTCGTAGCCATCTCTCTAAAAAGGCCAGAGAAATCAAATAAGAAGGTAATTGCTAGACCTGAAAGTAGTGTTAAGGGGGGATACTTTGCTTCAGATTCTAATAAAGAATGGATTTTAGATTCAGGGGCATCATATCACATGACTGGGGATAGATCTTTGTTTATTGATTTTTATGAAGGGAAGAATTCAGATCAGGAAATTACTATTGGCAATAAAATGAGACTTCCAGTTTTAGGAACGGGGACTGTCAATGTAACGAATGGGTCTTTGAAAAATGTTCTGTTGGTTGAAGGATTAGGGGTGAATCTTATTTCAGTATATAAAATTGTTCAAGCTGGATATGAGTTTGTTGTCACCGCTGATCAAGTTATTGTTAGAGATAGAAAAGACCCAAGCAATATAATTGCTATTGGTAGAGTTGATCATAAAGAGAGTTTATTTAAATTTGTCGGGTTTGTTGATGCTGAATATACACTCTCTCATGCTTTTATTGCTCAGGCTGATTATATGTCAAAACTTTGGCATGCTAGACTTGGACATATAAATTATAGAAAATTACAAGATATGATTAGAAAGGATATGGTTAGTGGATTGACAAAAATTTCAGCATCTGAAGGTGTGTGTGAAGGATGTGTGTTAGGAAAACATCATCGAGATCCTTTTGATTCAGGGAAAGCATGGAGAGCTAATCATCCATTGCAGCTCATTCATAGTGATCTATGTGAACCAGGATATCCTTCACTTTCAGGTGCTAGGTACCTTCTGACTTTTATTGATGATTATAGTAGGAGAGTATGGGTTTATTTTCTTGAAAGGAAAAATGAAGTATTTGAAGTTTTTCAAAAGTTTAAGGCATTAGTTGAAAATCAAAGTGGAAAAAGAATTAAGTGTTTAAGGACGGATAATGGGGGTGAATATTGCAACTATGCATTTGAGTCATTTTGTGAAAATTGTGGTATTAAGGTGCAAAGAATGGTTCCTTATACTCCTCAACAAAATGGGGTGGCTGAACGAATGAATAGAACTCTTTTAGAAATGGCTCATTGTATGTTGCATTTTAAAAGTTTGCAAAATAAATTTTGGGGTTTGGCTGTTTCTTGTGCTGCATATATTGTGAATAGAATTCCAACTAAAGCCCTCCCAAATATTACCCCTGAAGAAGCTTGGAGTGGTAGAAAGCCCCACATTGGGTATTTTAAAGTGTTTGGATGCATTGCTTGGACACATGTTCCTGATGAAAAGAGGAAAAAGTTAGAACCAAAGAGTCATAAGTGTTTATTTGTGGGTTATAGTGAAGAATCAAAGGCTTACAGGTTATATGATTTGACAACAAGAAAGGTCTTTGTTAGTAGAGATGTAAAATTTGATGAGCTTTCACAACTTACAGCCACTTCCTCTCACTCTACAACAGCAAATGTTTCTGATTTTTTAGATATTTTAGAAAGAAATGAAGCCAATATTGATGAGGATGAGGTGAGCACTACTAATGATGATAATACTATTGAAAATGAAACTACTAATGCTTGTACTCAGCGATTTTCTGCAGGTAGTGATGATGAAGAAGATGTCCTTTTAGCTAGACAAAAGACAAGGAGTGTTGAAGAAATATATAGACAAGGCTCAAACATCCAAGGAAGGAATGGAAGTGCTCTCATGGCCAAAGTATTACAAGTAAATGACCCAATCTCATATGAGCAAGCTAGAGGAAAGAAGGAATGGGAGCAAGCCATGAAAGAGGAATATGATGCATTGTTAGAGAATAAAACTTGGGAACTTGTGCCCCGGCCCAAAGGTAAGAATGTTATTGGTTGCAAATGGGTTTACAAAACTAAATTTAAATCAGATGGTGCTATAGAAAAATTCAAAGCTAGATTGGTTGCTAAGGGGTTCAATCAAAAAGAGGGTGTTGAATATGAAGAAACATTTGCTCCTGTCATTAAAATGAACACAGTTAGAATTATTCTTTCTTTGGCTGCAAGTCTTGGGTGGCATATTCATCAAATGGATGTCAAAAATGCATTCTTAAATGGAGATTTATATGAAGAAATATATATGGATCAACCACCAGGTTTTGTGGATCAGCAACATCCTAATCTTGTTTGCAGATTAAAGAAGTCACTTTATGGTCTTAAACAAGCGCCACGAGCATGGAATGAGAAGATTGACAGGTATTTTCAGCTTCATGGATTTAAGAGATGTAAGTCAGATCCCAATCTTTATGTGAAGAAAGTTCAAGATGATATTCTTCTTGTTGCACTTTATGTAGATGATTTACTCATTGCTGGACCGAATATTGGGTTAATCAATGATTTAAAATCAGATCTTAAGAGGACATTTCATATGAGTGATTTGGGTGAACTAAACTATTTTCTTGGCTTCCAAGTTTGTCGATTACATGATGGATTGTTCATCTCACAATCAAAATATGCTTTGGACCTTTTAGAAAAGTTTAACATGCTTGAATGCAAGCCAGCATCTACCCCGTTTCAATCCGGAGTCAAGCTTACTAAAGAATGTACTTCCAAGAGTGTAGATGCCACTTTATATAGACAACTTGTTGGTAGCTTGGTTTATCTAACTCATACTAAACCAGATATTTGTTTTGCAGTCAATCTTGTATCTAGATTTATGCAGGCACCTAAACAAAGTCATTGGCTCGCTGCTAAGAGAATTTTACGATACATCCATGGAACCATACACTTTGGAATCTACTATGGCTATAAGTCTTCAATTTCTTTGGTTGGATTTACTGATTCAGATTGGGGTGGTGATATAGATGATCAAAAATCTACTGGTGGTTATGTTTTCAATCTTGGATCAGGCCCTATTACATGGAGTAGCAAGAAACAAACAACTACATCATTATCTTCATGTGAAGCAGAATATAGAGCAGCAAAAGAAGCAGGCAAGGAAGCAGTTTGGATTCAGAATCTTCTATTTGAGATTGGTTTTCTACAAAGTTCAACCAGCACTCTGTATTGTGACAATCAAAGTACCATACAGGTTGCCAACAATCCAGTCTTTCATGCTAAAACAAAGCACATTGAGATAGATGTTCACTACCTTCGGGATCTTGTTCAAGCATCTATTATCACTCTTCAGTTTTGTCCAAGTGAAGAACAAGTAGCTGATATATTCACTAAGAGTATGACTGAAGCCAAATTCTTAAAATTAAGAGGCATGCTTGGTATGTTAGAGGTGAACATTAAGGGGGGACAGTAGTATAATGTTCCCCTCTCCTTTGTATTTCCCCTCTCCTTTTGTATTATGTTTGTATTATTCTAGCCAATCTTAAGGGGGGATGTTAGGAATTATTAAGATTGTCTAGAATGTTTCTAGAAGTTTTCCAAAGAACATTCCAGGAAGAAGCTTCCAGTTGTTCTAGAAAAGAACTTTCTAAGAGAAACTTCCAGCTGTTCTAGAAAAGAACATTCTAGGAATTTAGAATCATCTAGAATGCCAGAAGCTTCCAGGCCTCAAAGCTTCTGTAGCTATATATATGTGTTTAGAGAGAGCTATTGGATAAGCATTTTGAATGTAATGCAAGTTAGATGAATAAATATTTCTGAGTTTATTCAACTCTGTTTGCCCTGTTTTCTCTCTGTTTTGTTGTTGCTGTTCTGTTTTCATTATCTTGGGACTGTTTTTACATTGAGCACTTTCACTTTCGTTGGGAGGTGAAACTGCATTTATTTTGATTTAGATTGCTTGTACTTAATATGTTATACTATGATCAATATACGTCTGAGGGCTTCCCCTCTTTTATAAAAAAATAATAATAATAATCTGAGGATGTGCAGCTCCACATATCTGGAACTTCATTTTCCCTGATCTGAAAGCCCACCCCCAACGCTAGAGTCAAGTTGCTTGTGTATGATGTCGAACCAGTTGAGGATCGCTGTGATTTTTTTTTTGCTGCGATGGCATTGTTTGGGAGTGTGGTTTCAGAGGCGCCTTCACCCTCTCATTTTGGACATCAATTAAGATACATAAAGCGTGTCAGGAGGGAGCCCATCGATTATGGTGTTAGAAGTAGCTTCCATTATCATTGTTGCTATAGCAGTGGCTTCACTTTTGCTAATTGGAAACTCTGTCAGAATTAGAAATAATAACATGGCAAAGGGAAAGGCACTGCAGCCTCCAGCATGACCAATAATTGGGCATCTACCTCTTCTAAGTAAAAGCAAACAATCCATTCATAGAATTATATCCTCGCTTTCAGAGAGTTATCAGTCAGGTTAGTCAGGTTGTTTGTAAATATCATTTATTTCAACAAAGTCAAATTTGACCAATAAAAATAGTACAAATATTTACCAATTTTTATTATTAATGAGGTGTAAAATTGGTATTGACTTTTTGACCATTGAAATGGATAATATTTAAGTAAAACTACTCATAAACACATCATACATATACAACAACTCGGCTTCCACCCAATTTTGGTCATCGCCTCATCATATCTCACGAAAGAATGCCTTACAACAAATGACAAAACCTGTTTACACGACAGCATATTGGGTATGACTTCAAAATGTTGGGTTTGGCTCCTTAGGGCTCCTACTAGCGAAATATTAGAAAAATTAGCAGGCTCCTACTCTTTACTGTATAAATAATCGAATCCTTCAACACAAACAAGAGAATTTTCGGCGTGTAAGATCATACACAAAGTGGTTTTGTGTAACTCCTTCAACTCGGACTCCCCATAATGCCAGAGCGGGCCTTAAGATGGCGTTCGGTCCGGTTCTGCCAGCATGAAAATACAAAGACTAAACGCCATAATGAAACCATGTGTAATGCCTTTAGTCCATCACTAGATTCTGTAGCCGTTATCATAGATGGCGGCCCGATTTCTTTGATATTTGTTACTATTTTTGTTTTTCAGTCTTCTTATCTAAGGGAGAGGGCCGAGTTGCGGCCCACGCCCCAATAACCGCTATGTTTTTAATCACTTGACTTCCCAATTAAATTTTTAAAAAAGAACCAATACATGTAAAATACCAACCAAATAAATTAACACAAATGCACCAATACATGTTCACAAATGCACCACTACATTTGTAAATTAACCAATGAAATTAAGACAAGTGTACAAATGTGATGGCGAGCGGTTACCGGCACATCGGTGCAAATGTATGGGGCGACATGTTGAAATGACTATTTTTCGACCCATGTGCACATAACGCGTCCTACAGGAAAATGTATAAGGAAAATGTATAAGTGCCCAGAAGCCGAAAGAATAACTTTAAACTCTTCGGTCGCATACAGTAAAACCCAAAAAAACCATCAAAATTCAATATGTCTAGCTATGTGCTTGACGTGCGCAAAATTAGGGTGGGCGGCTACTCGCCCCTCTCCCTTAATTTTGGTTTTTTTTACATGCGAATCTGAAACTTTTAGTTCTTGTCTTCCACCTTACTATGACTATAGAATCTTTTAGTTCTTGTCTTACACCTTACTATGACTATACAATGCCTCTCGATATAATTAAGACTAACTTACAGGCATGAATTAAGTTAAAGTTTAGGTTCTTTCTCACACATATAAACAATTAGTAAAAGTTTCCAAGATCGAATGGTTAAGTATTGACGCATTATTCTAAGTTGCATACCAATTAGTAGTAATGTTTCACCCTACCAATGACACAAATGGCTCTAAATAATATTGTGTTCAATGCTTATATTTCCCTTAATAATGTAGCTAAACTAGTTATTATCCCATGATAATAAAGATAAGCATCTTATTACAAAATGCTTAAGTATAGCCTCTTGACTTAGTTAAACTTGACACCTAAAAATGACCCTTCGTAGATGACTTGTATTCAACGTTAATTAAATAAGTTAATTATTTAATTCATTTCATCATAATCTTCCAAATCACTGATTCCAACATTAATTGAATAAATCCTCTTTATTTAATTAATTTCGTTAAAATCCACTTTATTCCTCCAAATTAAATAATTTTCATTATTTAATTAAATCATTATCCTTTTTCAAAATTCAAATTCACATTAATTAAATAAATACATTATTTAATTAATTCATCAAATTTCCTCTTATCCACAATTAAATAATTTTAATTATTCAATTCATCAGAATATTCCTCTAAATTTAAATAACTTATCCAAAATGATTTAAAGTTTACTATTATCTTTTAAAAATAAATAAAATTAAATATTTTATTTATAATCTTCAAATCATGCACAATCAATTAAATAAATTTATTTATTTAATTCCCAATTAAACTTCCAATTCCTCTAAAAATATCATTTTAACTCTATGTGCACAATCAGTCTTATTTTTAGAACTTTAAAAAGTAAATCTAAAGTTGAGTTAATTGGCTTTAAATCTTATTATTTTTATCATCAACTCATAAATTTGGAAAAAGCATTCTAATTTATGAATTCAAATCCTATCTTTAGTAAAAAACAATTATCTTAATAAAAATAGCTTTAAAACATGACACATGCAATGTGCACATTCATCATAAGTTATTTGATTTATCTCATCTGGATCTATTCTATTGATTTATCTCCACCATTGATCGATCCAACCTTGAAACCTATATATACCCCCTTCATCCTTTCATAAATCCTCTTCGATCATTCAGCATTTTTGATCTCTCTGATCATTTAAGCTTTTGCATTCCTATAGCGTATTGAGCATACATCACATCATTGAGCACATAATACGCAATCTTTGAACACTTATCTACATCTGCTTGTTGCAACCATGGGTACGCAACATATTGAGCAATCCACATTCAACCAAGAGATCAATACAATCTAGGTGATAGCTTTCAATTATTAATTACATTATTCATTGATTTGGTTATCATTTAGATCGATCTTTTGATGTTATAGGATTGAGTATACTTTCATTATTTTGATTTATCCTAAGCTTGATTTTACCTGATCTTTATATAGGATGTTGCATTGTCAAAACTAGACTAGACATCTTATACGACATGTTTCATTTCTTGAAACCAAACATTATCATCAATCAATCAATTATATCAATTGTCTTATACAGATTGTCAGACTCTCGAAACCAGACCAGGTGTCTTATACGAGGTGTTTTCATTTCTAAAACCAGACACTATCCTTATCAATCATCTTCGATTAATCATTGGTTTACAACTTGATAGGGGAAATACCTTGTTTGTTTTTTAATAATCATCATCATTCAGCTTACCATTCATCTTATCTTTCCTTGTCACTCTTGCTTTTGAGTGACTGGGGCATCATTCTCTTCTAATTGTATCTTTCTAAATCCATCTTCTTCTACCAAATCAAGCACTATGTTTTAAATTTCTTTGAAATGATGTTACTTTGTAACACCATCTCAAAGAGAGGCAAAATGTAGACACCTAAATATGACTCTACCTCCACTTCTTCCAACTCCTAATATCCCTCCATCCACTCTACCTCCACTTCTTTCAGCTCCTAATGTTCCCATCCTTTCATCCTCTAATCCCTTCATCCATCAGTACACTCATCCCTCCATCCACTCATCTCATCCCCATAAATCCCCTATCATTCCTAATCATGGCCAACGAATGCACACAGCAATCCCATATGAACCTATTCCTAATCCCATGAGATTCAAAAATAAAAATTTGGATGCTTCCACATATATAGCAGAATATCTACAAAAGTCTCAAAAATATCATGCCATAAGGCATCAATACACCAATGCAAAGTCAAATCTATCTCAAAAGATGCATACACCCACACACCTCAAAGCAAATATGAAAATGGTGTGGGTCCCCAAGCAACAAGTAATTACTTCAAATCCATCTAAAAAGCTGCATACACCCACACATCTCAAAGAAAAAATAAAAAAGGTGTGGGTCCCCATCCAAATCTCAATCTATCCCCAAATTTAAAAAATCTCATTCCCCATTAAAAAATCTTGCAAATCCTAAGTCCATTTGGGTTTCTAAACTCCTAAATCAATGATTCTCAAATCCCCTATCTCGATTCCCATCACTCCCTACTCCCCATCCTAGTCAAAAGCTTCAAAATCTATCACAATGTGTGCAACCATTGGTCTTGGTTCCCTGCAATTTCATGCCATTTACACATACCTCCATCCCCCCATCTTATATCCCTTATCCTCCATACTTTCCCCATCACACCATGTCTCAAAGTGACACACCAATTGGTATACCAACAAATTTTTAAAACAGACCTCAAACAAATGTTCAAAACAAACCTTCCGAAGATAATATCATAGAAAGAGCAGCAATGCAATATATACCACAGGATCATATTCTCATGATTTCATTTCAATAGAAGATATCGATAATCAAAACCCTCTCAAGAAGAGCGACACTTTCAAGAAGGTCAATCCTCTCAAGAAGAAGGGGTTCAAGATCTAGAAGACATCACACAAGATCCCAAGGCCATGGCAGCCTTTGACAAACTCATTCACTCTAATAGAGATCACTACTTTCATTTACTTGCTCAAGATGGAGCCAAATTGCCTCCTGACTTTGATACATCTAATATTCACAAGAAAGATCCTTTTGAAGATGTTGTCAATGCTATGGGTAGACCATCAATAAACTCAGTCCAAACAATGTCTACCATATCTACACCAATTCCTAAATCATATTCACATGAGGAAGTACCTACTCCTTTCACTGCTCAATATGGTAATCCTCTTTATCAAAACCAAAATCAAATGGTGGAGAAACCATTATCACTCATCTTAACTCCCATGGAAGAATATAAATCTCAACAAGAAGATCTTCACCGCCAAGCTGAACTAGCTTGACAAGCCAATCTAGCCAAGCAAACTCAACAATCCAAACCTCTCTTGACCACATTCACGCCTACCAATCCGCAAAACCCTCCACGTATATCTCAAATCCATACAACTATATCAAATTTTTCACTTGTTACCCCATTGCAATCATCTCTACCACCCAACTACACACCTATGGATGCTTATATCACTCCGCCAAAAGTATCACAAGTTCAAACACTCCAATCATCACCTAATCAAAATCTCAACAATATCTATACTACTGCACTGCAACCTCCCTCAAACACTAATATTAGTTATATCACTGCACCACAAGCTCCCTCAAATGCTAATATTAGTTATATCACTCCACCGCAACCTCCTTCAAATGCTAATATTAGTTATATCCCTCCACCACAACCACCTCAAAATCCAATTCAAAACACATACACCATCCCTCCACAACAACATCATAATCCCCCTCAAAGCTCACCAAATCAATACTCTTATCTCACACCTCCACCACATCCACAAAACCCCCCTTCTTTTGTTGATCCTACCCAAAACAATCCCCAAATTCAACAAAATTTGACTTCACCAACACCACAAATGGCTTATGAGCTTAAAATCAACGTAATACAAAAACAGAATGAGCTTATGCAAAAAAAGATAGATGCTATGTCATTTGGTCATGTCAAGAAAACTTTCTCATTGGAGGAGGATTGTCCTTACCCCTTTGATCATTCCCTACCAATGATCCCTTTCCCACCTAACTTTGACATACCTAAATTTGACAAATACAAAGGAAAGGGCGATCCCAAGGACCATCTTAGAGAATTTTACATTGCTTGCTTTGAGGTAGCTTAAGATGAAACATACCTTATGTGCCTCTTTCCTCATAGTCTTGGAGGACAAGCAATAGAATGTTTCTCACACCTACCAAAGGGTATTAGGACTTTCAACGAACTAGTAGAAAAAATTGCTACCCATTTCTCATACAATAATGATAATGAGATTTCCATGATGGACTTGTGTAACAACAAGCAGTGAAATGGTGACACCTTTACATCCTTCATACAAAGATGGTGCAATATGGTTAGCAAATTCCCGTTTAACATACCTGATAAACAACTCATTAACATCTTTGCGCAAAATCTTAATCTGGACCTAGGGTTTCATTTACAAATGCACAATGCTACCTCCTTTGATGAGATCATTCAAAAGGGGATTAATATCAAAAAAGAACTCATCGCAAAAGGTATCATCAAAATCTTTGAGGAGACCAAAGATAACACTCCTCAACAACAATCTAATGACAAACCCAAATTTTCGAATAAAAACAAGAATGTTGTGAATAATGGTGTTATGGATTCTAAACACGTCCAAACCCTCCAAATACCACTTAATCTATCAAAGGCAACCCCATATACCCCTGTGGAACAACAAAAACCACAACAACAACAACAACAACGCAACCAACAATAACAACAAGACTATCTCCCAAGACGTCGTTTCACCCTATTAAATGAACCTATTGAATCAGTCCTCAAGAAACTCCTAAAAAATAGACTCCTTCTGCTACACGAAACATGTCAATATGATGAACTGGATTTCAAACCACCTTGTTATAAGGATAATGAATATTGTGAGTTCCATAGAATAAAAGGACATAGAACCTCATTGTGCATGAAACTAAAACACTTGATTCAAAATCTCATAGATAGGGGTCAAATCACCTTCGATGAACCTCCTCAACATACATCAAATAAAGACCTCAATGTATACAAGGATCCATTCCTGCAACATGGTAAAGGTCAAAATCTTGATAAAGGTAAGATCTTGAACAAAGCCTCATCCTCCTATGATTCTATTGTAGGTCATTTTAAAGAAAGTAGAGTCTCTACCCTAACTATTAAAGGTCAACCTTTGGATTGTACCATCACAACTCATCATGGTCGTGTCACCCTTCGTGGACCCACACCAAATCCGATATCCATTTTCGATTATAATCTTGTTGATCATCTAGGGAAAACCCCCACACAAATATCTATCTCAGACCTATTCCAAGAAACCTCAATATTTATGATATCACCCATCTCCCTTACTTCAACCACAAAAACCCAGAATCTATCTCTCATTTACCCTAAACTCATCAATTGGCACCAACAAGAGGCCCCTATTCTAGACATCTTTTAGAATGATGAGGCTATCATGGAATTCATGGGACTCTGAGATGGTATTCCGTTTGGTGATCACAAAGTTGGTTTTATCATGGAACTTAATCAAGCTGCTTATTTTGGTGAGAAATCCAAATCCTCTAGTCACAAAATCGAAAATAAAAATAGATCCTTAGGTGAAAACCATAATGTGGCACCTCTTGATTGTAAAATAGTAAAAATAAAGGACGTATCTGAAGGTGAAAACCTCTTTGAGGCACCTGACAATGGAGGATTTGACCTTCCCTTAACATCTAAGTATCAAGAAAAATCAGCCTTATTGGTGGAAGATTCAACAGAGATAAATCTAGGAACAGTTCAGAATCCAAAGGTCACATTTCTAGTAGCATCATTATTAGAACAAGAGAGGAAGGACCTCATGACATTTTTCTCACAAAGGAAAATCAACTTTTCTTGGACCTATACTGACATGCCTAGATTGGACCCTTCACCTATGGTTCATCACCTAGTTGTCTCACCAAATGCCAAACCTGTCAAGTAGAAGCTTCGCAAGATGCACCCTTAGATTGCACTATTGGTCAAAGCAGAGCTTGAGAAATTATTAGATGCTAAGTTCATACAACCTGTTGATTATACAAAATGGGTCTCAAATCTTGTACCTATTTCTAAACCAAATGGGGGCATTTCCATATGCAAGGACTTTCGAGACTTAAATAAAGCATGTCCCGAGGATAATTTCCCACTTCCAAGCATAGATATCATAGTAGACTTGATAGTAGGTCATGAGATGCTATCTCTTCTGGACAGATTCTCAAGTTAAAATCAAATCAAGATAGCAAAAGAAGATTAGGATAAAACAACCTTCACATGTCCTTGGGGTACTTATTGTTGGGTAGTTATGCCTTTCAATCTCAAGAATGCGGGAGTGACTTATCAAAGAGCTATGACAGTAATATTCCATGATTTGTTTCACACTATAATGGAGGACTATGTCAATGACATATTAACAAAATCTTCTAGAATAGATTATATTCAAGTTCTAGGGCAGATTTTTGATTGGCTAGAGAAGTATCAAGTAAGGTTGAATCCAAAGAAATGTGTCTTTAGTGTCACTTCAGGGAAACTGTTGGGGTACATTGTATCTCACAGAAAAATTGAAGTGGTTCCCACAAAGGTCAAGGCTATTGTAGAGATGCCTCCAGCTAAGAATCTCAAAGCACTAAGGAGCCTTCAAGGGTGGTTACAGTCTATCAAACACTTTTTTTCACAGCTAACAAATAAGTGTCAACCATTCCAACATTTGCTCCACAAGGATGTCTCATTTCAGTGGGATGACAAGTGTCAATGGGCATTCAATCAACTTAAGGAATATCTATCTAATCCCCCAATTTTGGTACCATCAATACCTGATAGACCTTTGATTTTGTATATCTCCACTACATCTATAGCTTTAGGGGCTCTTCTTGCACAACATGATGAGTCAGGTAAAGAGCATGCTATCTATTATATCAGTCGCACCTTGGTTGGGTATGAACTCAGCTATACTCCTATGGAAAGGGCATGTTTAGTAGTAGTGTTTGCTTCCCAAAAGTTGTGACATTACATGTTAAACCAAACAACACCTCTTATCCCTAAGATTGATCCATTAAAATATCTTTTATCCAAAGCAGCTCTCACCGGCCATCTACCTAAATGAGTCATGATCTTGAGTGAATTCACCATAGAGTATGTTGATCGCAAATCTATTAAGGGATAGATTCTAGTAGATCAACTAGCTAAAGATCTAATCACATATGTAAATCCTATGACTGCTGACTTTCCCAATGAGGGTCTCTTCACTCTAGCTACCTCAGTGGAGTGGAAGTTGTACTTTGATGGCTCCTACACACAACATGGATCGAGGGCAGGAATCTTGTTTATCACACCACAGAATGCTAACATTCCAAAATCATATCGTCTAGCATTCCATGCACTAACAATATCACTGATTATGAAGAACTTCTCATAGGTCTCCACCTAGCGATAGAATGGAATATCAAGGAACTTCAAGTTTATGGAGACTCCCAACTAGTTATCAGACAAGTCACTGATGAATATCAAACTAAAGATGACAAGTTGATGCCCTACAAGTAATTGGTTGATACCTACAAGCCTCATTTCTCTAGAATCACCTTTGAACAAATACCAAGGGTGCATAATAAGGCTCCTAATTCTATGGATACCATTGGGTCACTTGTGGACATGCCTGCCAACACTCAGAAATGTGAGTTCTTAATCGAGAAACTATTAATACCTGTCGTTGATGTTCGTACAACTAAATTTGTCTATGAACTTGTTGGTCCCAATTCCCCTTAGTATGAAGACATATATGAATACCTCAAAAATGGTACCTTTCCCTTTGAACTATCCAAAACCCAATGCAAAACCTTCATCCACCGAGCCTCTTGTTTCACTATTTTGGGTGACACCCTTTACCACCAAAGTCTTGATGGTATCCTTCTTAGATGTCATAACTGAGAAGAAGCTAACACTTCCTTAAGAGATATACATGAAGGTGTCTGTGGATCGCATTCCACTGGTCCAACTCTTGCTAAGAAGATACTCTGAATAGGCTATTATTGGCCAACTATAGAGCAAGATGTAGTCTAATTTGCTAAGAAGTGTTTACAATGCCAACATCATGGGGATGTGATACATGCACCGACACATGAACTACAACCTGTTACAACTCCATGGCCTTTTTCATGGTGGGGACTCAACCTCGTGAGTAAAATCCATCCATCCTCCTCTAATGGACATAAGTTTATCATTACCACCACTGAGTGCTTTACTAAGTGGGTAGAAGCCATCCCAATGACCTATATCACCGGTAAACAAATAGCCAAGTTTATCCTCAATTATCTCATTTGCCGA
Source organism: Cunninghamia lanceolata (assembly GCA_027924645.1). Lineage (NCBI taxonomy): Eukaryota > Viridiplantae > Streptophyta > Pinopsida > Cupressales > Cupressaceae > Cunninghamia > Cunninghamia lanceolata. Next base: position 7,243,641 of record BSBN01000396.1, on the reverse strand, counting down.
TATGGGATTCCCCATTCCATTGTCACTGATAATGGTAGACCATTTAAAAATTAAGATGTATGTACCTTATGCATGCAAAACATCACTTTTCTACTCTCTATTATCCTCAGTCAAATGGTCAAGCTGAGGCTTCGAATAAGACCATACTCAAAATCCTAAAGAAAACTATCAATGAAGTTGGTCATGATTGGCATCTGCAACTAAACCCCACCTTATGGGTGTATCAAACCAATATCAGAACACCAACTGGTGCTACACCATTTGCCTTAGTCTATGGGACATAAGCCCTTTTACCCATCAAGGTCAAGATCCCATCTTTAAGAGTATCTATGCAGCACTTTATTAATGGAGAGGAGTACCTAATTTCTAGATTAGCTGAGCTTGAGTTACTTGACGAGATGCATCAAACAACATTAAACCATCTTCATGTCTATCAAAATTGCCTCCCTTGCAAATACAACAAAAAGATCAAAGAGAGGAGATTTCAGATAGGTAATCTTGTCCTTAAAGAAAATCAGAGGAACTAAGTAGATAGAGACAAGAAAGGTAAGTTTGAGCCTAATTGGTTGGGACCTTTTATTATAACTACAGCCTATGGATTAGGAGCTTACACCTTGTCCATACCTGAAGGTATTCCCTTGGATGAACCTATCAATAGTGTTCATCTCAAGAGATTTTATTCTTGATCCTTAGAGTATCCTTGGGAAAATACAAAAAATACAAAAAAAAATACAAAAATACAAAAAAAAAAATTTAAAAATCAAAAATAGAAAAAAATAAAAAAAAGAAAAATCCAAAAGCATGATGTCCTCTGGTGAAAACCTGGTAAACAGATGCCTTGGATAAGTCCCATAGTGAAAACCTGGCAAATAGGCGCTATGCGTAGAGTTAACATTCACCATCGATTAAGTTGTGCATCCATCTCATCCATATCAATCCATAATAAATGTCCATCCATCCACCTATTAAGTCTCTAAAACGCAGGTTTTTAACCTTAAGAGGTTGCCAATCTTTCTTGATGTTTTTGGCTAACTACACGAGGCAACTATGGCTAAAACCCCCTTCACTTCAGGGTCTACCAAACCTAGGTGGGTATACCTCAACTATAAATGTAGACTTGTATGACCTTCATAGTGGCATATGGGTGTGAAGTAGATGTAAGGCTGAAAGTAATTCATAATACTGAAGTTTGAGATTTGAAATGTAAATGAGTTTAAGTGAAGTATTTCTTTATATTAAATATGACTAGTGCTTGATTATATTGGGTGAATGGGGTCAAGATGTGTATGATATGTGGATCTCCTTACTTGGCTTAACTCTAATTACTTGACACTTATAAATGTTTATACCTTATATAAACGTGCAAGAATGTAGGTTATGAGGCTCTTCTTATCGATCCCACTAATGTCTTTCCAAGTTATTGTGATAGTTTGGAAGGACTTTTAATTCTGGTGTGAGGGAAAACCAACTAAACTAATTTACTTAAAGGATTTTAACTCAGGACAGAGACCAATAAATATAAATCATTTAGAAGGATTTACATCAACTTCTTACAGAATCCAATCAAGAATACCACACAGAGACAACAAATGTGTTCTGACAAACTAAATTAATTCACTCAATTTGAATAAAAGGAAAAGACCAGTATGGAGATAGCTGAATAATGCATAAGAATTAATATTGACAAAGTAATTGAACAACAAAGATTTGAGCTGCCGAAAAATGTTCTTCCCCATTAAATTGCTTCAAATGATTTTACAATACATATCAGAAGTCTTCTTTTTATTTGATGAGGCAACTACTCTATTTCCTAAGTAACTACTACTACTGGTTACTTCTTGATGCTTCCTCTGATAATGGTTTTTATCTCCCATTTATATTTTGCAATTTTAGGGTTATGACCCTTCACTTGTCATCTGGTGTGTCTTTTCATTTGTCGTGAAAGATAATAATTTTGCTAATGCAAAATATTTTGCAAAACATTATTTTTTAGTTTGTCTTTCTTTGTTTGCTAATTATTTGTCTCTTATTACAAGTTCGCTTTTATATTTTCACCCAATCTGGAATATATAATCTTCGGTTAAGAAATAATTTACCCCCTCCATGAGTTCCTTGCTAAAAATGTTTTCTAAGCCTTGCATATACTTCCACAAAAATATTTTTTAGGTAAAATAATTACCTACTTGGTGAATTCCTCCAAATATTTTTGCCTTTGTCATTCAATTAAAATCTCCCCTTGGGTAAAATAATTATCCACCTTATATCCCCTTTGATAAAAATATTTCATACTCTGGTGCAAACATTTTATGCCTATAGTTACATCATTAGTAAAATGTGTGTCCCCAAAATAATATTTATGTCATGATAAATTTTCATTTCATATTACTATGGTTTCACCAGAACTTCCATTTGTTTTGTAAAATATTTACTCTAATTCTGCAAACTCATCTCGATATAATTTTTAATGCATTCTCTTTGTTACCCATTGGAAGGACTATCATATTAATGTTTATAACAATCTCCCACATTTTAATTGATATCAGCATATCGGGGAGACTCTATTTTAGTCCTGCCAATACCTTGATGAAATTTTCAAACACATGGTTTACCCTTTTCAGTACATTGGAGGGACTCCATATCACTCACTCTGACATTCTGATAAGATATTTATTTTGTAGTACCATGCAAGTTTTTAGGGTTTACGCTGGATGATTTGAAGCTCTTGTTGCACTTGTCTTCATTGTATTGTCCACGACAGCTAAATAATAAAGTGACTGGTTAAAATATTACTACTAAAATATTTGCAACTTAGGTTGTGTTACACCAATTTTTCCAAAAACCTTTCTCTCTTGTCAATTATTTGAACCGGTGTCCTCGTGTCTTCATATTAGGGTTACATTGCCCATCAGTATATAAGTGGGACTCTTATAAGCCTCACTTCATCATTCTGATATAGGGATGTTTCACATATGCATTCGAATCTACATTTACCTCCATGGGAATTTTCTGTGTAATCTTTGTTGTCTTGATCACTCACTCCCAAGAAATTCAACTGTAAAAACTAATGTTTTCGCTTCCTCTGCTAAGAAATTCTGCACCTTCTTCTTATATATGAACATGTTTTATACAACTTCACCATGGCTAGGAACTGCAAGTAGAAGAGACAATCTCGGTCAAAAGCATCTAATTTCTTAAAATGAGTATCATATAAATATACCTTGTTCCCCAGCCCCTTATGTATTTCAACTGGCCCTCTCTACATAATGCTGTGAGATTGAGATGGATAGCCGATAGAATTCAACTTCTCACAAGGATCTTTTTAATATCTTTGCAGTATATATCAAGTTCGTGCATGCCTGACAATTGTTACATGCCTGTAGAACACATTTTTTGAGGAATTTTGCCAATATTCTATTCATCAAATACAATTTTGTAGGAGGCACTTTCCCATCCTAAAATTGAAGATTTGAATTGTTGAGAGACATAAGTGTAAGGTTATCAGCCCACTACCAAAGCCAATATGTTAAGATCCAATAGTATGGTTTATCAAGTGAACATATGGGTGCCTCAGGAAGAATTGACCTTGCTTCACTTTTACGCTCTGTAACATTATGTAATAACTCATTTTCCTTAACTTGTACTCTTTACAATTAGTGCCATACTATTTGTTCAATCCCTCTATTTGTTAACAAAGATGTTCTAGCAATAAAGAAAAAAATTCACTTCTATCAATAACCATCGGTTCAGTCTCTGAAGTTGATGACTTGAATATTTTTACATCTTTTGTCAACCTTGTCTAACTATGCATAAGCTCATATGCATCTGCAGAAGAAAATGTAATTGGATTACTAGTTTTAGTGGCATCCAACAATACCTATTGATCTACCAGAGAGCCTTCCATAGCACCATTTGAAATGGAAGATTTGGCATTATGATCCTTCACAATGGAACCAACTTTGCAGCCTTCTTCATGTGATGGTCTAGTGTATCCAACAAAGGTATAAAGTGATGGCACAAGAGTTTTACATTGAAGATTGGACGTAGATGATGATAGGTTGAAAGATTGAGCTCAAAGACATTATCACCAACCTTCTTAGTAATGGTATATTGGCCATATCAATCTTCTAGTAATTAAATGTGAGTCTTTCTTTCTACAAATGAAGCCATACTCTATCACCAAACTCGAAGGTGTGTGTCACTCAATATTGATCATGGCAATACTTGTACTTAGCATTGGTCATCTGTATAATGGTTTACACATGTTTGAATATGCTTGAAGGTTTCAATGAATTGGCAGCTATGTCAACTTCCTTTTGAACTAAAAGGTTTCTATTGTATATGGTGGCACGGGAGAAACTACATCAATGAGTGCCAATGGTCAGAAACCAGACAAACTTTAAAAGGGTTATGTTTAGTATGGTGCAGAACCTTGTTGTCATTGCATTGAATGAAAGAAATACTTTTATCCCTAAGAGTTATGCATCATGAATTTGTACATTTTCAGAAGATGCACCATCATCATATTTACCACTTCAGTATCCATATGTCTGGGGATCGAATGCGATAGACTTTATCAGCTTTGTGCCCACCATCAACCAGAATGCTTTCTAGAAATAACATGAATTAGATTTGATGGATGGTAATATGAAATGAATCCATGCATTCTGAGAGTACAATTGAACTATTTCTAGAGTTGAGATAGTCCTTGTATATGGCACAAAAATTGTCATCTTTGCAAATTGAAGTACTTCACGATTTGCACATTTCTCCATGATTTTGGGACGACAAGTATGGTTCTATTGGCCCGAAAGAGTAAAGCTATAGACCTTTTCTTATTTTCTCCCTTAATACATACAGTGCAAGATTTGACTTCATTATTTTATTCATAGCTTGGGCTAGAAGAGGTTTTAAACCCATAAACTAATTACCAAATGTAGAGTGTAGATTGTAATCATAAATATGGCACAACCTCACAAGTAACTTCAAACAAGAGTTGATTGCATATGTCCTTCCATCAGAGTCCTATTTCACACAAGGCCTACAAATTTTCACAACCTCCAAAGCAGATTTTGTTCAGTTCATTGCCCCACAAACAACAATAGTGTGACACAAGTCAGGTCCCCTTGTTGGCCCAGCTAAAACAATTTTTGGTTTGAAACAAAATTTTGTCCTGAATTGACCTAGGACCACTCTAATGTGCTTATGAAATGAAAAATTGAAATGGGTTGTCATCAAACTCCTCTTTCTGGCACTTTGTACTGTGAGCAAAACAAGCCAAGAAGCCTCTAGAATCGCCTTGGAAAACTGATCAAATCGTCTCCTAGAGTCATGAAAATGCACTGGTATGTAGACATTTGATCCAAGAATTTAGTGCAATAGATGATTTGGCAAGATCTATCTTGAGGTGCAAGATATTCAATCTCAAAGTAGCTCATTTAGCCTTTTTTGAAAACTGGACTTGTCAAAAATCAATTAGGGTTCACCAAGTCACTATCTCGAAAAAAATACCAAAGCACCTCATGGGAAGCTGCCACTTGAGGAAATAGTTCATTTAGGCTCAATGAGTATGTGTACAAAAGGATTTTTCACCAATCATCTTCTGTCATGAAATATTAAAGGCCAAAGTTGACCTTTCTGCAACTTTCTGGAAATGCAGATGCCAAATCTATGTAAAACCCATTTGCTTTTGGTTTTCAAAAAATAACAAAAAATATGTTGGGGTCTTGAAAATGGAAATGGGAGCACATTATCATGCAAAGAGTTTGGAACACTTATCAAGGTTTTCCATGACAATCTTCTAGTTAATAAATATTTACCTCCCAAGCTGGCCTCTTTGACAGTTTTCATAATGTACAAACAACAAAATCTCTCAGAACCTTTCAACTTGACACTTCAAAACTTTGTCAAATCAGATCATAACAAGCTGAAATCAAGTGGACACACTCACATATGGCAGATAAGTATGCTTACAAAGTTGTTTGTCATAGGAGTGAATAGGTTTCAAGTTATAGTCCTCCAAAGTAGGCTCTTAAGATTTTGTAACTATATTTCTGAGTGCTGAACTCAAATTTTTCATCATGGGAACCTAAAGTTTTGCAAAAAAATGAAGGAAATTTTAGGTTCAAATAGTGGCTCTTGCTTGGGGATGTATGCCCCTTGTGGGCATAGCAAGATCCCAGATCTTTGGAAAGCAGATCGAGTGGCTACTCCATTGGGCAGTAGAGTCTGAATGTCACTTCTGCCCTAAACTGATATGGTTTGAAAACCACACCACAATTGATGGCTCAAGGCCACCAGAAAAAAGAAAGGTTTATATTTTCCTCTGTCATACACCTTCTTTTGGTCTAATTTTATTGAACTCCACTTGAAGAAATTTATACAATCATCATTCTAGTCACTGTCATGTATCATAGAATGATCTCCCAGCTGAACAAAAAACTAAAAATGTTTATAGTCGACCACATAACCAAGATCATTAGGTCTAATATCATCATACATTTGCATAGAAAATCTGATATTATAATATGGCCATTGATACAAAGTAGGGAAACAACTTCTCAATGTAAGGCAATCATAATCACCCATTCCATTATCTGAATGCTTCTCACATGGGTCTGAAAATTCTGCCATATTAATATATGTTGAGATAACCTGATCTGAAATACTTTCATTATCTTTCATATCACCATTTGGTATTATCCACCTCTGATCCATACATTCATCAATATGCACATTTGGACATACATTATCCATGATGTGTGAGTCATTATCACTCTTACATGGCCTAAAGACCTCTACTTCTGATTTACATGCCTCTTCTTGGACAGGGATATGTTGGCAAGAGACACTATGTGGCTTCATTATTGTTGTCATTTATGGCAACAATGTCTATCCCACACATCTACAGCACATAGTATGCCTATACCAGAAGACAGATTGCCGAGTGTTTTGGTCCGGTGAACAAGAACAGAGCATGCATCAAGGTTCGACAATCAGGTCTATATCTCTCAGATGGTGTAACTCAGCAAGTTACAGACTTGGACAAGTCAAGAGGAGTACCATGACTGCTACATTCCAGAGATTGAGCCTCTGGTGATGAAAGAATGAAAAGATATGAGCACCTAAGTGTTGGGTTCCTGTCAGGCAGAGTAGACTGAGAAAGAACTGACCGACAAAGCATCAGACTTTAATCCAGATGAGAAATTGATGGTGGTCAAGCTATTTAAGAGGTCTTACATGGTTGGCCGACATGAATGATGACTTATATGTCTATGTCCTTGATACGCATCACATATTAAGGATGGATTCAGCTAACAGATTAGTGTCTTGGAAATATCTTTAGTATTCTGGTTGCCGACTAGGAAGATGTTGAAATCCTTGATGCGAATATATATACCAAATGGATTTCGGTATGAAGTGTGGTGTTGTGTGTGGAAGTGCGTGAGGAAAGGCAGAGAGAAGTGTGGAAGCAGCAATACAAGTCTGGTATGTGACAGAACAACAGCATTAGAGTAGAGGAAGAATGAAGTGCATTAGATCAGTCTATTGAGCCTAACCAGAACTGAACCTTAGCATATGTGGATGCCTCTCATTAGTTCAAACACCTAGTTACTTTCTATATACCTTGTAGATAGTGAGTCTCTTGTAGGTAGTGTGCCTCTTGTGAGCAATGTGCTCGGGCAGTGAGCCCTAATTGGCAAGTTCCATTTTGTACTTCTTATTCTTTTAATAGAGAATACAATCTTGGGTTAGTCACCTCGTGGTTTTTCACTTAACAAGGTTTTCCACATAAAAATCCTTGTGTTATGTGTGTTGATTTTATTTCTGCTCTCATGATTATGTATGCTCTTATGTTTTGATGTTACATTAATATTAAAGAAGAAAAGAAAGTTAAGATATTTAAGATAACCGATTCATCCCCCCTCTCAGTTATCTGCCTTGTTTCCAACAATTGGTATCAGAGCTAAGTTCCTCTAAATAGAGCCTAACAACTTGAGGAAGATCTAGGAATCTCAATGGATATGTATGGTATGAAGGAACAACTTCAGTCTACCCTAGATGATCTTGAGCAATCTCACTCTGAAGTCAATAACTTGAGAGAAAGACTCAAACAAGCTGTTGATTTCATAAATGAGCTAAAAGAAAAACTGAGTATCTCTGTGAAAAAGAGAAAGGAACTACTTCAACAATTAGCAAGTCAAAGTGAAGCCAATGATACTAATGAAAATTTGAATCAGAAAAACAAGCTATGTGAGAAGCTATCAAAAGAGGTCAGTATGGTAGGACATGAAATGGAATCAGGGGTTATGAGATTCACCCAAGAAATTGAAGAGAAAAGAAAAATTGAAGATAATCTAAAACAATCTCTCAAGGAGAAGTCAGAAGACTGCCACAAAATGGATAGAATAATCAAGCATTTGGAATCTGATCTTGAAGAAGCTAGAGAAAATGAAGAACAACTTGAGAATCAAATAGACACCCTTAAAAGGGATCTTCAAACAACAAATGAATACAAAGAGAAATTCAAGATAAGCTCTGCTCAACTTGAAGTTCTTCTTGAAAACCAAAAGAGGGTAGATGACAAGCATGGCTTGGGATATGAGAAAGGTGAAAGCTCTGGATCCGGTTAGAAGAACTCTAGATCAGGAAATCCAAGGAACAAGCCTAGAAGACCTCCAGTAAGGCAACCAAATGCTCAAGATATCCATTCTTCAATGGATACTGCTACAATTGCAACAATTTTGGTCATAAAGCAAATCAGTGCATAAGAAGAATGAATCAGAATAATTCATCCTTCTCTGGACAGTGTTTCAACTACAAAAGGTATGGTCACAAATCTCATGAATGCAGAAATATGCAAATAAACAATTCATTCAATGGTAGATGCTTTACATGCAATAGAATGGGACATATGGCTAATCAATGTAGATCTAGAGGATATCAGTCACATATGCAAAGAAATGTTGTTTGCTACAATTGCAATAGATCTGGTCATATTGCCAAATTCTACAGAAGTAAGAATTAGGATAAAAAGGGTCCGGTGCATCATAATCAAAATCAAGACAAAGGAAAAGGAAAAGTGAATGCGGATGAAGTTCAAAGGGAGATGAACAAGATTTGGGTGAATAGAAGTACAAAAAATGTTGGGGATGGATCCACACTAGAATCTGGTGCTGATATTCCTTCCAGAAACTAAATAGATGAGCTCTAGCTCAGGAGGAGTCACAAAAGAAAATAAATTCCCCCAGCCAGTCAATTGGTGTCTAAATTTGGCACATGGAATGTTGCGGATTAAAGGGTTCTCAGAGAAATATCCAAATAACCCTCAGTAAAAATATGAATGATCAGCAAGAAGTTTTGAAGAGTTTAATCAGCCAAGATTGATTCGGTTTGACAGCCATCCAGTAAAAAAAAAAATTCATAGTTAGATCTGGTATGATTCAAAATTAAAATATCTTGATCTATGGATAAATGGCGTGATTGGAGGAAAGAAGATACATTGTCAATTATCATTGAAAATGATTCTAAGTGCATCTCAGTGGTTCAAAAAGATCTCTCTCAGAACAAGGTAACCGGATGACTTAAGTTATGCATTTATTGCAATAGGAATTTAGGGTTTACACAAAGATAAAAGGGTTCTTTTATTCATCACTTGCACATTTGCATTCGAAAAGAAGAAAGGAAGAGCTCTGCAGCAAGACTGTTACAACCCTCTCAAAGATCAACTGCAGAATCTGATTCAACCAACAATCTTTTCCGGTGCATATTGTGAACCCTAGAAGCATGAAAAGGTATTTCAATTTCTGAATATCTCTCTTTAAATATTTTGCAAAGATGGCTACTCCTATGGTTGTTAAGATCACTGATAGGCCGTGCCCAAAGTTTAAGAAACACCCCTACAAATCCCTAGAATTTGATCCCTTAGGCATCTTTTCTACCATTCTGCATGGGGTTCTGCACGTAGAAGATGTTAGGGTATACATCCATGCCAATATTGAGGAATTTGGAGAATCAAAGCTAATGGATATCTACCATAAACAATTAATAAATGAAACCTTTGAACTCAAACCTCAATACAAGGCCATCCAGGATAAGCATTTTGGACATTGCATCCACTTTCCCTATTTTGCAGAAGATGAATGGGTCCGGTATGTTCTTAGCAGAATACATGACAACTTCATGTGGTTGTTGAAGCCCTTCAAGATAACAAAGGATGAAATTAGGGCAGTAACTAGTTTGCACTCATCCAGTTAGTTGCCTGCCCTCAAATTGGTCAGGAACCAAATAGTAAGTGAGGCTACCGGATCAAAGTTTGACAAAAGAGCAATGATAATAGAAGATATCACAGATCCGGATATCAAATTTGCCTCTATGATAATTGGCTATAAAATATATCATTCCAGCAGGGAGAACTCTGTGTCTGGAACTGCAATTTATACTACATATCAGATGCTAAGGGAAAATGTAGACTATGATCTATGCGAGCTTCACCTAAGCCAACTGTTAGAAAACTTGCAAAAGATCAAGAAGGACAAGAAGAACTCATTCAAGTATGGTGGTTTAATACCGTGTTTATTCTTTTACTATATGAATGAGCTACCTGGATCAAGTGGTTGGGTATGGTAAAATGACAGACTGGTTACCATACAAATCAGAGATTATATGTGTGGGCTTGGTGATGCCAAGGCTCAAAGTATAGAACTCTGGGGATAATTCAAAAACTTCCAAAGTATGATGCAGGCTAGAGAAAGAATTCCCCAATCTATAGTCAAAAAATACAAGGATACATTGTGTTTCATGGTAGACACTGATCAATGCCTAATGGAGGCAGTGGAGCCCAGAACAATATAGATTATGCCAATGGGCTATGAGTTAGATGAGAAAATCCTGGAGCTCCATGTCCAACACCTGCTGAGTCAACCTAAGGACCCTGAGGCAGAAAGGTTTGGAACCTTTCAAGAATTAAGTGTGAAAATACATGTTGAACTGAGACAACTAGAGATGAAAAGAAAAGTGAGAAGGGAAGTTCAGGAAGTTTCCAAAAGATATGGCATATCAAAGGAGGTAGTTGATGCAAATAGAGAAAAAATAGAAAGAGCTGAGAAAGAGAAACAAGAAGCAGAAAAGGAAAGTGTTCCGGTACAAGCCTCCTCCCAGACTAGATCCTCCAAGAGCTCTACACCTGCCACCTCTAATAGCCCAAAAGCCTCAAAACTGGAAGCCAAGACATCTAGAAAGGGAGAGAAGAGAATGAAGACAAAGGCCACAAGGTCATACATAAGCCAAAAGGATGATGAAGAAACAGAGACTAATGAAGAGGTTAAGAAAATGAAGAAGAAAAAGAAAACTTCCGGGGAATCCTTTGCCAGCAAGAACAAAGAAGAAGAGGCAGAAAAATTTGTAGAAAGGCCCACTCTTTCTATTGATGATATCATCAAAGTAGTCACAATGGACGGGAACCTGCAACCAATCACTGAATTTTATGATTATTACAGTGATACTGACAAAAGAATTTTGGAGGAAGCTACAGTTAAGTACCTTGACATTTATAATAAAGCATTCATTGAAATCATTTCTCTAATTCCCAAAAGTCTAGAGAAGGTACTTGAACTTAGAAAAGAGAATGCCAAGGAAAAGGATTCAGAGATCTAGGAACAGATTGCAATTCAGGTCTATCCTTCCATCACTCCAAAAAAAATGACCATGATCTTTAAGGACTGCAAGGATGAGTTCTAGAGCAAAGCCAAAATGAACAAACTTATGCTTGGAGAGACTGATCAGGTGGCAAAAGAAATAGAAGACATCCTCTGGAATGCCTTCAAAAGATTCAATCTTCCTATCATAGAGGAAATAGATGAAGAACCTTCTGTCATGGATGTCGAAGGATTAAGTGCATCAAAAGAAGAATCTACTGAGAAAATTGTAGAAGAGTCAAAGGAGATAGGTGAGGAGAGGTCTAAGGACTTGGATTCCTCTATTCTGGAAGAGGAAGTCCATGAAGAAGTATACATCTCTCTTCTGGATCCCCTTGCAAACTCCAACACTGAAGGAGAAGGAAGAAAATAGGAGAAATTGAGTCGAGTAGAGGAGGAAAAGGGAAGAGAAGAAGAACACATAGAGAAGATCTCTGATGACAGTTCTAAGGATGCAAAAGGAAAGAATATTCTATCTCTAGCAAGAGACACTGCAGAAGTAGTGAAAAACTTCTTAACCAAAGAGATGATGGAAATAGATGAACCGAAACTATTTCAAGGACCACTCAATTTTGACTCCCTCTCTCCGGTCCAAACAATGAAGGTAGCATCTTTTGCTCAAGCTACAACAAAAGGAAAGCTTTTGAAGTCTCACATGGAATATTGTGAGCTAATAGAGATTGCATCCAGTGTGCTAGAGAAGATCATGCCATCCTTCCAAAAGGATCTTTCGGCCTCTTCATCCGGTAACTTGAAATCTCTAGTCAATTCTGTTAGCACCCATTTTGATTCTTTGGAGAAATCGACAAAAGAGAAAGTCCAGAAAGAATTTTTGGGAAAGAGATTCACTGAAGTGTAGGGACTCATAACTAATGACAGGAGGACCCTGGATATTGGCATAAAGAGCCTAGAAAATGCTCTTAAAGATGGTGGATAAATATATAAATTTTGTCTATCCTGGTCTAAAGTGACAGAGGATATTGAAAAGAAGGTAAAAGAACAAGAAGATAAACTATCAAGTTTATCTCAGAATTTTGATCCCCTCATCACATCTATAATGAATCAAGAGTGCCAGGCCATCGCCATTATAAATGAAATAAAGAGGCTTGAAAAAGAGAGGAAGAATATAATAAGTAGGATGAGTGAACTAAGAGGGATAATTATCCCCAAGTTAGAGGCCATGCATGAGGCCTTAACTGATGCTCAGACCATAGCCTGGACTAGTGATCCAGCAGACTTAAGAAGGGGAGAAGATTTTGCATTTTTGTTGAGTGGCTACATTTCAATTTTGGATAGGATGAAGCAGAGTTGGGTGACAGAAGTTGTACAGTTGAAGACCACCTTTGCGGATATACTCAAGTATACGTAAGTATAACATGTATATATACTTATGCGACTATGTATAAGACATTTTTTACAAATTTTGGTGTGTGGATTCCACCCTTTGCCATTGATGTCAAAGGGGGAGTGAGGAGTACTGAAAAATGTGGAATCTAGCTAAGAGGGAGCTCCGGTAAAACAGTGCACAAGATAGAGCATCAGCCAAGGGGGAGTTTGCTATGACACTTACTCATTTTTCACTAAGTGTTGCCATCAATGCCAAAGGCGGAGATTGTTGGCAAGAGACACTGTGTGGCTTCATTATTGTTGTCATTGATGGCAACAAAGTCTATCCCACACATCCGCAGCACATAGTATGCCTATACCGGAAGATAGATTGAAGAGTGGTTTAGTTCGGTGAACAAGAACAGAGCATGCAGCAAGGTCTGACAATCAAGTCCAGATCTCTCAGATGGTGTATCTCAACAAGTTACAGACTTAGACAAGTCGAGAGGAGTACCATGACTACTACATTCCAGAGATTGAGCCTCCGGTGATGAAAGAATGAAAAGATATGAGCACCTAAGTGTTGGGTTCCTGTCAGGTAGAGTAGACTGAGAAAGAACTAACTGGTGGTCAATCTATTTAAGAGATCTTACATAGTTGGCTGACATGAATGATGATTTCTATGTCTATGTCCTTGATACGCATCACATATTAAGCATGGATTCACCTGACAGATCAGTGTCTTGGAAATATCTTTAGTATTTCAGTTGCCGACTGGGAAGATGTTGAAATCCTTGATGTGGATATATATACCAAATGGATTTTGGTATGAAGTGTGGTGTTGTGTGTGGAAGTGCATGAGGAAAGGCAAAGAGAAGTGTGGAAGCAACAATACAAGTTTGGTATGTGATAGAACAACAGCATTAGAGCAGAGGAAGAATGAAGTGCATTAGATCAGTATATTGAGCCTACCCGAAACTGAACCTCAGCATATGTGGATGCCTCTCATCAGTTCAAACACCTAGTTACTGTCTATATACCTTGTAGACAGTGAGACTCTTGTAGGCAATGTGCCTCTTGTGAGTAGTGGGCCCTAATTGGCAAGTACCATTTTGTACTTCTAATTCTTTTAATAGAGAATACAATCTTGAGTTAGTCACCCCATGGTTTTTCTTTTAATAGGGTTTTCCACATAAAAATCCTTGTGTTATTTGTGTTGATTTTATTTCTGCTCTCATGATTATGTATGCTCTTATGTTTTGATGCTGCATTAATATTAAAGAAGAAAAGAAAGTTAAGATATTTAAGATAACTAATTCACCCCCCCCCCTCTCAGTTATCTGCCTTGTTTCCAACAGGATAAACATGTGATTTTGATCAACTTCAAGAGTATCTTCATCATTGCTTCATCATTACCACACAAGTTCCTTCATCATCAAAGCAAATGTATGTTGGACATGAAATTTTAGAATCACTCTTGAGTGTACATTTATGATATTCAATGGTCAATAGGTCTGAAACTTGCTCGGTACTAAGGGAACATACTTCATCTTCTGCATCTTCCAATGCATTTTTCTCTTGACCCCCATAAGAGTTGCAAACATCCTTGCCAAAAGTACAGTCATAATCTGATATGGAGGCTTCATCCTTGTTAACATCCAAACTGTCATAACAACTATTTTCATTTGTATATCCATTATCTATGGACTTATCACAATCATTGTCCTCTTCATTGTTGCATAGCATGCTACCCCCCTGTGTTCATCTTCTAGCATAAATGGCTGCACCTCTATTGTTTGATCATGAAATGTACTCAAATTATTATGTATACCATAATTAGGTGTGCATGTTTCTTCTTCATTGGGTGTTTGATTTCTTTCTTAAATATACCAATACTCATCCTCTTCTTCCTCACACTGCTGATTCAGGTATTGAGGTGGGTGGGCTGGGACAACAGGAACATCCACATTTTGAAGACTGCTCTCATCTTTTGGAATATGTTGAGGCTCCAAGTATTGTGTTAAATCCTCATAATTGTCATCAAACTGACTCAGAAATAGCCTCTTGAAATCTTCCCATGAAGATACACTTTGCATGGGTAATCTTTTACTCCATTCTCTTGCATAATCCCTCAATGATCTTGAAAAGCATTTCATAATGACATCTTCTGGATAAATCTGAAAGTCTTCAATAAAATCAAAAAATAGTTGTACATGCCTATGAGCTGATTCATGTACCTTTCCATAAAATTTAGGGAGATGTTTTATGTGCTTAATGGAATAATGATTTGGGTAACCTTGGATATTATTGAAGTTGAATGGTTTATCAATGCCTCAAACATACACCTCTCCTTGTGGATATGGCTGATATTGCTGACTACTCTAGTGTGGGTCTTGACATTGATAATGCCCAGCATACTGATTGTATTCATAATCTTGGTAGCCCACTAGTCTTTTACTAGGAGGAATAGGATAAGCATTTATTTGATTTGAGGCCTGTGGTATAAAAGTGTATTGCTATACATGATATGCAGTATATCCATTGCCATGATCATGAGGCACTTGTGAGCTCAAAGGATCATTTGACTTCACATACCCATCCTCATTAGATGTTATATATATTGTGATGAATTTGAAGCATGTTTGGCTCTTAATCGCTGCAATTCTTGAGTCACTTTTTTCTCTTCCCTTAACAACTCCAGCAGTTCCTCATCTTCTGAAATATTTATTTTGACTGAAAATAGTGTTGTTACAAGATGTATTGATATTCTTCATCAAGTTTCCTTTTCAAAGTCACCACCTCTTGTCGAAAGAGGAATGATTTCATTTTTCTGAGTCTTTCTTTCCAATAGAGTAATATTTTTTCAATTCTTGACTCTATGAATGGATAGGCTAAAACCAAATATTCTGGACTTACTCCCTAGCAGAGTCGCCAATTTTGTTAGGTCTCAAAAATGCAGGTTTTTAACCTTAAGAGGTTGCCAATCTCTCTTGACATTTTTGGCTAACTACACGGGGCAAATATGGCTAAAACCCCATTCACTTCAAGCTTTGCCAGACCTAGGTGGGTATACCTCTACTATAAATGCATACTTGTATGACCTTCACAGTGGCATATGGATGTGAAGTAGATGTAAGGCTGAAAGTAATTCATAATACTGAAGTTTGAGATTTGAAAATATAAATGAGTTTAAGTGAAGTATTGCTTTATATTAAATATGACTAGTGCTTGATTCTGTTGGGTGAATGGGGTCAAGATGTGTATGATATGTGGATCTCCTTACTTGTCTTAACTCTAATTACTTGACACTTGTAAATGTTTATACCTTATATAAACATGCAAGAATGTAGGTTATGAGGCTCTTCCTATCGATCACACTGATGTCTTTCCAAGTTACTGTGATAGTCTGGAAGGACTTTTAATTCTGGTGTGAGGGAAAACCAACTAAACTAATTTACTTAAAATATTTTAATTCAGGGTAGAGACTAATAAATATAAATAATTTAGAATAATTTACATCAACTTCTTATAGAACCCAATCAAGCATACCACACAGAGACAACAAATGTGTTCTGTCAAATTAAATTAATTCACTCAATTTGAATAACAAGAAAAGACTAGTCTGGAGACAACCAGAAAACTCATAAGCATTAATATTGATAAAGTAATTGAACACCAAAAATTTGAGCCACTGAAAATTGTTCTTCCCCATCAAATTGCTTCAAATGATTTTATAATACATATTAGAAGTCTTCTTTTTATTTGTTGAGGCAACTGCTCTATTTCCTACGTAACTACTATTGATTACTTCTTGATGCTTCCTCTGATAATGGTTTTTATCTCCCATTTATATTTTGCAATTTTAAGGTTCTGACCCTTCACTTGTCATCTGGTATGTCTTTTCATTTGATGTGAAAGATAATAATTTTTCTAATGCAAAATATTTTGCAAAACATTAGTTTTCAATTTGTCTTTCTTCATTTGCTAATTATTTGTCTCGTACCGCAAGTTCACTTTTATATTTTCACCCAATCTGGAAGATATAATCTTTGGGTAAGAAATAATTTATCCCCTCCATGAGTTCCTCAGTGAAAATGTTTTGTGGCCCTTGTATATACTTCCACAAAAATATTTTTTAGGTAAAATAATTACCTATTTGGTGAATTCTTCCAAATATTTTTGCCTCCATCATTCAATTAAAATCTCCCCTTGGGTAAAATAATTATCCACCTTATATCCCCTTTGGTAAAAGTATTTCATACTCTGGTGAAAACATTTTATGCTTATAGTTACATCATTAGTAAAATGTGTGTCACCAAAATAATATTTATGTTGTGATAAATTTTCATTTCATATTACTATGGTTTCACCAGAACTTCCATTTGTTTTGTAAAATATTTACTCTAATTCTGCAAACTCCTCTCGATATAGTTTGTAACATTCTCTTTACTACCCATTGGAAGGACTGTCACATTAATCTTTATAGCAATCTCCCACATTTTAATTGATATTAGCATATTGGGGAGACTCTATTTTAGTCTTGCCAATACCCTGATGAAACTTTCAAACACATGGTTTACCCTTTTTGGGACATTGGAGGGACTCTATATCACTCAATCTGACATTCTGATAAGATATTTATTTTGTAGTACCACACAATTTTTTAGGGTTTACACTAGATGATTTGAATCTCTTGCTGCACTTGTCTTCATTGTACTGTCCGTGACAACTAATTATTAAAGTGACCAGTTAAAATATTACTGCCGAAATATTTACAACTTGGGTTGTGTTACACCGATTTTTCCAACAACATTTCTCTCTTGTCAATTATTTGAACTGGTGTCCTCATGTCTTGATATTAAGGTTACATTGCCCATCGGTATATATCGGTGGGACTCTTACAAGCCTCTCTTCGACATTCTGATATAGGGTTGTTTCACATATGCATTCAAATCTACATTTACCTCCATGGGATTTTTTTGTGTAATCCTTCACAATCTTGATTGCTCATGCCCAGGAGATTCAACTATAAAAACTAATGTTTTCTCTTCCTCTGCCGAGAACTTTTGCCCCTTCTTCCTATCTATGAACATGTTTTCTACAACTTCTCCATGACTAGGCACTGCAGGTAGAAGACAGAATCCTGGCTGAAAGCATCTAATTTGTCAAAGTGAGTATCATATAAATATATCTTGTTCCCTAGCCCCTTATGTATTTCAACTGGCCCTCTCTACATAATGTTGTAAGATTGAGATGGATAGCCAATAGAATTCAACTTCTCACAAGGATGTTTTTATTATGTTTGCAGTATATATCTAGTTTGTGCATGCCTGACAATCATTACATGCCTGGAGAACACATTTTTGAGGCATTTTTCCAATATTCTTTTCATGGAATACAATTTTGCAGGAGGCACTTTCCCATCCTGACATTAAAGATTTGAATTGTTAAGAGAGATAAGTGTAAGGTTATCAGCCCACTACCAAAGCCGATATGTTGAAATCCAATAATATGGTTTATCAAGTGAACATATGGGTGCCTCAGGAAGAATTGACCTTGCTTCACTTTTATCCTCTGTAACGTTATGTAATAACTCATTTTCTTTAACTTGTACTCTTCACAATTAGTGCCATACTATTTGTTCAATCCCTCAATTTTTTGACAAAGATGTTTTGGCAGTAAAGAAAAAAATTCACTTCTATCAATAACCATTGGTTCAGTCTCTGAAGCTGATGACTTGAATATTTTTACATCTTTTGTCAACCTTGTCTGACTATACATAAGCTCATATGCATCTGCAGAAGAAAATATAATTAGATTACTAGTTTTAGTGGCATCCAACAATACCTATTGATCTCCTAGAAAGGCTTCCATAGCACCATTTGAAATGGAAGATTTGGCATTAGGATCCTTCACAATGGAACCAACTTTGTAGCCTTCTTCATGTGACAGTCTGGTGTATCCAACAAAGGTGTAAAGTGATGGCACAAGAGTTTTACATTGAAGATTGGACATAGATGACGATAAGTTGAAAGATTGAGCTCAAAGACATTATCTCCAACCTTCTTAGTAATGGTATATTAGTCATATCAATCTTCTGGTAAGGAAATGCGAGTCTTTCTTTCTACGAATGAAGCCATACTCTATCACCAAACTCGAAGGTGTGTGTCACTCAATATTGATCACGGCAATACTTGTACTTAGCATTGGTCATCTGCATAATGGTTTACACATGTTTGAATGTGCTTGATGGTTTCAATGAATTGGCAGCTGTGTCAACTTCCTTTTGAACTGAATCATTTCTATTGTATATGGTGGCATGGGAGAAACTACATCAATGAGTGCCAATGGTCAGAAACCAGGCAAACTTTAAAAGGGTTATGTTTAGTATGGTGCAGAAACTTGTTGTCATTGCATTGAATTAAAGAAATACTTTTATCCCTAAGAGTTATGCATCATGAATTTGTACATTTTGAGAAGATGCACCATCATCATATTTACCACTTCAGTATCCATATGTCTGGGGATCAAATGCGATAGACTTTATCAGCTTTGTGCCCACCATCAACTAGAATGCTTTCTAGAAATAACACAAATTAGATTTGATGGATGGTAATATGAAATGAATCCATGCATTCTGAGAGTACAATTAAACTATTTCTAGAGTTGAGATAGTCCTTGTATATGGCACAAAAATTGTCATCTTTGCGAATTGAAGTACTTCACGATTTGCACATTTCTCCATGATTTTGGGATGACAAGTATGGTTCTGTTGGCCCGAAAGAGTAAAGCTATAGACCTTTTCTTATTTTCTCCCTTAATACATATAGTGGAGGATTTGACTTCATTATTTCATTCATAGCTTGGGCTAGAAGAGGCTTTAAACCTGGAAACTAATTACCAAATACAGAGTGTAGATTGTAATCATAAATATGGCACAACCTCACAAGTAACTTCAAACAAGAGTTGATTGCATATATCCTTCCATCAGAGTCCTATTCACATAAGGCCTATAGATTTCCACAACCTCCAAAGCGGATTATGTTCAGTTCATTGCCCCACAAACAACAATAGTGTGACATAAGTCGGGTCCCCTTGTCAGTCCGGCTAAAAACATTTTCGGTTTGAAACAAAATTTTATCATAAATTCATCTAGGACCACTCTAATGTGCTTTTGAAATGAAAAATTGAAATGGGTTGTCATCAAAATCCTCTTTCTGGCACTTTGTACTGTCAGCAAAACAAGCCAAGTAGCCTCCAAAATCACCTTGAAAAACTAATCAAATCGTCTCCTGGAGACATGAAAATGCATAGGTATGTAGACATTTGATCCAAGAATTCATTGCAATAGATTTTTTGGGAAGGTCTATCTTGAGGTGCATGATATTCAATGTCAAAGTAGCTCATTCAACCTTTTCTGAAAACTGGACTTATCAAAAATCAATTAGGGTTCACCAAGTCACTGTCCTGAAGAAATACCAAATCACATCATGGGAAGCTGCCACTTGGGGAAATAGTTCATTTAGGCTCAATGAGTATGTGTACAAAAGGATTTTTCACCAATCATCTTCTATCATGAAATACTAAAGGCCAAAGTTGACCTACAACTTTTTGGAAATGCAGATGTCAAAACTGTGTAAAACCCATTTGCTTTTGGTTTTGAAAAAATATCAAACAATATGCTGGGGTCTTGAAAATTGACATGGGAGCACATTATCATGGGGATAATTTGGAACACTAATTGGTTTTCCATGACAATCTTCTAGTTGATAAATATTTGCCTCCCAAGCTAGCCTCTTTGGCAGTTTTCATAATGTGCTGACAACAAAATCTCTGAGAACCTTTCAACTTGACACTTCAAAACTTTGTCAAATCAGATCATAAGAAGCTGAAATCAGGTGGACACATTTACATATGGTAGATAAACATGCTTACAAAGTGGTTTGTCATAGGATTGAATAGGTTTCAAGTGATAGTCCTCCAAAGTAGGCTCCTCAAATTTTGTAACTGTATTTCTGAGTGTTGAACTCAAATATTTCATCATGGGAACCTAATTTTTTGCAAAAACTTGAAGGAAATTTTAGGTTCCAACACCATCATTGACTTCACATTTCCACTTTCCTATCTATCATGGCTTGGAAATTGTCAGTGTCAGTTATCTTTTAGCACCATCTAGTGTCAGTTCCTCTAATGTTGGTTCATCCACTCACACTATTCTATGTCGGTTCATCCTATGTTAGTTCATCCTATGTCAATTTGTCCATTGTCAATTCACCCATCACCATCCATAATAAAACATCTACCAGAAAGGGGGCAACTTTTTCCTTTACCTAGGTTTAGGAGTGGATCCTTATTCGAGGTATGACAACATCAATCTAAACACTTCACGCTTCATCACTATCCTACATAATCAACCATCACGTCATCTTATCCTATATCATCAAACCTCCTAGAACTACATATCATCATCTCATCTCAGTCTTAAGGTACCTTGATGGACCATGGATATGGGTATGTAGGCAGTCTGGAATACGAAGGAAGTATCCAGTACTCAGGTACATAAGACATCATCATTTCCCCTAGCCATTCTCTTGACACTTCATCTATCTCATCACACTTCCTAGAACTACATATTATCGTCTACATCTTTCATCATAATGTGCCTTGATCCTATGGATACATGGTATGTAGGCAATCTACAATATGAAGGAAGTGTCTAGTACTTAGGTACATATGATCCAGCATTCCTTATCCCAATTCATTACCACTTCAACATTTCTTATCTTCCATTTATCACAATCCATCCATCCACCTAGACTTGACTAACTCAAGCAGAAACAAACTACACATCCCTAAAAGCTAAAGTACTTAACAAACCTGAAGCCAAAAGACCTACTTGTGAAGACATATGTTGTCCTACATACCGATTGCCAACATCTGCTACATCAAATCTTTTGTTATCCCAAAACAGATCAACAGTATTTACGGATATATCTTTCCTACAATAAGGCTGTTATCTATCCTATATATCCTATCTACCCTGAGCACCCTCTTTGGCAAGATAATATGTTAGGCTGTGTGTTTACTTTGTAAGTTAGTCGATTTTTTTTTTTTTTTTTTTTTGTTCATTTCCAAATACATTGTCAAGGATGCCTTGATTATCTATATCTTGGTATGTTACGATGCATTATGGATTGGGGCATAGTCATTGCTTTCGTATGCTATGTTTGAGGGATGTTCTTATCCTTTTACTATGGCTAATATTTATCTTGTGTGTGTTATAACCTAGCATCTTACATATTAAATATTCTTTTGTATTTATGTATTAAGATTATTTTATGTTCAAGACTATATGGCTTATTCACATAATCCAACAAGGTTATATTATGTCTAGTAGATCTAAGTTCAAACTGTTTGTTTGCAGAGTCAACATCCATGCACCGGATGTCTCAGAACCTTGGTCTTATATACCTTGGTTGCATAACTATCCATGTGCTATATCAAAATCTAAGATTGCTCTTTTTAAATATTTGTGTAACTATTGCAACAAGTTTTCCATTTATCCATCCATACATCCAAATTCCCAATATCGTTTTCATACAAAGATCAATCAATAAAATATCATTTTCTATCTATCATATTCTATTCTATTCTATTCTATTCTATCTCATTTTCTTCTATCTAACATCAAAGTCTTCTACATACCTGTAAAACCAAATGTTAGTCCATCATCATGTAAACCCATAATCATACCATAATGTCATCGAAATCCATATATCTATAAACATATACATCACCATGTAAACCCATAATCATATCATAATATCATCATATCCATATATCCATAAACATTATCATACATCGCATATATCATATATCATCATTGAAAGGAAGCAAGGTATGCAGAAATGCTTCCTACACTGATCTACTAAGGAAAGACTTATGCAAATTTTTACTTTTACAATTATAGATTAAGATGCACATTAACAGAAAGATAATAACAACTTCCAAATGCAAACACAAAACTCACAACACATGATATACGTGGGGAAAACCCTTTCAGGTAAAAAACCCCACACTCCAAAGTTGCCCAATATAATTTAGGAATCACGAAGATTACAATATACTTGCAGAGCAAGCTTTTACAAGAGTATATCCAACTAGAGATCCAGGAGGTAATTTAACATCTATAAGATTCTTACACACATCTTCCATCTCCAACTCCTGATATATAGGAGATGCAATATAGTAAACCGTTACCGGTAATTACAAAACCATGAGCCAAAACCACCCATAAAGTGGCACCCAAATTATCTCCAATCAAAGATGCTGAGAACCTACAAACCAAGTTCATTAGACAATAAAAACCTACAAGACAACAGTGTTAGCAAGCATAAACCTACAAAACCACTATGTCAAGGCATCACAAACATATATAAGCATAAATAACACAACATATATAGAGAGGAAAAAATGTACAACATGAAAAGAAAAATTTTGAGTTAGCAAAGTGAAACAAACCTCAATGTAAAAGGTTGTCTCAATATGATGCTTCTGTTGCAAGTATAGGTTTAACCGGTGTTGTCATTGATGTCAACATACTCATGTTGCATTAATGAGAAGGATTGGATGACCTGTGTGCTGAGGATATTGAGAAAATTAGTCTCAATCAGGAACAGTGAAGAACAGTGATGACAATAAGGTAAAAGTCCAAGATAGGTTGAGGATCAGACGATGCAGTTTAAAGGGTTTGTAGATATAAGTCTTGAGATGCTCCAATCAAGTTTTCAGAGGTCCACATGAAGATTTGAAGAAGTTATGGTTGTTCAAGTAGAACTAGCTCCGACAGGTGTCCAAAGGTGACAGAGTGACACAAATAGGTTCGGTGAGGTCCGGTAATGCATTATCCCCTTCTGTGGATTTGAGAAAGTGTTGAGGACATCCTTGTGAAGTGTCAAGTAGATTGGTTCATGGTTTGAAGGTTTGGAATAACCTATTCCTTTGTGACAGTGATGATAGACTGTGTTCTTGAAGCTCCGGATGAAGGAGAGAAGAATTCCAGTAGGATGATGAAGTACAGATGTTCTTGGTGATTCAGGGAAGGTTATGATGATCGTTGGATCATGTCTAGGTCATGTTGGTGGTCCGCATTAAATTTAGAGTTTGCATTTGAAGAATAACCACCGGATATTGGTGTTCTTCTTGAGACTAGCCGACCAGATGTATCACACGTCTTGCGGATGTTCTTGTAGGGTTTGCCGACTTAGATGATTGTTCCTAAGTCGATGCCTTGTATAAATAAGGGATTGTGAAGTCATTTTGAGATATGCTTGTGGTGATGAGTGTGTGATAGCAAGGAGAAGTGCGAAAGGTAGAGTAGAAGTATTGGGCTTAAATGGAACTGATTCAAGCATGGTGAAGATGCTATTCTCTAGTTCATTAAGGTGATACTTATTTCTTTGTAGACAGTGTGTCTCTTGTAGGCAGTGAGCCTCTTGTGAGCAGTGTGCTTGGGTAGTGAGTCCTAATTGGCATGTGCCATTTTGTTCTTTCTATTCTTCTAATAGAGAATACATTCTTAGGTTAATCACCCCGTGGTTTTTCCCTTAACTGAGTTTTCCATGTCAAAATCTTGGTGTCTTATGTGTTGATATGTTTCTACTTTTGATTTGAATACATTATGGTTCATGATTAATATTCTGCTAATCACTAAAGAAGATTTAAGTGTTTAATCTAAGAAAGTTTCACACAACCGATTCACCCCCCTATCAGTTGTGTGCTCTAATTCTAACAATTAGTATTAGAGCTAAGTTCCTCTAAAAGGAGCTTAACCGCTTGAGGAGATCCAGGATGTCGTCATACAAGAAGGATAGTCCGAAGTTTGATGGAACCAACTTTGCTCTTTGGAAAGGTCGCATAAAATGTCACTTGCAGTGTATGGGAATGGCGTACTGGTCCATGGTCACAAAAGTGTATGTAACTCCACAGGGTGGTCCGACAACCCTAAATGAAATCACAGATGCTGAAAATAATCTGTGGACCAAAGAGGCTCTTCTAAGCACATTAACTAACTCAGAGCTCTCAAATGTTATTGACCTACCAACTTCCTATGAGATCTGGATTAAACTGGAACTTTTGCATGAAGGAGACCAGTATGTTAAATGTGCAAGGTTATAGAGTCTAAAAGGGAAATTTGAAAAACTGAAGATGAGAGATGATGAAAATATTACCACTTTTATGCCAAGAGTGAATGAGCTGGTTTGTGGAATTAGAAATTCTGGTGGAGTCTTGGATGAAAATGAGATTGTTGGTAAAATTCTCAGATCCCTTCCTGCCTCTTACAAAATCAAGGTTGCTGCCATTGATGAATTCAGAGCCCATACAA
The DNA here is from genome assembly GCA_027924645.1 of Cunninghamia lanceolata. Classification (NCBI taxonomy): domain Eukaryota; kingdom Viridiplantae; phylum Streptophyta; class Pinopsida; order Cupressales; family Cupressaceae; genus Cunninghamia; species Cunninghamia lanceolata. The sequence continues at coordinate 7,218,237 of BSBN01000396.1, read as the reverse complement.
CTGTCACAAGAGACCAATTGGCTAGCAAACTGGCTGCTTTTGAAATGACAAAGTTTGGAGATGATCCCCCCAAGACTGAATCTGCATTCAAAGCTAGTGCCTCTGTGAAAGGTAAACAAGGATTTGATCTGGGAGAGAACTCATCAAGGAATTTGTCATGGTATGAAAAAGCAAGAAAAGACCTGGAAGAAGAAGAAGTAGAAACTTCTCAACTTGAAGCCCTCATTGCAAAGAGACTGCCAAGAGGATTTGGTAAGTATGAAGGAAAATTACCTTTTAAGTGTTTTAACTACAATAAGATTGGTCATTTTGCCTCAAGATGTTCGAAAAGATTTTCAAAGCCAAATCCTAATAGATCAAGGTTCCAAAAGAATTGTTACTATGTTCATGAAGAAGATGATGAATCAGAGATAGGAAACAAATCCGGAAGTGAATGGGTGTTTATTGCCATCAAGGAAGAAGAATGAATATCCTCTGTATCTATCAATCATAAAGTTGTAGAAAGACCTCTGGCTACCCAAGTTGAAGAAAAGAATGATTGGGTCATTGATAGTGGTTGCTCTCACCACATGACAGGTGAAAAAAATAAGTTCATAGATTTGGAAAGGTATGAAGGAGGAGTGGTGAAGTTTGGTGATAATTCTGCTGGTAGGATCAGAGGAAGAGGAACTATTTCTTTTGATGGAAGAAACAAAACTAGTAATGTACTGTATGTTGAAGGTTTGAAGCACAATCTTCTCAGTGTTGGACAGTTGGTGGATAAAGGCTATGATCTTCGATTCAAGGATGGAAAATGCAAAATCTTTGAAAGATCTAGAACAGAGATTGCATCCGGTGCTCAAACTAAAGGTAATATCTTCCACTTGGTTGGTACTAGTAAAAGCTGCTTATTTGTTCAAGTTGATCAGAGTTCGTTATGACATAAAAGGATGTGTCATGTGAATTTTGATAATATCATCAAGATAAGCAATACTCAGGCTGTAAGTGATCTTCCAAAATTGGTGAAACTTACTAACAGCTTGTGCAAGGAATGTCAGTTGGGTAAGCTGAGTAGAGTAACATTCAAAAGCAAGGAACTGTCTTCTACCAGATTATTGGACTTAGTTCACACTGATCTTTGTGGTCCAACAAGAACCAGAAGTATTCAAGGTGATAGATACTTCATGCTACTAATAGATGACTATTCCTGGATGATGTGGGTAGCCTTTCTGAAGGAGAAATCAGAAGCTCTTGAGAAATTCAAAATATTCAAGGCTATGGTAGAGAATGAAATAGGAATAAAGTTGAAATGTCTGAGATCTGATAGAGGTGGAGAATTCACATCCAGTGAGTTCATAGAATTCTATGAGAAACATGGAATTAAGAGACAGTTGTCTGCTCTGAGGACTCCACAGCAGAATGGAGTAGTGGAAAGAAAGAACCAGACCATCCAGGAAGCATCTAGGACCATGATGATGGAAGCAAATGTTCCTTAGATCTATTGGAGAGAAGCTGTTAGCACTGCAGTCTATACTCTTAATCGAGTTCAAATCAGAAGCAATACTGGTAAGACCCCTTATGAACTCTGGTTTGGCATTACTCCTACTGTAAGATATTTTAGAGTCTTTGGTAGCAAATGTTACATCAAAAGAGATGAAGATTTAGGCAAGTTTGATGCTAGAAGTGATGAAGGAATATTCTTGGGTTACTCTACTCAAAGCAAAGCATACCGGTGTTATAACAAGAGACTAAGAAAGATGATAGAAAGTACAAATGTGAAGGTTGATGAGGGAATAGAGAAACCCTCAAGGTTTTATGAATATGATGAAGATGATCAGAATGGTGTTCTGGTTCAAGGAGCTCAATCCTCTTCTGAAAGTTAGATTCAGACTGATCCGGTAAATTAGGAAGAAGAGATAGGTCTAAATGAGCCTGATCAAGAAGCAGAAGTGTAAGAAACTCCCAAAGTTCCAAGGTATGTAAGACTGAACCACTCTGAAGATCAGATCATAGGTGACAAAAGCAAAGGTGTGCAAACTAGAAGGAAAATTGCTCAAAATTTAGATGAATATTGTCTGATTTCAAAGATTGAACCTAAGACAATAAATGAAGCCTGCAATGATGAAAACTGGACCAAAGCAATGGAGGAAGAGTTGATGCAAATTGAGAAAAATCACACTTGGGATCTTGTTCCCAGACCTAGAAACAAGAATGTGATTGGAACCAAATGGGTCTTTCGGAACAAACTAAATGAAGTTGGTGAAGTAATAAAAAATAAAGCCAGATTGGTCTGCAAAGGCTACTCTCAAATAGAAGGAATTGATTTTGAAGAAACCTTTGCTCTGGTGGCAAGAATTGAAGTAGTCAGATTATTTCTTGCATTTGCTTCCTTCAAGGATTTCAAGGTGTATCAGATGGATGTCAAATCTGCCTTCCTGAATGGTGACTTAGAAGAAGAAGTGTACATTGAACAACCGGATGGATTTCAATTATATGAGCATGGTGATATGGTCTGCAAATTAAAGAAGGCACTGTATGGACTAAAGCAAGCCCCAAGAGCATGGTATGAAAGATTGGACAAATATATTTTAAAGATTGGTTTCAACAATGGTACTGCTGATAGTAACTTATATTTCAAAATAGACCATGAAAACATCTTGATTGTTGAAGTATTTGTTGATGATATCATCTTTGGAGGAAGAGACAGTATGTGTAAAACCTTTGCAAATCAAATGAAAAGTGAGTTTGAGATGTCAATGCTTGGTGAAATGAATTTCTTCTTGGGTCTGCAAATTACTCAGACAAAGAAAGGAATCTTTATTTCTCAGACCAAATATGTGAAAGAATTGTTGAGGAAATTTGGAATGGAAGATTCCAAACCAATGAATACTCCCATGGCAACCAGATGCAAGTTGAGCAAAGATGATGACTCTCCTAAGGCAGACCAGACAAAGTACAAATCAATGATTGGAGGATTGTTGTATCTCACTCAAACTAGACCAGATATAATGCAGGCTATTGGTCTTGTTGCGAAATTCCAGGCTGATCCTAGAGAATCTCATGTCATGGCAATCAAAAGAATCTTTAGATATATAAAAGGGATGGTTGAGTACGGTCTGTGGTATCCTAGAGATCATGATTTCTCTCTTCATGCATATACAGATGTTGATTGGGCAGGAGATGTGGATGACCGGAAGAGTACTAGTGGTGGAGCTTTCTTTTTGGGAAAGAGATTGGTTTCTTGGCTAAGCAAGAAACAAGAGGCAATATCCCTATCTACAACTGAAGCAGAATACATAGTAGTAGCAGGTTGTTGCACTCAAGTCTTGTGGATGAAGCAAATGCTAAGAGATATTAAAGTAGAGTATGAGGAGCCTATCACAATCCACTGTGATAATTCAAGTGCTATAAGTATAACTAAGAATCTAGTGTTGCATTCAAATACAAAGCATATATCTATCAAGTTTCACTTTTTGAGAGAGCAAGTGAATAAGAGTGAAGTCAAATTGGAGTTTGTGTCATCCAAGGATCAGATTGCAGATATCTTTACTAAACCTCTACCTAAGGACTCTTTTGAGTTTTTCAGGGAGAAGTTAGGGGTTATTGCCCCTCCGATGATGAACTAAGATGCACTTATGCACATCAGTCTGGTGGGTATCATAGTCACATCTTGTGATCCAGATTGATGTTGAGGAGCTGCTACTCAGGGGGAGCAGCAGGTATGAGTTTGAAGCGGTGAAATTGCAAGTATGTGCCCTTTTCCATTGATGTCAAAGGGGGAGAGAAGACATGTGAAAAACAAGTGGTTTCTAACCAAAGGGGGAGCAGTAAAAGAAGAGAATACATGTGAATAATTGTTGTTGATAGAAGTTGTGACAGTAAGGAGAAGTTCTTGTCTTGATGGTTTTTCACATCATATGTTGCCATCAATGACAAAGGGGGAGATTGTTGCAAGTATGGGTTTAACCAGTGTTGTCATTGATGTCAACATACTCATGTTGCATTAATGAGAAGGATTGGATGAGCTGTGTGCTGAAGATATTGAGAAAATTAGTCTTAATCAAGAATAGTGAAGAACAGTGATGACAACAAGGTAAAAGTCCAAAATAGGTTGAGGATCAGAGGATGCGGTTTAAAGGGTTTGTAGATATAAGTCTTGAGATGCTCCAGCCAGGTTTTTAGAGGCCCGCATGAAGATTTGAAGAAATTATGGTCGTTCAAGTAGAACCGGCTCCGACAGGTGTCAAGAGGTGACAGAGTGACACAGATAGGTTCAGTGAGGTCAGGTAATGCATTATCCCATTCTGTGGATTTGAGAAAGTGTTGAGGACATCCTTGTGAAGTGTCAAGTAGATTGGTTCATGGTTTGAAGGTCTGGAATAACCTATTCCTTCGTGACAGTGATGACAGACTATGTTCTTGAAGCTCTGGATGAAGGAGAGAAGAATTCCAGTAGGATGATGAAGTGCAGATGTTCTTGGTGATTTAGGGAAGGTTATGATGATTGTTGGATTGTGTCCAGGTCATGTTGGTGGTCCGCATTGAAGTTAGAGTTTGCATTTGAAGAATAACCACCAGATATTGGTGTTCTTCTTGAGACTGGCCGACCAGATGTATCACACATCTTGCGGATGTTCTTGTAGGTGTTTGCCAACGTAGATGATTGTTCCTAAGTCGATGCCTTGTATAAATAAGGGATTGTGAAGTCATTTTGAGATATGCTTGCGGTGATGAGTGTGTGATAGCAAGGAGAAGTGCGAAAGGCAGAACAGAAGTATTGGGCTTAAATGGAACTGATTCAAGCATGGTGAAGATATTATTCTCCAGTTGATGAAGGTGATACTTATTTCTTTGTAGACAGTGTGTCTCTTGTAGGCAGTGAGCCTCTTGTGAGTAGTGTGCTCAGGTAGTGAGCCCTAATTGGCATGTGTCATTTTGTTCTTTCTATTCTTCTAACAGAGAATACATTCTTGGGTTAATCACCTCATGGTTTTTCCCTTAATCGGGTTTTCCATGTCAAAATCTTGGTGTCTTATGTGTTGATATGTTTCTACTTTTGATTTGAATGCATTATGGTTCATGATTAATATTCTGCTAATCACTAAAGAAGATTTGAGTGTTTAATCTAAGAAAGTTTCGCACAGCTGATTCACCCCCCCCTCTCAGTTGTGTGTCCTAAGTCTAACAACTTTGTCCTTAAAATGCAACAAAAATTAAATAAAACCAACAAATAGAGGAATTCTTTAGCAGAGAAAAGAATATGATGAGTTGATCAATTTCTCAAAAGAGAGAAGACATACAAATAGATGGGGAATCAATCATTATGAATGATGAAGAGTATATGACTTAGGCAGTAGCTTATTCTATTACTAGGGGTCATCTAAATCACAGTATCCTCATGGATCACAAACTAGAAAGATGTATTATGCTAGGTGACCATGGGTGTAAAAGGGTAGGTCATATGAAGCACATAGGCCAAAAAGTTGTATTATGCTAGGTGGCTCATAGACTACATGGATCATAGACTAGCAAGTTGTATTATGCTAGGTGATCATAGACTACGAATGCCTCAGGAAGCATAAAACAAACACCTCAGGCATCGTATTAAACACCAACACCAAAGGGGGTGAATGCCTTAGGGAGCATGAAATAAACACCACAAGGGGGTGAATTAATATGCAACACCTCTTAGAGTGAAAATAAAGCAAGGTACATGTATGTATGCACATGTGAGTAGAGTGTATGCCCTTTTTCTTCCCCTTTTTTTACCTTAAAATATTTGCATATTAGCATGCATAATATGCAAATATTTTAAGGTAAAAAAAAGGGGAAGAAAAAGGAGGGGAGATCCTTTAGAAAGAATGGACACCCCTTGAACAAGTCGTCTCTGCCCCCCAGAATAGGGTGAAGAAAACCATGTTGTTACCAAAAATAAAGTATGGTTACACATGAGATTGTACCACCACGAATGGCAACAAGCAAAAAAAGAAAGCTACAGGTGACACATAGTGTGTAACAACACAATAGTCTCATCAGAAAATAGGGAAAGAACAATGAATTGGATAGAGGCCATGCTTAATATCATTTGTCATGCAAAGAAGAGATGGGTGCATCATTAGATGGAAGAGTGATAGCACTTGTTTCAAGAAGTTGTATTTTATCTTTCAAGACTTGGCATTCATTGGTGGAATGGCCAAGAACTTAGTGATATCCATAGAAAGGAAGTGTTGATTAAATGTGTTATGAAAATTTTTTTCATGTAGGAGGATGAAGAGTGATCAAGTGAGCATTGAGAAGCCTCAACAAAATATACTCGTGTTTAGATAGAATATAAGTAGGAGATGGAGTAGTAACCAAACCTTTTTATTGTTGAGAATGGTTTAATTTTTTGAAAAGAAGAATCCATAGAGACTTCATACAATGGAGGAGGCGATGTAGATAGAGGAAAAGGTTGGTAACCTAAACCCATGGTATAATTTAAGTGTGGTGTAGGTTCCACAAGGACCTTAATTCCTTGTTCCATATGCCCTAGACGATTTCCATTGTATCCATGCTTAGAAATTATTTTGTAACCAAGCCTCTAACATGTCTCCAAATTAGAAAGAGGAGGAGAATCAACATCACTAGCCTTATCAATATGTGAACTGTATGCACATGTTGGAGAAGTAGTATCTGAATTTACATAAGAAGAAGGATCAATTCCAAAGTGAGAATGCAGATCCTTGTTGAATGTAGGAATGCCAGAGTGAGAAGGGTCAATCTTATATTCACTAGGCCCATGAGGGGTGAAGTCCAAGTAGCCCCAATCATCACCAAGCCATACATTTAAGGATGAATCAACACCATTGTCAACTTCTTGAGTAGGAGTTGAGGATTGGGAATCATCTTTAATAGAATAAGAAGGAAGGAGATTTTGAAGAGTAGGAGAAGTATTAGGCTACCTCATAAAATCCACTTGCTAATAATACTGTATAGGATCCAGCATAGCTTTGACTTCGTAAGTCTTATTTAAATCATAAACTAATTTAATTGATCCATGAAAGGTAGATGGAACTGCACCCATGGCATGAATCCATGGTCTACCAAGGAGATTATAAGATAATGGCACTAGGCATGACATGAATGAGGGTAGGCAAAGTGATAGGGCCCAATTCAATTACCAACATGATTATGCCTAGTGTTTGTCTACTAAATTTATCAAAGCCATGAATAGAAAGATGAGTAAGGGAGATATAAGATGTATTAGTATTAATATGGTTTAATAGGTCTACACGACAAATATTTAGACCTAAACCATTGTTAATAAGGGTACGCTTGACTCCAAAAGGATTAATTATAACAATAATGAGAAAAGGATCATTTTTCTTTTGAACCTCCAGAGATGGTAACTCATATTATTGAAATGTTATGTTTGTGGAATATATGTATATGAAATCGAGTAAGGCAGCTACTGTTGGCAAGAGACACTATATGGATTCATGGTTGTTGTCATTGATGGCAACAAAGGTCATCCCACATATCCGCAAGTCATGATATATCTCTACCGGAAGTCAGATTGAAGATTGTTGTGGTCCGGTGAACAAGAACAGAGCATGTGGCAAGGTCCGACAGATTGGTCCGGATCTCTCAGAGGAAGTGTCTTGGCACAGTGCGGATCTGGGGAAGTCAAGAGGACTATCTTGAGTAGTATATTCCAAGGATTTAGCCTCCGGAGATGGACAAAGAAAAAGATATGAATAGTTGAGTATCGGATTCCTGAGAGACAGTGAAAACAGAGGAAGAACTGACTGATAGAGTATCAGACTACTTTCCGGATGTGTTACAGATGATGATAAAGGTTGCGGAGGCATGAATCATGTTTGGCCGACATAATTGATGATATCTACAAGTATATGCTTGATCTGCATTGCTTGGTGAGCAAGGATTCAACCGACAGAACTAAGTTTGTAAGAAAATAGACTGTTCCGGATGCCGACTAGAAAGGTGATGAAATTACTTGTGCGGATATATATAGAGGATGGATTTAGTTGTAAAGTGTGTGAAGTGTGTGAAAGGATATGCGAACAAGTCCAGAGTAGAGCAGAAGTAGCAAGAAAGATCCGGTATGTGAAAGGAGAGCAGACTAAAGAACAGAGGAAAGATGAAGTGCAGCAGATCAGTATACTGAACTTAACCGGAACTGAACTCCAGCATATGCAGATGCTTCCAATCAGTTCAAGACTGTGATTCTTATCACTTTGTAAGACAGTGTGTCTTCTTGTAGGCAGTGAGCCTCTTGTGAGCAGTGTGCTCGGGCAGTGAGCCCTAATTGGCAAGTGCCATTTTTGTAATTTCCTATTCTTCTAACAGAGAATAATTCTTGGGTTAATCACCCCGTGGTTTTCTCCCTTAACAGGGTTTCCACGTCAAAAATACTGTGTCATGTGTTTCTTATTTCATGGTTAATGTTTTGTGTTTGATTTTATGCTGCTTCAATTAAGAGGAAAGTTCATTAAGGGAAATAATTAGGATAACTGATTCACCCCCCCCCCTCTCAGTTATCAACAATTGGTATCAGAGCTAAGTTCCTCCTAATAGAGCCTAACAGCTTGAGGAAGATCTGGGATTTCAAATGGATGCATATGGTTTAAGGGAGCAACTCAAGACTGCCCTTGAGGATCTTGAACAGTCAAATTCTGAAGTCAGTGAATTAAAGGAAAGACTCAAACAGGCTGATGAATTCATGAGAGAATTAAAAGACAAATTAAGTCTCTCTATGAAAAAGAGAAAGGAGCTGCTTCAACAGTTGGCAAGACAAAGTGAAGAAAGCAATACAAGTGAGGAATTGACTGAGCAAACCAAGTTATGTGAAAAGTTATCAAAAGAAGTCATTATGTTAAGACATGAAATGGAATCAGGAACTATAAAGTTTACTCAAGAGATTGAAGAAAAAAGAAAGGCTGAAGACAATCTAAGACAATCTCTTAAAGAAAAATCAGAAGAATGCCACCAGATGGACAGGATTATCAGACACCTTGAATCTGATCTTGAAGATTCCAAAGATAATGAAGGAAAACTTGAGGATCAAATTGCCTCTCTCAAAAGAGACCTTCAAACAGCAAATGAATATAAAGAGAAATTCAAGATAAGTTCTGCTCAACTTGAAGTTCTTCTTGGAAGTCAAAAGAGGACAGATGACAAGTATGGCTTGGGATATGAGAAAGGAGAAAGCTCCGGATCCGGTCAGAAGAATCTTGGATCAGAAAATCCAAGGAGCAGGCCTAGAAGACCTCCGGTAAGACAGCCAAATGCTCAAAGATATCCATCCTTCAATGGATACTGCCACAGCTGCAACCACTTTGGTCACAAAGCTAATCAGTGCAGAATGAGAATGAATCAGATTAATTCATCCTTCTCCGGACAGTGCTTCAACTGCAAAAGGTATGGACACAAATCCCATGAATGCAGAATTATGCAAGTAAACAAATCATTCAAAGGTAGATGCTTTACATGCAATAGAATAGGTCATATGGCTAATCAATGCAGATCAAGGGGATATCAGTTAAATATGCAAAGAAATGTTATTTGCCAAATCTGCAATAGGTCTGGTCATAATGCTAAAGTCTGCAGAAACAAGAATCAGGACAAAAGAGGTCCGGTGTATAATCAGAATCAAGACAAGGGTAAACAAAAGATGAATGCGGATGAAGTTAGGAATCAGATGAGCAAGATTTGGGTGAAGAAAAGCTCAGAGAATGTAGAGGTTGGATCCGCACCAGATTCTGGTGCTGATATTTCTTCCGGAAATTAAAAAGTGAGCTCAGGCTCAGGGGGAGACTCAAAGAAGATTCTGTTCCCCCAGCCAAACAAGTTGTGCCTGATGTGGTACAAGATGCGATTAAAGGGTTTGTAGATATAAGTCCTGAGATGCTTCAGTCAAGTTTTCAGAGGTCCGCATGGAGTTATGAAGAAGCTGTGTTCGATTAAGTTAGACCTGTTCAGGGAGGTGCTCCGGTATGATAAAGGATTACAAAAAGGTCCGGAGAGATCCGGAAGTGCACGATCTTGTCTTGCGGATTGGACAGAGTGTTTGGGATGTTCTTGTAATATGTTACCTAGATTTATTCATGATTTAAAGATCTGGATGATATTCAGTGATCAGGACTGATCCGGGATACTCCAAGCTGTCCAGACATGGTAAACCGGAATAATGCAGGTGAAGCATTTATTGCAGACAGATATTAGGGTTTGCGGAGCAATATAAAGATTTCTCAAAAGTTATCTGCTCATTCTACACTTGAGAAGAAGCGAATAGTGGAGCTCTGCAACAAGGTTCATCAAGCACACCAAGGATCTCCTGCCAAAGCTATTGAATAAAGAAATCAATCCAAACACTCCGTGCAAACCGAAGGCGCATAAGGTATTCTTCGTTTTTCATTGCCTCACTGCAAATCTTTGAAGAATGGCTACTCCAAACATAGTTAAGATCTCTGATAGACCTCGCCCCTCATTCAAGAAACATCCCTACAAATCATTGGAGGTAGATCCACTAGGAGCCTTCTCTAGTGTTCCCCACGGAGTCTTACATACTGAAGATATTAGGGTTTACATACACGCAAACATTGAGGAATTTGGGGAATTCAAATTAAGAGACCTCTATCACAAGCAACTGATAGACAATGCTTTTGAGCTCAAACCAGAGTATAAGGGTATCCAGAAGAAACAATTTGAGCAATTCATTCATTTCCCTAGCTTTGAAGAAGATGAATGGGTCCGGTATGTACTGAGCAGGATGCATGACAACTTCCTTTGGCTAGATAGACCCTGTAAGATCACAAAAGAAGCAATTAGAGCAGTAACTGGTCTATACTCTTCCGGGGGGGTACCTATCCTCAAATTTGTCAAGAACAACGTTGTAACTGAGGCCACCGGATCAAAATATGATAAGAGGGCAATGACCATTGAAGATATTTCGGATCCGGATATCAAATATGCATCAATGATAATAGGATACAAGATCTATCACTCCAGCAGGGAGAATTCTGTATCCGGGACTGCAATATACACAGCATATGAAATGCTAAGAAAGAATGCAGATTATGATCTTTGTGAACTACTACTAAGCCAATTAATGGAAAATGTACAGAAAATCAAGAAAGACAAGAAGAACTCCTTTAAGTATGGTACTCTCATTGTATGTCTATTCTTTTACTTCATGAATGAGCTACCCGGAACAAGCGGATGGGTATGGCAGAATGACAAACCTGTTGCAGTCCAGATAAGAGACTATTTGCATGGACTTGGGGATGCAAAAGCGAGAAACACAGCTCTATGGGGATACTTCAAAAACTTTCAGAGCATGATGCAAGCAAGAGAGAGAATTCCCCAGTCTCTCATTGAGAAATACAAGGACTCAGTATGCTTTATGGTTGACACTGATCAGTGCCTAATGGAGGCAGTGGAGCCAAGGACTGTCTGGATCATGCCCATGGGGTATGAAGTTGATGAACAGATAGTAGAGCTGCATGTTCAACACATGCTAAGTCAGCCCAAAGATCCTAAGGCAGAAAGGTTTGGAACCTTTGAGGAGCTGAGTGTGAAATTACATGTAGAACTCAGGGAACCTGAGATTAAGAGAAAAGTGAGAAAAGAAGTAGAGCACATTGCTCAAGGCCTAGGCATCTCAAAAGAGGCACTTGATGCCAGCCGGGAAAAGAGGAGAAAGGCTGAGGAAGAAGAGAAAAGCAAAGAAAGTGCTCCGGTTGAAACCCCCACCCGGACCAGATCATCAAAGAGATCTGCACCTTCCACAACCAAAAGCTCAAAACCGGAAGTCCAGGCATCCGGTAAAAGATCCAAGACAAAAGCATCAAGGGCTTATGAAAGCCAAAAGGATGAAGAGGAAACAGAATCAGATGAGGAAGTAAGAGAAGTAAAGAAACAGAAGAAGAAAGGATCCGGTAAGCCCTCCACAGGCCAAGACAAGGATGAAATGGCAGAGGTAACTGTTGAAAAGCCCACTCTGTCACTAGAGAGCATAATCAAGTCGGTCACGGTGGATGGAAACCTTCAACCAATGACTGAATCCTATGATGACTTCAGTGAGGCAGACCAAAAGACTCTGCAGGAGGCCACAGTGAAATATCTTAACATATATAATAAGGCTTTCATTGAAATAATATCTCTTATTCCTAAAAGCCTAGAAAAGGAAATGGAAGTGAGGAAAAATAATGCTCATGCTAAAGATCTTGAGATCCGGGAGCAGATAGCTATTCAGCTATATCCTCAAATTGATCCCAAGACAATGAACATGATCTTCAAGGACTGCAAAGATGAGTTCAGAAGTAAAGCCAGGATGAATCAGCTCATGCTTGGTGAGACTGACAAAGTGGCACAAGAGACAGAAGAGATCCTCCGGAAGGCCTTCAAAAGGTTCAATCTTCCTGTTGTAGAGGACTTAGGTGCAGAAACAGCTGCTGATTTGGAATCTTCTGTTCCGGAAGAAGTGAGCCCTGAACAGACAAGTGAGGACTTGGGACCCTCTGCTCCAGAAGAAGTGGCCCATGAACAAGCAAGCATCTCTCCTCCGGTTTCCCCTACAGTCTCCGGATCCAAAGAAGAAGAGCAATTGCAGGAGAAGGAAGCAGTGGTGACAGACAAAGAGGTTGACAGTTCTAAGACTGCAGAAGAAAAGAAACATCTGTCTCCGGCAAGAGACACTGCACAAACTGTTCAACAATTTTTGAGCAAAGAAACTCTAGAGATTGATGAACCGGAGCTTCTAAAAGGTCCATTTGATTTTGACTCTCTCTCTCCGGTACAAACAATGAAGATAGCTTCATTTGCAAATGCCAAGGCAAATGAAAAGCTCCTGAAGTCTCATATGGAAGACTGTGAGTTGATAGAGGCTGCTTCCGGAGTACTTGTAAAGATCATGCCATCAATCCAAATAGATCCGACAGCCTCCACTTCCGGTAATCTAAAAACCTTAGTCAGCAGTATTGATACACATTTTAATTCTCTAGAAAAATCAGCTGAAGAAAAGGTCCGGAAGGAATTTTTGGATAAGAGATTTTCTGAAATATTAGAATTAATCTCTAAGGATAGGAAGATTGTAAGCATTGGAATAAAGAGCTTAGAAAATGCTCTTAAGGATGGCGGTGACATCTACAAATTTTGTATATCTTGGTCAAAGGCAACAGCAGCAATTGACAAGAAAATAAAAGAGGAACAGGACAAGCTTCAAAGCTTATCTCAAAGTTTTGATCCTCTCTCTTCCTCTATAATAAATCAAGAATGTCAGACTATTACAGTCTTGAATGAAATAAAGAATCTTGAGAAGGAGAGGAAGAACATTACCAACCGGATGGGAGAACTTAGAAGGATTATAGTCCCTAAGTTGGAAACTATGCATGAGGCCATCAGTGATGCCCAGACCACCGCCCATACAAAAGATCCGACAGATCTCAGGCGGGCAGAAGCTTTTGCATTTTTGTTGAGTGGTCACATTTCAATCTTGGACAGAATGAAGCTTAGTTGGGCTACTGAAATGGTTCAACTGCAGACATCCTTTGCAGACATTCTGCAGTATATGTGAGTATGTAAATATGCGGCTATATATAGAAAATTTTTGAGAATTTTGGTGTGCGGACCCTACCCTTTGCCATTGATGTCAAAGGGGGAGTGAGGAGCAGTGAAAAATGAGGAATCCAACTCAGGGGGAGTTCCGGAAATTGTATATAAAGACAAGAGCATCAGCAAAGGGGGAGCATAGTGTAAACACTTAGTCATTTTTCACTAAGTGTTGCCATCAATGCCAAAGGGGGAGATTGTTGGCAAGAGACACTATATGGATTCATGGTTGTTGTCATTGATGGCAACAAAGGTCATCCCACATATCCGCAAGTCATGATATATCTCTACCGGAAGTCAGATTGAAGATTGTTGTGGTCCGGTGAACAAGAACAGAGCATGTGGCAAGGTCCGACAGATTGGTCCGGATCTCTCAGAGGAAGTGTCTTGGCACAGTGCGGATCTGGGGAAGTCAAGAGGACTATCTTGAGTAGTATATTCCAAGGATTTAGCCTCCGGAGATGGACAAAGAAAAAGATATGAATAGTTGAGTACCGGATTCCTGAGAGACAGTGAAAACAGAGGAAGAACTGACTGATAGAGTATCAGACTACTTTCCGGATGTGTTACAGATGATGATAAAGGTTGCGGAGGCATGAATCATGTTTGGCCGACATAATTGATGATATCTACAAGTATATGCTTGATCTGCATTGCTTGGTGAGCAAGGATTCAGCCAACAGAACTAAGTTTGTAAGAAAATAGACTGTTCCGGATGCCGACTAGAAAGGTGATGAAATTACTTGTGCGGATATATATAGAGGATGGATTTAGTTGTAAAGTGTGTGAAGTGTGTGAAAGGATATGCGAACAAGTCCAGAGTAGAGCAGAAGTAGCAAGAAAGATCTGGTATGTGAAAGGAGAGCAGACTAAAGAACAGAGGAAAGATGAAGTGCAGCAGATCAGTATACTGAACTTAACCGGAACTGAACTCCAGCATATGCAGATGCTTCCAATCAGTTCAAGACTGTGATTCTTATCACTTTGTAAGACAGTGTGTCTTCTTGTAGGCAGTGAGCCTCTTGTGAGCAGTGTGCTCGGGCAGTGAGCCCTAATTGGCAAGTGCCATTTTTGTAATTTCCTATTCTTCTAACAGAGAATAATTCTTGGGTTAATCACCCCGTGGTTTTCTCCCTTAACAGGGTTTCCACGTCAAAAATACTGTGTCATGTGTTTCTTATTTCATGGTTAATGTTTTGTGTTTGATTTTATGCTGCTTCAATTAAGAGGAAAGTTCATTAAGGGAAATAATTAGGATAACTGATTCACCCCCCCCCTCTCAGTTATCAACAGCTACATCATTGAAAGGATGTTTTTGGAACTGAAAGACAACAAAAGGTACATAGCATCGTTGAAATGATGTTTTCAAAACTTGAACAACAATAGAAGTTTTAGAGCATCATTGAAATGATGCATTTAGAAATGAACAACAAAGTTTTAAAGCATCAAGGAAATGATGCTTTCAGAACAAACATCAACAAGGTTCTAGAGCATTGTTGAAAGGATGCTTTTAGAATGAACAATAACAAAGTTCCAGAGCATCATTGAAATGATGATTTAAGAATGAACAACAACAAAGTTTGAGAGCATCATTGAAAGGATTCTCATAGAATGGAATGACAAGAGAAGTTTTGGAGCATCAAAGTTCTTGAGAATCATTGAAAGGATGTTTTTGGAACTTGAACAACAACAGAAGTTCCAGAGCATCATTGAAAAGATGCTTCCAAAATTTAGGCAAAAAAAAGGTTCTAGAGCATTGTTAAAAGGATGCTTCCAGAACTTAAACAACAACAACAAAGTTTCTCCAAAGAAAAATTGAAGAAAATACAACACTTCCAAAGTGCTGCAGATGGGAGCTTTCAGAATACTTTCTAAACCTAAGATTCCAGAGGTAATGTGCAAACAAACAACACTTCCAGAGCACTTGTTTAAGGATGCTTTTAGATAAAATATACAAAACAACACAAATACATTAAATAGTTATGTTTGGAGTTTTTTTTAATTCAAAAAGATGGAAGAATTTACAATTGGGTTTTCATCATTTTGTGGGGGGGGGGGGGGGGGGTTGGTAGAATTTTTTTTTACATAAAAAGGAAAAACATCTAAAGAATTGTTTGCTTATAATTTTTATATCAAAAATGGATTTATTCTACTCTCTATGACATAAAAGAAATATTATTTACTATCACCAAATAATTTCTTTCAAAATTACAAACATAAACCGAATCAAAATTTACTGGAATTGAAATTAATCTATGAATTGAAATGTTTATGCTAATTTTAAACTAATCTATGAATTGAAATCCTTATGCTAAATTGAAACTAATCTATGAATTGAAATGCTTATGCTAAATTTAAATTAATCTCTGAATTTAAATGCTTATGCTAAATTGAAACTAATCTACGAATTGAAATGTTTATGCTAAATTGAAAATATAGAAAGAAGAAAAAAATACTCTACTACTCCTTATATAAAAAGAAATAAATTATCTATTGTCACAAAATAATTCATTTTTTTATGCTTTTAGGAGAGAAGGAAATTAAATCTTAGAATAAAGTTCTTAATAACACCATGTCCCTAGCAACAATGCCAAAAATCATGAGGGTCATTGTAATCCTCTTCATTTAATTTATCAATCTAGGGTGGTGTCTAAAAGTTGTATGCATGCATTAGGAACCTAAAACTTTTTTTAGCAAACAATTATTTCTAATAAAAGAATAAAATCTCATATGTAAATTTAGACAACAACCAGACTATGGAACAATAAGTAAGACATACTTTTAAACAGAACAATTGAATGACAATACTATAGAATTTAAAACAAACCAACATAACTACAAAACTTACATGCTAAAACAATAGAACATAATTTCATTTTAAAACATAACAACAGAACTACAAAACTTAAAAGTAGAACAGAACTACAAAACTTATAGGCAAAACATCATAACTACAAAACCTATAGGTAGAACAACAAAACTATAGAACCTATAGGCATAACAATAGAACTATAGAACATACAGGCAGAACAACAGAACTACAGAACCTATAGGTAGAACAATAGAACTATAAAACTTATAGGAAGAACAACAAAACTATAGAACCTATAGGTAGAATAGAAGAACTACAAAGCCCACAGGAAGAATAGAAGAACTACAAAACTTACAAGTATAACAATAGAACTATTGAACCAGAAATTAATTTTAAAACATGACAACAAAACTACATAATTTACAAACTAAAACTGATTATTAACACATAATAAAAATAATGAATTTCATGATAACATCAATTAAATATAAACAAACAAATACTAAATGTTCTCCTCTTCCTCAGGATGAGCAACCTGCCCCTCCCTTGGAATTGGACTAAGATCATTCACCCAACTTTGTACTCAACACTCCATATATTTTATTTCTTCAACAAAATATTACAGATTTATTTCTAAAACTATTGTAGCTTTCTTATTCCAAAAATTTGCCAAAATAAAAACTCTCCCTTTCTTTAGAGTTGAGAGGTTTATTTATAGATTGAAGATCTTCACCCAAATCCCTAAATTAATGGAAAGCATAAGCACACTTGTCTTTCACATTCCTATGATAAAGGAACAACTCCCTTTATTCTCTACACCTATCTCTGCTACTACTATGCTAAAAGAAATAAATTCCTTTATTCTCTCTACTAATCCTATGCTAAAGGAACAATATCCTTTATTCTCTCTACTAATGCTATGCTAAAGGAACAATATCCTTTATTCCCTCATTACAAAGTGACAACACATCCACATCCTTTTAAGAGAAAAGGTTGGATAAACTTAATTATTTTTGTTACTTTTATTTTATTTTTTTCTCAAAACAATTCATCTTCAACTGTTTAGAAAATAAAAGACTAAGAGAATCTTAAATCCATGGTTTAAGCCAAATTATGAAGTTGGAACACCTTTGGCTGAAATCAAGATGGAATACTTCTGAAGTTGGCTCCAGAAGTGATTTTACAATAATTTAGAATGCTTCAAAATTGGCTGAAAAAGGCTAGAACACTTCAAGACTAATTTTGCATCATTTTTAAACATATTGCATTCTATTTTTTCAATAAACATTATAAAATGTTAAATATTAAATTCCAATAGACTTCTAAGAAATAAACCAATATATATCTTATATTCTATTTTAAATAAGCTAATAGTTCGTAAAACTACATTTAAATCTACTTTTAATGCTAATTTTAAGAGAAAATAGAGATTAATTTAGATGTGACATTTCTAGTCTCATTAGTCCCCTTGGGCCTCACAGGAGGAACTCCACCCCACTACACTCCCCTGTTAATTATTTTGGGGGAAAACCAAGGCTGACAAAGTCACCAAAATTTACCTTGTTGGATGTACCCACAAGGTGCCAACATGTGGAAAAAATATGCCAAGTCAACATGGAATGCATACCTCCTCATATGAGGACAAAATTTACATAGAAATTACAATAGTAGACAAGAATAACTAAATACAACAATAGGAACTTGCAAAGGTTGAGACACCTTAATTCCCAACATTCTCCCACTTGTCGAATGCCTTTCAAGAGCCAATAGAATGACAAGACTTAACTGCTAGGGATTAAGAGGCCCATAGACTCCGAACACCATCTGAACTTCTATGTGCTCACAAGTTTTGTCAAGGGATCTACAACATTCATGAAAGTGTCAACTTTATCCAAATTCACCTTCCTATCCGCTACCATGTCACGAACAAAATGGTACTAGACATAAATATGCCTCTTCCTAGCATGGAAAGTGGGATTCTTCACCAAACATATGGCACTCTAGCTATCATGCAACAAATAGTAATCTTCCCCTCATCAAACCCAACATCATAACAGACTATTTTAAGCCAAATGCCTTCTTTACAAGCATGAGTTGGAGTAATGTACTCTGCTTTAGTAGTGGACAAAGCGACCACAGGTTGGGCCGCTTACTCATCTAACTAATAGCACCACTGAACATAGTGAACACATAAGCACTTGTGGATCTCTTGTTGTCGATGTCACCTACCCAATATGAATCCACAAATCCTTGAATATAAAGTAAATGTCAATCCATTCAAGGATAACCATGATAACATAAGAAATACTCGGAAGTACCCCACAAGTATCTATTTACACTCCCTTCACTGCATCCCAATGTACCCATCCAAGATTAGCCATTAATCGACTAAGGACTCTCACTGCTTTGGCAATGTCTAGTCTTGTATAGACCATAGCATACATCAAGCTGCCAATTGCACTAGCATAAGGAATTCTACTCACATCCTCCATCTCATAAGGAGACTTCAGAGAATCTGTAATAGATAACTTTGCCCTCGTCATAATAGGAATAGTCAATGATCTCTAAGTTGCCATGCTAAATCTTTCCAACACGGTGTTCACATACTTACTCTGGCCTAACCACAATTTTCTATTAGCTCTATCTCTTTTGATTTCCATTCCCAAGATGTATTTGGCTGCCCCTAGATCTTTCATCTCAAACTATGCTAACAACTGAGTCTTCAAATCAGAAATCAAATTCTTACCATTCCCAATGAACAACATATCATCAACATATAATGCAATAATGAGAATGCAATCATTATCCATCTAAAAGTAAACTCAATGATCTAATTTCAATCTTAGAAATCCCAAACTTAACACAAATCCATCAAATTTATGGTACCACATTCTAGGAGATTTCTTCAAACCATACAAAGACTTTTTCAACTTGCAAACTAGATTTTCTTTACCTTTTACCACATAGTGCTCTAGATGTGACATAGATTTCTTCCTCCAAGTCACCATGAAGGAAAGTTGTCTTCACATCCATCTATTCAACTTCTAAATCGTATGTTGTAGCAAGTGATAACAAGAATGTAATAGATGTCATCTTTGCAATGAGAGAAAATCTCACCATAATCTATTCCCTTAACCTGGGATTAACCCTTTGCAACCAACCTTGCCTTAAACTTCTCAACACTACCATCTAAACCAAATTTCATCTTGAACACTTGTTAGCAGGTTGCAAAGCATGGAGTAAAGCTAACTGAAAGCTAGCGCACATAGTATGCGGAGGGTGCAAGTTGATGGAAGATGCTACAAAACACATCCCTATATGTAATAGATATAGTATATATAGATATATGATATGATTATATATCATAGGAGGATAGAAGAAGATAGGAGATAGATTATAATGTAAAGAATGACATAGAAGTCATGTATGTATGAGGCAGAGACTTAGACCTACCAGAGGGTGGATGTATGACATTTTATTGATATATATATGGAGATTTGTCAGTACTGGGTATTTTTGTGTTGTCTTTTTATTATGTGCATATGATACTCTATTTTTGTTATTCTTTATGCTTTTCTATCAATCTCTAGCTACTTGACTAAAGTATAAAAAGACTTAACTGAGGACCAAAACTTCAGACCAGTATCCCTCTTCATTTCTTGCCAGCATTTAGGTCTGTTGCCTAGACCCTGGAAGAGGGTAGTTAAAGATTTAAAGGGAAAAACATTTAAAGGAGTAGTGTAGAGTTCTAGAGAGAAGAAAAGGCAATGTTGGCAGAGAAAATTTTCAATTTACAGAAGTATTTAGGTCTCCTTAAGTTTCTATGTCTAAGAGGGGACAGGCACTTAAGGAGATGGCGAATGGAAAGAGGGTAGGGTCCACAAGGACCTTTAAAATGATGTGACTCTTCAAACAAAGATACCATGGGATATAAAAGGACTAATGGAACACCAAATCAAGAAAACCCATTGTGAAAGGGGAGAAACAGAAGAAAAGAGAGATTGGTGAAGAAATCAGAACTAGAATGGAGATAAATAGAGGAATGAGATTAAAGTAAACTTAAGAATGACAAGAACACTACCACAGAAGGATGGAAAGGGCACAATAAATGGGAAAAGAAAGGACAACAAAAGTTGTAGAAGGAAAGGAGGAAGAATTCATGGAGCACGCCATGGAGGGTCTTGCCAAAAGGGAAGAACAGGACTAGTACATCAAGGAGGATGCTACTAAGTGTGCCAATGTGGGTGCTACCAGAGAAAGGAGGTTAGAAGGAGAAGAGATAGAGCATGTCATGGAGCGTGTTGTAGAACACACCACTATGGGTGTTGCTTAAGAAAAATCTAGAAGGGAAAAGGAAGAAAGACGTGAATTAGGGTTTATGTCGTAGACTACCAAAAAACCTAAATTAACATAAAAAATTCTGAACATGGATGAGGAATATATAAAGGAGCTAATTTGTTGAAGCATAAAGGAGATAAGAGAAGGAAGATGCGGTAAACATTAAAATGAATTTTGAGGGTTTTGGAAGGTTATTTCAATCATCATTGGATGTCGACATGATGTCATTCACAAATGGAAGAGTATCCCCTAATTTGAAGAGACACTCTGAAGAGACACAACCATTGGACCATGAGTCACCCTGAGTGCCATGTATATAATGTCAAAAGAATTTTAGTTGAGAAGGAAGATATTTAAGCAAACAAGGAAGCAAAGAGAGTAGAAGAGATCCAAAGTAATTTCACAGAGGTTTTAGGAGAGGAGTACTTTGATATCTAGCTACCGAGAGACAAGGGAAGAGAAGGAAAGAAAGTTGATTGAAGACAATCTAACTAGAGGAGCAAACTAGAAGAGAACTACTGCAAAACACAAGAGACATTGAGAAGATTAGGCATGGATATTCCTATCAAGTTACCAATCTTTGAGAAAGACACTACTAAAGCAGCAGAGCATATTTTTGTTTTGGAGTATATTTGGAACCAGAAGGGAGTAACAAGGAATGAAATCAAGTTGTTTGACTTCATAGGCACCTTGTGGAATGAAGCATTGAAGTGATATAGAAAGACATGTCCAAACAGTGATATGAAATGGGATGATATCAAGAAGCTATTTTTGGAGAATTTTGGAGTTCCAGATGTCCTGACAAAAGGGCTAAGTAAGATGAGAGATTTGATGCAATTGGATAAAGAATCAATAAAGGAATTTGATAGGAGATTCAAGGAGATAACTACAAAGTTGGAAGAACCACTAACTGAGAAGAAAAAGATAGAATGGTTTATTTTTGGAATAAGCCTTAAAATAAGGTTAGCCCTAGATGGAAGAATATTTGAAACATATGCAGAAGCAGTGACACTGACTTGCCAAATAGAGTCTAAATCTTGGTGCATACAAGATAAGATGAAGGAAAATCAAGAATTAGAGAAGCTGAAATTAGAATTGGAGCAGTTGAAGTTGAGACAAGAGATTTTGAACAAGCATGAGGAGAATACATAGAAGCAAAGACCTAATATTTAGTACTCATACTCTACAAGAGGTCACTTGAGAAATGAATGCCCTAGGATAAAAGGTGAAAAACAAGTTTCTATAATGAAGCCAACAAAAAGAATGAATTTGAAATGTATTGTGGACTATGCAAAGAATTGGATGACCATGAGACACTGGACTATCCTTCATAGAACATTTGGAGGAAAAGAGAATTTGTTGATGAAGAAGATGAACCATGGTATAGTAACACAAACTCAGTGGAGAGCAATAACATGTCACACGTAGGAAGAAACTGACATGATCAAGTATACAAGCAACCAACTTGGAGAAATTAGAGGAATGTCAATGCAATACAAAATTCAAACTCTAGCGGTGCACCCTATGGGATTGTCTACAATAATAAGGGGAGGTGGAGTAACACCCATAAAGTGGATCAACAGCTCATACACATGCACCTACTAACACAAATAAGGCCTATTAAATAACTCGCAATTATTTAACTACCTAAGCAAGCTTAAAATAAAAATAAAGAAAAATAAATTCCTACACTAGCAACCCCCTTAAGTGTAGCTTAGGTGGGTAAAAAGATAGGTCCCAGAAAGATAAGCCATGTTAGGTACCCATATACAATGATGGTGAAGAATGTCAAAAGACTCTTCAAAAGATACAATCATCATACAATCACAAAACATCAAGTATCCCTCATAGGTATAAGTAACTGCAAAGCCACTGAAAGATGAATGAAAACATAACATAAGATAATGCCTACATATAACATTTCTTCCCTTGGGAAGAAACAAATCCAATGGAGAATAAAGAAGCCACTCCCACAAATCAGATGAAGAAGGAAACCAAACCAAAATAGGTGCCTTTGTATATGACTCAGGTGTCCTCAAGATAGAAAGAGAAATCTAAAATGGATCCAAATACATAGATGAAGGGATGACATGTGTGTTGTGACTGTCATCAAAATTGTCTTCAAGATCTACAATGTGCGTCTCAAACAACTTATAAATACAAGTTAGATAATCATCCCACTCAACAAAATCAAAAGAACAAAAAACATCATGCTTAACCAATGGAACACTAAAATGAAAAAATTAGGTGAGGGAGGAGAAGAAATATCAACACGAGTCTCAAGAATGGGATTGGATGTGAGAACAACAAGGTTCAAGTGACCAAACCTCTCCTCAGAAATATGGTTCACACAATGAGTGTGAACATCAACCAAAGGATCTGAACCATCATCAAGAGTAAAACTAGAAAAGGTGTATAAATAATTTTCATGATCAACAAACCCTATAGAAATAATCATTGTACTCTCCAAGTCTTTGATGATAACTAAATCAAGTGTGAATTCCACAATTTTCCCTACACCACTGTGAGTTATCTAATAGATGGAAAGTAGATTATTTGTCAATGAAGGTAAACATAGTGTTGGCAAGAGACACATTGTAGCTTCATGATTGTTGTCATTGATGGAAACAAAGTTCATCCCACACATCCATAGGACATGGTGTGCCTATACTGGAAGTCAGATTGAAGAGTGTTGTGGTCCGGTAAGCAAGAACAGAGCATGTGACAAGGTCCGACAGTCAGGTCTGGATCTCTCAGAGGAAGTATCTTAGTAAAGTGCAGACTTGGGGAAGTCAAGAGGTGTACCTTGACTGATACATTCTAGAGATTGAACCTCCGGTGATGAAAAAGTGAAAATATATGAGCACCTAAGTGTTGGGCTCCTGTTTGGCAGAGTTGACAGAGGAAGAACTGACCGGCAGAGCATCAGACCTTAAACCGAATGAGTTATTGATGGTGATCAAGTTTCTTAAGGTATCATTCATGATTGGCCGACATGATTGATGACTTCTATAAGCATCTCTTTGATGTGCATCACTTGATAAGAAAGGATTCAGCCGACAGACCAAGAGTTTGGGAAAATAGTAAGTATTCTGGATGCCGACTAGAAAGTGGATGAAATCCTCAGTGTGAATATATATACTAGATTGATTTCAGTATGAAGGTGTGTGTTGAAGTGTGTGAATAAAAGAAGAAGAGTAGTGTGGAAGTAGTAAGGCAGGTCCGATATGTAACAGGACATCAGCACCAAGAAGAGGAAGAATGAAGTGCAGCAGATCAGTGTATTGAACCTAACCGGAACTAAACCTTAGCATATGTGGATGCTTCTCATTAGTTCAAGTATCTAGTTTCCTTGTATAAACTATTGTAGGTAGTGAGCCTCTTGTGAGCAGTGTGCTTGGGCAGTGAGCCCTAATTGGCAAGTGCCATTTTGTACTATCTTATTCTTCTAACAGAGAATACAATCTTGGGTTAATCACCCCGTGGTTTTTCCCTTAACAGGGTTTTCCACGTCAAAATTATTGTGTCATGTGTATTGATGTTATTTCCATTTCATGGTTATGTTTGCTTATATGATTTGATGCTGCATTAATTGTTAAGGAAGATCATAAAGTTGAAGTAATTAAGATAACTAATTCACCCCCCCTCTCAGTTATCAACACATAGTACATCATTGAAAGTACCCTCACCAATATCAATTGATCCCTTCCCAATTACATTCACATATGTATTGTTACCTATTAAAATTGGTGGAATAACACAAGGCTCAAAGGTAGAGAACATAGACTGAGATGAAGCCATATTATGAGAGGCTCCAAAATCAAGAAGCCATTTACCTGAACTAGAACATGTAGATGCACAAAGTGCTTTACCTTTATATTTATTAACCCCACTAGCATAATCTCCATGGCCTTTTGAGAAGATCTTGATTGTTTTGATGATGGAGTAGGAGAAGATGAACTAGGAGATGAAGCTAAAGGAATACTTACAATCATTTTCAGGATAAGATTATTCAACTCATCAACTTCCTTTTTGTAACAAACATGTTCATCATTCCCACACGTCTTGCAGTATGCACAAGTGGGTCTCTCCTTTTTCTCCTTTTTGCTGGATGAAGATGACTTAGGGGTAGCTTGAGGTGTTGAATCTTTTTCTTTTTCACTATTCTTGTTTTTTTGCTTCTTTTCTTTGCCACTTGAAGCCTTCTTGTCCTTTGTGTTTTAAGTTTTAACAAGAGATTGAGATTTGGAAGACTTTAGAGTACCCATGTGGACTAACTTTGCGTATTCTCTTGTGAGTTGTGTAGCAAATTCATCAAGAGAAGGCATTCTATATCTAGCACCAAGAGAATCTCTTGTAGCATAAAAGTAGAGACAAAAATAGAATAGTCAAAACCAAGTTTAGCAAGAATAAACAAGATTAATTGGTTGTCTTCTTTCTCTAAACCACATTATTTTATCTATAATTTGAGAGACTTAAACTTAGTAAACAAACCTTGAATGCTATCAAAGTTAGATGGATTCAGCTATATAAGTTCATTTTCTAATCTAAAACTTTTTAGAGTGTATTTCTTACCAAATAAACCTTCTAAAGTAGTCCATATATCATTTGGACTTTTACAAGACTCAACATGGAAAATAAGATCAAGAGAAAGAGAAAGACATAGTATCCCATAAGCTTCATCACATCTATCAAACCATTTTCTCTTTTCTACAGCACTAGTGGGTTCAAGATATGTACCCATAGTTACCCTATGTAACCTCAATTTAAGCAACAGAAGTTCCATTTGCTTCTTCCACTCATAATAATTGAATGGTGTGAGAAGAGGAACTACAAGTTTATCCATTGTGTATATAGCCAAAATGATAGAAAAAAAAAGTTATAATGCTCTCAAGAAAAAAATTAACCCCTTCGCTCAAGAAAAAAGCTCACTAAAATATCCTTTTTCCAATCAATAGGAGTAAAAACAAAGATCTGACTTAAATTGAGAAAAAAGATACCTAATAAAGTTTTCTAGAAAAAAAACTTAATGATAGCATAGAGTGCAGAACCAGTTTTATGATGCATATTTTTTTATGAAATTTTGATATCATATGCCAAAAATATGGTTGTTTTCGTAAAACTACTCATTTAGGATGTACAAAAGGAAAGGCACAAAACCCAAGTCGCCCATATGACTAGGGGTTAACTCCTTTGGAGCTGGCACTAAAATTAAAAAATTAATAAAATAATCAATTGTACCTTGTACCTTTTGTGCACAAAAATTGAGGTAGTGTGCAAATTAAGGTAGGATGCAAATCAAGGTGGCACGCAAATTGAGATGGCATGCAAACCAAGGTAGCTCAAAAAATAAAATCAACTCAAAAAAAAATGGCATGGAAATTGAGGTGGTATGGGCATGAAAATTGAGGCACCGTACAAGTGTACATATTTTCACAAAGCCCAAAATAAACCCTCAAAAAATAACTCAATTTTTTTCTAAGCTCTAGTTTACACGTTTGAACAAACATTCATAGGGTTTTTGTCCCTTTTGAACGTAATGAGAGGATCTATTTTGCACTAGGATGCACCATTTAGACTCTCAAAGTTGAAACCCTCACAAATAGGAGATGAAACTTGTAGATCTAGTGCTTTGATACCATGTTAGAGCTAGGTCTACTACAAGTGTTCATTCATGAGAGAGCCATGAAAAATCCAAGAGAGAATATTAATGTAAAGATAGAAAAATGCATTAAACAACCTAAGAAAATACATGCAAGGGAGTGAGTATTTATAGGCAAGGTGAGTAGGGTGAGGTGGCAATATTGACAAATGAGAAATGTAACTCTAGCATCTCCAAAATAGGGGGAGGTGGAGTAACACCCATGAATTAGATTGACACCTCACACACATGCACCCACTAACATGAATAAGGCCTATTAAATAACTCAAAATTATTTAACTCCCTAAGCAAGCTTAAAATAAAAATAAAGGAAAATAAATTCCTACACTAACAGGGCCAAATATGTCTTAACATTCATTGATGACTTTTCTAAATATACTTTGGTACACTTTCTCAAAAAGAAGTTTGAGGTATTTAATAATTTTTAGGACTTCAAATCTTTTGTAGAGAAGCGGTCAGGGAAAGCCATCAAGGTTTTTTTCACTGATAATGGTTGTGAGTAGGTCAACCATTATTTTGAGAATTTTTGCACTTTAGAGAGGATTGATTAGCAACTTTCATTTCCATACACTCCTCAGTACAACTACGTTGTAAAATTAAAGAATATGTCCTTGAAGGAAATGGTGAACTACACAATTCACTCCACACCTCTTGCACCACAGTATTAGGTAGAGGCCATCAACTATGCTTGTTATATATAGAACTGTATTTCTCACTGAGCCTTGAAGGGAGTCACTCCTTTAGAAGCTTGAAGTGGTAAAAAACTATCAGTTAAGCACTTTCAAGTTTTTGGTTCTCCTACATAGGCCCACATTCTAGTAGAGACACACAAGGCCATGGATTTGCAAAGTAGGCCTTGCATATTTGTAGGCTATCCAAATGGTTTGAAGGGTTATTAGTTGCTCCACCCTACTACACATGAGATGTTCATCAAGAGGAGTGTCCATTTTGAGGAGGGCTCTTTTAGCTCCACTCTTGTCACTTCTCTACCTCTACATTGACATTGGAGTCAATTGGGCTACATGATAGATATTCTAATGATTCAGATTCACCTAAGTAGATTCCTAATGCTAAGGAGTCTTCTACCTCCACTTCTAATGATGAGAGTGATTCTAAGGATTCACCTCCTTCCTCTCCTAGTCATCATTCAAAAGGTGATTTTTCTCCTCTAGATTCTTTAACTTCTAGTCCACTTTGGGCTTAATAGGTATTGTAGTCTATAGGAAGTTGGTTTGGGGATCCATTAGACACCAGATAGACTCATTCACAATTCCAAGATAATCCAAATGTCCTCATTGCTATGGCCTCTGATCTATAGTCCTTTCAAGAGGCTTCTAGTATTCCTAAGTGGGATATAGCTATGCAGGAGGAGTATATGTCCTTGATGAGGAACCACACGTTGGATCCTGTCCCTCTTCCTAAGGGAAGAAAACTTATTTAATGCAAGTGGATCTAGCTAACAAAATTTTTTGTAGATGGGTTGGTTGATAGCCATAAGGATCACTTTATCACCAAAGTATTATCCCAGGTTCTTAGGATTGACTACTCTAAGACTTTTGTGCTAGTTTCCAAAATGAATTCCATCTGACTTGTCCTTTCCATTGTTTTAACCCATCAATAGGAAGTTCACCAAATGGATGTGAAGAGTGCTTTTCTTCACACTGACCTACAAGAGGAAATATACATGGAGCTTCCACATGGGTTTATCTAGGATCCTTCACTTGTTTTTCTTCTTTTATAAGTCTCTCTATGGCTTCAAACATGCCACTCAAGCTTGGTATGCCAAGATGGACTCATTCCTTCTATCTATTGGGTCCATTTAGTTCCATTATGATCCTAATGTTTATATTTTTTAGTAGGATGGTACTCTCACCTTCGTTGTTCTATATGTTCATGACTTGTTTTCGATAGGGAGTTGCTCATCGACCATTGGGGTAGTGAAAACTACCCTTCATGACAAGTTTTCGATGATTCACTTGGGTTTGTTAGATTAATTTCTTAGGATTGAGATCTTCCAGGATCACCATCACACAGTCCAAGTATGCTCTAGATTTTATCTTGAGGTTTCGTATGGCTAATTTTAAGCCTTCTTTGACTCCCTTCCTTTTTGGAGTCAAACGTGAGACTCAGTGTTCTTCACCTTTCGTTGATGGCATTTTGTACTGACAACTTGCTGGGAGTCTCATCTATTTGACTCATACGAGACCCAACATTTCATATGATATAGGCACATGGTCTCTCAATTCATGTAGGGGCCCCATGAGATGCACTAGAAATATGTCAAGCAAATGCTTCACTACATTTAGGGTACTCACATATTTGGGATTCACTACATAGTGGGCATTGACATTGACATGGTGGGCTACATAGATTTAGATTAGGCAGGCAATTCTCAAGATCACAAGTCTAATTCAAGTTAGAACTTCTCACTTGGTTCAATTCCTATTTGTTGGTTGAGCAAGAAGCAATCTATTATTTCTCTATCTTCTACTAAATCTTAGTAGTAGGGGGTCATGAATTCTACCGCTGAGGCTATTTGGCTCCAAAATCTTCTCGTTAAGTTTGGTATACAGATCAGATTGCCATGAATTATATTTTTTGACAACCAAAGTGTTATTCATATCTCATAGAACCTGGTCCATCATCAAAAAACCAAACACATTGAGATCCATATGCACTACATATGGGAGCTCATCTATGGACATGTCATTGATCTCTACTATTATTTGACTTCTAAGAAGGTTACCAATATCTTCATGGTGCAGGAGCACCTAGAAAATCATGCATTTGTGTTATAATAAGGTCTATTTGACCAATGCATTGTCATTTCTATTTGTAAGTCCCAAGTGACTTAGGTCACATTTTGTCAAATTGTCAATCTCAAGATGGTTGGTCTCCCAGCTGCTTGGAATCGGTTGGTTTTCCCTCAGGGTGAGTTTATAAACCTAGAGGAATGAACCAAATGATATGTTGTAATCAGATCAAAGAGAACAGATTGAGTGTGATTGAGTATTGTTCTAAGGAGAAACAAAGCTATTCTGTTCTGTCAATTCGATTTCTATTCTCTATAATTGCAATTTGTATAGCTATAGATTTCCATTCTTTCTGTGCTTTTCATTGTTGCCGTATGTCGTCATGAAGCATTCCACTAGTACAATTTCTATCAAAATTAGTGGAATAGCTTCATTGTACCAGTATTCATTTTGTTTCTTGTTTTGTTTTGTGTCGACGGTACAGAGGATCCAGACAGTGCGATTTGCATAGTAGGTTGACCTAGCATCTCCATGTGCTAGGGTTCAGAGAAGGTAAATTGTACATTGGCGTATCGGTGTAGTAAACCCTAAGGTGGCTGATAGTAATTGTCCCGCCGATGAGTGAAGGTTAAGGGTGACATCGCGGTGATCGGTGCATCAGCTAAAGATTGCAAGTGTTCGTTGACGGAACAAGTCTCACCGAAGGTAAATGCCATCGGCACATCGGGAGACAAGTTTAGAGTTTCACCGATGGGAAGGGTCTCACTGATAAAGTCATGTCCAACTAGAGTGGAAGCTGTCATGGTTGAGACGAGGAGGAACTTAACCGTCATCGGGCAACGATAGAAGGATGAAAGACTTGGCTGATAGGAGATGTCTCGCCGAAGTTAAAGCAGGTTGAGCTATCGGTGTGAGTTTGGTCATGGAGAGACTTAGGAAAGTCTTTCCGATGGTGGTTGTCTGATTAATGGTGATGTATCGGCGGCTCATTTGTTAAGTCTTGCCGACTGTAAGGAAATAGTGACCCTTTCTGCATCTTCCGCTGTGCACTCCCCATCATATTAGTATCAGAGCTAATTTTGAAGATCACTTGGGTGGTGTGGTCTTAGTGTATGTCAGAGAAAGAAAACGAAACAGAGGCGAAGAGGATGCCTCCCAAAAGTATGTCGTAGGATGCCATCAAGAAGCTGATTGAGGAGATGCTTGAATCCAAGTTGGGAGAGTTCAAGCAGTCCAAAAGCAAAGATAGGGAAGATGAAAGTGACAGCGATGAAGGAGATACAAAAATTGATGAAACCAATAAGAGGATAGAGGAGATACCAGCAGACCATGTTGGTACCTGAATTGACTGTCAATTAATTTAGCAATTTTCATGCAGGCACCTTCCCAAAAAATCCAAAAAATTCCTAAGAGTTGGCCCTCAGCATTTTTCAACAGCAGCATCATATTTTCTCCGAGGTGGTCAGCATCATCATGATTTTCTGTCGACCAGATTTGTCATCAGGATCATCTTGTTTCAATATCAGGTGATGTTTGGATATCATCCCGATCCTGCAGTAGAGCTACAGTGCACCCTGATGTTCTTTGAGTTAAAGGGGTCATCATCATCATCCGTTTTACAGTGCATCATGATATTTTGTTTGGGGGGTGATATTCTGAAATATCAGGTTATCTTACTAATATCACCCCGGCGCCTATATGGCGATGACGTCATCCGGATATGAGAGTTGCGCGGTATGCAGACGGGTGATGGTGACATCATCAGGACATGATGATGACGTCATCAGGATTTTTGAAGGCATCAGCGAGACCATGGGCATCAGCAAAGGAGTTTTGTGCTGGCCCGATGGTCTATCTCTGGCTGATGGAGCAGATTGTAAGGTAGGCATCGGCGAGACAATTGAGATCGATGAGAGATTTGTGGGGTTGGCCAATGGCCTAAGTCTTAGCAATGGGCTTTTCGAGAAGGAGCGTGTGTCGAGCGTGGCAAAAGCGCTCGACACCTATCATGGTCGCGGCCATGCTTTTAAAGTGTTGAAGGAGCCTCCGCACCATGCATGTGGGATTATTCCCCTGTATAATTTGAACCTGCGGAGAAGTGCGTTTTGGCGGGAATTTCTCTTTTGAGCGCAGCGATGGTTTCTAGGTAGGTTGCGGGTGGTTGGGCCATAAATGGCGACAGTACAGGGGTATGGGCGATGGTACACATGATCAGGTTGCCCAATTTTTAGCATGAAGACTTCTAGATGGCGGCACAAGGCTCGATGCTTCCCTTGTCTGTTGCAGTAATAACTTCTGAGCGCCATTCTTTCTGATGGATGTATTTGGCCGGATTTTTGGTCAACCATGTAATTATTGCTAGGGGTGCACTTTCTGGCCGATATAGGCAGACTGTGTTACCATTGTTTAGGTGGTTGAAGGCCTGAGGCATTTTTGTGTAAATAATGAAGAACAGGGCATGATCTTGGCTGTTTTATCCCATTTTGGAGTTTATGAGTTGCAACATGAATGTATTTTGCACATATTTTCAGTTTCAGTGTTAATGTTATATGAAAAATGCTTATTGCATGTGTCTATCTGCTTGTCTCCATTTGCTGCATGTTATTCTCCTTCTTTTGAATCTGGTTGCATGTCAGCAGGGATATCTGTAAGTAGAGGCAGTTAGATACCCATTCTTGGGTGATGTTTGTAAGGCAAGCATCAGTCCAACCCCCTGAAACTCGAGTGAAAGTTGCAAACCATCTGTTGTATACGTCTAGTTGACTCCTTGCCCAATGGATAGGCACCAGTCTGCTCCTGGATCAGTAGTTATGAGCCAAAACCCCTTGTCTTGCATCCAGGACATTATGTCCACCCATTTCATCACTTCCACCTGTTAGTTGTAGGAGTAGGATTAGGAACCCCCTGCATGCTCTCATACCCAACCAGACATATATGTCCAAGAATGTTGCCCACCTTGTGATCTATCATACAGATCTTGGTCCATACATGAGAGTATTCTGCCTGTTGTTGTCAAGTTAGATGTTTCCATATTTGAGCTAGTCAAGGTTACATCTTGAGTTATAGGGATCCCCCCCTTGGTGCGGCAGAACCAGAAGTGAAGGGGAGGCAGCTCACGCAACCTCCTGTGTTCGTTGGCTAAATCTACATGTGCATAGGAACTGGCAAACCCTGATGCTGATTCAGAAGAAAAACCAACAGACCAGAGGGCATTTGTAAATGCATTGAAGTTAGTCAATAGGGACACCATAGATGGGTTACCTATGTATAGTGGAAGTATGGAAACTGAAGAGGTGATTGACTGGATTGAGGCATTGAACAATCATTTTGAATACAAAGAAGTCCCTGATGATAAGAGGGTTAAGTTGGCAGAGGCAAGATTGAAGGGATCTGCTCTTGCATGATGGAATTATGAGCAAGGAGAGAGAGTCAAGGAGGGGAAGAATATGATAACCTCCTGGGAAAGGATGAATACCAAAATCAAGGCACAATTCTTACCCCTGGACTATGACGTGCAGATGTATAAGAAATTATAGAACCTCAGACAGAGAGACCTTAATGTGAATGCATACACACAAGAGTTTCATAAACTCAGTCTCAGATTAAAGAGACAAGAAGAAGAGTCAGAGAAGGTGGCCAGGTATTTGAATGGCCTAAGGATGAACATCCAAGATGAGATCAGCATCTTAGCACCATAAATAGTGAACAAGTGTTTCCAAATGGCCTTAAGGGCTAAAGAGAAGATAAAGAGAAAGAGTGAGCAGAATAGTAGAGGTAGAGGAGGAAGAAGTTTCAGAGGTAGAGGCAGTTTTGGAGGAAGAAGTGCTAACTAGAGGCCTAGTGGTGAGTCTAGCCAAGAAGAACAAGTTGGAGACTCTGGTAGGAGAGGAGGCTACCAAGGAAGAAGGTCTAATAAAAGAGGTGGGACAAATGGATCAGGTAGAGGATCCAAATTCTCCAATATGAGATGTTATAACTGCAATCAAATAGGGCACCTAGCATACAAGTGTCCAGAGAAGACCTCAACTTCTCATGGTGGTGAGAAGAGAACCACTTTGATTCAAGAAGATGCAAGGAGTGTGACATCTCCTGAAGTGAATCTAGCATTAGAAATGGGAGAAAATCTAATGATCAAGAGGACGCTGCTCAAGGAACCAGTACAGACTGAACCATTGCAAAGAAGGGCTTTGTTTAGAATTAACTGCAAGATCCAAGGTAAAGTTTGTAAAGTTATTATTGACTCTAGTTCTACTGATAATATCATATATTTGGAAGCAATGAATAAGTTGAATCTAGAAAAGATACCCCATAGAAGTCCATATAAAGTCAGTTGGTTGAATAAGGGGCAACACATACTCATCAATGAACAAGCATGGGTAGAATTTAGTATTGGGGGGTATAGAGAGAAAATTTTGTGTGACATCCTTCCAATGGATGCTTGCCATCTTTTCTTAGGCAGACCATGGCAGTTTGACAGAAAGGCTCATCATGATGGAGAAAATAATGCTTACTCATTCCAAAAGGATGGTGTGACTTATAGGATACAGTCATTGGTAGAAGAGGATCCACAACATGTAGGATCTAGTGTAATGATGGTAGGAGAAAGAGAATTCATGGATACATTAAAGGAATGTGATGGAGTAGGTTTTTCTTTGATTATGAAGCCTAAGGGGGGAAAGAAGGAAATTGTGAGAGAAATAGGGCCTAAGGAGGTTAGAGATTTGCTTGAAAGTTACAAAGGAGTGATTGCAAAAGATATACCTGATTCCCTACCACCTATCAGAGATATTAGCCACCAGATAGACCTCATACCAGGAGCAGTACTTCCTAACAAGGCAACATATCAAATGACCCCTCAGCAGAATGAAGAGATAGCAAACCAGATTCAAGAACTCCTAAACAAAGGGTTGATAAGGAAGAGCCTTAGCTCATGTGCAGTACCTACTATTTTAGCCCCAAAGAAAGATAGGAAATGGAGACTGTGTACTGATTCTAGGGCCATAAATAGGATAACCATCAGGTATAGGTTTCCTATTCCTAGAATAGAAGATCTAATGGATTGTTTGTGAGGAGCTACTTATTTCTCCAAGATAGACTTAAAAAGTGGGTATCACTAGATAAGGATAAGAGAGCAGGGTGAGTGGAAGACAGCTTTCAAAACCAATGAAGGGTTGTATGAGTGGCTTGTGATGCCTTTTGGTCTTTCAAACGACCCTAGCACCTTTATGAGACTAATGAATGAGGTGTTGCAGGAATTCATAGGGAAATTTGTGGTAGTCTACCTTGATCATATCTTGGTGTTTAGTAAGAGCAAGGAAGAACACTTGAAACATTTGGGGATAGTCCTGAAGAGGCTGTAAGATCAGAAGTTACTGATAAACTTGAAAAAGTGTGACTTCATGAAACAAGAATTCGTGTACCTAGGTTTTTTCATCTCTAAGGGTGATTTGAAAATGGATTCTTCCAAGTTAGAGGCTATTCTGAATTAGCCTACACCTAGGACAGCAGGAGAGGTCAGAAGTTTTCATGGTTTGGCCACATTTTACAAAAAAATTATTAAGAACTATAGTGATATTTGTGCACCTATGTTAGAGACCATCAAGGGTGGAGGTAAGATGAAGTTTGTGTGGATGAAAGAGGCAGATTAGAGTTTTGAAAGTCTGAAACAGAATGTTGCCAAGTATCCTGTCTTAGTACTTCCTGATTTCAATAAAGTCTTCACCATTGAATGTGATGCAAGTGGGCTGGCCATAGGAGCAGTGTTGAGTCAAGAAGGCAGACCAGTAGCCTTTTTTAGTGAAAAATTGAATGAATCTAAGAGGAAATACTCCTCTTATGATTTAGAATTGTATGCCATGGTACAAGCTCTGAAAAAATGGAAGCACTACTTGCTTCCTAAAGAATTTATCGTATACACTGACAATCATGCTCTTAATTTTTTGAATGGACAGGAAAAGCTCAGTCATAGACACATGAAGTGGGTGGAAAGTCTTCAAGCATACACCTTCATCATCAAGCATAAGAAGGGGATAACCAATAAGGTTGCTGATGCTTTAAGTAGAAGGGTGTTGACAATGCAAGAAGTGCAGCTACAAAGCATGGGTGTTGAGGCACACAAAGGATTGTATGAAAAGGACCAAGATTTTAAGGAGATTTACAAGGTATGCGGTGAGTTTACCAATGCCTTCCACAATGAATTTTTAGATTATACATTACAGGATGGACTTTTGTTTAAAGGGAGTCAACTATGTATCCCTAAGTGTTCAATGAGGGATAATACAGTGAAGGAGAAACATAGTGGTGGTTTAGGAGGACATTTTGGGTTCAATAAGACCTTAGATCTTGCAAAAAGATTTTACTTTTGGCCAAGGATGCAATCTGAAATCAGAAGGCTTGTTGAGAGTTGTATGATTTGCCAGAGAGCAAAGGGGGTCTCAACCAATGCAGGACTATACCAACCTTTGCCCATACCAAACAAACCTTGGGAAAGTTTGAGTATGGATTTTGTGATGGGATTGCCCAAGACAAGGACAGGTTATGATAGTGTGTTTGTTGTGGTAGATAGGTTCAGTAAGATGGCTCACTTTATTCCTTGTAAAACCACCAATGATGCCAGTTACATTGCAGGTTTGTTCTTTAAAGAAATTGTCAGGATTCATGGATTACCTTTGAGTAGTGTAACTGACAGAGACAATAAATTTGTGGGACATTTCTAGAGAACCTTATGGAAACGATTGGGTACAAATTTGTCTTTTACTTCAGCCTATCATCCTCAGACTGATGGCCAAACTGAGGTTGTTAATAGGTCCTTAGGCAATCTGTTGAGATGTTTGACAAGAGAACATGGTAGTAGTTGGGATGTGGTACTCCCACAAGCAGAGTATGCCTATAATGATTCTACAAATAGAAGTACAGGTCTAAGTCCTTTTGAAGTTGTCTATGGTAGTCATCCTAGAGGAATTTTTGAATTGTGAGATGTTCAAGGATTGGACAAAAGGAGTGGACATGCTGATACATTTGTAGAGGCTATGAAAGAGACCCATCAACAAGTCAGGGCTACTCTACACCAGAACAATCAGAAGATCAAGGCTAGAGTGGATCAAAGAAAAAAGGATGTACAGTACCAAATAGGAGATATGGTCATGGTTCATCTCAACAAGAATAGACTACCTAAAGGAAAACACAGTAAGTTGCTGATGCAAAAAATTGGACCTTGTCAGATCTGGAGAAATATGGTCCTAATGCTTACAAAATTGAACTCCCTGATGATATTGCTATTTCACCTATATTCAATGTTGTTGATTTGACATTATGTAAAAGTCTTGATACAGGCGAAGGTACAATAGATTATGTCCAAGACAATGCTGAGTGGGTGCAGTATTTACCACCTACGAAACCACCAAAGATGGAGTGCATCTTGGATAGCAAGACATCCAAGAAGACAAGAAATTAGACCTATTTCGAGCACTTAGTCAAATGGCAAGGACTTCCAGACTCAGAGGCCACATGGATGCTGGAAGAAGACATCAAAAAGTAGGGTGGTGATTTGTAGCAATTAGTCTCTAAGAGGACTTGAGACAACTTTCACCCGGGGAGTATGGTGTAGGAGCACCTAGAAAATCATGTTTTTGTGTTGTAATAAGGTCTATTTGACCAATGCATTGTCATTTATGTTTGTAAGTCCCAAGTGACTTAGGTCACATTTTGTCAAATTATTAATCTCAAGACGGTTGGTCTCCCAACCGCTTGGATTCAGTTGGTTTTTCTCCCAGCCTCTTGGAATCAGTTGGTTTTCCCTCAGGGTGAGTTTATAAACCCAGAGGAATGAACCAAATGATATGTTGTAATCAGATCGAAGAGAAGAGGTTGAGTGTGATTGAGTATTGCTCTAAGGAGAAATAAAGCTATTATGTTTTGTCAATTCAATTTTCGTTCTCTGTAATTGCAATTTGTATAGCTGTAGATTTCCATTCTTTCTGTGCTTTTTATTGTTGCCGTATGTCGTCGTGAAGCATTCCACTGGTACGATTTTTGTCAAAATCAGTGGAATGGCTTCATTGTACTAGTATTTGTTTTATTTCTTTTTTTGTTTTGTGTCAACGGTGCAAAGATCCAGACAGTGCGAGTTGCACAGTAGGTTGACCTAGCATCTCCACATACTAGGGTTCAAAGAAGGTAAACTGTGCATCGGTGTATCGGCATAGCAAACCCTAAGGTGGCCGATAGTAATTGTCCCATCGACGAGTAAAGGTTAAGGGTGACATCGGGGTGATCAGCACATCGACCAAAGATTGCAAGTGCTCGCCGATGGAACAAGTCTCACCAAAGGTAAATGCCATCGGTGCATCGGGAGACAAGTTAAGAGTTTTGCCGATGAGAAGGGTCTCGCCAATAAGGTCACGTCTAACCAGAGTGGAAGCCGTCACGGTTGAGACGAGGAGGAACTTAATCGTCATCAGGCAATGACAGAAGGATGAAAGACTTGGCTGATAGGAGATGTCTCACCAAAGTTAAAGCAGGTTGAGCTATTGGTGTGAGTTTGGTCACGGAGAGACTTAGGAAAGTCTTTTCGATGGCAGTTGTCCGGTCAATGGTGATGTATCAGCGGCTCATTTGTTAAGTCTTGCCGACTGTAAGGAAATAGTGACCCTTTCTGTGTCTTCCATTGTGCACTCCCCATCACTTCGCCAAACCCTTCATTGAAAACAAGTACCTTCACCTACGAGATTTGTTGGGGGTGCAAGAGGCTTCATCTTTAGGGGGGCTACCTAGTCTCTCTCTCTCTCTCTCTCTCTCTCTCTCTCTCTCTCTCTATCTCTCTCGCTCTCTCTCTCTCTCTCAGGGGGAGGCTATTATCTCCTTTCTAGGGGGTTTCTTCTATTTGGGGGAGATTTTCATGTACATGGGTACCTTATTAGGCATCATTTGTTGGGACCCATATTTTCACCCATCTAAGATGTGCTTAAGGGGGGTGTTACTGTAGGTTTTTATTTTCCTAATGGGTTATTTATTTTCCTATTTCCTGGGTTATTCCTACACTTATAATTAAGCTTGCTTAGGATTAATAATTTGAGTATTAGTGTGAGTGGGTGCAATGTGTCAGCATCTTCCTTGGGAGTTATACTTTCCTATTTTAGGCTATTTCGGTGAACTCTTCCCGTTGGTAGTATTTTCCACTTATCCCCTCTCTCATATTCTATATATACTCACCTCCTAGCTAGTCTTGGGTATTGTATTTTGCAACTATTTTATTTTGCATGCCCTTAATGCTATTTTTCTCTTGTATCATTTGAATTTTTCTCTTGGATACTAACTCTATCTTGATATTTTGATCTTGTAAAATTTTCATTCACAATTTAATATTTATTCATTTGCACTAAGTTTGTTGGGTTATTCATCTTTTCATATTCTAACACACACTTATGACCTCATGACTCTATGTGATTAGTATTATATTTTAGTGCACTCGATGTAGATATAGGAGCTTTCATAAGATATAAAGATCATCAAACCTTTAGAGAAACACATTCCATGTGATTAAATATTGAAAGTAACATGAGAACTTTAGGAAAACACATAATGAAGATTGATGTCGAGCTACCCTAACCTAATAAAGTTCATTCAAGAAATCCTCTAGAAGAATTGATGACAAGTTAAATAAACTCGTGTGTGCTCTAAAAGACCTAGTAAAGAAGATGGCTAAAAATTAGAAAGGCCTGCCACAACACAATGCTATACCACATCATAATGAGAGACCTAAAATATCATATAGGCCATATAATATTTATTGGTCCAAGAAAACATAGTATAAAGATAAAAATACATCTCTATGGCATTATAACTAGATAGGCCATGAAAAATAAACTCTTGACACGTTCAAGAAGAAGGTGAACATGCAAGAAGACCTTGCCTAGTGTGAGGAATGTTATATGCCACATGGCCAATGTATTGTTGAATTAGTAGTAATGAATAAAGAAGAATGCGAAGAGGATAGAAACTATGAAGAAGGCCATAAGATTAAGTAAGAATATTATTAAGTGTACATGTGAGTATGTGTATGTATTTAATTAATTTCAATATGAGAATTTATTTTTTGATTGTAATCCTCATCAATATGACCAAATAAATGCATCCAATTAGTATGAGGTAATATCTCATGATTTGTATATATTAAGGAGCTAAGCAACAAATATACATGAAGGCCTCAAACTTCTCATAATGATATCAAATCCCTAAGGTTGTATTTAACCAAGTATAAAATAACTATCAACTATATGAAATAGGTAGTTTGGTGTTAAAACTAATTCTAATACTATAATAAGACCAAGTGATTCTATTACAAATATAGATAAGAGTGAACATAAGGTGAATCTTGGGTCTGAAGTAGATTAAAAAATAAGTGCTCCCACACAAAATCTAGTGGTGCCAAATAGATTTGTTCATAAAACTAAGAAACTTGAAGTTCCTCCAAGCAATGTTGAGATTCCCAAAGAAAATAATGTAGTCCTTAAGTCAATTTAAGCAAATAATACACTTTAGTAAGGGAAGGAGAATAATAAGGATAATTATTTTCATGCAAACAATAAATGTAATTAGATCTTTCAAATCAAATTTTGCAATTCATCCTTGACATACATACCATTACAATGTTGAAATTAATTCCTTTTCCCAACTATATTAGTATTGACATGGCCTTATCTTTAAATTAGATCAAATTCCAAGTTCCTCTAATTGAGATTTTAAGAATCCTTGAACACACATTAAGATATTATCTTATTTAATTTTCTATATAGTGGCGAACCAACTTACTAGTTCCTCTAGTAATCCTTAAGTTAATGCAAGTTTGAAAGAAACAATTTTAAAAAATTTACACACATTATTGGTGGAAAGTTAAGTAAATTTAGATTTGTTTTGCACCTCTTTACTAATTAATGTCTAGCTAGTGTATAATCAATTTTTGGATTCTATAGCTTCTAGTAATGTCATGCATTCAGATATAATGAATGATCTAGATCTTAATATTTATGTCAAAAAGGAAATGTTTTAAGATAAACTTTGATGTTGTTAATATTGTTAAATTCTAATTGGTTACCTATCCAAGTAAATCCTTTCTCATGAATATCATAATAGTTGATTTCCCTACTAAGTGGGTTATGTTATTATCATAAAAATAGGTTTCATCTATCATGGGTGACATATAGATGGATCTCTCATATGCTACCATTCCATTTCTTAGAGGGAATGTAAAATCATGTAGAGAAAATAAAATGTTTAATATAATAGAGGTTATAGACAAAAAAAACCAATGAACTAATTTATGTCAATGAGGTACCAAACCATTTCATTAGATATTATGAGGACAATGAAAGGAGTCCTATTGACCCCATTACTTTCCCTCATCCTTCTTAATCAAATCACAATGACTTGTGGACCATTTATTTTAATGGTGCTTGTTCCAATTATAAAATATCCATTATGTTTAGCCACCTATGGAAATTGATTTGTTGAGCATGTTATAGAATGTATGTTTAAATAGTTTTTAATGATTAAAGGATGTTCCAATACTGAGACCCTTAGGTTCTTAGCATTCTTGTGCTCTTTATTTTTATGGTAGTCTCTAAGTGGGTTATTTGTGGCCAAGAAGCTTCATATTCAAACCTATTTTGCTAATCAAGGATAGAGAAAAAGTTTCATCCAATAATTGAGTGGACCCATAAAATAAAGATGCATGATAATTTAAAATGAACTATAATCATTTTATGGACTAGTTTTTTGCTCCGATTTATAATGTAATTATAAATACTCCAACGCCTAGATTTCCTATGACTTGTAGAGATCCCATTCAACTAGAATAAAAAATACAATTGGTTGGCTAGTACTTCATTGAGGAATATACTATGCTAATATTTTATGGATCAAGAATAGAACCCCACAAACTTCCAATACATGTGATAGAGAGGGTTTTTGAATTGGAATATATATAGTAGATGGACAATACAAATCAACTATACTTTATTAGTCAATAGAATATGAGCATATTTCCTTCCTTACCTTTTTCATGTGTAGGGTTCACATTCAAGAGAAAAAAATTCACTTTGATGCATGCAATTTTATAAGTTTTTAAATTTAATTATGACTCTCACTAGTAGCATGACTCATGTGAGGTGAGTAAAGCAATGGTTGTGGCCAATTAGAACTCTACAAGTAAAATTCAACATCAAAGTAAATCGCTGCTAGAGAAGTTAAAACAAGGATTCTTGGGATGGGGTAAAAAAATTAATTGAAAAAATTTCCTTTGAGAAAAGTATTACTTTTCAATTGTTGTCAATAGAGATTTTGGGATTGCATCCATAGGTAGAGGGAGAGATACTAATCTAGAGATACAACAATTTTTATATAAGATCTACTAATAAATCTACTTTTATAAACATGTGATAGTTTCTAAAAGAATATTGTGTAGATGCTCATTAGAAAGAATAAAAATATATACTAAAATTTGTCTATGAGGAAGGATGTATATATGATCCAAAAGCCTCTTCAGAATTTGGGGATATCTTAGAAGATGAAGAGCTTAGAAAATTGTTGAATAGAGAGCATCCCTATAAAATAATTAATGTTGAATATGATAATAAGAATGAAGAGCAACTCTTGGATGCAAGTGTAAGATATTCATAAAAACCTAGTTTGAGTCAGACCATAAAATATAGACATATACTTCAAGACCAACCATAGCCCAAAATGGGTTATCAAGGTGGTGGGTTGGTCCCATATTACAAGGTAATGCTTGGATGGTAACATAGGTAGACCCTAGAAAAAATCACATGGTGTGCAAGGCATTGGAGCTAATAATCAAGCCCAAGGGCATACAAATATAGGTAGTACAATTAAATTAGTTCCAAATTCAAATCCTTCGTGTGAGATATATTCACAACCAATACAAGAAGGGTCTTCAAATCTTCAAGATTCAATTGGTACAAGAGATGGTGGAGAATCTAGTGCTACTAGTGGCAATGGTATAGGTAGTAGTAATGGTCAACAAGTGTTACAACAAAATAATATTCATAAGAGGTCAATATAAATAGATACTATAGAGTATCACCATAAATAAGGCCATGAGAAGAGGCCCAAAAGGCTATAATAGTTCCAACTATCTTCACCTCAAAGGATTTATTTCTAGTAGGCAATCCTCCTATTGTTACTATGAATAGAACAAGAATGGTTATTCTTAGCATCAAACAATTAAAAATACCTCCAACACTATAATTACTCCATCACCATTCAATCATTGGAATGTGCTAGTAGTCCTAGGTTTTGATTACAAAGTTGATTTTAACAAAAAATCACAAAGATCTAAAAGAAACAAGATGAAAATTCTAGTGACTATAATTATTTTGAATTCAAAGATTGCAATAACTAGAGTATTCCTACATATGACCTGGATATAGATCTACCATGGAGTACATATATGTTGTGCATAAAGTTACAAAAAAACTAGAGGATCAGATGTATCATTCCAACTATGTAGTACAAGCACCCCATCATTCAATTTTAGTGGAATGAAAATCTTTGAAAATATAAACATATCAAAATGGAACAATGATGTGGTATACACATGATTGCTAAATTTAGAGTGAGAAATAAATAGGTTGAAGAATCAAAAAGAAAATTTATAGGAAAACCTAGCAGGTGAGAAAGGAAAGAGGAAAGTGGCAGATAATAAGAGTAGTGAATTAGAAAAAGGGATAAAACATCTACCTCTACATATATAAGAAATGTTATTGAATAAATAGAGGTGGAACTAAATGAACTGGATGGGAAAATTATAACAAAAACTGACAGAAGATAATATCTTAGAAAAGAAAGTGCAAGAGACCCTAATGGAAGATAAAGTGAAAGAAGAAATATATGAACATAATGTAGAGGAAGAGAGAAAATACAATGAAAAAATTACAACTAGAGTTAAGGAAAGCACAAAAGGAAATAAAGTCTTCCCAAAGTATTATGAAAATTTTGAAAAAACACATTGATTCATG
Organism: Cunninghamia lanceolata; assembly: GCA_027924645.1. Lineage (NCBI taxonomy): Eukaryota > Viridiplantae > Streptophyta > Pinopsida > Cupressales > Cupressaceae > Cunninghamia > Cunninghamia lanceolata. The sequence goes on along the minus strand of BSBN01000396.1, from coordinate 7,175,049 downwards.
TAAATCATAACATTTGAGGGGAAATAATGCAGAAGATTGGTGATTTGAATAAAATATTTGAATTCATGGATTGTTTGTAGGTAGAGTTACAGAAGCTAATCATTACATTATTCAAAGCAAAAAATGATTACTTCAAGAGAGCATATGGCAAAGTAATATTTTGGAAATGATCTACAAAATCTGTGACAATAAATTAGCACCCAAAGGAATTCACAAATAGAGTGATGTGTCAATAAAGGCATCAGCTATCATTTCAAAATGTATGAAGCTAGATGAAGCACGATAATTTCTAAACCAATGTGTAGTAATGTTATGGAAGCTACATGGAAATGTAGAAAATGTCAAACAACTTGGTTTTCCAATGGCTTTTTACAAATCAAATAGATTCATTACAAAGGATGCCTTCAAAAGGAAGGTGGAGGATTATAGAATAGAGTAGGATAAGGACCAATTTCTTAAGAAGCTAGATGAGGAATAAAAATAGGTTCCATCAATTTCTTAAGTACTTCATTTTCATCCATTGGTTGAAATCTCAAATAAAGAAGAGCATGATAGCTCATATTTATATGATTATTGAATGTTTTTTCTTGAAACAAATAATATTTTGGTGCATCTTCAAACTCATCTCTAATTGTTTCTATAAGTTTTCTCTACTTCTTTAGAAATCTCTATAGGTTGATCTTCTCTAACTCCTTTTGAAAATAGATTTGATAGAATCAATCTCTAGCTCATCTATACAACTTTGTCTTGAAAATGTCCATGATTATAGTGTTGTTCATGATTTTAACAATCCACTTCTTTGGGACTAGAGGATAGTAGATGAAGTCTTCTCCCCACTCTTAAGAAGATGTGAAAAAATATGTTACACCATCATTCAAATTTTCTCATGCTTGAACCCTTATTTTATCATTTAGAATATTTGTATTTCCCCAATTCCATCTATATTTTTCACAAGTAGAATTAGTTTTCTTTAGTTGCTTGACAAAATATTTGACATGCAAATCAAATTGTGGCATCGTGTACTTCATTTTCTTTTCATTAATTATTTCAACCTAGATGGAAATAATTTCATTATCTATTTGCTCAATTAAAAAAATAACAAAATAACAAACAAAATAATTTAAAAAAATATATATTACATTTTTAACTCAAGAAAAAAAAATATAAAAAATCATATAATTTCAAGCTAACAAACACTATTTAAGTGTTTTTCATTCTAAGAAAGGTTATTTGATGCATGTAAGAGAAAATACGTTTTACAACTTTTCTTGAAGTAGAATAAGAGCTCATGCTCCTACATCTTTCTATTTCAAGTGGTTAAAGGGAGGAAGGAACACACACCCCTACATCTCTCTATTCAAATTAACAAATGGTATGGGAGGGTAGTAGCATCTACTCCATTTTTTAATTTGAAATTATGGAGGTAGAGGGTGAGTTAGAGCATGTGTTCCATCTCTTTATTTTCATGATTTTTAGAAGTTGAAGTTTATTCAATATAAAAAGGTATATATACCTAGTTAGTCATAATTAACTTTATTAATAGTCATTACCAAGAGGATATATTATAAACATAGTTAATCTTTATTAGGATGCTACTGGTCATTACAAGAGAGGTGACCACTCACATTAATGGGACATCTTTTATCAAACATACCATTTATCCATATATGAAATTAAAGAACCAAGCACCCACCATCAGACCTGAACGATGTATATAGGCGTTAATCTTATACCAACTGGATTTACAGAGCCGTCATAAAGATTTCGTTAAATATTTAATGTCCATTAAGAGTATTCTAATCGATGAGTCCCCACTTTGTATGAACGAAAAAGTTAAAAACGACAACATGTTGCAGGGAACACCTGATCAAGGTCCTATTGTGGTCAAAACACTAACATTTAACTCATTAGAAGGGCTAATGTGATCTACAAATTGTATCCCTGTGAAATCTCAACCATTTACTATGTTGAGATTTATCAAACCAAGAGTACCAGCAATGGCAAAACTAAATGAGCCACAATGGAGATACGTTACAAAATTACAGTACAGTTGTATGAATTATACAACTGTAGAGAAGCCATTCCTCGAAGTTACCTGGCAGGAGGCCGCACCGTTTCCTCAATAGAAACTCTTCTACCCTGTATTACAACATACTTTGCCTAACAAAACCAAAAGAAAAAATATATATTATCCAAATTCTTAACAAGATCACAAGAATTGCATCCGAACAGAAATAAACTGTGAATATGGTGTATCATTACCCAACCTGAATTGCTTTGGTCGCAAAAGATTTTCTTTCAAATTCAATACAAGCATATGATGTGCTTTTTCCCTGCCAACACATTTTCAAAGGCTGATTCTATAAACAAAAATCTAATAACAATAATAATAATAGTTGTAGCACCCATTAGCTTTAGATAGCCTTTTATTCCATGTAACTATAAAATTCAATGCAAAAGAGAATTATCATTGTATAAAGTATTCACCTTTGTTATAAGACGAATTTCGTCCCGTGCAACTTTGCCAAACTGGCTGAACTTCTTTTCCAGTTGAGAGACTGTAATCTTTGGAGGCAGGTTGTAGACATAAACAGATCCTAAGCATACATATTTTAACTGATTGTTAACACCAAGATATATATAACCAAAACATTTTGCAGAGTACTAAACGGGATAAGCTCCAAGTATTAGAACTCGAGGTTAAATTTACATAAGAATATAATTCCAAAACCAACAGATTTTTGATAGAAATTTATTGAAGTCGATTCATAATTCCCAAAAAACATTATTATGATTTACCTTTGGGTCCATCTGAAAAGGAAGGGGATTTGTCAATTGGAGCGGAGAAGTGACAACCCATTCTTATGCCTGTGTCTCCTCCTGCACTGATCTTTTATACTCAATGTTTCACTGGAATTTCAATTTCTTTTATATTGTATACATACTGTTATATAGTGTTGGATGTGTGCTCTGAGTTTCAAGGAATCTACTGAATTTAATGACAGAAAATGGTTTTAAAAGTGCCAAAGAAAATGGTGTAAAGGGTGGGCTATTAAATGGCAATGAAATAAATGCAAAAAAACCATGACATTACTACTATAATTAATTTGGAAACATGAAAAGAAAATGATCTAATGGGTCGGCTATTAAATACCCATGAAATAAATAAAGAAAACCATGAAACTGCTGCCATGATCAACTGTGAAACATGCAAACAAAAGCTACGCCTTATATCAAATTCTAATAAATAAATGGTTTACACATCGCATACACAGTTAGCTATTTTAATAAAAAGATGAAAGTAATTATTAATAGTGAGGATTGTTATTAACATCTTAATATACTCATATTAGCCATTTTAATAATATTAACATCATACGTTACACAATTACAGCACAGCAGAATTATACAACTGTAGCGAAGCCATTTTGGAGTTACCGAGTAATGGTAGGCAGTCACACCGTTTTCTCAACACTCTTCAAATATCATTCATTTCAATGGTCAAACAATTAGTAATTTTACACCCCATTCACAATAAAAGGTGTTAAATATTTGTCCTACTTTTACTAGTCAAAATTGACCTTTGACTATTGAAGTGGATGATATTTAAGAACAGCCCTCAATACAAACTCTTCTATTCAATTCATATATAATATTTTCTGCTTTACTTAAATATTATCCATTTTAAACGTCAAACAGTCAATAACAATTTTATATCTCATTGAGCCAAAACAATTTAGATTGTATACACCATATTCATAGTTTATTTCTATTTGGATGCAGTTCTTGTGATCTGGTTAAGAATTTGAATTTTTTTATTTTCTTTTTTTTTCTTTTGGTTTGGTTAGGCAGATTATGTTGTAATACGTGGTAGAAGAGTTTATATTGAGGAAAGGATCTGCCTTCAATATACACTATTACTATGAATAACTAGCATATTTATATTAAATATAATATATCTAAAGTACGCCGAGAGATATCCTTCTCAAGGCGCCTAATGTTAGGATTAGTGATTAAAAAAATAGGCACCTCGAGAAGGATATCTCTCGGCGTACTTTAGATATATTATATTTAATATAAATATGCTAGTGGCATTCGGAGCGCAAGCATAATCATAACCATAAAACTAACCCTAACCCTAAAATTTACCTTAATATAATAATATTAGGATTAGTATTTTTCTAATTAAATATAAAATTAATATTATATTTAATATAATTAATTAAAGACTAATTATAATAATATTAATAATCTTTGACCCTAATTAAACTATTATTATTATTACATTATTATAAACAAACATTAATTAAATTAATGTATAATTATATCATATAATAAGACATTAATATACTTAATGTATAATTAATTTTGTACTACATTATTAAATATAATGATAATATAATTATGGTTTATAGAATTTTTATAAACCATAATTATTTTAAACTCTAATCCAAATTATTTATCAATAAATTTCTTTTATTTTTTATAATTATGTAAATTATATAATATCTACTTAAAAAATACAAAAAAATATATCTAAATTTAAAAAATATTTTCAATAATTTTTTAATTGTTAAGTGGTATGCCTATACTTAACTAAATTATATAAGTTGAATACAATATATCTAGGGTTAATGTTATGAGGATATATTTAATTATATGCATCTTTGACAGGTACAAAGGGTTAGATTTAAAATTAGGGTTAGGGTTTACATTAGTGTTAGGATACAGGTGATGGTTATGATTGCAATTATAATTATGACTTGAATTAGTGTTTGGAATTAGGGCTAGGCTTAGTATTCTAGTTAGGGAGAGAATTAGGGTTAGAATTATATAAGTTTAAGCTTAGAATTAGGGTTGAGGTTAGAATTAGTGTTAGAGTTAGAATTAAGGTTGGGGTTAGAATTAGGTTTAAGGTTAGAGTTAAGGTTGGGGTTAGGGTTAAAATAATAAAGTTAGAGTTAGGGATAGAATTAGAATTATTGTAATCATAATTATATATCTAACCCTAATTCTATGACTTTATTTATGACTTGAGTTGTGCTAGCATTACATTTAGCATATATTTCTATGAACATAACCATAACCCTAATTAAATAAAAACCATAATCCTAATATTATATAATTAATGTATAATTAATTTCTTATTACATTATTAAATATAATAATATTATATTTATATTAGATAGATTATTATAAACCTTAATTATTTTAAACTCTAATCCAAATTATTTTATACCCTAAATATATTTAAACCTTAACCCTAATTATTTAAACCGTTAAACCCTACAGTATTTCTTTTAAACCTTAAACCCCTGATTGATGACATGATTGTAATAATATTTTAAAATGTAATAATATAAATATAATAGTATAAATATAAGTTCCCTATAAGTTATATAATGCAATAATATTATATTTCTAACCTTTTAAAAATATATTATTTCTTATCATATTTATATTTGTAACCTTTTATAGAACTATTTGTGATATTATTATTTAAGTTATATTATAAGTTATATTTGTTATATTGTAAAATATATTTGTGAAAAATATGTCTTAGTATTTAAAGGGCAAGTTTGAGTAGATTCTTTCGTCATTAAAAATTTTACTTGACCGTTATAAAATCGAACATAAATAGGCTAGAATTTTTAAAATTGAAATTTAAGAATACAATATCTAATATAAACTTTATTATTTTAAACCTTAATCACAATAAAAGAAATTTTTTTAAAGTTTCAATACATATTTAATTCATAAAATTGATGACAATAATGTGTGATAGAAATTAGAAAATGCTAATCATACCCATTAGCACCATTAGAACAACATTTAACATGAAACCTTTCATGATTGAATTGGATACAATGTGTAAATAGTCTATAAAAATTTGTCAAAAATATTTCATATATATTTTATGCCATAACAAAATAGTTTTTAAACTCCATCATGTAGTGAGCCATTTATGCAGTGGTAACAACTCTTCACTACGTCGAACTTTGATAGTCATGTTAGAACTATTTGTGATATTATTATTTAAGTTATATTATAAGTTATATTTGTTATATTCTAAAATATATTTGTGAAAAATATGTCTTAGTATTTAAAGGGCAAGTTTGAGTAGATTCTTTCGTCATTAAAAATTTTACTTGACCGTTATAAAATCTAACATAAATAGGCTAGAATTTTTAAAATTGATATTTAAGAATACAATATCTAATATAAACTTTATTATTTTAAACCTTAATCACAATAAAAGAAATTTTTTTAAAGTTTCAATACATATTTAATTCATAAAATTGATGACAATAATGTGTGATAGAAATTAGAAAATGCTAATCATACCCATTAGCACCATTAGAACAACATTTAACATGAAACCTTTCATGATTGAATTGGATACAATGTGTAAATAGTCTATAAAAATTTGTCAAAAATATTTCATATATATTTTATGACATAACAAAATAGTTTTTAAACTCCATCATGTAGTGAGCCATTTATGCAGTGGTAACAACTCTTCACTACGTCGAACTTTGATAGTCATGTTAGAACTATTTGTGATATTATTATTTAAGTTATATTATAAGTTATATTTGTTATATTCTAAAATATATTTGTGAAAAATATTTCTTAGTATTTAAAGGGCAAGTTTGAGTAGATTCTTTCGTCATTAAAAATTTTACTTGACCGTTATAAAATCTAACATAAATAGGCTAGAATTTTTAAAATTGAAATTTAAGAATACAATATCTAATATAAGTTATTATTTTAAACCTTAATCACAATTAGTCTAATTTTTTTAAAGTTTCAATACATATTTAATTCATAAAATTGATGGCAATAATGTGTGATACAAATCAGAAAATGCTAATCATACCCATTAGCACCATTAGAACAACATTTAACATGAAACCTTTCATGATTGAATTGGATACAATGTGTAAATAGTCTATGAAAATTTGTCAAAAATATTTCATATATATTTTATGCCATAACAAAATAGTTTTTAAACTCCATCATGTAGTGAGCCATTTATGCAGTGGTAACAACTCTTCACTACGTCGAACTTTGATAGTCATGTTAGACTTCACAGCATACAAGGTAGGTATACCATAGTGTGCATGTAACAACCTGAATGATGGAATGACCTGATGCACCTCAAATCTGATGGAGTACTTGAACTTTAAAACAACAAGCAACCACTCTTCAACTGGGCCCATGTGAAAACTAATTCGTGATCGTCCCTTAAGGAATCTCATGAATTTCATACCAAGCTCATTAGAAAGAGTGTGCTTGTTGATGATCACTGTTGGCCTAATAGTGACCATCCAAATACATCCAGAAAGGTAGAGATCTCGAATCTCATGGTATAGAGCAACTGACCAGTCATGAAAATCTCAAATCTCTATTTGTAGATTATAAAATTTTACATCCAAGCTCATTGTCACCTTGGATTCATACAGAAAGTTAAAGTACTCAGCATAATTTTGAAATTTTCTTCCAATGGTTATTGGCCCATTTGCATTAATTCGCTTAACCATCTTGTCCCTCAACCAATAACGAACACTCAATTCCTCTATACGAAGGATGACATTCCATGGAAGATACCAATGATAGTTGGACAACCAAGTTGACACCCATGTATCTGCATTATGTGACATCTTGCTCACCTGCATCAAAAAATTATTAGTTTACTCATTTTTACTATACCAAAATATATACATTGCCACTCACTTTACAAAACCACATATATGATACTAAATGTTAACCCAATAGATGTTATAAAAAATAAAGATATAATTTGGTGGCATTTTTTTAAGGCATAATTGCACAATTAAGAGTATTTTACTGTCTAGTTTAGTGAAGTGCATAGATGCATGTTTTTTTTAGTTTAATGTAAAACCATTCCATGGCTTGCTTCATTAGATTTAGAGAACATAACATTGCACATAAATAATGTTTTAATAGTCATTCAACTTTGATATTAAAGTAGGTATGAGGCATGCAAATTTGAGATTTTTTTTTATGAGAATAACATAAATATTGTGACCATGATCAATTAGATATGATTTAATAATTAAAACCAGCAAACCATTATAACACAAAATTAAATATTCAGACACCATTATAACATAAATTGACCAGAAAAAGAGAGCACCATGTATATATTCATCTGTATAAATTGTGTTACAACTATACAAGATAGTTCATTATTTTTTTTCAAATGTGTAATACCCTTGATAGAATATAGAAATAGTGCATGCCATACTATTCTTTGTTCTACTCTTCTCTACTATTCTCTATATGCTCTACTATTCTACTACTCTGCTCTACTCTATATAACTTGATCTTCTAATAATTGTAGCCTTTGTTCTTCAACTTTTCTCTTTGAGAGTTGTTTTCCCTTTTTCATCTTTTCATAACGGTCATATGTAAATGGTGGCATTATTCTGAGACCTTGTAATGATTTTACACGAGATATAGCCACAAATGTCAATCCTGTTCTTTCTTTCTGCCCAATGTCAATAGTGGCTTTTGAAAGAGTTAAACCCTGTGATTTGTGTATTGTTAACGCCCATGCCAATCTTAATGGTATTTGGATCATGCGGCCCCTTTGTATTGGTGTAATTGGAACTGTACATGGAGAATGATCTTGAAATGGTATTCCCAAGTAATTATCAAACTCAACCATAACATATGTCGGTGGTTCTGGTGGTGCACTTCCAGGTTTGTATATTATTTTTCGAACATACCCTAGAGATCCATTTACAAGACCTGCTTCTATCCAAAGATTAGAAGTTAGCATGACCCTTGCATCCTTAGCAATTAATAACTCCAAATCAAGTTCATCATTCTGACCTACTTCTGGTGCATTTACACTACCCACTTTTGTTGCAATGCTACGTGCAACGGGCTGCTTCAATGAGAATAGTTTTTTTTTGTTATGGCTATGCACATTTTCATTTGTGGCAAATAAATGAACACTGCTATCAAATTCCTCATTGGTTGTTGCATCGATGCCAAAAATCTATTAGTTTGTTCATGTGTATGAATGTTTATATAAAAGTGAAAAAAAATAATTAATAGTAGTATTTACCTGTCTTCACAGTAGACCCACTTTGTTGTAGCTTAGAGGTTCACCAGAAAAAATATTGTTATAATTATATTGGATACTTTAACACTGTCTGCAGCAACAGATAAAATATTGTCAATATTTAGTTTTTCATCTATCTATTCATTTGAATTCAGCTGCAAACATTTTAAATTCAATGCTTTTGCAACTATTTTTTTTAATAATGATATATTATTAATAATTACAAATAATTAGATATATTTATTTGTATAATGAGTTTATTTGATTTATACCATTAAAAAAAATAAAAACATTTAATTTAGAATTGTTAAATACCCTTTCATATACATTTAATTTAATCTAGAACTATCAAATACCTTTCATATATGAGGAAAAACATACATTATTGATAATTTACACGTATCACAAAAAAAACATACATGCTTGATAATTGAGAAAGAACAAACATAAAAAGTTTTTGAGGAATATACATAGCATTTATCAAAATTATAGTATAACTATAACATATTGTTTAAATACAATATAAATTCTTCAATGATGTGAAGCCAAAATCATGGCATAACTATAGCATATTGTTTAAATACAATCTAAATTCTTCAACGATGTGATCAGAATGACCTTCTTCGCGTTGTTCATCACGATATATTTCTTTTAGAAAAGTAGAAAATCCAGCGACTTTTCTGGCTGTGTCATAAATTTTTTTTGCAATATCTTCCATTTGGAAGATTTCTTCTTCTTCAACAGCTACAATAAGGAAGCTCGTGTCTTCAATTTCATCGATTATTTTGTTGCAATGTTCTGTAATAGATTTTGATAATTTTTCTATGGGTGTTTCAACAACCCCATTTGAACGTATAGATTCGTTTGACATAATTGGGCTTGTAACTGAGATTTCTGATTCATTTTGTGCAGCATCCATTTATGTTATTCGCTGGAATAAATAAATAATCTAATTAATCAATAAATAATTAAACAATCTAATTAAAAATCAAAAACCAAAAAACAAATTTAAAAGACAAGGGTAGATTAATAAGTTTGAATATTTGAAACTTATCATTCAAAATTCATAAATTCATTTAATAATTATTATTTTATAATTTTAATAAAATAACACTATTAATATAAATAAAAATATTCTATCCTAGTGATCATGATTTAAATAATAATTCCACTATAGACTTTTACATAAATTGGACATTCGGACACAAGTACCACAATTTGAAAGAGAAATATGGAGACGAAAGTGAATAAATTGGATTTTAAATTAAGTGTAACTATTAAGAAGATGGATGTGTTTATTGAATGTCAACACTAGTTATTAAATGCTTAATGTGGGCAGATTTGAGTAGTGTATTCAAAACAAATGTAATAGTAAATGCATTAGCTAAATATCATAAACTACACTTAAATTAGATAATTATGAAAAGCTTGTATGATATCAATAAATGAACGCTAAATTTCTTTTAGAATCAATGACTTTTCCAAAAAGTCTAACTAATGTGAGCCAATCTTATATTTTGAGAAACATAAGATAGCTAAGATGTTAAAGGACACTTCTTGGCAAGTTAATTAAATAAACAATACATGATTAAAATAAAATATCTATAAATAAATAATGCGCACAATTTGAACACAATGCCAACCTAATTCTCCCTTGGTAAGTTTAAATGGATACGCATAAGGAAAGAATATAATAAGCTTTCACTCTATGAAACAATAAGATAGCTAAGATGTTAAAGGACACTTCTTGGCAACATGCAGATTTTAAATGTTATAACTTGCAAGAATTTAAACTTATAATAATTTTTTTTTAACCAAAGATTCTAATATCTATATTTTAATAACCTACCACTATTAATCTTTCCTTACTCTCTCTCTATATATATATAATTGAAATTAAGAATAATAATTTAACCATTCTATTTTACCATATTGATCCAAATAGTATTCATATTTATTCTCTATATTTTTTTATTTAAAAAAAAAAATTGTTACTTGACAACCCACCCATTCCTATAATTTCCTATGCAAATACTAACTGCCAAACTTTCTTGGAATCTACAAGGAAACCTTCTAAGAATACTAAGTTTTTAAAAGACTCTTGCTATTATTTTACTATCCAAAAAAAACAATACAAATATGGTACAATTGAAAGCATTTAATATTGAAAGAAATTGCTATTATTAAAAGAATATAATAAGCTTTCACTTTTTTTATAATAAGATAGCTAAGATATTAAAGGACACTTCTTGGCAACATGCAGATTTTAAATGTTATAACTTGCAAGAATTTAAAAATATTTTATTAAAAATATTTTATTATTTAAAACCTTTGTCATGTAAGAGCGGATATGGCATGTTATAGTTAACTATTCCTTTGTAGCTTAAAATTTAAATAGCTCCCCGTGGTACTTCATTCAGTTAACTAAGTATTTTTGTTTTCGTAAAGAGTAACCATTGTAATGTAATCATAATAAATTTTGACAGGAAATGAATTAGAATAAGAATTCAGAAATATTACAAACTATATAAAGATATAAAAATTCAATAAATATTTTGAACAAGAAATTAATTATATTGTTCTATTATTAGTATAGTATCCTTAACTTATTTTGATCCATGGGAAGGTATTATTAAACAGTATATTTTTCCCCTGCACATCCAATATTTTTTAATTGGGCACTAAAAATTATTAAGAAAATTTTAATACTAAAAAATACCTAATTTAAAAATATTAATAAAAGAAAACATAAAACATCATAATCAATAAAAATTATTTTCTTCAATGCCACTATTAAGATGAATAGGTTTTTATATTTATAGATGTTTACATAATAGTTTAATTGCTAAAGTTATATATTTCAAGTATTAAAATACTGTGTTATACACAAAAGCTATATAGAGTGCACCTAATATTAATTTATTAATTTTAAAAAATTAATAGAAAAAAGAAAAGAAAAATGGACTCATATTTATGAAATTGTACTCAGTATTACACAATTGTAACCCAATGACTAGTAGGGAGGAGTCAGTTAAAGCCTAAAATTTAAATTTAAACTTGTAAGTTCTAAGGTTGAATATGTGTCATGAAAATGATTCAGGCCATTTCTATGCCAATAGATTAGACCTAGGATAAGAATCAAGTAATTTGATGATTAAATTTAGACTCTTGAAATACATGAAGATTAAATCAAGTTAAAGTTTTAGGTTATTTCACTACCTTTTACACCAAAATAGATCACCTATAAATCAAAATGAATCAAACCCACCCCACCCCACCCCCACCCCCCCAAAAAAAAAAACGATATACAATTTCTATCATTATAATAATTAATACCATCTTACAATTTCCATCATTCCAAAAATGAGTACCATCTTAAAAAGAAGACACCCCGTTAACCAAAATAGACATTTTTAGAGGAGAATGGTTTTAGCATTTGGCATAAGAGGAGAGAGACATTGGAAGACTATTGTATTTTGTTGATTCCAATGCAATGACGCCAACTTTAGGCATCCTCTATGCCAAGATGTCTGTATTAGCTGTACTCTCTTTTTATAGGGTATATAATAACAAATCATATTCATAAAATTGTATAAATCTTGACAGTTGCATATGGTAAGATGCAAATATTTATCGTTATATGTGAGCCTTCTGAGATGAAGACACTTTGGTATACATGGAGGCATTATTCTATTAATTTTGTTTCTCTTTGCTTGTTTCAATATAGGCTATACGACATTTATTCATGTTGGGTTTTAGTCCATTAGCTTTCCCAAGCACATCGACATTGCAGCTGCCAAATGAATAGCTTTAGAATATTGTCCCTCAACCAAAAAGCGGTGTTGCTGTAAATACTCCTAGGCCTGTATTCATATGTGATCTACAGTCACCAAGAAAACACATCGATACACCCAACACAGATTTAATAGGTATCTCAATGACAAAGTTTAGGGTGTCTCCTGGATCGCCAGCGCGGGCAAGATGGTCAACCATGCACACAAATGATCTTTGTAGGTGTAATGCAATAAGGGTTTTCATTGTGATCGAAGTATATATAGCTCTCATTCACCAAACCTCTAGGGCTGCGCACTCAGGCCGTGAGAATGATGGCAAAGTAATGGATCTGGTTTTTAACCTATTAATTGCATTTTCTTGAAAGTTTTTAAAATCATTTTAACAAATCCATTTTGTACATATCCTGCAATCATTGCATTCCAAGGGACGACATTTCTTTGAGACAATTCTACCTTATAACTCGCGTGCCCTGTCAATCCATAGTTGCTTTTGCTTAAAAATTTCTAAAACCTTTTCTATATATCTATTATGTGCATTTTTGCAATCATTGCATTCTATGGGATTACATCTCTTTGAAGCAATTCTATCTAATAGTTCACTATCATCTATGCCTTTTCATTTGTATTTTTGTTTAGAAAGTTTCTAAAGCCTTATCAACATTTCCGCTTAGGTGATGAAGCTTGCCAGTGTCTAAACTCATTCATCTACCTTTTCCTTCATTATGCATGCCATATATCTATCATAATGAGGATTGCATTCTGTTTATGCATTTATCGTAATTCTATTAATTTTGTTTCTCTTTGCTTGTTTCAATACAGGCTATACGACATTTATTCATGTTGGGTTTCAGTCCATTAGCTTTCCCAAGCACATCGACATTGCAGCTGCCAAATGAATAGCTTCAGAATATTGTAACTGTCTGTACAGAAGACTATCTTATAAAGACAAGTTGCTGATTATATTATATTTAGAATTCTTTCTTTTATAGAGATTTTACCTATTAGCATATAGCTGTTTTTGTTTCCTTTTATATGGCTTCGTTTACATTCATATTTAGAAAATTCATATTTAGAAACTTCATATTCTGCGGTAAATCATCACATATTTAGTGATTTTGATATTCTTCTGGTTGTGGTCCTGGATCAATTGCAGTTTTTAAATCTCAATGAGGAATTAGATTGTTTAATGAGTATGGAGATAGTATTCCTCAATGAGTACGGAGATAATATTCCTCGTCATTTCATGCCTGCTGATGTTTCATCACCATCAATTATGTTGAGACGCAATAACCTCTAATCTGGGTCAGTACAAATTTTCAATTCAAGTTTTTTGGGATCCCAAAAATTATCCCTATGTAGCGGAGGGGTTTGTCTCAAAAGATGGAGTGCAGTTTGTAAGGGCGAGAGTTCTAGGAGGTGGAACAGCTATCAATGATGGCTTCTACAACAGGACAAGATCCGAATATGTCACACTATTGATCGTTTTCAATTTCCTTAAAATTGTCTTAGAGAAAATCTAATCTGACTCAAGTTAACTCACTAAATTAATGGATATATTGTTAGAAACTTCTATGTACACCTTACAAACTCTTGAATAGTCTATTGTTCATTACTTCTTTGCATGAGAAAGTAAATTGAATTAAGAATGCGATCTTCAGTTACGTTTTATTCTTGCCTTTCATCTTACACAAAAATGACTGCTTTATTTTTAAATGTTATTCAATAGGATCTCATTTGAACCTAAGTATTTGTTATGAAATCTCATCCATTTACTGCCAAGGTTTTTTAGAGGCCAGAGACTCTCAGCAGAGGCATAAGTCAAATTGAGTATGAAGCCCTTTTGTGGGTGAATGGGAGAAGATCTTTTGGGGGTTTTGTTTATGTTTATATTATTAAATTCTTATTTTTTTATAGTAAATGGGACCTTGCCAATCCATTTGTGAAAATGGACAAGAAAGACAAGAAGAAAAATTTCAGAGACTCGGATGAAAAACCTTTGCGATCAGGCTGGAAGGCAGTGGATGGTGCAGGTTCGAATCCCGTGGTGGGCCATTTGCTAAAGCTAGTGTCCATCATATCTAGGTATCAAATGGCTCCACTCAGTCAAGAAGAATGGTCGCGGGTTCGAACCTCAGGAGACAACCTCTCCCAAGGTGTCGTGTATTGGGCAAGTGAAGAAGAAAAAATAGGCCCGTGAGGAGAAGCAAAGATGGACCCCTGTTGCCATCACAAATGAGGTCCCTCAATTTATCACCTTATGGCCCCAAATTTTCCAAGCTGAAATTTTTTTTCTCTGGCAAGAAACCGACGGAATCAACATTTTGCGAGTCTCCAGAGGTTGACGTAAAGAATGTCCCTTTGCTTGGGTAGATGAAATGGTTTGCCTCCCGTCACGATTCTGATGTGCTAGAAAATGTATAGAGATTCACAGAAATTGTAGTAAGATATAGTGGTGAGGCCTGTGAAAAGAACTGTGCAAAGATATCGCCTGTGGTGTTTTAATTTTTTTATTGTTAATTTTTTTTTTTTTGTTTATAGTAACCACTCTTGAAAGTGGAAGAAGAGCTCTGTAGTTCATCAGCCTGAATGAAGAACATGACTCATCAGTAAAAATTGATGTATGTAGTTTTTAGCAAACACCAATTTGTTTCTACATTTCGCTATCATTTGGAATTTAATTGCAAATCTTAGAATACAAAAGGTCGCTACTGCAACACAAGATCTAATGGGAATTTCTATTCGTCTCTTTTTGATGCAGAGCCTTAAGGTTAAAGTATATATGATCATCACAGATTACTGTACGCCAGGCTATGACTTACTTAAGAAAATCAAGGTATTATTTATCTTCAAATATTTTCTATATCTATATTGCAACAAAAGGAAACAAATGGAGCCGAGAAAAAAAAGGAATGACTCACCAAAGTGTCCTCTTCCGCAAGCAACTGAGCGCCAACTCTTCTGCAAGCAACTGAGCGCCAAGGGATTGAGTCGAGCCTCCAAATTATATCTTCTTTCTGCAAAATTGAGCAAGAGAGAAATATAATGCACTTCATATAACCATATGTCACACTAAAAATAGCATGAATAAGTGGTGGTGATGGTTATGCAAGAGATTTTAAAATTAATTCAATAAGTGGTGGTGATGGTTATGCAAGAGATTTTAAAATTAATTCAATAAGTGGTGGTGATGGTTATGCAAGAGATTTTAAAATTAATTCAGTGTAATGGCAGTTCATGCATTGGCCACATTTTCAATTGCAGTTTTTAGATATTAATTTAATTCTTTAAATGCAATTTATTATTATTTTTTTCAGACCACTAACATTCCGATTGCAGTTTTTATATATTGATTTTAAAAAATATCATATTTAGGGATTTTGAGATTAATTCAGCTTGTTGGCATGCATCGTGCAAGCGACCGTTATGTAAGAAAATCCATATTTAGGGATTTTGAATAATTCAGCTTCTTGGCATGCATGCACCAATTTATATAGATATTTATTTAATTCTTAAATACAATTTAGATTTTTTTTGAATTTTTTTAGTGTATATTTACGACCAAAAATGAGTGCTCTCATCTCCACCCCCGCTACAACTGTAGTTCGCCTCTCGGCGAAATTAACATACTATTATGAAAGAGAATGGTCTTAAAGTGTCAAAGAAAATGGTGTAATGGGCCTGCTATTAAATGCTTATAACATTAATAGGAAAAACCATGACACTCTTGCCATAATTAACTGTGAAACATGCCATGATTAACTGTGAAACATGCAGATAGTATAACTGTTGTGTTACATAAGGTATCCAATAGTCCTACACATTCCACATTGATTTTCTTGTTTCTCTGCTTCAACAAAAGCCGGGCTGCTTATTCCTATTACGAAATCCTATTTCTCTCCCATTTTATTTTGTAGCATAAGCCAATTACAAATCAAATAGATTCCTATAATACTGAGGGTTCATATAGCTGAATAGATAAGTTATGGGTTGCTGTTTATCACAGTTTACGGATATTGTTTTCCCCCAGCAAAAATGGCGATTTCATACGGTATGTGTAGAAACTTTTTTACTTTTCTTTGAATGTTTTAAGTCAGCATCGACGTTGAGCTTTAACATCGGTTCTGGGTGTTTGTTTTCTCTTTTGCAGATCAAGGGTGATAATATTAGTAACGATGTAGATTTCAATTCAGAAGACTACTGTGAAGAAATAGAATTTGCGTTTCCAATTTTGGTCCCCAGTAAAGAAGACGACTTCTCCAAAGAAGAGGAATTCACCTTCCCAGTTTTGGTTGGAAATAGAGAAGACGAGCTCTCATTTACAAACTGCTGGCCATATGTACGGAAGTAACAACGTATTGCATTATATTTTAAAAAAATTATGCCTGCACAATTTTAAAAAATATATTGAGAACAAATAATTTTGTTACAATTTTATACCGGTTTGCGGCCAAACATATTTGACCTGGAAAGTATTAATTATTAATTGATTGCTTACAAATTTTTCAACGTTTGAAGTCTACTCAACTATGTGAGAAAGCAGTTTGTTGGAGATATATCCAGATTTGTCTGTTTCTTTAAATTGTGTAAAGTGAAAGGAAGTAAGGTGTGGGGAAATGCTTCCAACATCAATATATTGAGTATAGTTTTGTACAAATTGTTAATCTTTTTAATTATATGAAGAAGATATACAACATTTAAACATAAAAACAGCAATAAACAAATATACCATAACAGTCCAAAAGCCTCCTCAATTACAAATCCAATACAAACTTACTTACATTTGCAAAGTAAATTTATTACAAAAGTTTGCCAACATACAATTTCTAGAGTAATTTTGGTAGCATAGAGGTACCTATCATAACATACCTATAATATTCAGATTGCCAACTAAAAAACACATGTCCCATTTTGATAGAGCACAAATATTTAATAATATAAATACAAAACATTATAAGAAAATGCTAAATAAAAATAAATAAACTTAGGAATTGTTGGTTGAGACAACCTTCTTTGTTTGTTGGTATGAGTATGTACTGTAAATAAGTAAACAACTACTCTCACTACATTTTGAATGTAAGAAGCCAACTACTCTCACTCCATTTGGTTTATTACTAGTATATTTATATTTTAAAATATATATCTAAAGTACACCAAGGATATCTCATTTCCATAGTTTATTTGAAAAAGAAGTTGGAAAAAATAAAAAATCAAAATTAAAAATTAAAACTAAAAAGAAATTGGAAAAAATAAAAATTAAAAGCCAAAAAAGAAATTGAAAATAAGAAAATCACAAAAACTATCAAACCAAAAAAGAAATTAGAAAAAATAAAAATTAAAAATTGGAAATTTTGAAAATAAGAAAATCACAAAAGAAGTTGGAGAAAATAAAAAATCAAAATAAAAATAAAATTAAAAAATTAAAAATTAAAACTAAAAAAGAAATTGGAAAAAATAAAAATTAAAAACAAAGAAATTGAAAATAACAAAATCACAAAAACTATCAAACCAAAAAAGAAATTGAAAAAAATAAAAAATAAAAACCAAAAAAGAAATTGGAAAAAATAAAAATTAAGAACTAAAAAATAAATTGGAAAAAAGAAAAAACTAAAAATCAAAAAAGAAAATTTGAAAATAAGAGAATCACAAAAACTATGGAACCAAAAAAGAAATTGACAAGAATTTTTTTCTAGTGAATTTTATTTACATGAATTTATTTATTTAAATATTTTATGATTTTTATTTACATAATTATTGAAAACCATTCTCGTCTCCTACTTAGAGAGAGAGGCCTTCATAATCAAAGAGGCTAGTAGTCTACAAAAATGCATTGCAGAATTGACATAATAGTGAAATAGAACTAAAATATCAATAAACCTGGTAATGTACCACAAAAAATGATGAAAAATACATGCAATTTATTTATTCTTAGAAGAAAATTAATGGAAAATGTGGTAATGTACCATGAAAACCATGAAATTTATTCTTAGAAGAAAATTCATTGTTACAAAATAAAAATTTCATGCATTCACATTCAAGCTTTGACTAACTTAAATAACCATGAAAAATATATGTGCAAAAAAACCAAATCCTTTCTAAAGAAAGATTTATATGCATAAAAGCATGAGTGGCACTTTGGCATGCAATTTTGCATGGTGTACATGTGGCATATGACCTTCGACCCCACCTAACAAATACATCTGGTAGACTAACTTCACATACCAACACAAAATGTTAGAACAAGAGAATTTTCCTTTATGAAAACGAAATTACAACCCACCTTCTCAATAACTAGCATACCTATATTTAAAAAATATATCTAAAGTACACTGAGAGATATCCTTCTTGAGGTGCCTATTCCATCTATATCTAAAGTACATAGGTGAGTTTTGGAGTATGAGGTTTTTCTCCCAAAAAGATTTCTCCATGTAAAACATTGGGTTATGGTTTATTGTCTATTACTACTTTCTATTTATTTCTTTGTACTTTGTGGTGCAAGAGGTACTCCCTCTCGCTATAAACTCAACAATAAAGAGATTGTAACACAATGGAAACAAAAAATCATCCAAACATTTTATTGGAATATCATATGCAAATGACATACAACAAATTTGCAACACTATACAATCTTGGCCTCTCATGGCCTCCCTCACATGCACATAAACCTTTTGCTTCTTCCTTTAGGGAATCCTATCTTCTCTTGGCAACCTGCACACTATATATCTTCCTTCTATGGAAACAAACCCATGGCCATATCTCCATCTTCATTCCTAGGCAGCGAATACTCCAAGCTTTATGGCCCTTTCTTAGGTTGATCTCTTCAAATTGCAAGATATTCTATGTGCTCTATGTTCCCTTGGGGTCGAACCCCCTGTCAACACTATCTTTTTCTTTGCTATACAATCGCACCTTTTACCATCGATGGTTTGGTCCTTATAAATCTCCACACTTTGATTTTCAAAAGGAAATTTGAATCAATGGGGCAGGGAAATCAGGGGACGCCTTCCTATTTGGCATGCTATCAAATTGTTTCAACTTCCCTAAGCTAGGGTTTATCTCTATTAGAAATGAAGGTGCAAACCACACTATAGAAATCTGATTCAAACCTTATTAATATTGTCTAAATAATGTAGAATCAATGGATATTGCAACTGAAATGAAACTCATTATACAAAAATAACATGCATTAAGAATTGAACACATAACACAATATGCAACGTGGAGAAAACACTTTCAGGTAAAAAATCCACCAAGAAAAGAGGCTTCCAGTTGTATTATCTTTAAATATGAGATTATAATACATGCACTTCCTCTTCTTCTTCATTCTTCAATCTAGTGGCACCTATTAATTTCAACTCTGCTAAAAACATAGTATAAATATCTTTATAAAAGGGGGTTGCCTTCTAGGACAAGAAAACTAACATATTATCGATCGTCAGATCTGTAACCTAATGACGAACGGTCTAAATTTACAATGATAAAATATAAATAAAACGTACTTTCAGGGGCATTTCCCCACATGATCCCCAAACCCTTTGCCAGGGAGATGAGCTCCCAGACCCCTCGCAGGGGAACCCACTTGTGACTCCTCGTCACAAACAAATTAGTGTCAGGTACCGGATATAAACATGTGGTTGAAAAAGGATCACTGATGGTGAAACCTTTCATCCCTTATGGGTGATTTACAAACAATAATAAGAATAATAATTACATAGTATTTACAAGGTTGATGGCACCTTAATCCTAACAATCTCATGAAATGCATTCTATTTGACTTAATGTAGGGAACAAACTCAAATCTTATCACTTATGCCATGTGTCTCAATAGGTTGGACAAATACATTTGGACCAGCAAAAGTACTTTTCTTCATAAGTTGCCTCTTAAACCTGCATGGGTTCTTGCGAGACCAAACCGTTCTCCTCCCTTACTACAAAGTAAACTTTTTGTAGTCTTTTGGAAACCATTTCATGGAGGCATTGACCTTAGTTTTCTCTACATCATAGAGTCATTGTATGAGGTAGAATAGTCATTTGAACTGTAGCCTTGTGGTGCCACGTCCTTTACTAGGACTATCCTATCCCTTTCAATGTATAATGCCTTGTTGCAAGATACTACTTATATCTTTGGCAAGGCAGATATTGTATACTTCTTCATAACATCTTTATAGAAGTTAGACCTCAGAAAGATCTTTACTAGGACCAAAACAAATGTCTAACTGAATATATAATATGATCCAAGAGAATTATATGTCTTGCGATTTGGATTTGCGTATAGAGAATCAAATGGGAATGCTAACCTTCCAGCAAGGATACGAGCTTACACCAATTACTAGAATTTTCACTGCTGCTAAGTCAAACTTTAGTTTCATAGATTTCAAATTTGAAGTCAACTCTGAACAACATAGGCACTCAAAAAGTCAAAGGAGTACCACCATAGAAATTCTTGGTTGTTGTATTTTCTTTTGGTGGACCTTCAATTTCTATCTTTTGTTTCCAAATACCATTTTCTAAAATAATAATTAGGAAATATAGAAAATCTTTAGTCATGTTCAAATTGACACAAATACATGCATAAATTCATGACTTTCCTTTTTTATGTTGATTCATCCATTTCCAAAAATATGCCTAAACAATCTCCAATTTCCTTTAGGATTTCAATTGTCTAGTATTCCATAGGCAAATTGTACAACCCAATCCACCATGACACTATTGTTACTATATGGTTGATTGGATCAAAGTTTGGTGCCTGATCTTTGATGTAGAAACCCACTCTGTCCATTATCCAAGGGACCTTATTCAAAATATCTAATTTAATTTCCTTGGTCTCACAAATAACCAAGAAAAACCCTTTGGCCAGATTCCTCAATATCACTGATTCTCCCCAATTCACTTTGCACCAGGACTTGATCCTATCCCACACCAGCCATAGATTTGCCCCCCATTTAATGAAGAAGGCTTTCTCTATTAAATCATTTACCAATTCTTATAAAAATGTCTTATTTCTTATCTTCAGTGATTTTCCTTGAACCCTAGATTTTACTAGGATTCTAGTTTCCCTAGTGGCAAAATCTGGAATATATGTCACCTTTTCTCCTTCATCCTTCACTTCTACCCTATTTGATTTCTCTTGCCATTTTTAGGTGCGAAGATGCTCAAAAGAATTTAAATCCATTTGTGCATCCATCCCTTGAGAGTTTGCATCCTTGTTAAAATTCAGTAAAGTTATCCTCCATCCATTCCTAAAACCATTATATTTTCCAAATTTACTGTCCTTTCTGAAAACATCGTAGTTATGATCCAATTGTCTCCTCCCTTCGAGGTTTTGCCTTTTTACATCTAACCATGGTAAAAAATAGTTTTGCTCCTTGAACAAAATCTCCTCTACTCTTGGATTGCGAGCCATATTTGAGATATGCATTTGGATATATTCTTTTTTATGTGTAGTTTTATTTATTAAACTTAATATACCTCTCTATTTTTTTATAGTTATCAATATGATCTTTTATTTTTATATTTTCTTCTACTTTAAATCATCAATTATAATTTATAAAAGAATAAAATATAAATATGTTATACTAGGTGATCAAATAAACAAGGCACCATTCCCAGATTTCTAGCTAGTGGGATGAGTTATAATGGCACAAGCTTTTAAGTTTTAGTTTTGAAACAATGGGCAAGGTTAGAGGAAAGGTGCCTAAAATCACACTCCAAACAGTTTCAAGATATTATAATCAATATAAAAAACATTTATTTAAGTGAAAGGAAAGTAACCCACTAGGGTAGCTAGGTTTTCTTATTAATCTTAGCCATGGTAGGATATCATACATCAATAAAGTAATTAACAAAAGCTCTTACCTTTTACCTTAAATTTGACATCCATTTACACTTCAAAATATTAATATTTAGATATCTTAAATACATCTATTTAAAAATATAAAAATATAACTTTGAGTTATTTTATTTTCTTAGAGCTATTTAAAAATATTTTATCTTATTTGCATTGTTTGTTTGACTTTAGATTTTTTTTAACCACATACCCATAAATTCTAATTTATTTAAGAGTTATTTTATTTTCCTTTAAAACTATTTTATTTACTACATAAATATGGACATATAAATTTTAATTTATTTCAAAATTAATTTATTTTTCTTTATTATTTTACTTTTAAATATATGTTGACTATGTTTTGGTTTTACTTTTTATTTTATTTCCACTTAAATTTAAAATTTTACTTACTATATATAATTGATATGTACTTTATTTTTAGAAATTTTGAAAAGACTAATTTATGCATATTTAATCATATAATTATTATAAAAATATTATGTACTCCTATATTGAAATTGTTAC
This sequence comes from Cunninghamia lanceolata, assembly GCA_027924645.1. Classification (NCBI taxonomy): domain Eukaryota; kingdom Viridiplantae; phylum Streptophyta; class Pinopsida; order Cupressales; family Cupressaceae; genus Cunninghamia; species Cunninghamia lanceolata. Next base: position 7,151,810 of record BSBN01000396.1, on the reverse strand, counting down.
TGAGAATAAATAGGCACATGGAGATGATATCTTTGGTGTCTTTTAGATAGATGTATTTAAGATACCATGTTAGTTTATGTCGAGAGGCATTCTATAATGGTAACAAGGGGTGGAGTGTAATGGCATGAGCATGTTAATAAAAATTCTTATCTTTCCCTTAAATTTGACACCCATTTAGATGTCAAAATATTAATATTTAATAGTAACATAATATAAATCCAAAATAAGTAGCATGTAAAAACAAAGATATATTGTCATTAATAAAGAACTCGCTTTCAAAGTGTAACAAGAAAATAAAAAAATAAAACTCAGGAAAAATGTTAAAAAATTAAATATTATTTTGTATATATTAAATGAAAGGAAAGTGTGTGAACTTTCTTCCCTGGTGTTAGAAATAATTTATATTTAAAGCAACCAACAATTTTATATGAATTTTTTAAGTTTTAACCTTAATTAATTTATAAAAAATTAAAATGTAGAAGTGTAGCATCAAAAAAAAAGTTTATGGGTTACAAAAGAAATTATTTTGATCTCTTATTTGAGATATTTTTTATTTATATTTTGATTTATTACTATGAGAGAGTTTTTTATGTGTTAATTATAGTTGAAAAGTTGATGGACATAGGGTTGAGTGAAGATATAAACCTTAAATAATTAAACAATTAACCAAACCAAAAATATAGAAGAACAAACACAAATAAAATTTTATAATTAAACTATAATTTTAACATATCACATTCATTACAAATAAAAAAAACAATGTAGATACAATAAAATTTATGTGTCTATGAATATAGTTAATAAAATAGTTCTAATATAAAATAAAATAACTTCAAATTGATATCTCTAGATAGATAGATTTATTTAAGATGTCTATAATAGTAATTATTTTTATAAAATTAAGTGTTCAAGAAACTTGTATCATATTATTTTGTGGTGATCGTAATTAAATTTACTACTCATGTAATTCAAGCTAAAATCATAAATATGAATGTGCTATTTATTATTTTTCATTTCTTTCAATTAATAAGATTGAGAAACCATGTTGTGGTTTGTCTTTAACTAGCATATTTATATTTAAAAAAATATATCTAAAGTATGTCAAGATATATCCAAGTTGTGAGGGGCCTATTACACATATATCTCTTCACATATTTTAGATATAATTTTTTTTTAAATATAAATATGCTAATTTAACTTTTACCCTAATTCTAATTCTAATATTTTTTTAGTTATATTTTCCATAATTATAACCAAACCCATTATAACCCTGATTCTATCCCTAAACCCAACCTTAACCCCAATTATATCCCTAACCCTAATTCTAACCCTAGCACTAACCCTAACTGTAATCATAATTTTAACCCTAACTCTAACCCTTATTCTAACTCTAACCAAACTAAAATTCTAACCCTTACTTTAATTATATTTGTAACCCTAATTTTTACCCTCATCATGATTCTATCCCTAACCTTAATTCTAACTCTAATTAGGTAACAATTTGCTATAAATATTTTTCCTAGTTGTAACCCTAATTCTAATTGTACTCCTCTCTACCTCTCTCCTCTATCTATATCTCTAATGCTTTCTCCCTCCTTTCTTATCTTTGTCTTTGTCTTTATCTTCACAATTCTATCCCTAACTCTAATTCTATCGCTAATCATAATTCTATCCCTAATCATAACCCTAAGTGTAAATATAACCCTAATCTCAACCTTAATGATTTTTTTGTTTTATTAAGTTGAAAGTCTTCCCTTAGTGAGCGGCACTACCTCAAATACATAGACAAATGGCCCAGATTAAAATAACTACTATAGAATACATCTCAACCATTCATTTGAAAAAACTAATAAATGACAAAAGACAACAAAATTGAAAAAATAAAAATAAAAATAATTCATAAATAAACCGCTGAACATAATCAACCAACATACTTTTGATATTATAATTTATAGGGAACCAAAAGGAAAAAACAGAAAAAAGACGTGTTTAGGTGAAAAATGAATGCTAATCAATGCTGCAACTGTTGACAATTATCACCCCGCTGCAACTGTTCGATTATCACCCATCTCGCTCGCCTGGAACACTACGGTTAGGAGTGGTGTTTCTCGGGCGCGTTACCAGCTGTTTTGAAGTCGACCTATTCAGTAAACAAAAGTATATTAAATCTAACGTATAAAGTATATTAAATCTATTTATTTTAGAGTGAAAATTATATTTATTAAAAAAAAATTTATAAAATTATATAATTGTAAATTGAAATTTTTTAAGAAGGTTAGATATGATATGTATATTTTTGGTATTTTCTAAGATGTGGTTTTTTTTATGTGTGATAAGGTGAAATGGGAATAAATGAAAAAAAAAATTGTATTAATATTAAGTAATCTATTGTTTTTTAATGAATAAAGTATTTGCCCGTTTTCGTTTGCAAATTATTTGACTGAACTTGACAAGGGTACGTTATCCAGATCTGCCCTGAAAGAAAGAAATAAGTGTGTATCATTGCATCGATTATGTAGCAATATATATTATATACAAATGGCCAGAAAAACATCCCATCATAATTAGAGCTCCACTTTTGTGGAAATTCATTTCAACTACTTATAGATGAAATTTAAAGATAAATCCCTATAACAATTACTTTTCAAGCTTGACTACATTTAATATATATATATATATATAACGTAATAATTTCAAATATACTATTTTAAAATAATATTAAATTTATATATTTATTTTTAAAATATTAAAATTTTAATTAGGTTATTTGGTTGTTATGATGGAAAGTAAGGTTGAAAATTCTCAAGCACATTTTAATTTTGGATGATGTGCTCAATGAATATTTTAACATTTCAAGTAACCGTTACATTGGTTAAGAATATTTATATTTTTAATAATAAAAATAGAACAAAAAAAAATATGAGTGGTTTTTCCAAATGTAATACAAAGTTAAAATAAAGTAAACAATATATAAATATATAAACAAAAAAACTTTAAAAAATTAAAATTTATGTGTTTATAATAATAGAATAGTTCTAAAGTAAAATTAAATAACTAAAAATTAATTATGAAAAATAAATATATATTTGGTGGTTAAAATAATAGTTTGAGGATTGTGAGAAGAAAAAGAAAATACCAAGTGTAGGTAAATAGTTAAAAGGGTAATTAATTTAGGTTTTTTTTAAAAACCCTCAACCTTTTTCAATAATAGTAGTTCAATAAAGAAATATTCTACTAAAGTGCATAAAGACACATTTTCTAGTGCATAAAGACACGTTTCTATGAAAAACAAATATTTAAGTTAGACTATATCTCTATGAAATATTTTAAATCAACAGTGCAAACTATAATCAAATTTCTTTACTATGATAAAATTATGGTTATATGTTTCAAATTTTTAAATGCATATATATAGATAAATTTCTATATAAATGTATTAAGTTATTGAAATTTAATATATTTATACCCTCATAATGAATAGATTAGATGAAATTTCATAATGATATAGAAGGTATTAAGTTATTGAAATATATTATATTTATACCCTCATAATGCATTACATACTAATATAATATTAATAATACATAATATAAATAATAGTACAATATAATATTAAAAACCCATAATATAGTTAGTTAGGGTAGTATTGTTGATTATATATCATTAGAGTTCCATTCAATTAATCCATATTGACTGGTAATATGTTGGAAGTATTTCTCTTTTAATGTAATAGATACTAGCATATTTATATTAAATATAATATATCTAAAGTACGCCGAGAGATATCCTTCTCGAGGCGCCTAATGTTAGGATTAGTGATTAAAAAAATAGGCGCCTCGAGAAGGATATCTCTCGGCGTACTTTAGATATATTATATTTAATATAAATATGCTAGTGGCATTCGGAGCGCAAGCATAATCATAACCATAAAACTAACCCTAACCCTAAAATTTACCTTAATATAATAATATTAGGATTAGTATTTTTCTAATTAAATATAAAATTAATATTATATTTAATATAATTAATTAAAGACTAATTATAATAATATTAATAATCTTTGACCCTAATTAAACTATTATTATTATTACATTATTATAAACAAACATTAATTAAATTAATGTATAATTATATCATATAATAAGACATTAATATACTTAATGTATAATTAATTTTGTACTACATTATTAAATATAATGATAATATAATTATGGTTTATAGAATTATTATAAACCATAATTATTTTAAACTCTAATCCAAATTATTTATCAATAAATTTCTTTTACTTTTTATAATTATGTAAATTATATAATATCTACTTAAAAAATACAAAAAAATATATCTAAATTTAAAAAATATTTTCAATAATTTTTTAATTGTTAAGTGGTATGCCTATACTTAACTAAATTATATAAGTTGAATACAATATATCTAGGGTTAATGTTATGAGGATATATTTAATTATATGCATCTTTGAGAGGTACAAAGGGTTAGATTTAAAATTAGGGTTAGGGTTTACATTAGTGTTAGGATAGGTGATGGTTATGATTGCAATTATAATTATGACTTGAATTAGTGTTTGGAATTAGGGCTAGGCTTAGTATTCTAGTTAGGGAGAGAATTAGGGTTAGAATTATATAAGTTTAAGCTTAGAATTAGGTTTGAGGTTAGAATTAGTGTTAGAGTTAGAATTAAGGTTGGGGTTAGAATTAGGTTTAAGGTTAGAGTTAAGGTTGGGGTTAGGGTTAAAATAATAAAGTTAGAGTTAGGGATAGAATTAGAATTATTGTAATCATAATTATATATCTAACCCTAATTCTATGACTTTATTTATGACTTGAGTTGTGCTAGCATTACATTTAGCATATATTTCTATGAACATAACCATAACCCTAATTAAATAAAAACCATAATCCTAATATTATATAATTAATGTATAATTAATTTCTTATTACATTATTAAATATAATAATAATATATTTATATTAGATAGATTATTATAAACCTTAATTATTTTAAACTCTAATCCAAATTATTTTATACCCTAAATATATTTAAACCTTAACCCTAATTATTTAAACCGTTAAACCCTACAGTATTTCTTTTAAACCTTAAACCCCTGATTGATGACATGATTGTAATAATATTTTAAAATGTAATAATATAAATATAATAGTATAAATATAAGTTCCCTATAAGTTATATAATGCAATAATATTATATTTCTAACCTTTTAAAAATATATTATTTCTTATCATATTTATATTTCTAACCTTTTATAGAACTATTTGTGATATTATTATTTAAGTTATATTATAAGTTATATTTGTTATATTGTAAAATATATTTGTGAAAAATATGTCTTAGTATTTAAAGGGCAAGTTTGAGTAGATTCTTTCGTCATTAAAAATTTTACTTGACCGTTATAAAATCGAACATAAATAGGCTAGAATTTTTAAAATTGAAATTTAAGAATACAATATCTAATATAAACTTTATTATTTTAAACCTTAATCACAATAAAAGAAATTTTTTTAAAGTTTCAATACATATTTAATTCATAAAATTGATGACAATAATGTGTGATAGAAATTAGAAAATGCTAATCATACCCATTAGCACCATTAGAACAACATTTAACATGAAACCTTTCATGATTGAATTGGATACAATGTGTAAATAGTCTATAAAAATTTGTCAAAAATATTTCATATATATTTTATGCCATAACAAAATAGTTTTTAAACTCCATCATGTAGTGAGCCATTTATGCAGTGGTAACAACTCTTCACTACGTTGAACTTTGATAGTCATGTTAGAACTATTTGTGATATTATTATTTAAGTTATATTATAAGTTATATTTGTTATATTCTAAAATATATTTGTGAAAAATATGTCTTAGTATTTAAAGGGCAAGTTTGAGTAGATTCTTTCGTCATTAAAAATTTTACTTGACCGTTATAAAATCTAACATAAATAGGCTAGAATTTTTAAAATTGAAATTTAAGAATACAATATCTAATATAAACTTTATTATTTTAAACCTTAATCACAATAAAAGAAATTTTTTTAAAGTTTCAATACATATTTAATTCATAAAATTGATGACAATAATGTGTGATAGAAATTAGAAAATGCTAATCATACCCATTAGCACCATTAGAACAACATTTAACATGAAACCTTTCATGATTGAATTGGATACAATGTGTAAATAGTCTATAAAAATTTGTCAAAAATATTTCATATATATTTTATGCCATAACAAAATAGTTTTTAAACTCCATCATGTAGTGAGCCATTTATGCAGTGGTAACAACTCTTCACTACGTAGAACTTTGATAGTCATGTTAGAACTATTTGTGATATTATTATTTAAGTTATATTATAAGTTATATTTGTTATATTCTAAAATATATTTGTGAAAAATATGTCTTAGTATTTAAAGGGCAAGTTTGAGTAGATTCTTTCGTCATTAAAACTTTTACTTGACCGTTATAAAATCTAACATAAATAGGCTAGAATTTTTAAAATTGAAATTTAAGAATACAATATCTAATATAAGTTATTATTTTAAACCTTAATCACAATTAGTCTAATTTTTTTAAAGTTTCAATACATATTTAATTCATAAAATTGATGACAATAATGTGTGATAGAAATCAGAAAATGCTAATCATACCCATTAGCACCATTAGAACAACATTTAACATGAAACCTTTCATGATTGAATTGGATACAATGTGTAAATAGTCTATGAAAATTTGTCAAAAATATTTCATATATATTTTATGCCATAACAAAATAGTTTTTAAACTCCATCATGTAGTGAGCCATTTATGCAGTGGTAACAACTCTTCACTACGTCGAACTTTGATAGTCATGTTAGACTTCACAGCATACAAGGTAGGTATACCATAGTGTGCATGTAACAACCTGAATGATGGAATGACCTGATGCACCTCGAATCTGATGGAGTACTTGAACTTTAAAACAGCAAGCAACCACTCTTCAACTAGGCCCATGTGAAAACTAATTCGTGATCATCCCTTAAGGAATCTCATGAATTTCATACCAAGCTCATTAGAAAGAGTGTGCTTGTTGATGATCACTGTTGGCCTAATAGTGACCATCCAAATACATCCAGAAAGGTAGAGATCTCGAATCTCATGGTATAGAGCAACTGACCAGTCATGAAAATCTTGAATCTCTATTTGTGGATTATAAAATTTTACATCCAAGCTCATTGTCACCTTGGATTCATACAGAAAGTTAAAGTACTCAGCATAATTTTGAAATTTTCTTCCAATGGTTATTGGCCCATTTGTATTAATTCGCTTAACCATCTTGTCCCTCAACCAATAACGAACACTCAATTCCTCTATATGAAGGATGACATTCCATGGAAGATACCAATGATAGTTGGACAACCAAGTTGACACCCATGTATCTGCATTATGTGACATCTTGCTCACCTGCATCAAAAAATTATTAGTTTACTCATTTTTACTATACCAAAATATATACATTGCCACTCACTTTACAAAACCACATATATGATACTAAATGTTAACCAAATAGATGTTATAAAAAATAAAGATATAATTTGGTGGCATTTTTTTAAGGCATAATTGCACAATTAAGAGTATTTTATTGTCTAGTTTAGTGAAGTGCATAGATGCATGTTTTTTTTAGTTTAATGTAAAACCATTCCATGGCTTGCTTCATTAGATTTAGAGAACATAACATTACAAATAAATAATGTTTTAATAGTCATTCAACTTTGATATTAAAGTAGGTATGAGGCATGCAAATTTGAGATTTTTTTTTATGAGAATAACATAAATATTGTGACCATGATCAATTAGATATGATTTAATAATTAAAACCAGCAAACCATTATAACACAAAATTAAATATTCAGACACCATTATAACATAAATTGACCAGAAAAAGAGAGCACCATGTATATATTCATCTGTATAAATTGTGTTACAACTATACAAGATAGTTCATTATTTTTTTTCAAATGTGTAATACCCTTGATAGAATATAGAAATAGTGCATGCCATACTATTCTTTGTTCTACTCTTCTCTACTATTCTCTATATGCTCTGCTATTCTACTACTCTGCTCTACTCTATATAACTTGATCTTGTAATAATTGTAGCCTTTGTTCTTCAACTTTTCTCTTTGAGAGTTGTTTTCCCTTTTTCATCTTTTCATAACGGTCATATGTAAATGGTGGCATTATTCTGAGACCTTGTAATGATTTTACACGAGATATAGCCACAAATGTCAATCCTGTTCTTTCTTTCTGCCCAATGTCAATAGTGGCTTTTGAAAGAGTTAAACCCTGTGATTTGTGTATTGTTAACGCCCATGCCAATCTTAATGGTATTTGGATCGTGCGGCCCCTTTGTATTGGTGTAATTGGAACTGTACATGGAGAATGATCTTCAAATGGTATTCCCAAGTAATTATCAAACTCAACCATAACATATGTCGGTGGTTCTGGTGGTGCACTTCCAGGTTTGTATATTATTTTTCGAACATACCCTAGAGATCCATTTACAAGACCGCTTCTATCCAAAGATTAGAAGTTAGCATGACCCTTGCATCCTTAGCAATTAATAACTCCAAATCAAGTTCATCATTCTGACCTACTTCTGGTGCATTTACACTACCCACTTTTGTTGCAATGCTACGTGCAACGGGCTGCTTCAATGAGAATAGTTTTTTTTTGTTATGGCTATGCACATTTTCATTTGTGGCAAATAAATGAACATTGCTATCAAATTCCTCATTGGTTGTTGCATCGATGCCAAAAATCTATTAGTTTGTTCATGTGTATGAATGTTTATATAAAAGTGAAAAAAAATAATTAATAGTAGTATTTACCTGTCTTCACAGTAGACCCACTTTGTTGTAGCTTAGAGGTTCACCAGAAAAAATATTGTTATAATTATATTGGATACTTTAACACTGTCTGCAGCAACAGATAAAATATTGTCAATATTTAGTTTTTCATCTATCTATTCATTTGAATTCAGCTGCAAACATTTTAAATTCAATGCTTTTGCAACTAATTTTTTTAATAATGATATATTATTAATAATTACAAATAATTAGATATATTTATTTGTATAATGAGTTTATTTGATTTATACCATTAAAAAAAATAAAAACATTTAATTTAGAATTGTTAAATACCCTTTCATATACATTTAATTTAATCTAGAACTATCAAATACCTTTCATATATGAGGAAAAACATACATTATTGATAATTTACACGTATCACAAAAAAAACATACATGCTTGATAATTGAGAAAGAACAAACATAAAAAGTTTTTGAGGAATATACATAGCATTTATCAAAATTATAGTATAACTATCACATATTGTTTAAATACAATATAAATTCTTCAATGATGTGAAGCCAAAATCATGGCATAACTATAGCATATTGTTTAAATACAATCTAAATTCTTCAACGATGTGATCAGAATGACCTTCTTCGCGTTGTTCATCACGATATATTTCTTTTAGAAAAGTAGAAAATCCAGCGACTTTTCTGGCTGTGTCATAAAATTTTTTTGCAATATCTTCCATTTGGAAGATTTCTTCTTCTTCAACAGCTACAACAAGGAAGCTCGTGTCTTCAATTTCATCGATTATTTTGTTGCAGTGTTCTGTAATAGATTTTGATAATTTTTCTATGGGTGTTTCAACAACCCCATTTGAACGTATAGATTCGTTTGACATAATTGGGCTTGTAACTGAGATTTCCGATTCATTTTGTGCAGTATCCATTTATGTTATTCGCTGGAATAAATAAATAATCTAATTAATCAATAAATAATTAAACAATCTAATTAAAAATCAAAAACCAAAAAACAAATTTAAAAGACAAGGGTAGATTAATAAGTTTGAATATTTGAAACTTATCATTCAAAATTCATAAATTCATTTAATAATTATTATTTTATAATTTTAATAAAATAACACTATTAATATAAATAAAAATATTCTATCCTAGTGATCATGATTTAAATAATAATTCCACTATAGACTTTTACATAAATTGGACATTCGGACACGAGTACCACAATTTGAAAGAGAAATATGGAGACGAAAGTGAATAAATTGGATTTTAAATTAAGTGTAACTATTAAGAAGATGGATGTGTTTATTGAATGTCAACACTACTTATTAAATGCTTAATGTGGGCAGATTTGAGTAGTGTATTCAAAACAAATGTAATAGTAAATGCATTAGCTAAATATCATAAACTACACTTAAATTAGATAATTATGGAAAGCTTGTATGATATCAATAAATGAACGCTGAATTTCTTTTAGAATCAATGACTTTTCCAAAAAAGTCTAACTAATGTGAGCCAATCTTATATTTTGAGAAACATAAGATAGCTAAGATGTTAAAGGACACTTCTTGGCAAGTTAATTAAATAAACAATACATGATTAAAATAAAATATCTATAAATAAATAATGCGCACAATTTGAACACAATGCCAACCTAATTCTCCCTTGGTAAGTTTAAATGGATACGCATAAGGAAAGAATATAATAAGCTTTCACTCTATGAAACAATAAGATAGCTAAGATGTTAAAGGACACTTCTTGGCAACATGCAGATTTTAAATGTTATAACTTGCAAGAATTTAAACTTATAATAATTTTTTTTTAACCAAAGATTCTAATATCTATATTTTAATAACCTACCACTATTAATCTTTCCTTACTCTCTCTCTCTCTCTTGCAGGAATTCATAGGGAAATTTGTGGTAGTCTACCTTGATCATATCTTGGTGTTTAGTAAGAGCAAGGAAGAACACTTGAAACATTTGGGGATAGTCCTGAAGAGGCTGTAAGATCAGAAGTTACTGATAAACTTGAAAAAGTGTGACTTCATGAAACAAGAATTCGTGTACCTAGGTTTTTTCATCTCTAAGGGTGATTTGAAAATGGATTCTTCCAAGTTAGAGGCTATTCTGAATTAGCCTACACCTAGGACAGCAGGAGAGGTCAGAAGTTTTCATGGTTTGGCCACATTTTACAAAAAAATTATTAAGAACTATAGTGATATTTGTGCACCTATGTTAGAGACCATCAAGGGTGGAGGTAAGATGAAGTTTGTGTGGATGAAAGAGGCAGATTAGAGTTTTGAAAGTCTGAAACAGAATGTTGCCAAGTATCCTGTCTTAGTACTTCCTGATTTCAATAAAGTCTTCACCATTGAATGTGATGCAAGTGGGCTGGCCATAGGAGCAGTGTTGAGTCAAGAAGGCAGACCAGTAGCCTTTTTTAGTGAAAAATTGAATGAATCTAAGAGGAAATACTCCTCTTATGATTTAGAATTGTATGCCATGGTACAAGCTCTGAAAAAATGGAAGCACTACTTGCTTCCTAAAGAATTTATCGTATACACTGACAATCATGCTCTTAATTTTTTGAATGGACAGGAAAAGCTCAGTCATAGACACATGAAGTGGGTGGAAAGTCTTCAAGCATACACCTTCATCATCAAGCATAAGAAGGGGATAACCAATAAGGTTGCTGATGCTTTAAGTAGAAGGGTGTTGACAATGCAAGAAGTGCAGCTACAAAGCATGGGTGTTGAGGCACACAAAGGATTGTATGAAAAGGACCAAGATTTTAAGGAGATTTACAAGGTATGCGGTGAGTTTACCAATGCCTTCCACAATGAATTTTTAGATTATACATTACAGGATGGACTTTTGTTTAAAGGGAGTCAACTATGTATCCCTAAGTGTTCAATGAGGGATAATACAGTGAAGGAGAAACATAGTGGTGGTTTAGGAGGACATTTTGGGTTCAATAAGACCTTAGATCTTGCAAAAAGATTTTACTTTTGGCCAAGGATGCAATCTGAAATCAGAAGGCTTGTTGAGAGTTGTATGATTTGCCAGAGAGCAAAGGGGGTCTCAACCAATGCAGGACTATACCAACCTTTGCCCATACCAAACAAACCTTGGGAAAGTTTGAGTATGGATTTTGTGATGGGATTGCCCAAGACAAGGACAGGTTATGATAGTGTGTTTGTTGTGGTAGATAGGTTCAGTAAGATGGCTCACTTTATTCCTTGTAAAACCACCAATGATGCCAGTTACATTGCAGGTTTGTTCTTTAAAGAAATTGTCAGGATTCATGGATTACCTTTGAGTAGTGTAACTGACAGAGACAATAAATTTGTGGGACATTTCTAGAGAACCTTATGGAAACGATTGGGTACAAATTTGTCTTTTACTTCAGCCTATCATCCTCAGACTGATGGCCAAACTGAGGTTGTTAATAGGTCCTTAGGCAATCTGTTGAGATGTTTGACAAGAGAACATGGTAGTAGTTGGGATGTGGTACTCCCACAAGCAGAGTATGCCTATAATGATTCTACAAATAGAAGTACAGGTCTAAGTCCTTTTGAAGTTGTCTATGGTAGTCATCCTAGAGGAATTTTTGAATTGTGAGATGTTCAAGGATTGGACAAAAGGAGTGGACATGCTGATACATTTGTAGAGGCTATGAAAGAGACCCATCAACAAGTCAGGGCTACTCTACACCAGAACAATCAGAAGATCAAGGCTAGAGTGGATCAAAGAAAAAAGGATGTACAGTACCAAATAGGAGATATGGTCATGGTTCATCTCAACAAGAATAGACTACCTAAAGGAAAACACAGTAAGTTGCTGATGCAAAAAATTGGACCTTGTCAGATCTGGAGAAATATGGTCCTAATGCTTACAAAATTGAACTCCCTGATGATATTGCTATTTCACCTATATTCAATGTTGTTGATTTGACATTATGTAAAAGTCTTGATACAGGCGAAGGTACAATAGATTATGTCCAAGACAATGCTGAGTGGGTGCAGTATTTACCACCTACGAAACCACCAAAGATGGAGTGCATCTTGGATAGCAAGACATCCAAGAAGACAAGAAATTAGACCTATTTCGAGCACTTAGTCAAATGGCAAGGACTTCCAGACTCAGAGGCCACATGGATGCTGGAAGAAGACATCAAAAAGTAGGGTGGTGATTTGTAGCAATTAGTCTCTAAGAGGACTTGAGACAACTTTCACCCGGGGAGTATGGTGTAGGAGCACCTAGAAAATCATGTTTTTGTGTTGTAATAAGGTCTATTTGACCAATGCATTGTCATTTATGTTTGTAAGTCCCAAGTGACTTAGGTCACATTTTGTCAAATTATTAATCTCAAGACGGTTGGTCTCCCAACCGCTTGGATTCAGTTGGTTTTTCTCCCAGCCTCTTGGAATCAGTTGGTTTTCCCTCAGGGTGAGTTTATAAACCCAGAGGAATGAACCAAATGATATGTTGTAATCAGATCGAAGAGAAGAGGTTGAGTGTGATTGAGTATTGCTCTAAGGAGAAATAAAGCTATTATGTTTTGTCAATTCAATTTTCGTTCTCTGTAATTGCAATTTGTATAGCTGTAGATTTCCATTCTTTCTGTGCTTTTTATTGTTGCCGTATGTCGTCGTGAAGCATTCCACTGGTACGATTTTTGTCAAAATCAGTGGAATGGCTTCATTGTACTAGTATTTGTTTTATTTCTTTTTTTGTTTTGTGTCAACGGTGCAAAGATCCAGACAGTGCGAGTTGCACAGTAGGTTGACCTAGCATCTCCACATACTAGGGTTCAAAGAAGGTAAACTGTGCATCGGTGTATCGGCATAGCAAACCCTAAGGTGGCCGATAGTAATTGTCCCATCGACGAGTAAAGGTTAAGGGTGACATCGGGGTGATCAGCACATCGACCAAAGATTGCAAGTGCTCGCCGATGGAACAAGTCTCACCAAAGGTAAATGCCATCGGTGCATCGGGAGACAAGTTAAGAGTTTTGCCGATGAGAAGGGTCTCGCCAATAAGGTCACGTCTAACCAGAGTGGAAGCCGTCACGGTTGAGACGAGGAGGAACTTAATCGTCATCAGGCAATGACAGAAGGATGAAAGACTTGGCTGATAGGAGATGTCTCACCAAAGTTAAAGCAGGTTGAGCTATTGGTGTGAGTTTGGTCACGGAGAGACTTAGGAAAGTCTTTTCGATGGCAGTTGTCCGGTCAATGGTGATGTATCAGCGGCTCATTTGTTAAGTCTTGCCGACTGTAAGGAAATAGTGACCCTTTCTGTGTCTTCCATTGTGCACTCCCCATCACTTCGCCAAACCCTTCATTGAAAACAAGTACCTTCACCTACGAGATTTGTTGGGGGTGCAAGAGGCTTCATCTTTAGGGGGGCTACCTAGTCTCTCTCTCTCTCTCTCTCTCTCTCTCTCTCTCTCTCTCTATCTCTCTCGCTCTCTCTCTCTCTCTCAGGGGGAGGCTATTATCTCCTTTCTAGGGGGTTTCTTCTATTTGGGGGAGATTTTCATGTACATGGGTACCTTATTAGGCATCATTTGTTGGGACCCATATTTTCACCCATCTAAGATGTGCTTAAGGGGGGTGTTACTGTAGGTTTTTATTTTCCTAATGGGTTATTTATTTTCCTATTTCCTGGGTTATTCCTACACTTATAATTAAGCTTGCTTAGGATTAATAATTTGAGTATTAGTGTGAGTGGGTGCAATGTGTCAGCATCTTCCTTGGGAGTTATACTTTCCTATTTTAGGCTATTTCGGTGAACTCTTCCCGTTGGTAGTATTTTCCACTTATCCCCTCTCTCATATTCTATATATACTCACCTCCTAGCTAGTCTTGGGTATTGTATTTTGCAACTATTTTATTTTGCATGCCCTTAATGCTATTTTTCTCTTGTATCATTTGAATTTTTCTCTTGGATACTAACTCTATCTTGATATTTTGATCTTGTAAAATTTTCATTCACAATTTAATATTTATTCATTTGCACTAAGTTTGTTGGGTTATTCATCTTTTCATATTCTAACACACACTTATGACCTCATGACTCTATGTGATTAGTATTATATTTTAGTGCACTCGATGTAGATATAGGAGCTTTCATAAGATATAAAGATCATCAAACCTTTAGAGAAACACATTCCATGTGATTAAATATTGAAAGTAACATGAGAACTTTAGGAAAACACATAATGAAGATTGATGTCGAGCTACCCTAACCTAATAAAGTTCATTCAAGAAATCCTCTAGAAGAATTGATGACAAGTTAAATAAACTCGTGTGTGCTCTAAAAGACCTAGTAAAGAAGATGGCTAAAAATTAGAAAGGCCTGCCACAACACAATGCTATACCACATCATAATGAGAGACCTAAAATATCATATAGGCCATATAATATTTATTGGTCCAAGAAAACATAGTATAAAGATAAAAATACATCTCTATGGCATTATAACTAGATAGGCCATGAAAAATAAACTCTTGACACGTTCAAGAAGAAGGTGAACATGCAAGAAGACCTTGCCTAGTGTGAGGAATGTTATATGCCACATGGCCAATGTATTGTTGAATTAGTAGTAATGAATAAAGAAGAATGCGAAGAGGATAGAAACTATGAAGAAGGCCATAAGATTAAGTAAGAATATTATTAAGTGTACATGTGAGTATGTGTATGTATTTAATTAATTTCAATATGAGAATTTATTTTTTGATTGTAATCCTCATCAATATGACCAAATAAATGCATCCAATTAGTATGAGGTAATATCTCATGATTTGTATATATTAAGGAGCTAAGCAACAAATATACATGAAGGCCTCAAACTTCTCATAATGATATCAAATCCCTAAGGTTGTATTTAACCAAGTATAAAATAACTATCAACTATATGAAATAGGTAGTTTGGTGTTAAAACTAATTCTAATACTATAATAAGACCAAGTGATTCTATTACAAATATAGATAAGAGTGAACATAAGGTGAATCTTGGGTCTGAAGTAGATTAAAAAATAAGTGCTCCCACACAAAATCTAGTGGTGCCAAATAGATTTGTTCATAAAACTAAGAAACTTGAAGTTCCTCCAAGCAATGTTGAGATTCCCAAAGAAAATAATGTAGTCCTTAAGTCAATTTAAGCAAATAATACACTTTAGTAAGGGAAGGAGAATAATAAGGATAATTATTTTCATGCAAACAATAAATGTAATTAGATCTTTCAAATCAAATTTTGCAATTCATCCTTGACATACATACCATTACAATGTTGAAATTAATTCCTTTTCCCAACTATATTAGTATTGACATGGCCTTATCTTTAAATTAGATCAAATTCCAAGTTCCTCTAATTGAGATTTTAAGAATCCTTGAACACACATTAAGATATTATCTTATTTAATTTTCTATATAGTGGCGAACCAACTTACTAGTTCCTCTAGTAATCCTTAAGTTAATGCAAGTTTGAAAGAAACAATTTTAAAAAATTTACACACATTATTGGTGGAAAGTTAAGTAAATTTAGATTTGTTTTGCACCTCTTTACTAATTAATGTCTAGCTAGTGTATAATCAATTTTTGGATTCTATAGCTTCTAGTAATGTCATGCATTCAGATATAATGAATGATCTAGATCTTAATATTTATGTCAAAAAGGAAATGTTTTAAGATAAACTTTGATGTTGTTAATATTGTTAAATTCTAATTGGTTACCTATCCAAGTAAATCCTTTCTCATGAATATCATAATAGTTGATTTCCCTACTAAGTGGGTTATGTTATTATCATAAAAATAGGTTTCATCTATCATGGGTGACATATAGATGGATCTCTCATATGCTACCATTCCATTTCTTAGAGGGAATGTAAAATCATGTAGAGAAAATAAAATGTTTAATATAATAGAGGTTATAGACAAAAAAAACCAATGAACTAATTTATGTCAATGAGGTACCAAACCATTTCATTAGATATTATGAGGACAATGAAAGGAGTCCTATTGACCCCATTACTTTCCCTCATCCTTCTTAATCAAATCACAATGACTTGTGGACCATTTATTTTAATGGTGCTTGTTCCAATTATAAAATATCCATTATGTTTAGCCACCTATGGAAATTGATTTGTTGAGCATGTTATAGAATGTATGTTTAAATAGTTTTTAATGATTAAAGGATGTTCCAATACTGAGACCCTTAGGTTCTTAGCATTCTTGTGCTCTTTATTTTTATGGTAGTCTCTAAGTGGGTTATTTGTGGCCAAGAAGCTTCATATTCAAACCTATTTTGCTAATCAAGGATAGAGAAAAAGTTTCATCCAATAATTGAGTGGACCCATAAAATAAAGATGCATGATAATTTAAAATGAACTATAATCATTTTATGGACTAGTTTTTTGCTCCGATTTATAATGTAATTATAAATACTCCAACGCCTAGATTTCCTATGACTTGTAGAGATCCCATTCAACTAGAATAAAAAATACAATTGGTTGGCTAGTACTTCATTGAGGAATATACTATGCTAATATTTTATGGATCAAGAATAGAACCCCACAAACTTCCAATACATGTGATAGAGAGGGTTTTTGAATTGGAATATATATAGTAGATGGACAATACAAATCAACTATACTTTATTAGTCAATAGAATATGAGCATATTTCCTTCCTTACCTTTTTCATGTGTAGGGTTCACATTCAAGAGAAAAAAATTCACTTTGATGCATGCAATTTTATAAGTTTTTAAATTTAATTATGACTCTCACTAGTAGCATGACTCATGTGAGGTGAGTAAAGCAATGGTTGTGGCCAATTAGAACTCTACAAGTAAAATTCAACATCAAAGTAAATCGCTGCTAGAGAAGTTAAAACAAGGATTCTTGGGATGGGGTAAAAAAATTAATTGAAAAAATTTCCTTTGAGAAAAGTATTACTTTTCAATTGTTGTCAATAGAGATTTTGGGATTGCATCCATAGGTAGAGGGAGAGATACTAATCTAGAGATACAACAATTTTTATATAAGATCTACTAATAAATCTACTTTTATAAACATGTGATAGTTTCTAAAAGAATATTGTGTAGATGCTCATTAGAAAGAATAAAAATATATACTAAAATTTGTCTATGAGGAAGGATGTATATATGATCCAAAAGCCTCTTCAGAATTTGGGGATATCTTAGAAGATGAAGAGCTTAGAAAATTGTTGAATAGAGAGCATCCCTATAAAATAATTAATGTTGAATATGATAATAAGAATGAAGAGCAACTCTTGGATGCAAGTGTAAGATATTCATAAAAACCTAGTTTGAGTCAGACCATAAAATATAGACATATACTTCAAGACCAACCATAGCCCAAAATGGGTTATCAAGGTGGTGGGTTGGTCCCATATTACAAGGTAATGCTTGGATGGTAACATAGGTAGACCCTAGAAAAAATCACATGGTGTGCAAGGCATTGGAGCTAATAATCAAGCCCAAGGGCATACAAATATAGGTAGTACAATTAAATTAGTTCCAAATTCAAATCCTTCGTGTGAGATATATTCACAACCAATACAAGAAGGGTCTTCAAATCTTCAAGATTCAATTGGTACAAGAGATGGTGGAGAATCTAGTGCTACTAGTGGCAATGGTATAGGTAGTAGTAATGGTCAACAAGTGTTACAACAAAATAATATTCATAAGAGGTCAATATAAATAGATACTATAGAGTATCACCATAAATAAGGCCATGAGAAGAGGCCCAAAAGGCTATAATAGTTCCAACTATCTTCACCTCAAAGGATTTATTTCTAGTAGGCAATCCTCCTATTGTTACTATGAATAGAACAAGAATGGTTATTCTTAGCATCAAACAATTAAAAATACCTCCAACACTATAATTACTCCATCACCATTCAATCATTGGAATGTGCTAGTAGTCCTAGGTTTTGATTACAAAGTTGATTTTAACAAAAAATCACAAAGATCTAAAAGAAACAAGATGAAAATTCTAGTGACTATAATTATTTTGAATTCAAAGATTGCAATAACTAGAGTATTCCTACATATGACCTGGATATAGATCTACCATGGAGTACATATATGTTGTGCATAAAGTTACAAAAAAACTAGAGGATCAGATGTATCATTCCAACTATGTAGTACAAGCACCCCATCATTCAATTTTAGTGGAATGAAAATCTTTGAAAATATAAACATATCAAAATGGAACAATGATGTGGTATACACATGATTGCTAAATTTAGAGTGAGAAATAAATAGGTTGAAGAATCAAAAAGAAAATTTATAGGAAAACCTAGCAGGTGAGAAAGGAAAGAGGAAAGTGGCAGATAATAAGAGTAGTGAATTAGAAAAAGGGATAAAACATCTACCTCTACATATATAAGAAATGTTATTGAATAAATAGAGGTGGAACTAAATGAACTGGATGGGAAAATTATAACAAAAACTGACAGAAGATAATATCTTAGAAAAGAAAGTGCAAGAGACCCTAATGGAAGATAAAGTGAAAGAAGAAATATATGAACATAATGTAGAGGAAGAGAGAAAATACAATGAAAAAATTACAACTAGAGTTAAGGAAAGCACAAAAGGAAATAAAGTCTTCCCAAAGTATTATGAAAATTTTGAAAAAACACATTGATTCATGTAAATCATAACATTTGAGGGGAAATAATGCAGAAGATTGGTGATTTGAATAAAATATTTGAATTCATGGATTGTTTGTAGGTAGAGTTACAGAAGCTAATCATTACATTATTCAAAGCAAAAAATGATTACTTCAAGAGAGCATATGGCAAAGTAATATTTTGGAAATGATCTACAAAATCTGTGACAATAAATTAGCACCCAAAGGAATTCACAAATAGAGTGATGTGTCAATAAAGGCATCAGCTATCATTTCAAAATGTATGAAGCTAGATGAAGCACGATAATTTCTAAACCAATGTGTAGTAATGTTATGGAAGCTACATGGAAATGTAGAAAATGTCAAACAACTTGGTTTTCCAATGGCTTTTTACAAATCAAATAGATTCATTACAAAGGATGCCTTCAAAAGGAAGGTGGAGGATTATAGAATAGAGTAGGATAAGGACCAATTTCTTAAGAAGCTAGATGAGGAATAAAAATAGGTTCCATCAATTTCTTAAGTACTTCATTTTCATCCATTGGTTGAAATCTCAAATAAAGAAGAGCATGATAGCTCATATTTATATGATTATTGAATGTTTTTTCTTGAAACAAATAATATTTTGGTGCATCTTCAAACTCATCTCTAATTGTTTCTATAAGTTTTCTCTACTTCTTTAGAAATCTCTATAGGTTGATCTTCTCTAACTCCTTTTGAAAATAGATTTGATAGAATCAATCTCTAGCTCATCTATACAACTTTGTCTTGAAAATGTCCATGATTATAGTGTTGTTCATGATTTTAACAATCCACTTCTTTGGGACTAGAGGATAGTAGATGAAGTCTTCTCCCCACTCTTAAGAAGATGTGAAAAAATATGTTACACCATCATTCAAATTTTCTCATGCTTGAACCCTTATTTTATCATTTAGAATATTTGTATTTCCCCAATTCCATCTATATTTTTCACAAGTAGAATTAGTTTTCTTTAGTTGCTTGACAAAATATTTGACATGCAAATCAAATTGTGGCATCGTGTACTTCATTTTCTTTTCATTAATTATTTCAACCTAGATGGAAATAATTTCATTATCTATTTGCTCAATTAAAAAAATAACAAAATAACAAACAAAATAATTTAAAAAAATATATATTACATTTTTAACTCAAGAAAAAAAAATATAAAAAATCATATAATTTCAAGCTAACAAACACTATTTAAGTGTTTTTCATTCTAAGAAAGGTTATTTGATGCATGTAAGAGAAAATACGTTTTACAACTTTTCTTGAAGTAGAATAAGAGCTCATGCTCCTACATCTTTCTATTTCAAGTGGTTAAAGGGAGGAAGGAACACACACCCCTACATCTCTCTATTCAAATTAACAAATGGTATGGGAGGGTAGTAGCATCTACTCCATTTTTTAATTTGAAATTATGGAGGTAGAGGGTGAGTTAGAGCATGTGTTCCATCTCTTTATTTTCATGATTTTTAGAAGTTGAAGTTTATTCAATATAAAAAGGTATATATACCTAGTTAGTCATAATTAACTTTATTAATAGTCATTACCAAGAGGATATATTATAAACATAGTTAATCTTTATTAGGATGCTACTGGTCATTACAAGAGAGGTGACCACTCACATTAATGGGACATCTTTTATCAAACATACCATTTATCCATATATGAAATTAAAGAACCAAGCACCCACCATCAGACCTGAACGATGTATATAGGCGTTAATCTTATACCAACTGGATTTACAGAGCCGTCATAAAGATTTCGTTAAATATTTAATGTCCATTAAGAGTATTCTAATCGATGAGTCCCCACTTTGTATGAACGAAAAAGTTAAAAACGACAACATGTTGCAGGGAACACCTGATCAAGGTCCTATTGTGGTCAAAACACTAACATTTAACTCATTAGAAGGGCTAATGTGATCTACAAATTGTATCCCTGTGAAATCTCAACCATTTACTATGTTGAGATTTATCAAACCAAGAGTACCAGCAATGGCAAAACTAAATGAGCCACAATGGAGATACGTTACAAAATTACAGTACAGTTGTATGAATTATACAACTGTAGAGAAGCCATTCCTCGAAGTTACCTGGCAGGAGGCCGCACCGTTTCCTCAATAGAAACTCTTCTACCCTGTATTACAACATACTTTGCCTAACAAAACCAAAAGAAAAAATATATATTATCCAAATTCTTAACAAGATCACAAGAATTGCATCCGAACAGAAATAAACTGTGAATATGGTGTATCATTACCCAACCTGAATTGCTTTGGTCGCAAAAGATTTTCTTTCAAATTCAATACAAGCATATGATGTGCTTTTTCCCTGCCAACACATTTTCAAAGGCTGATTCTATAAACAAAAATCTAATAACAATAATAATAATAGTTGTAGCACCCATTAGCTTTAGATAGCCTTTTATTCCATGTAACTATAAAATTCAATGCAAAAGAGAATTATCATTGTATAAAGTATTCACCTTTGTTATAAGACGAATTTCGTCCCGTGCAACTTTGCCAAACTGGCTGAACTTCTTTTCCAGTTGAGAGACTGTAATCTTTGGAGGCAGGTTGTAGACATAAACAGATCCTAAGCATACATATTTTAACTGATTGTTAACACCAAGATATATATAACCAAAACATTTTGCAGAGTACTAAACGGGATAAGCTCCAAGTATTAGAACTCGAGGTTAAATTTACATAAGAATATAATTCCAAAACCAACAGATTTTTGATAGAAATTTATTGAAGTCGATTCATAATTCCCAAAAAACATTATTATGATTTACCTTTGGGTCCATCTGAAAAGGAAGGGGATTTGTCAATTGGAGCGGAGAAGTGACAACCCATTCTTATGCCTGTGTCTCCTCCTGCACTGATCTTTTATACTCAATGTTTCACTGGAATTTCAATTTCTTTTATATTGTATACATACTGTTATATAGTGTTGGATGTGTGCTCTGAGTTTCAAGGAATCTACTGAATTTAATGACAGAAAATGGTTTTAAAAGTGCCAAAGAAAATGGTGTAAAGGGTGGGCTATTAAATGGCAATGAAATAAATGCAAAAAAACCATGACATTACTACTATAATTAATTTGGAAACATGAAAAGAAAATGATCTAATGGGTCGGCTATTAAATACCCATGAAATAAATAAAGAAAACCATGAAACTGCTGCCATGATCAACTGTGAAACATGCAAACAAAAGCTACGCCTTATATCAAATTCTAATAAATAAATGGTTTACACATCGCATACACAGTTAGCTATTTTAATAAAAAGATGAAAGTAATTATTAATAGTGAGGATTGTTATTAACATCTTAATATACTCATATTAGCCATTTTAATAATATTAACATCATACGTTACACAATTACAGCACAGCAGAATTATACAACTGTAGCGAAGCCATTTTGGAGTTACCGAGTAATGGTAGGCAGTCACACCGTTTTCTCAACACTCTTCAAATATCATTCATTTCAATGGTCAAACAATTAGTAATTTTACACCCCATTCACAATAAAAGGTGTTAAATATTTGTCCTACTTTTACTAGTCAAAATTGACCTTTGACTATTGAAGTGGATGATATTTAAGAACAGCCCTCAATACAAACTCTTCTATTCAATTCATATATAATATTTTCTGCTTTACTTAAATATTATCCATTTTAAACGTCAAACAGTCAATAACAATTTTATATCTCATTGAGCCAAAACAATTTAGATTGTATACACCATATTCATAGTTTATTTCTATTTGGATGCAGTTCTTGTGATCTGGTTAAGAATTTGAATTTTTTTATTTTCTTTTTTTTTCTTTTGGTTTGGTTAGGCAGATTATGTTGTAATACGTGGTAGAAGAGTTTATATTGAGGAAAGGATCTGCCTTCAATATACACTATTACTATGAATAACTAGCATATTTATATTAAATATAATATATCTAAAGTACGCCGAGAGATATCCTTCTCAAGGCGCCTAATGTTAGGATTAGTGATTAAAAAAATAGGCACCTCGAGAAGGATATCTCTCGGCGTACTTTAGATATATTATATTTAATATAAATATGCTAGTGGCATTCGGAGCGCAAGCATAATCATAACCATAAAACTAACCCTAACCCTAAAATTTACCTTAATATAATAATATTAGGATTAGTATTTTTCTAATTAAATATAAAATTAATATTATATTTAATATAATTAATTAAAGACTAATTATAATAATATTAATAATCTTTGACCCTAATTAAACTATTATTATTATTACATTATTATAAACAAACATTAATTAAATTAATGTATAATTATATCATATAATAAGACATTAATATACTTAATGTATAATTAATTTTGTACTACATTATTAAATATAATGATAATATAATTATGGTTTATAGAATTTTTATAAACCATAATTATTTTAAACTCTAATCCAAATTATTTATCAATAAATTTCTTTTATTTTTTATAATTATGTAAATTATATAATATCTACTTAAAAAATACAAAAAAATATATCTAAATTTAAAAAATATTTTCAATAATTTTTTAATTGTTAAGTGGTATGCCTATACTTAACTAAATTATATAAGTTGAATACAATATATCTAGGGTTAATGTTATGAGGATATATTTAATTATATGCATCTTTGACAGGTACAAAGGGTTAGATTTAAAATTAGGGTTAGGGTTTACATTAGTGTTAGGATACAGGTGATGGTTATGATTGCAATTATAATTATGACTTGAATTAGTGTTTGGAATTAGGGCTAGGCTTAGTATTCTAGTTAGGGAGAGAATTAGGGTTAGAATTATATAAGTTTAAGCTTAGAATTAGGGTTGAGGTTAGAATTAGTGTTAGAGTTAGAATTAAGGTTGGGGTTAGAATTAGGTTTAAGGTTAGAGTTAAGGTTGGGGTTAGGGTTAAAATAATAAAGTTAGAGTTAGGGATAGAATTAGAATTATTGTAATCATAATTATATATCTAACCCTAATTCTATGACTTTATTTATGACTTGAGTTGTGCTAGCATTACATTTAGCATATATTTCTATGAACATAACCATAACCCTAATTAAATAAAAACCATAATCCTAATATTATATAATTAATGTATAATTAATTTCTTATTACATTATTAAATATAATAATATTATATTTATATTAGATAGATTATTATAAACCTTAATTATTTTAAACTCTAATCCAAATTATTTTATACCCTAAATATATTTAAACCTTAACCCTAATTATTTAAACCGTTAAACCCTACAGTATTTCTTTTAAACCTTAAACCCCTGATTGATGACATGATTGTAATAATATTTTAAAATGTAATAATATAAATATAATAGTATAAATATAAGTTCCCTATAAGTTATATAATGCAATAATATTATATTTCTAACCTTTTAAAAATATATTATTTCTTATCATATTTATATTTGTAACCTTTTATAGAACTATTTGTGATATTATTATTTAAGTTATATTATAAGTTATATTTGTTATATTGTAAAATATATTTGTGAAAAATATGTCTTAGTATTTAAAGGGCAAGTTTGAGTAGATTCTTTCGTCATTAAAAATTTTACTTGACCGTTATAAAATCGAACATAAATAGGCTAGAATTTTTAAAATTGAAATTTAAGAATACAATATCTAATATAAACTTTATTATTTTAAACCTTAATCACAATAAAAGAAATTTTTTTAAAGTTTCAATACATATTTAATTCATAAAATTGATGACAATAATGTGTGATAGAAATTAGAAAATGCTAATCATACCCATTAGCACCATTAGAACAACATTTAACATGAAACCTTTCATGATTGAATTGGATACAATGTGTAAATAGTCTATAAAAATTTGTCAAAAATATTTCATATATATTTTATGCCATAACAAAATAGTTTTTAAACTCCATCATGTAGTGAGCCATTTATGCAGTGGTAACAACTCTTCACTACGTCGAACTTTGATAGTCATGTTAGAACTATTTGTGATATTATTATTTAAGTTATATTATAAGTTATATTTGTTATATTCTAAAATATATTTGTGAAAAATATGTCTTAGTATTTAAAGGGCAAGTTTGAGTAGATTCTTTCGTCATTAAAAATTTTACTTGACCGTTATAAAATCTAACATAAATAGGCTAGAATTTTTAAAATTGATATTTAAGAATACAATATCTAATATAAACTTTATTATTTTAAACCTTAATCACAATAAAAGAAATTTTTTTAAAGTTTCAATACATATTTAATTCATAAAATTGATGACAATAATGTGTGATAGAAATTAGAAAATGCTAATCATACCCATTAGCACCATTAGAACAACATTTAACATGAAACCTTTCATGATTGAATTGGATACAATGTGTAAATAGTCTATAAAAATTTGTCAAAAATATTTCATATATATTTTATGACATAACAAAATAGTTTTTAAACTCCATCATGTAGTGAGCCATTTATGCAGTGGTAACAACTCTTCACTACGTCGAACTTTGATAGTCATGTTAGAACTATTTGTGATATTATTATTTAAGTTATATTATAAGTTATATTTGTTATATTCTAAAATATATTTGTGAAAAATATTTCTTAGTATTTAAAGGGCAAGTTTGAGTAGATTCTTTCGTCATTAAAAATTTTACTTGACCGTTATAAAATCTAACATAAATAGGCTAGAATTTTTAAAATTGAAATTTAAGAATACAATATCTAATATAAGTTATTATTTTAAACCTTAATCACAATTAGTCTAATTTTTTTAAAGTTTCAATACATATTTAATTCATAAAATTGATGGCAATAATGTGTGATACAAATCAGAAAATGCTAATCATACCCATTAGCACCATTAGAACAACATTTAACATGAAACCTTTCATGATTGAATTGGATACAATGTGTAAATAGTCTATGAAAATTTGTCAAAAATATTTCATATATATTTTATGCCATAACAAAATAGTTTTTAAACTCCATCATGTAGTGAGCCATTTATGCAGTGGTAACAACTCTTCACTACGTCGAACTTTGATAGTCATGTTAGACTTCACAGCATACAAGGTAGGTATACCATAGTGTGCATGTAACAACCTGAATGATGGAATGACCTGATGCACCTCAAATCTGATGGAGTACTTGAACTTTAAAACAACAAGCAACCACTCTTCAACTGGGCCCATGTGAAAACTAATTCGTGATCGTCCCTTAAGGAATCTCATGAATTTCATACCAAGCTCATTAGAAAGAGTGTGCTTGTTGATGATCACTGTTGGCCTAATAGTGACCATCCAAATACATCCAGAAAGGTAGAGATCTCGAATCTCATGGTATAGAGCAACTGACCAGTCATGAAAATCTCAAATCTCTATTTGTAGATTATAAAATTTTACATCCAAGCTCATTGTCACCTTGGATTCATACAGAAAGTTAAAGTACTCAGCATAATTTTGAAATTTTCTTCCAATGGTTATTGGCCCATTTGCATTAATTCGCTTAACCATCTTGTCCCTCAACCAATAACGAACACTCAATTCCTCTATACGAAGGATGACATTCCATGGAAGATACCAATGATAGTTGGACAACCAAGTTGACACCCATGTATCTGCATTATGTGACATCTTGCTCACCTGCATCAAAAAATTATTAGTTTACTCATTTTTACTATACCAAAATATATACATTGCCACTCACTTTACAAA
Source organism: Cunninghamia lanceolata (assembly GCA_027924645.1). Classification (NCBI taxonomy): domain Eukaryota; kingdom Viridiplantae; phylum Streptophyta; class Pinopsida; order Cupressales; family Cupressaceae; genus Cunninghamia; species Cunninghamia lanceolata. The sequence goes on along the minus strand of BSBN01000396.1, from coordinate 7,124,494 downwards.
ACCACATATATGATACTAAATGTTAACCCAATAGATGTTATAAAAAATAAAGATATAATTTGGTGGCATTTTTTTAAGGCATAATTGCACAATTAAGAGTATTTTACTGTCTAGTTTAGTGAAGTGCATAGATGCATGTTTTTTTTAGTTTAATGTAAAACCATTCCATGGCTTGCTTCATTAGATTTAGAGAACATAACATTGCACATAAATAATGTTTTAATAGTCATTCAACTTTGATATTAAAGTAGGTATGAGGCATGCAAATTTGAGATTTTTTTTTATGAGAATAACATAAATATTGTGACCATGATCAATTAGATATGATTTAATAATTAAAACCAGCAAACCATTATAACACAAAATTAAATATTCAGACACCATTATAACATAAATTGACCAGAAAAAGAGAGCACCATGTATATATTCATCTGTATAAATTGTGTTACAACTATACAAGATAGTTCATTATTTTTTTTCAAATGTGTAATACCCTTGATAGAATATAGAAATAGTGCATGCCATACTATTCTTTGTTCTACTCTTCTCTACTATTCTCTATATGCTCTACTATTCTACTACTCTGCTCTACTCTATATAACTTGATCTTCTAATAATTGTAGCCTTTGTTCTTCAACTTTTCTCTTTGAGAGTTGTTTTCCCTTTTTCATCTTTTCATAACGGTCATATGTAAATGGTGGCATTATTCTGAGACCTTGTAATGATTTTACACGAGATATAGCCACAAATGTCAATCCTGTTCTTTCTTTCTGCCCAATGTCAATAGTGGCTTTTGAAAGAGTTAAACCCTGTGATTTGTGTATTGTTAACGCCCATGCCAATCTTAATGGTATTTGGATCATGCGGCCCCTTTGTATTGGTGTAATTGGAACTGTACATGGAGAATGATCTTGAAATGGTATTCCCAAGTAATTATCAAACTCAACCATAACATATGTCGGTGGTTCTGGTGGTGCACTTCCAGGTTTGTATATTATTTTTCGAACATACCCTAGAGATCCATTTACAAGACCTGCTTCTATCCAAAGATTAGAAGTTAGCATGACCCTTGCATCCTTAGCAATTAATAACTCCAAATCAAGTTCATCATTCTGACCTACTTCTGGTGCATTTACACTACCCACTTTTGTTGCAATGCTACGTGCAACGGGCTGCTTCAATGAGAATAGTTTTTTTTTGTTATGGCTATGCACATTTTCATTTGTGGCAAATAAATGAACACTGCTATCAAATTCCTCATTGGTTGTTGCATCGATGCCAAAAATCTATTAGTTTGTTCATGTGTATGAATGTTTATATAAAAGTGAAAAAAAATAATTAATAGTAGTATTTACCTGTCTTCACAGTAGACCCACTTTGTTGTAGCTTAGAGGTTCACCAGAAAAAATATTGTTATAATTATATTGGATACTTTAACACTGTCTGCAGCAACAGATAAAATATTGTCAATATTTAGTTTTTCATCTATCTATTCATTTGAATTCAGCTGCAAACATTTTAAATTCAATGCTTTTGCAACTATTTTTTTTAATAATGATATATTATTAATAATTACAAATAATTAGATATATTTATTTGTATAATGAGTTTATTTGATTTATACCATTAAAAAAAATAAAAACATTTAATTTAGAATTGTTAAATACCCTTTCATATACATTTAATTTAATCTAGAACTATCAAATACCTTTCATATATGAGGAAAAACATACATTATTGATAATTTACACGTATCACAAAAAAAACATACATGCTTGATAATTGAGAAAGAACAAACATAAAAAGTTTTTGAGGAATATACATAGCATTTATCAAAATTATAGTATAACTATAACATATTGTTTAAATACAATATAAATTCTTCAATGATGTGAAGCCAAAATCATGGCATAACTATAGCATATTGTTTAAATACAATCTAAATTCTTCAACGATGTGATCAGAATGACCTTCTTCGCGTTGTTCATCACGATATATTTCTTTTAGAAAAGTAGAAAATCCAGCGACTTTTCTGGCTGTGTCATAAATTTTTTTTGCAATATCTTCCATTTGGAAGATTTCTTCTTCTTCAACAGCTACAATAAGGAAGCTCGTGTCTTCAATTTCATCGATTATTTTGTTGCAATGTTCTGTAATAGATTTTGATAATTTTTCTATGGGTGTTTCAACAACCCCATTTGAACGTATAGATTCGTTTGACATAATTGGGCTTGTAACTGAGATTTCTGATTCATTTTGTGCAGCATCCATTTATGTTATTCGCTGGAATAAATAAATAATCTAATTAATCAATAAATAATTAAACAATCTAATTAAAAATCAAAAACCAAAAAACAAATTTAAAAGACAAGGGTAGATTAATAAGTTTGAATATTTGAAACTTATCATTCAAAATTCATAAATTCATTTAATAATTATTATTTTATAATTTTAATAAAATAACACTATTAATATAAATAAAAATATTCTATCCTAGTGATCATGATTTAAATAATAATTCCACTATAGACTTTTACATAAATTGGACATTCGGACACAAGTACCACAATTTGAAAGAGAAATATGGAGACGAAAGTGAATAAATTGGATTTTAAATTAAGTGTAACTATTAAGAAGATGGATGTGTTTATTGAATGTCAACACTAGTTATTAAATGCTTAATGTGGGCAGATTTGAGTAGTGTATTCAAAACAAATGTAATAGTAAATGCATTAGCTAAATATCATAAACTACACTTAAATTAGATAATTATGAAAAGCTTGTATGATATCAATAAATGAACGCTAAATTTCTTTTAGAATCAATGACTTTTCCAAAAAGTCTAACTAATGTGAGCCAATCTTATATTTTGAGAAACATAAGATAGCTAAGATGTTAAAGGACACTTCTTGGCAAGTTAATTAAATAAACAATACATGATTAAAATAAAATATCTATAAATAAATAATGCGCACAATTTGAACACAATGCCAACCTAATTCTCCCTTGGTAAGTTTAAATGGATACGCATAAGGAAAGAATATAATAAGCTTTCACTCTATGAAACAATAAGATAGCTAAGATGTTAAAGGACACTTCTTGGCAACATGCAGATTTTAAATGTTATAACTTGCAAGAATTTAAACTTATAATAATTTTTTTTTAACCAAAGATTCTAATATCTATATTTTAATAACCTACCACTATTAATCTTTCCTTACTCTCTCTCTATATATATATAATTGAAATTAAGAATAATAATTTAACCATTCTATTTTACCATATTGATCCAAATAGTATTCATATTTATTCTCTATATTTTTTTATTTAAAAAAAAAAATTGTTACTTGACAACCCACCCATTCCTATAATTTCCTATGCAAATACTAACTGCCAAACTTTCTTGGAATCTACAAGGAAACCTTCTAAGAATACTAAGTTTTTAAAAGACTCTTGCTATTATTTTACTATCCAAAAAAAACAATACAAATATGGTACAATTGAAAGCATTTAATATTGAAAGAAATTGCTATTATTAAAAGAATATAATAAGCTTTCACTTTTTTTATAATAAGATAGCTAAGATATTAAAGGACACTTCTTGGCAACATGCAGATTTTAAATGTTATAACTTGCAAGAATTTAAAAATATTTTATTAAAAATATTTTATTATTTAAAACCTTTGTCATGTAAGAGCGGATATGGCATGTTATAGTTAACTATTCCTTTGTAGCTTAAAATTTAAATAGCTCCCCGTGGTACTTCATTCAGTTAACTAAGTATTTTTGTTTTCGTAAAGAGTAACCATTGTAATGTAATCATAATAAATTTTGACAGGAAATGAATTAGAATAAGAATTCAGAAATATTACAAACTATATAAAGATATAAAAATTCAATAAATATTTTGAACAAGAAATTAATTATATTGTTCTATTATTAGTATAGTATCCTTAACTTATTTTGATCCATGGGAAGGTATTATTAAACAGTATATTTTTCCCCTGCACATCCAATATTTTTTAATTGGGCACTAAAAATTATTAAGAAAATTTTAATACTAAAAAATACCTAATTTAAAAATATTAATAAAAGAAAACATAAAACATCATAATCAATAAAAATTATTTTCTTCAATGCCACTATTAAGATGAATAGGTTTTTATATTTATAGATGTTTACATAATAGTTTAATTGCTAAAGTTATATATTTCAAGTATTAAAATACTGTGTTATACACAAAAGCTATATAGAGTGCACCTAATATTAATTTATTAATTTTAAAAAATTAATAGAAAAAAGAAAAGAAAAATGGACTCATATTTATGAAATTGTACTCAGTATTACACAATTGTAACCCAATGACTAGTAGGGAGGAGTCAGTTAAAGCCTAAAATTTAAATTTAAACTTGTAAGTTCTAAGGTTGAATATGTGTCATGAAAATGATTCAGGCCATTTCTATGCCAATAGATTAGACCTAGGATAAGAATCAAGTAATTTGATGATTAAATTTAGACTCTTGAAATACATGAAGATTAAATCAAGTTAAAGTTTTAGGTTATTTCACTACCTTTTACACCAAAATAGATCACCTATAAATCAAAATGAATCAAACCCACCCCACCCCACCCCCACCCCCCCAAAAAAAAAAACGATATACAATTTCTATCATTATAATAATTAATACCATCTTACAATTTCCATCATTCCAAAAATGAGTACCATCTTAAAAAGAAGACACCCCGTTAACCAAAATAGACATTTTTAGAGGAGAATGGTTTTAGCATTTGGCATAAGAGGAGAGAGACATTGGAAGACTATTGTATTTTGTTGATTCCAATGCAATGACGCCAACTTTAGGCATCCTCTATGCCAAGATGTCTGTATTAGCTGTACTCTCTTTTTATAGGGTATATAATAACAAATCATATTCATAAAATTGTATAAATCTTGACAGTTGCATATGGTAAGATGCAAATATTTATCGTTATATGTGAGCCTTCTGAGATGAAGACACTTTGGTATACATGGAGGCATTATTCTATTAATTTTGTTTCTCTTTGCTTGTTTCAATATAGGCTATACGACATTTATTCATGTTGGGTTTTAGTCCATTAGCTTTCCCAAGCACATCGACATTGCAGCTGCCAAATGAATAGCTTTAGAATATTGTCCCTCAACCAAAAAGCGGTGTTGCTGTAAATACTCCTAGGCCTGTATTCATATGTGATCTACAGTCACCAAGAAAACACATCGATACACCCAACACAGATTTAATAGGTATCTCAATGACAAAGTTTAGGGTGTCTCCTGGATCGCCAGCGCGGGCAAGATGGTCAACCATGCACACAAATGATCTTTGTAGGTGTAATGCAATAAGGGTTTTCATTGTGATCGAAGTATATATAGCTCTCATTCACCAAACCTCTAGGGCTGCGCACTCAGGCCGTGAGAATGATGGCAAAGTAATGGATCTGGTTTTTAACCTATTAATTGCATTTTCTTGAAAGTTTTTAAAATCATTTTAACAAATCCATTTTGTACATATCCTGCAATCATTGCATTCCAAGGGACGACATTTCTTTGAGACAATTCTACCTTATAACTCGCGTGCCCTGTCAATCCATAGTTGCTTTTGCTTAAAAATTTCTAAAACCTTTTCTATATATCTATTATGTGCATTTTTGCAATCATTGCATTCTATGGGATTACATCTCTTTGAAGCAATTCTATCTAATAGTTCACTATCATCTATGCCTTTTCATTTGTATTTTTGTTTAGAAAGTTTCTAAAGCCTTATCAACATTTCCGCTTAGGTGATGAAGCTTGCCAGTGTCTAAACTCATTCATCTACCTTTTCCTTCATTATGCATGCCATATATCTATCATAATGAGGATTGCATTCTGTTTATGCATTTATCGTAATTCTATTAATTTTGTTTCTCTTTGCTTGTTTCAATACAGGCTATACGACATTTATTCATGTTGGGTTTCAGTCCATTAGCTTTCCCAAGCACATCGACATTGCAGCTGCCAAATGAATAGCTTCAGAATATTGTAACTGTCTGTACAGAAGACTATCTTATAAAGACAAGTTGCTGATTATATTATATTTAGAATTCTTTCTTTTATAGAGATTTTACCTATTAGCATATAGCTGTTTTTGTTTCCTTTTATATGGCTTCGTTTACATTCATATTTAGAAAATTCATATTTAGAAACTTCATATTCTGCGGTAAATCATCACATATTTAGTGATTTTGATATTCTTCTGGTTGTGGTCCTGGATCAATTGCAGTTTTTAAATCTCAATGAGGAATTAGATTGTTTAATGAGTATGGAGATAGTATTCCTCAATGAGTACGGAGATAATATTCCTCGTCATTTCATGCCTGCTGATGTTTCATCACCATCAATTATGTTGAGACGCAATAACCTCTAATCTGGGTCAGTACAAATTTTCAATTCAAGTTTTTTGGGATCCCAAAAATTATCCCTATGTAGCGGAGGGGTTTGTCTCAAAAGATGGAGTGCAGTTTGTAAGGGCGAGAGTTCTAGGAGGTGGAACAGCTATCAATGATGGCTTCTACAACAGGACAAGATCCGAATATGTCACACTATTGATCGTTTTCAATTTCCTTAAAATTGTCTTAGAGAAAATCTAATCTGACTCAAGTTAACTCACTAAATTAATGGATATATTGTTAGAAACTTCTATGTACACCTTACAAACTCTTGAATAGTCTATTGTTCATTACTTCTTTGCATGAGAAAGTAAATTGAATTAAGAATGCGATCTTCAGTTACGTTTTATTCTTGCCTTTCATCTTACACAAAAATGACTGCTTTATTTTTAAATGTTATTCAATAGGATCTCATTTGAACCTAAGTATTTGTTATGAAATCTCATCCATTTACTGCCAAGGTTTTTTAGAGGCCAGAGACTCTCAGCAGAGGCATAAGTCAAATTGAGTATGAAGCCCTTTTGTGGGTGAATGGGAGAAGATCTTTTGGGGGTTTTGTTTATGTTTATATTATTAAATTCTTATTTTTTTATAGTAAATGGGACCTTGCCAATCCATTTGTGAAAATGGACAAGAAAGACAAGAAGAAAAATTTCAGAGACTCGGATGAAAAACCTTTGCGATCAGGCTGGAAGGCAGTGGATGGTGCAGGTTCGAATCCCGTGGTGGGCCATTTGCTAAAGCTAGTGTCCATCATATCTAGGTATCAAATGGCTCCACTCAGTCAAGAAGAATGGTCGCGGGTTCGAACCTCAGGAGACAACCTCTCCCAAGGTGTCGTGTATTGGGCAAGTGAAGAAGAAAAAATAGGCCCGTGAGGAGAAGCAAAGATGGACCCCTGTTGCCATCACAAATGAGGTCCCTCAATTTATCACCTTATGGCCCCAAATTTTCCAAGCTGAAATTTTTTTTCTCTGGCAAGAAACCGACGGAATCAACATTTTGCGAGTCTCCAGAGGTTGACGTAAAGAATGTCCCTTTGCTTGGGTAGATGAAATGGTTTGCCTCCCGTCACGATTCTGATGTGCTAGAAAATGTATAGAGATTCACAGAAATTGTAGTAAGATATAGTGGTGAGGCCTGTGAAAAGAACTGTGCAAAGATATCGCCTGTGGTGTTTTAATTTTTTTATTGTTAATTTTTTTTTTTTTGTTTATAGTAACCACTCTTGAAAGTGGAAGAAGAGCTCTGTAGTTCATCAGCCTGAATGAAGAACATGACTCATCAGTAAAAATTGATGTATGTAGTTTTTAGCAAACACCAATTTGTTTCTACATTTCGCTATCATTTGGAATTTAATTGCAAATCTTAGAATACAAAAGGTCGCTACTGCAACACAAGATCTAATGGGAATTTCTATTCGTCTCTTTTTGATGCAGAGCCTTAAGGTTAAAGTATATATGATCATCACAGATTACTGTACGCCAGGCTATGACTTACTTAAGAAAATCAAGGTATTATTTATCTTCAAATATTTTCTATATCTATATTGCAACAAAAGGAAACAAATGGAGCCGAGAAAAAAAAGGAATGACTCACCAAAGTGTCCTCTTCCGCAAGCAACTGAGCGCCAACTCTTCTGCAAGCAACTGAGCGCCAAGGGATTGAGTCGAGCCTCCAAATTATATCTTCTTTCTGCAAAATTGAGCAAGAGAGAAATATAATGCACTTCATATAACCATATGTCACACTAAAAATAGCATGAATAAGTGGTGGTGATGGTTATGCAAGAGATTTTAAAATTAATTCAATAAGTGGTGGTGATGGTTATGCAAGAGATTTTAAAATTAATTCAATAAGTGGTGGTGATGGTTATGCAAGAGATTTTAAAATTAATTCAGTGTAATGGCAGTTCATGCATTGGCCACATTTTCAATTGCAGTTTTTAGATATTAATTTAATTCTTTAAATGCAATTTATTATTATTTTTTTCAGACCACTAACATTCCGATTGCAGTTTTTATATATTGATTTTAAAAAATATCATATTTAGGGATTTTGAGATTAATTCAGCTTGTTGGCATGCATCGTGCAAGCGACCGTTATGTAAGAAAATCCATATTTAGGGATTTTGAATAATTCAGCTTCTTGGCATGCATGCACCAATTTATATAGATATTTATTTAATTCTTAAATACAATTTAGATTTTTTTTGAATTTTTTTAGTGTATATTTACGACCAAAAATGAGTGCTCTCATCTCCACCCCCGCTACAACTGTAGTTCGCCTCTCGGCGAAATTAACATACTATTATGAAAGAGAATGGTCTTAAAGTGTCAAAGAAAATGGTGTAATGGGCCTGCTATTAAATGCTTATAACATTAATAGGAAAAACCATGACACTCTTGCCATAATTAACTGTGAAACATGCCATGATTAACTGTGAAACATGCAGATAGTATAACTGTTGTGTTACATAAGGTATCCAATAGTCCTACACATTCCACATTGATTTTCTTGTTTCTCTGCTTCAACAAAAGCCGGGCTGCTTATTCCTATTACGAAATCCTATTTCTCTCCCATTTTATTTTGTAGCATAAGCCAATTACAAATCAAATAGATTCCTATAATACTGAGGGTTCATATAGCTGAATAGATAAGTTATGGGTTGCTGTTTATCACAGTTTACGGATATTGTTTTCCCCCAGCAAAAATGGCGATTTCATACGGTATGTGTAGAAACTTTTTTACTTTTCTTTGAATGTTTTAAGTCAGCATCGACGTTGAGCTTTAACATCGGTTCTGGGTGTTTGTTTTCTCTTTTGCAGATCAAGGGTGATAATATTAGTAACGATGTAGATTTCAATTCAGAAGACTACTGTGAAGAAATAGAATTTGCGTTTCCAATTTTGGTCCCCAGTAAAGAAGACGACTTCTCCAAAGAAGAGGAATTCACCTTCCCAGTTTTGGTTGGAAATAGAGAAGACGAGCTCTCATTTACAAACTGCTGGCCATATGTACGGAAGTAACAACGTATTGCATTATATTTTAAAAAAATTATGCCTGCACAATTTTAAAAAATATATTGAGAACAAATAATTTTGTTACAATTTTATACCGGTTTGCGGCCAAACATATTTGACCTGGAAAGTATTAATTATTAATTGATTGCTTACAAATTTTTCAACGTTTGAAGTCTACTCAACTATGTGAGAAAGCAGTTTGTTGGAGATATATCCAGATTTGTCTGTTTCTTTAAATTGTGTAAAGTGAAAGGAAGTAAGGTGTGGGGAAATGCTTCCAACATCAATATATTGAGTATAGTTTTGTACAAATTGTTAATCTTTTTAATTATATGAAGAAGATATACAACATTTAAACATAAAAACAGCAATAAACAAATATACCATAACAGTCCAAAAGCCTCCTCAATTACAAATCCAATACAAACTTACTTACATTTGCAAAGTAAATTTATTACAAAAGTTTGCCAACATACAATTTCTAGAGTAATTTTGGTAGCATAGAGGTACCTATCATAACATACCTATAATATTCAGATTGCCAACTAAAAAACACATGTCCCATTTTGATAGAGCACAAATATTTAATAATATAAATACAAAACATTATAAGAAAATGCTAAATAAAAATAAATAAACTTAGGAATTGTTGGTTGAGACAACCTTCTTTGTTTGTTGGTATGAGTATGTACTGTAAATAAGTAAACAACTACTCTCACTACATTTTGAATGTAAGAAGCCAACTACTCTCACTCCATTTGGTTTATTACTAGTATATTTATATTTTAAAATATATATCTAAAGTACACCAAGGATATCTCATTTCCATAGTTTATTTGAAAAAGAAGTTGGAAAAAATAAAAAATCAAAATTAAAAATTAAAACTAAAAAGAAATTGGAAAAAATAAAAATTAAAAGCCAAAAAAGAAATTGAAAATAAGAAAATCACAAAAACTATCAAACCAAAAAAGAAATTAGAAAAAATAAAAATTAAAAATTGGAAATTTTGAAAATAAGAAAATCACAAAAGAAGTTGGAGAAAATAAAAAATCAAAATAAAAATAAAATTAAAAAATTAAAAATTAAAACTAAAAAAGAAATTGGAAAAAATAAAAATTAAAAACAAAGAAATTGAAAATAACAAAATCACAAAAACTATCAAACCAAAAAAGAAATTGAAAAAAATAAAAAATAAAAACCAAAAAAGAAATTGGAAAAAATAAAAATTAAGAACTAAAAAATAAATTGGAAAAAAGAAAAAACTAAAAATCAAAAAAGAAAATTTGAAAATAAGAGAATCACAAAAACTATGGAACCAAAAAAGAAATTGACAAGAATTTTTTTCTAGTGAATTTTATTTACATGAATTTATTTATTTAAATATTTTATGATTTTTATTTACATAATTATTGAAAACCATTCTCGTCTCCTACTTAGAGAGAGAGGCCTTCATAATCAAAGAGGCTAGTAGTCTACAAAAATGCATTGCAGAATTGACATAATAGTGAAATAGAACTAAAATATCAATAAACCTGGTAATGTACCACAAAAAATGATGAAAAATACATGCAATTTATTTATTCTTAGAAGAAAATTAATGGAAAATGTGGTAATGTACCATGAAAACCATGAAATTTATTCTTAGAAGAAAATTCATTGTTACAAAATAAAAATTTCATGCATTCACATTCAAGCTTTGACTAACTTAAATAACCATGAAAAATATATGTGCAAAAAAACCAAATCCTTTCTAAAGAAAGATTTATATGCATAAAAGCATGAGTGGCACTTTGGCATGCAATTTTGCATGGTGTACATGTGGCATATGACCTTCGACCCCACCTAACAAATACATCTGGTAGACTAACTTCACATACCAACACAAAATGTTAGAACAAGAGAATTTTCCTTTATGAAAACGAAATTACAACCCACCTTCTCAATAACTAGCATACCTATATTTAAAAAATATATCTAAAGTACACTGAGAGATATCCTTCTTGAGGTGCCTATTCCATCTATATCTAAAGTACATAGGTGAGTTTTGGAGTATGAGGTTTTTCTCCCAAAAAGATTTCTCCATGTAAAACATTGGGTTATGGTTTATTGTCTATTACTACTTTCTATTTATTTCTTTGTACTTTGTGGTGCAAGAGGTACTCCCTCTCGCTATAAACTCAACAATAAAGAGATTGTAACACAATGGAAACAAAAAATCATCCAAACATTTTATTGGAATATCATATGCAAATGACATACAACAAATTTGCAACACTATACAATCTTGGCCTCTCATGGCCTCCCTCACATGCACATAAACCTTTTGCTTCTTCCTTTAGGGAATCCTATCTTCTCTTGGCAACCTGCACACTATATATCTTCCTTCTATGGAAACAAACCCATGGCCATATCTCCATCTTCATTCCTAGGCAGCGAATACTCCAAGCTTTATGGCCCTTTCTTAGGTTGATCTCTTCAAATTGCAAGATATTCTATGTGCTCTATGTTCCCTTGGGGTCGAACCCCCTGTCAACACTATCTTTTTCTTTGCTATACAATCGCACCTTTTACCATCGATGGTTTGGTCCTTATAAATCTCCACACTTTGATTTTCAAAAGGAAATTTGAATCAATGGGGCAGGGAAATCAGGGGACGCCTTCCTATTTGGCATGCTATCAAATTGTTTCAACTTCCCTAAGCTAGGGTTTATCTCTATTAGAAATGAAGGTGCAAACCACACTATAGAAATCTGATTCAAACCTTATTAATATTGTCTAAATAATGTAGAATCAATGGATATTGCAACTGAAATGAAACTCATTATACAAAAATAACATGCATTAAGAATTGAACACATAACACAATATGCAACGTGGAGAAAACACTTTCAGGTAAAAAATCCACCAAGAAAAGAGGCTTCCAGTTGTATTATCTTTAAATATGAGATTATAATACATGCACTTCCTCTTCTTCTTCATTCTTCAATCTAGTGGCACCTATTAATTTCAACTCTGCTAAAAACATAGTATAAATATCTTTATAAAAGGGGGTTGCCTTCTAGGACAAGAAAACTAACATATTATCGATCGTCAGATCTGTAACCTAATGACGAACGGTCTAAATTTACAATGATAAAATATAAATAAAACGTACTTTCAGGGGCATTTCCCCACATGATCCCCAAACCCTTTGCCAGGGAGATGAGCTCCCAGACCCCTCGCAGGGGAACCCACTTGTGACTCCTCGTCACAAACAAATTAGTGTCAGGTACCGGATATAAACATGTGGTTGAAAAAGGATCACTGATGGTGAAACCTTTCATCCCTTATGGGTGATTTACAAACAATAATAAGAATAATAATTACATAGTATTTACAAGGTTGATGGCACCTTAATCCTAACAATCTCATGAAATGCATTCTATTTGACTTAATGTAGGGAACAAACTCAAATCTTATCACTTATGCCATGTGTCTCAATAGGTTGGACAAATACATTTGGACCAGCAAAAGTACTTTTCTTCATAAGTTGCCTCTTAAACCTGCATGGGTTCTTGCGAGACCAAACCGTTCTCCTCCCTTACTACAAAGTAAACTTTTTGTAGTCTTTTGGAAACCATTTCATGGAGGCATTGACCTTAGTTTTCTCTACATCATAGAGTCATTGTATGAGGTAGAATAGTCATTTGAACTGTAGCCTTGTGGTGCCACGTCCTTTACTAGGACTATCCTATCCCTTTCAATGTATAATGCCTTGTTGCAAGATACTACTTATATCTTTGGCAAGGCAGATATTGTATACTTCTTCATAACATCTTTATAGAAGTTAGACCTCAGAAAGATCTTTACTAGGACCAAAACAAATGTCTAACTGAATATATAATATGATCCAAGAGAATTATATGTCTTGCGATTTGGATTTGCGTATAGAGAATCAAATGGGAATGCTAACCTTCCAGCAAGGATACGAGCTTACACCAATTACTAGAATTTTCACTGCTGCTAAGTCAAACTTTAGTTTCATAGATTTCAAATTTGAAGTCAACTCTGAACAACATAGGCACTCAAAAAGTCAAAGGAGTACCACCATAGAAATTCTTGGTTGTTGTATTTTCTTTTGGTGGACCTTCAATTTCTATCTTTTGTTTCCAAATACCATTTTCTAAAATAATAATTAGGAAATATAGAAAATCTTTAGTCATGTTCAAATTGACACAAATACATGCATAAATTCATGACTTTCCTTTTTTATGTTGATTCATCCATTTCCAAAAATATGCCTAAACAATCTCCAATTTCCTTTAGGATTTCAATTGTCTAGTATTCCATAGGCAAATTGTACAACCCAATCCACCATGACACTATTGTTACTATATGGTTGATTGGATCAAAGTTTGGTGCCTGATCTTTGATGTAGAAACCCACTCTGTCCATTATCCAAGGGACCTTATTCAAAATATCTAATTTAATTTCCTTGGTCTCACAAATAACCAAGAAAAACCCTTTGGCCAGATTCCTCAATATCACTGATTCTCCCCAATTCACTTTGCACCAGGACTTGATCCTATCCCACACCAGCCATAGATTTGCCCCCCATTTAATGAAGAAGGCTTTCTCTATTAAATCATTTACCAATTCTTATAAAAATGTCTTATTTCTTATCTTCAGTGATTTTCCTTGAACCCTAGATTTTACTAGGATTCTAGTTTCCCTAGTGGCAAAATCTGGAATATATGTCACCTTTTCTCCTTCATCCTTCACTTCTACCCTATTTGATTTCTCTTGCCATTTTTAGGTGCGAAGATGCTCAAAAGAATTTAAATCCATTTGTGCATCCATCCCTTGAGAGTTTGCATCCTTGTTAAAATTCAGTAAAGTTATCCTCCATCCATTCCTAAAACCATTATATTTTCCAAATTTACTGTCCTTTCTGAAAACATCGTAGTTATGATCCAATTGTCTCCTCCCTTCGAGGTTTTGCCTTTTTACATCTAACCATGGTAAAAAATAGTTTTGCTCCTTGAACAAAATCTCCTCTACTCTTGGATTGCGAGCCATATTTGAGATATGCATTTGGATATATTCTTTTTTATGTGTAGTTTTATTTATTAAACTTAATATACCTCTCTATTTTTTTATAGTTATCAATATGATCTTTTATTTTTATATTTTCTTCTACTTTAAATCATCAATTATAATTTATAAAAGAATAAAATATAAATATGTTATACTAGGTGATCAAATAAACAAGGCACCATTCCCAGATTTCTAGCTAGTGGGATGAGTTATAATGGCACAAGCTTTTAAGTTTTAGTTTTGAAACAATGGGCAAGGTTAGAGGAAAGGTGCCTAAAATCACACTCCAAACAGTTTCAAGATATTATAATCAATATAAAAAACATTTATTTAAGTGAAAGGAAAGTAACCCACTAGGGTAGCTAGGTTTTCTTATTAATCTTAGCCATGGTAGGATATCATACATCAATAAAGTAATTAACAAAAGCTCTTACCTTTTACCTTAAATTTGACATCCATTTACACTTCAAAATATTAATATTTAGATATCTTAAATACATCTATTTAAAAATATAAAAATATAACTTTGAGTTATTTTATTTTCTTAGAGCTATTTAAAAATATTTTATCTTATTTGCATTGTTTGTTTGACTTTAGATTTTTTTTAACCACATACCCATAAATTCTAATTTATTTAAGAGTTATTTTATTTTCCTTTAAAACTATTTTATTTACTACATAAATATGGACATATAAATTTTAATTTATTTCAAAATTAATTTATTTTTCTTTATTATTTTACTTTTAAATATATGTTGACTATGTTTTGGTTTTACTTTTTATTTTATTTCCACTTAAATTTAAAATTTTACTTACTATATATAATTGATATGTACTTTATTTTTAGAAATTTTGAAAAGACTAATTTATGCATATTTAATCATATAATTATTATAAAAATATTATGTACTCCTATATTGAAATTGTTACTGAGAATAAATAGGCACATGGAGATGATATCTTTGGTGTCTTTTAGATAGATGTATTTAAGATACCATGTTAGTTTATGTCGAGAGGCATTCTATAATGGTAACAAGGGGTGGAGTGTAATGGCATGAGCATGTTAATAAAAATTCTTATCTTTCCCTTAAATTTGACACCCATTTAGATGTCAAAATATTAATATTTAATAGTAACATAATATAAATCCAAAATAAGTAGCATGTAAAAACAAAGATATATTGTCATTAATAAAGAACTCGCTTTCAAAGTGTAACAAGAAAATAAAAAAATAAAACTCAGGAAAAATGTTAAAAAATTAAATATTATTTTGTATATATTAAATGAAAGGAAAGTGTGTGAACTTTCTTCCCTGGTGTTAGAAATAATTTATATTTAAAGCAACCAACAATTTTATATGAATTTTTTAAGTTTTAACCTTAATTAATTTATAAAAAATTAAAATGTAGAAGTGTAGCATCAAAAAAAAAGTTTATGGGTTACAAAAGAAATTATTTTGATCTCTTATTTGAGATATTTTTTATTTATATTTTGATTTATTACTATGAGAGAGTTTTTTATGTGTTAATTATAGTTGAAAAGTTGATGGACATAGGGTTGAGTGAAGATATAAACCTTAAATAATTAAACAATTAACCAAACCAAAAATATAGAAGAACAAACACAAATAAAATTTTATAATTAAACTATAATTTTAACATATCACATTCATTACAAATAAAAAAAACAATGTAGATACAATAAAATTTATGTGTCTATGAATATAGTTAATAAAATAGTTCTAATATAAAATAAAATAACTTCAAATTGATATCTCTAGATAGATAGATTTATTTAAGATGTCTATAATAGTAATTATTTTTATAAAATTAAGTGTTCAAGAAACTTGTATCATATTATTTTGTGGTGATCGTAATTAAATTTACTACTCATGTAATTCAAGCTAAAATCATAAATATGAATGTGCTATTTATTATTTTTCATTTCTTTCAATTAATAAGATTGAGAAACCATGTTGTGGTTTGTCTTTAACTAGCATATTTATATTTAAAAAAATATATCTAAAGTATGTCAAGATATATCCAAGTTGTGAGGGGCCTATTACACATATATCTCTTCACATATTTTAGATATAATTTTTTTTTAAATATAAATATGCTAATTTAACTTTTACCCTAATTCTAATTCTAATATTTTTTTAGTTATATTTTCCATAATTATAACCAAACCCATTATAACCCTGATTCTATCCCTAAACCCAACCTTAACCCCAATTATATCCCTAACCCTAATTCTAACCCTAGCACTAACCCTAACTGTAATCATAATTTTAACCCTAACTCTAACCCTTATTCTAACTCTAACCAAACTAAAATTCTAACCCTTACTTTAATTATATTTGTAACCCTAATTTTTACCCTCATCATGATTCTATCCCTAACCTTAATTCTAACTCTAATTAGGTAACAATTTGCTATAAATATTTTTCCTAGTTGTAACCCTAATTCTAATTGTACTCCTCTCTACCTCTCTCCTCTATCTATATCTCTAATGCTTTCTCCCTCCTTTCTTATCTTTGTCTTTGTCTTTATCTTCACAATTCTATCCCTAACTCTAATTCTATCGCTAATCATAATTCTATCCCTAATCATAACCCTAAGTGTAAATATAACCCTAATCTCAACCTTAATGATTTTTTTGTTTTATTAAGTTGAAAGTCTTCCCTTAGTGAGCGGCACTACCTCAAATACATAGACAAATGGCCCAGATTAAAATAACTACTATAGAATACATCTCAACCATTCATTTGAAAAAACTAATAAATGACAAAAGACAACAAAATTGAAAAAATAAAAATAAAAATAATTCATAAATAAACCGCTGAACATAATCAACCAACATACTTTTGATATTATAATTTATAGGGAACCAAAAGGAAAAAACAGAAAAAAGACGTGTTTAGGTGAAAAATGAATGCTAATCAATGCTGCAACTGTTGACAATTATCACCCCGCTGCAACTGTTCGATTATCACCCATCTCGCTCGCCTGGAACACTACGGTTAGGAGTGGTGTTTCTCGGGCGCGTTACCAGCTGTTTTGAAGTCGACCTATTCAGTAAACAAAAGTATATTAAATCTAACGTATAAAGTATATTAAATCTATTTATTTTAGAGTGAAAATTATATTTATTAAAAAAAAATTTATAAAATTATATAATTGTAAATTGAAATTTTTTAAGAAGGTTAGATATGATATGTATATTTTTGGTATTTTCTAAGATGTGGTTTTTTTTATGTGTGATAAGGTGAAATGGGAATAAATGAAAAAAAAAATTGTATTAATATTAAGTAATCTATTGTTTTTTAATGAATAAAGTATTTGCCCGTTTTCGTTTGCAAATTATTTGACTGAACTTGACAAGGGTACGTTATCCAGATCTGCCCTGAAAGAAAGAAATAAGTGTGTATCATTGCATCGATTATGTAGCAATATATATTATATACAAATGGCCAGAAAAACATCCCATCATAATTAGAGCTCCACTTTTGTGGAAATTCATTTCAACTACTTATAGATGAAATTTAAAGATAAATCCCTATAACAATTACTTTTCAAGCTTGACTACATTTAATATATATATATATATATAACGTAATAATTTCAAATATACTATTTTAAAATAATATTAAATTTATATATTTATTTTTAAAATATTAAAATTTTAATTAGGTTATTTGGTTGTTATGATGGAAAGTAAGGTTGAAAATTCTCAAGCACATTTTAATTTTGGATGATGTGCTCAATGAATATTTTAACATTTCAAGTAACCGTTACATTGGTTAAGAATATTTATATTTTTAATAATAAAAATAGAACAAAAAAAAATATGAGTGGTTTTTCCAAATGTAATACAAAGTTAAAATAAAGTAAACAATATATAAATATATAAACAAAAAAACTTTAAAAAATTAAAATTTATGTGTTTATAATAATAGAATAGTTCTAAAGTAAAATTAAATAACTAAAAATTAATTATGAAAAATAAATATATATTTGGTGGTTAAAATAATAGTTTGAGGATTGTGAGAAGAAAAAGAAAATACCAAGTGTAGGTAAATAGTTAAAAGGGTAATTAATTTAGGTTTTTTTTAAAAACCCTCAACCTTTTTCAATAATAGTAGTTCAATAAAGAAATATTCTACTAAAGTGCATAAAGACACATTTTCTAGTGCATAAAGACACGTTTCTATGAAAAACAAATATTTAAGTTAGACTATATCTCTATGAAATATTTTAAATCAACAGTGCAAACTATAATCAAATTTCTTTACTATGATAAAATTATGGTTATATGTTTCAAATTTTTAAATGCATATATATAGATAAATTTCTATATAAATGTATTAAGTTATTGAAATTTAATATATTTATACCCTCATAATGAATAGATTAGATGAAATTTCATAATGATATAGAAGGTATTAAGTTATTGAAATATATTATATTTATACCCTCATAATGCATTACATACTAATATAATATTAATAATACATAATATAAATAATAGTACAATATAATATTAAAAACCCATAATATAGTTAGTTAGGGTAGTATTGTTGATTATATATCATTAGAGTTCCATTCAATTAATCCATATTGACTGGTAATATGTTGGAAGTATTTCTCTTTTAATGTAATAGATACTAGCATATTTATATTAAATATAATATATCTAAAGTACGCCGAGAGATATCCTTCTCGAGGCGCCTAATGTTAGGATTAGTGATTAAAAAAATAGGCGCCTCGAGAAGGATATCTCTCGGCGTACTTTAGATATATTATATTTAATATAAATATGCTAGTGGCATTCGGAGCGCAAGCATAATCATAACCATAAAACTAACCCTAACCCTAAAATTTACCTTAATATAATAATATTAGGATTAGTATTTTTCTAATTAAATATAAAATTAATATTATATTTAATATAATTAATTAAAGACTAATTATAATAATATTAATAATCTTTGACCCTAATTAAACTATTATTATTATTACATTATTATAAACAAACATTAATTAAATTAATGTATAATTATATCATATAATAAGACATTAATATACTTAATGTATAATTAATTTTGTACTACATTATTAAATATAATGATAATATAATTATGGTTTATAGAATTATTATAAACCATAATTATTTTAAACTCTAATCCAAATTATTTATCAATAAATTTCTTTTACTTTTTATAATTATGTAAATTATATAATATCTACTTAAAAAATACAAAAAAATATATCTAAATTTAAAAAATATTTTCAATAATTTTTTAATTGTTAAGTGGTATGCCTATACTTAACTAAATTATATAAGTTGAATACAATATATCTAGGGTTAATGTTATGAGGATATATTTAATTATATGCATCTTTGAGAGGTACAAAGGGTTAGATTTAAAATTAGGGTTAGGGTTTACATTAGTGTTAGGATAGGTGATGGTTATGATTGCAATTATAATTATGACTTGAATTAGTGTTTGGAATTAGGGCTAGGCTTAGTATTCTAGTTAGGGAGAGAATTAGGGTTAGAATTATATAAGTTTAAGCTTAGAATTAGGTTTGAGGTTAGAATTAGTGTTAGAGTTAGAATTAAGGTTGGGGTTAGAATTAGGTTTAAGGTTAGAGTTAAGGTTGGGGTTAGGGTTAAAATAATAAAGTTAGAGTTAGGGATAGAATTAGAATTATTGTAATCATAATTATATATCTAACC
The DNA here is from genome assembly GCA_027924645.1 of Cunninghamia lanceolata. Lineage (NCBI taxonomy): Eukaryota > Viridiplantae > Streptophyta > Pinopsida > Cupressales > Cupressaceae > Cunninghamia > Cunninghamia lanceolata. The sequence continues at coordinate 7,104,188 of BSBN01000396.1, read as the reverse complement.
CTAATTCTATGACTTTATTTATGACTTGAGTTGTGCTAGCATTACATTTAGCATATATTTCTATGAACATAACCATAACCCTAATTAAATAAAAACCATAATCCTAATATTATATAATTAATGTATAATTAATTTCTTATTACATTATTAAATATAATAATAATATATTTATATTAGATAGATTATTATAAACCTTAATTATTTTAAACTCTAATCCAAATTATTTTATACCCTAAATATATTTAAACCTTAACCCTAATTATTTAAACCGTTAAACCCTACAGTATTTCTTTTAAACCTTAAACCCCTGATTGATGACATGATTGTAATAATATTTTAAAATGTAATAATATAAATATAATAGTATAAATATAAGTTCCCTATAAGTTATATAATGCAATAATATTATATTTCTAACCTTTTAAAAATATATTATTTCTTATCATATTTATATTTCTAACCTTTTATAGAACTATTTGTGATATTATTATTTAAGTTATATTATAAGTTATATTTGTTATATTGTAAAATATATTTGTGAAAAATATGTCTTAGTATTTAAAGGGCAAGTTTGAGTAGATTCTTTCGTCATTAAAAATTTTACTTGACCGTTATAAAATCGAACATAAATAGGCTAGAATTTTTAAAATTGAAATTTAAGAATACAATATCTAATATAAACTTTATTATTTTAAACCTTAATCACAATAAAAGAAATTTTTTTAAAGTTTCAATACATATTTAATTCATAAAATTGATGACAATAATGTGTGATAGAAATTAGAAAATGCTAATCATACCCATTAGCACCATTAGAACAACATTTAACATGAAACCTTTCATGATTGAATTGGATACAATGTGTAAATAGTCTATAAAAATTTGTCAAAAATATTTCATATATATTTTATGCCATAACAAAATAGTTTTTAAACTCCATCATGTAGTGAGCCATTTATGCAGTGGTAACAACTCTTCACTACGTTGAACTTTGATAGTCATGTTAGAACTATTTGTGATATTATTATTTAAGTTATATTATAAGTTATATTTGTTATATTCTAAAATATATTTGTGAAAAATATGTCTTAGTATTTAAAGGGCAAGTTTGAGTAGATTCTTTCGTCATTAAAAATTTTACTTGACCGTTATAAAATCTAACATAAATAGGCTAGAATTTTTAAAATTGAAATTTAAGAATACAATATCTAATATAAACTTTATTATTTTAAACCTTAATCACAATAAAAGAAATTTTTTTAAAGTTTCAATACATATTTAATTCATAAAATTGATGACAATAATGTGTGATAGAAATTAGAAAATGCTAATCATACCCATTAGCACCATTAGAACAACATTTAACATGAAACCTTTCATGATTGAATTGGATACAATGTGTAAATAGTCTATAAAAATTTGTCAAAAATATTTCATATATATTTTATGCCATAACAAAATAGTTTTTAAACTCCATCATGTAGTGAGCCATTTATGCAGTGGTAACAACTCTTCACTACGTAGAACTTTGATAGTCATGTTAGAACTATTTGTGATATTATTATTTAAGTTATATTATAAGTTATATTTGTTATATTCTAAAATATATTTGTGAAAAATATGTCTTAGTATTTAAAGGGCAAGTTTGAGTAGATTCTTTCGTCATTAAAACTTTTACTTGACCGTTATAAAATCTAACATAAATAGGCTAGAATTTTTAAAATTGAAATTTAAGAATACAATATCTAATATAAGTTATTATTTTAAACCTTAATCACAATTAGTCTAATTTTTTTAAAGTTTCAATACATATTTAATTCATAAAATTGATGACAATAATGTGTGATAGAAATCAGAAAATGCTAATCATACCCATTAGCACCATTAGAACAACATTTAACATGAAACCTTTCATGATTGAATTGGATACAATGTGTAAATAGTCTATGAAAATTTGTCAAAAATATTTCATATATATTTTATGCCATAACAAAATAGTTTTTAAACTCCATCATGTAGTGAGCCATTTATGCAGTGGTAACAACTCTTCACTACGTCGAACTTTGATAGTCATGTTAGACTTCACAGCATACAAGGTAGGTATACCATAGTGTGCATGTAACAACCTGAATGATGGAATGACCTGATGCACCTCGAATCTGATGGAGTACTTGAACTTTAAAACAGCAAGCAACCACTCTTCAACTAGGCCCATGTGAAAACTAATTCGTGATCATCCCTTAAGGAATCTCATGAATTTCATACCAAGCTCATTAGAAAGAGTGTGCTTGTTGATGATCACTGTTGGCCTAATAGTGACCATCCAAATACATCCAGAAAGGTAGAGATCTCGAATCTCATGGTATAGAGCAACTGACCAGTCATGAAAATCTTGAATCTCTATTTGTGGATTATAAAATTTTACATCCAAGCTCATTGTCACCTTGGATTCATACAGAAAGTTAAAGTACTCAGCATAATTTTGAAATTTTCTTCCAATGGTTATTGGCCCATTTGTATTAATTCGCTTAACCATCTTGTCCCTCAACCAATAACGAACACTCAATTCCTCTATATGAAGGATGACATTCCATGGAAGATACCAATGATAGTTGGACAACCAAGTTGACACCCATGTATCTGCATTATGTGACATCTTGCTCACCTGCATCAAAAAATTATTAGTTTACTCATTTTTACTATACCAAAATATATACATTGCCACTCACTTTACAAAACCACATATATGATACTAAATGTTAACCAAATAGATGTTATAAAAAATAAAGATATAATTTGGTGGCATTTTTTTAAGGCATAATTGCACAATTAAGAGTATTTTATTGTCTAGTTTAGTGAAGTGCATAGATGCATGTTTTTTTTAGTTTAATGTAAAACCATTCCATGGCTTGCTTCATTAGATTTAGAGAACATAACATTACAAATAAATAATGTTTTAATAGTCATTCAACTTTGATATTAAAGTAGGTATGAGGCATGCAAATTTGAGATTTTTTTTTATGAGAATAACATAAATATTGTGACCATGATCAATTAGATATGATTTAATAATTAAAACCAGCAAACCATTATAACACAAAATTAAATATTCAGACACCATTATAACATAAATTGACCAGAAAAAGAGAGCACCATGTATATATTCATCTGTATAAATTGTGTTACAACTATACAAGATAGTTCATTATTTTTTTTCAAATGTGTAATACCCTTGATAGAATATAGAAATAGTGCATGCCATACTATTCTTTGTTCTACTCTTCTCTACTATTCTCTATATGCTCTGCTATTCTACTACTCTGCTCTACTCTATATAACTTGATCTTCTAATAATTGTAGCCTTTGTTCTTCAACTTTTCTCTTTGAGAGTTGTTTTCCCTTTTTCATCTTTTCATAACGGTCATATGTAAATGGTGGCATTATTCTGAGACCTTGTAATGATTTTACACGAGATATAGCCACAAATGTCAATCCTGTTCTTTCTTTCTGCCCAATGTCAATAGTGGCTTTTGAAAGAGTTAAACCCTGTGATTTGTGTATTGTTAACGCCCATGCCAATCTTAATGGTATTTGGATCGTGCGGCCCCTTTGTATTGGTGTAATTGGAACTGTACATGGAGAATGATCTTCAAATGGTATTCCCAAGTAATTATCAAACTCAACCATAACATATGTCGGTGGTTCTGGTGGTGCACTTCCAGGTTTGTATATTATTTTTCGAACATACCCTAGAGATCCATTTACAAGACCGCTTCTATCCAAAGATTAGAAGTTAGCATGACCCTTGCATCCTTAGCAATTAATAACTCCAAATCAAGTTCATCATTCTGACCTACTTCTGGTGCATTTACACTACCCACTTTTGTTGCAATGCTACGTGCAACGGGCTGCTTCAATGAGAATAGTTTTTTTTTGTTATGGCTATGCACATTTTCATTTGTGGCAAATAAATGAACATTGCTATCAAATTCCTCATTGGTTGTTGCATCGATGCCAAAAATCTATTAGTTTGTTCATGTGTATGAATGTTTATATAAAAGTGAAAAAAAATAATTAATAGTAGTATTTACCTGTCTTCACAGTAGACCCACTTTGTTGTAGCTTAGAGGTTCACCAGAAAAAATATTGTTATAATTATATTGGATACTTTAACACTGTCTGCAGCAACAGATAAAATATTGTCAATATTTAGTTTTTCATCTATCTATTCATTTGAATTCAGCTGCAAACATTTTAAATTCAATGCTTTTGCAACTAATTTTTTTAATAATGATATATTATTAATAATTACAAATAATTAGATATATTTATTTGTATAATGAGTTTATTTGATTTATACCATTAAAAAAAATAAAAACATTTAATTTAGAATTGTTAAATACCCTTTCATATACATTTAATTTAATCTAGAACTATCAAATACCTTTCATATATGAGGAAAAACATACATTATTGATAATTTACACGTATCACAAAAAAAACATACATGCTTGATAATTGAGAAAGAACAAACATAAAAAGTTTTTGAGGAATATACATAGCATTTATCAAAATTATAGTATAACTATCACATATTGTTTAAATACAATATAAATTCTTCAATGATGTGAAGCCAAAATCATGGCATAACTATAGCATATTGTTTAAATACAATCTAAATTCTTCAACGATGTGATCAGAATGACCTTCTTCGCGTTGTTCATCACGATATATTTCTTTTAGAAAAGTAGAAAATCCAGCGACTTTTCTGGCTGTGTCATAAAATTTTTTTGCAATATCTTCCATTTGGAAGATTTCTTCTTCTTCAACAGCTACAACAAGGAAGCTCGTGTCTTCAATTTCATCGATTATTTTGTTGCAGTGTTCTGTAATAGATTTTGATAATTTTTCTATGGGTGTTTCAACAACCCCATTTGAACGTATAGATTCGTTTGACATAATTGGGCTTGTAACTGAGATTTCCGATTCATTTTGTGCAGTATCCATTTATGTTATTCGCTGGAATAAATAAATAATCTAATTAATCAATAAATAATTAAACAATCTAATTAAAAATCAAAAACCAAAAAACAAATTTAAAAGACAAGGGTAGATTAATAAGTTTGAATATTTGAAACTTATCATTCAAAATTCATAAATTCATTTAATAATTATTATTTTATAATTTTAATAAAATAACACTATTAATATAAATAAAAATATTCTATCCTAGTGATCATGATTTAAATAATAATTCCACTATAGACTTTTACATAAATTGGACATTCGGACACGAGTACCACAATTTGAAAGAGAAATATGGAGACGAAAGTGAATAAATTGGATTTTAAATTAAGTGTAACTATTAAGAAGATGGATGTGTTTATTGAATGTCAACACTACTTATTAAATGCTTAATGTGGGCAGATTTGAGTAGTGTATTCAAAACAAATGTAATAGTAAATGCATTAGCTAAATATCATAAACTACACTTAAATTAGATAATTATGGAAAGCTTGTATGATATCAATAAATGAACGCTGAATTTCTTTTAGAATCAATGACTTTTCCAAAAAAGTCTAACTAATGTGAGCCAATCTTATATTTTGAGAAACATAAGATAGCTAAGATGTTAAAGGACACTTCTTGGCAAGTTAATTAAATAAACAATACATGATTAAAATAAAATATCTATAAATAAATAATGCGCACAATTTGAACACAATGCCAACCTAATTCTCCCTTGGTAAGTTTAAATGGATACGCATAAGGAAAGAATATAATAAGCTTTCACTCTATGAAACAATAAGATAGCTAAGATGTTAAAGGACACTTCTTGGCAACATGCAGATTTTAAATGTTATAACTTGCAAGAATTTAAACTTATAATAATTTTTTTTTAACCAAAGATTCTAATATCTATATTTTAATAACCTACCACTATTAATCTTTCCTTACTCTCTCTCTCTCTCTATATATAATTGAAATTAAGAATAATAATTTAACCATTCTATTTTACCATATTGATCCAAATAGTATTCATATTTATTCTCTATATTTTTTTATTTAAAAATTACTTGACAACCCACCCATTCCTATAATTTCCTATGCAAATACTAACTGCCAAACTTTCTTGGAATCTACAAGGAAACCTTCTAAGAATACTAAGTTTTTAAAAGACTCTTGCTATTATTTTACTATCCAAAAAAAACAATACAAATATGGTACAATTGAAAGCAATTAATATTGAAAGAAATTGCTATTATTAAAAGAATATAATAAGCTTTCACTTTTTTTATAATAAGATAGCTAAGATATTAAAGGACACTTCTTGGCAACATGCAGATTTTAAATGTTATAACTTGCAAGAATTTAAAAATATTTTATTAAAAATATTTTATTATTTAAAACCTTTGTCATGTAAGAGCGGATATGGCATGTTATAGTTAACTATTCCTTTGTAGCTTAAAATTTAAATAGCTCCCCGTGGTACTTCATTCAGTTAACTAAGTATTTTTGTTTTCGTAAAGAGTAACCATCATAATGTAATCATAATAAATTTTGACAGGCAATGAATTAGAATAAGAATTCAGAAATATTACAAACTATATAAAGATATAAAAATTCAATAAATATTTTGAACAAGAAATTAATTATATTGTTCTATTATTAGTATAGTATCCTTAACTGATTTTGATCCATGGGAAGGTATTATTAAATAGTATATTTTTCCCCTGCACATCCAATGTTTTTTAATTGAGCACTAAAAATTATTAAGAAAATTTTAATACTAAAAAATACCTAATTTAAAAATATTAATAAAAGAAAACATAAAACATCATAATCAATCAAAATTATTTTCTTCAATGCCACTATTAAGATGAATAGGTTTTTATATTTATAGATGTTTACATAATAGTTTAATTGCTAAAGTTATATATTTCAAGTATTAAAATATTGTGTTATACACAAAAGCTATATAGAGTGCACCTAATATTAATTTATTAATTTTAAAAAATTAATAGAAAAAAGAAAAGAAAAATGGACTCATATTTATGAAATTGTACTCAGTATTACACAATTGTAACCCAATGACTAGTAGGGCGGAGTCAGTTAAAGCCTAAAATTTAAATTTAAACTTGTAAGTTCTAAGGTTGAATATGTGTCATGAAAATGATTCAGGCCATTTCTATGCCAATAGATTAGACCTAGGATAAGAATCAAGTAATTTGATGATTAAATTTAGACTCTTGAAATACATGAAGATTAAATCAAGTTAAAGTTTTAGGTTATTTCACTACCTTTTACACCAAAATAGATCACCTATAAATCAAAATGAATCAAACCCACCCCACCCCCACCCCCCCAAAAAAAAAAAAACGATATACAATTTCTATCATTATAATAATTAATACCATCTTACAATTTCCATCATTCCAAAAATGAGTACCATCTTAGAAAGAAGACACCCCGTTAACCAAAACAGACATTTTTAGAGGAGAATGGTTTTAGCATTTGGCATAAGAGGAGAGAGACATTGGAAGACTATTGTATTTTGTTGATTCCAATGCAATGACGCCAACTTTAGGCATCCTCTATGCCAAGATGTCTGTATTAGCTGTACTCTCTTTTTATAGGGTATATAATAACAAATCATATTCATAAAATTGTATAAATCTTGACAGTTGCATATGGTAAGATGCAAATATTTATCGTTATATGTGAGCCTTCTGAGATGAAGACACTTTGGTATACATGGCGGCATTATTCTATTAATTTTGTTTCTCTTTGCTTGTTTCAATACAGGCTATACGACATTTATTCATGTTGGGTTTCAGTCCATTAGCTTTCCCAAGCACATCGACATTGCAGCTGCCAAATGAATAGCTTCAGAATATTGTCCCTCAACCAAAAAGCGGTGTTGCTGTAAATACTCCTAGGCCTGTATTCATCTGTGATCTACAGTCACCAAGAAAACACATCGATACACCCAACACAGATTTAATAGGTATCTCAATGACAAAGTTTAGGGTGTCTCCTGGATCGCCAGCGCGGGCAAGATGGTCAACCATGCACACAAATGATCTTTGTAGGTGTAATGCAATAAGGGTTTTCATTGTGATCGAAGTATATACAGCTCTCATTCACCAAACCTCTAGGGCTGCGCACTTAGGCCGTGAGAATGATGGCAAAGTAATGGATCTGGTTTTTAACCTATTAATTGCATTTTCTTGAAAGTTTTTAAAATCATTTTAACAAATCCATTTTGTACATATCCTGCAATCATTGCATTCCAAGGGATGACATTTCTTTGAGACAATTCTACCTTATAACTCGCGTGCCCTGTCAATCCACAGTTGCTTTTGCTTAAAAGTTTCTAAAACCTTTTCTATATATCTATTATGTGCATTTTTGCAATCATTGCATTCTATGGGATTACATCTCTTTGAGGCAATTCTATCTAATAGTTCACTATCATCTATGCCTTTTCATTTGTATTTTTGTTTAGAAAGTTTCTAAAGCCTTATCAACATTTCCGCTTAGGTGATGAAGCTTGCCAGTGTCTAAACTCATTCATCTACCTTTTCCTTCATTATGCATGCCATGTGTCTATCATAATGAGGATTGCATTCTGTTTATGCATTTATCGTAATTCTATTAATTTTGTTTCTCTTTGCTTGTTTCAATACAGGCTATACGACATTTATTCATGTTGGGTTTCAGTCCATTAGCTTTCCCAAGCACATCGACATTGCAGCTGCCAAATGAATAGCTTCAGAATATTGTAACTGTCTGTACAGAAGACTGTCTTATAAAGACAAGTTGCTGATTATATTATATTCAGAATTCTTTCTTTTATACAGATTTTACCTATTAGCATATAGCTTTTTTTGTTTCCTTTTATATGGCTTCGTTTACATTCATATTTAGAAAATTCATATTTAGAAACTTCATATTCTGCGGTAAATCATCACATATTTAGTGATTTTGATATTCTTCTGGTTGTGGTCCTGGATCAATTGCAGTTTTTAAATCTCAATGAGGAATTAGATTGTTTAATGAGTATGGAGATAGTATTCCTCAATGAGTACGGAGATAATATTCCTCGTCATTTCATGCCTGCTGATGTTTCATCACCATCAATTATGTTGAGACGCAATAACCTCTAATCTGGGTCAGTACAAATTTTCAATTCAAGTTTTTTTGGGATCCCAAAAATTATCCCTATGTAGCGGAGGGGTTTGTCTCAAAAGATGGAGTGCAGTTTGTAAGGGCGAGAGTTCTAGGAGGTGGAACAGCTATCAATGATGGCTTCTACAGCAGGACAAGATCCGAATATGTCACACTATTGATCGTTTTCAATTTCCTTAAAATTGTCTTAGAGAAAATCTAATCTGACTCAAGTTAACTCACTAAATTAATGGATATATTGTTAGAAACTTCTATGTACACCTTACAAACTCTTGAATAGTCTATTGTTCATTACTTCTTTGCATGAGAAAGTAAATTGAATTAAGAATACGATCTTCAGTTACGTTTTATTCTTGCCTTTCATCTTACACAAAAATGACTGCTTTATTTTTAAATGTTATTCAATAGGATCTCATTTGAACCTAAGTATTTGTTATGAAATCTCATCCATTTACTGCCAGGGTTTTTTAGAGGCTAGAGACTCTCAGCGGAGGCATAAGTCAAATTGAGTATGAAGCCCTTTTGTGGGTGAATGGGAGAAGATCTTTTGGGGGTTTTGTTTATGTTTATATTATTAAATTCTTATTTTTTTATAGTAAATGGGACCTTGCCAATCCATTTGTGAAAATGGACAAGAAAGACAAGAAGAAAAATTCCAGAGACTCGGATGAAAAACCTTTGCGATCAGGCTGGAAGGCAGTGGATGGTGCAGGTTGGAATCCCGTGGTGGGCCATTTGCTAAAGCTAGTGTCCATCATATCTGGGTATCAAATGGCTCCACTCAGTCAAGAAGAATGGTCGCGGGTTTGAACCTCAGGAGACAACCTCTCCCAAGGTGTCGTGTATTGGGCAAGTGAAGAAGAAAAAATAGGCCCGTGAGGAGAAGCAAAGATGGACCCCTGTTGCCATCACAAATGAGGTCCCTCAATTTATCACCTTATGGCCCCAAATTTTCCAAGCTGAAATTTTTTTTCTCTGGCAAGAAACCGACGGAATCAACATTTTGCGAGTCTCCAGAGGTTGACGTAAAGAATGTCCCTTTGCTTGGGTAGATGAAATGGTTTGCCTCCTGTCACGATTCTGATGTGCTAGAAAATGTATAGAGATTCACAGAAATTGTAGTAAGATATAGTGGTGAGGCCTGTGAAAAGAACTGTGCAAAGATATCACCTGTGGTGTTTTAATTTTTTTATTGTTAATTTTTTTTTTTGTTTATAGTAACCACTCTTGAAAGTGGAAGAAGAGCTCTGTAGTTCATCAGCCTGAATGAAGAACATGACTCATCAGTAAAAATTGATGTATGCAGTTTTTAGCAAACACCAATTTGTTTCTACATTTCGCTATCATTTGGAATTTAATTGCAAATCTTAGAATACAAAAGGTCGCTACTGCAACACAAGATCTAATGGGAATTTCTATTCGTCTCTTTTTGATGCAGAGCCTTAAGGTTAAAGTATATATGATCATCACAGATTACTGTACTCCAGGCTATGACTTACTTAGGAAAATCAAGGTATTATTTATCTTCAAATATTCTCTATATCTATATTGCAACAAAAGGAAACAAATGGAGCTGAGAAAAAAAAGGAATGACTCACCAAAGTGTCCTCTTCCGCAAGCAACTGAGCGCCAACTCTTCTGCAAGCAACTGAGCGCCAAGGGATTGAGTCGAGCCTCCAAATTATATCTTCTTTCTGCAAAATTGAGCAAGAGAGAAATATAATGCACTTCATATAACCATATGTCACACTAAAAATAGCATGAATAAGTGGTGGTGATGGTTATGCAAGAGATTTTAAAATTAATTCAATAAGTGGTGGTGATGGTTATGCAAGAGATTTTAAAATTAATTCAGTGTAATGGCAGTTCATGCATTGGCCACATTTTCAATTGCAGTTTTTAGATATTAATTTAATTCTTTAAATGCAATTTATTATTATTTTTTTCAGACCACTAACATTCCGATTGCAGTTTTTATATATTGATTTTAAAAAATATCATATTTAGGGATTTTGAGATTAATTCTCTTGGCATGCATGCACCAATTTATATAGATATTTATTTAATTCTTAAATACAATTTAGATTTTTTTTGAATTTTTTTAGTATATATTTACGACCAAAAATGAGTGCTCTCATCTCCACCCCCGCTACAACTGTAGTTCGCCTCTCGGCGAAATTATAAAAGTTCATGCATCGTGCAAGCGACCGTTATGTAAGAAAATCCATATTTAGGGATTTTGAATAATTCAGCTTCTTGGCATGCATGCACCAATTTATATAGATATTTATTTAATTCTTAAATACAATTTAGATTTTTTTTGAATTTTTTTAGTATATATTTACGACCAAAAATGAGTGCTCTCATCTCCACCCCCGCTACAACTGTAGTTCGCCTCTCGGCGAAATTATAAAAGTTTATATATCTAATACATACTTATAAAAATTTCCTATGAGCCATTTAGTATGTATTTAATAGAAAAATATAGTAATGTCTTATGTGTATAATTTTAGATATAAGAACATAAATCTATTGTAACCTACAGAAATAATTATATAATTAAATATACATTTGTTTTGGGGATTATATAAAAATCAATAAGAGATTCAATTAATTCACTACATATATACAATATAGACAAGTTACATAGAAGGTATAATTTTCAAAATTATATTTTTTAAATGATCTATAAGGATAAGTGATCAAGTGAATGTAAAGTAATGATAACTTTAAAAATATAATGGTAAGGAATTGTCATGATAATAATTTTATCCAACTATGTTTGTTCATCAATGTAAAAAAAAAATTGCTAATATTAGTGAAAGAAGACAATAGTTAATGTGATGAAATTTCAATAAGAATTGATAAAATAATTTGAACTTATAAATTAATAAATAATAAAAAATATCTAACAAATTCTATAATTTCTTCATAAAGTTTTCACCCTGCCCATTGAACCTATGGGTCCAATTCCCAGTATAAAATTCTATAGTTTATTAATAAGGTGGAGACCACCCATACTAAATAAATTGAAGTCCCAAGTTGGAGAGTACAAAGAGGGGCCTAGAGCGGGCAAGAAAGGCACAACGACCATCAAAACAACTATGCGCACTTACAAGAGGACAACCATTAAAGCAATGGTTTGAAAAAAGCGGTCTAAAAGGAGAAATTCAAAAGACTCCAGTTAATGGGAAAAATGAAAAAAAAATATACCATAGGAACAACCATATGGTACTCCCAAAGAGGCTAACTACCGGCTCGAATAGTCACACAAGTTTTTAATGTAAAACATTAACAAGCCACCCCTAACAGCATCTGCCAACTGACATAGCAGGAATTACTGACAAAATCGGCAAAGGATCTGCCCATTGGGGTCAGAAAAGGACATGAGTATGTCACTGAAGTGATCATCTAAGAATTGGCATATGCATGAAGCCATAAATGCTAAGATTTGAAAATCTCCACCATGAAAGACCTCAATCACAACCACTACCAACACCAACACCCAACCCTTAACTGCCACCAAAACCACCACCATGGTTGTGCTTTGCATATTGAGACTGCCATTGGGTGCAACTATCGCTTAGTCCAGGGCACCAATATCTATCCAGCGTGTTGAATGAACTTTTTTCCAAATTAATAATTAATTTTTTAAATATAGTAGACAATAGTTTTAAATTCCAATTAATATTCAATTTGATAAAAACTTTATGAGTATGTTGCATGCTCGAACTGCTTGACACCCTCAACATAGGTGCAAATTAAGGAAGGCACCAACCTAATTAATATCAAAATGGTGAAAATATTCCTCCAGGAAAATTAGATAAAGTAGGGATTTGGTGAAAATGTTGAACTAGTGGAGAAATGGTTGCGTTAATTAGTATTAAACTAATTATTGTTTTCTTAATGCCATATAAATAATGCAGATGCTGTTATCCTATCATCGATCTTTTAAATCTGCACTTAGAAATGTAAGAATGGAAAATATTAACATACTTGTGTTAAAATAATCTGAGGATTTATGATTCTTCTGGTATCTACCATCATTTATGATTCTACTTTTTGGAACCCCACTTGGCATAACCCTCCTCTTGGCATTGAGGGATTTCACTTTTGTTGGTAGGTGAAGTTGCATTTATGTTGATTTAGATTGCTTGTACTTTCATGTAATATGTTATACTATTATCAATATATGTCTGAGGGCTCCCCTCTCTTTTATAAAAAAAAAATAATAATAATCTAACAATATGCAGCTCCACATATCTAGAACTGCATTTTCCCTGATGTGAAAGACCACCACCAACGCTAGAGTCAAGTTGCTTGTGTGTGATGTCGAACCAGTTGAGGATCACTGTGATTTTTTTTTTGTTGTGATGGCATTGTTTGGGAGTGTGGTTGCAGAGGCGCATGCACCCTCTCATTTTGGACATCAATTAAGATACATAAAGCGTGGCAGGAGGGAGTCCATCAATTATGGTGTTAGAAGTAGCTTCCATTATCATTGTTGCGATAGCAGTGGCTTCACTTTTGCTAATTGGAAACTCTGTCAGAATTAGAAATAATAACATGGCAAAGGGAAAGGCACTGCAACCTCCAGCATGGCCAATAATTGGGCATCTACCTCTTCTAAGTAGAAGAAAACAACCCATTCATAGAATTCTATCCTTGCTTTGAGAGAGCTATGGGCCCATCATGCATCTGCAACTTGGCTTCCACCCAGTTTTGGTCATCACCTTATTATATCTCATGAAATAATGCCTTACAACAAATGACAAAAACTTTTCTTCGTGCCCACTTTTGTCTATAGGAAAGCATATTGGGTATGACTTCAAAATGTTTGGTTTGGCTCGTTATGGCTCTACTAGCGAAATATTAGAAAAGTTAGCATGCTCTTGCTCTTTACTGCATAAATAATCGAATCCTTCAACACAGACAAGAAATTTTTTGCGTGTCAGATCATACACAAAGTGGTTTTGTGTGACTCCTTCAAATCAGATTCCCCATAATGCCAGAGCAAGCCTTCAAATGGTGTTCAATCTAGTTCTGCCTGTTGGGTGGTGAAGCCCAATCAGACGTAACTGTAACTTTTCTGAGTTTCTCTGACATTTCTGAATGTAACCGTTGTTTATTCTCTATTTTCTCATACTCCCACGTTGGGGTTAAAAATAGTGAAGTCTCTCAAAGGTTTTTATTAATTCTCTATTGATAGACATTGAGGGAAGCGGAGTGGAAATTGTTGTAGGTTGGATAAATATTTGTGATCTGCTGTAATAGAATTGTATTCTGGATTTAATAGAAAAGAGAAATCCTCTATTCTTTGTGGATGTAGATTTCATAGTGAACCACGTTAAAAAAACTTTGTTCTTCTCTTGTTCTTGTCTGTGTATTTCTAATTTATTTTGCATTTAGTTTTTTAGTCTACCATTTTATTGTTTAACAATTGGTATTAGAGCTGGTTGTGCTCGATTGTTTGGCAGGAGAGGTTCAAGTTTGAGTGGGAGAAATGTTGATTGAAGAAGGAAGGATTGAAAGGTTAAATGGCCATAACTATCCATTGTGGAAGATGTAAATGGAGGATTTTCTATACTAGAAAGATATGTGGAGACCATTACATGGTAAGGCAAAGAAACCAGCTAATATGCTAGATGAAGATTGGGATATTTTGGATAGAAAAGCATTGGGAGCGATTTGATTGTGCTTGTCTCCATCTGTAGAATTTAACATATCTAAAGAAACCACATCTATGGATTTAATGGGTATTTTGGACAAGTTGTATGAGAAGCCCTCAGAATCGAATAAAGTATTTTTAATAAGGAGTTGTTTAATATGAAAATGGCTAAAGGTAGTTTTGTAGCTGAACATTTAAATAATTTTAATACAGTTACCAGTCAGTTGGCTTCTTTAAAAATAAGTTTTGATGAAGAAGTTCGGGCTCTTTTACTTTTGTCCTCTTTGCCAAAAAGATGAGATAGCTTGGTTATGGCTACTAGTAATTCTATTTATGGTTCAAATATGTTAAAATTTGATAATGTTGTTGGTATAATTTTGAGTGAAGAAATGCGTCCGGAAAAGCATGGGTGAGACACCAACATCAGGTAGTGCTTTGAATGTGGAAGACAGAGGAAGATCAAAAGAAAGAGAGAAGAATCCAAGAGGTTGGAAAGTTGCAAGGAAGATCAAAATTTATAGGTAGAGATGGTGTTTGTTGGTTTTGTGGCAAGTAAGTTCACATAAAAAGGAACTACTAGTCTCACAAGAAATCTATAGAATAGCCAAAGGAAGTTGAAGCTAATGTAGCATACCAAGAAGATGCAGGTGTTCTTATTTTAACAAAAGAAGAAATTACAACTAATGTTTGGGTGCTTGATTCAGTTTCATTGTTTCATGTCACTCTGTGCAAGGAGTATTTCAAAAATTTGCAAATTGGTGACTTCGGTAAGTTTTTTCTTGGTAACAATGATTCTTGTGATATTGTTGGCAAAGAGGATATTTCATTAAAACTAAAACATGGATATACTTGGTTGTTACGTGATGTTATATATGTTCCCTAGCTCAAACAAAATGTAATCTTAGCTGGACAATTGGGTTCTCAAGGTTGTGAAATTAGTTTTGAATCAAATAGATGCAAAGTTAAAAAGGGGGCCTTGGTAATTGCAAGGGGTAGAAAATTAGGTACCCTGTATGTAATAGAGAGTCATGCTAAAGTGGGAGTTGTTCATCCTACTTCAAATTTGTCATTGTGTGAAATATGGACTGCCCAGAAAAGTGTTTTGGATTAATCAGATGCTAAAACTGATTCTATTATTAATGATTTTCTTAGTATGTTTGATAGTGAAAGTTTTGGGGATGGGGCAAATGAAATTGATAGTGATTCCTAGTTGGAGCAGAGTGTAGGTTGTGATCACTATATTGGACTGCAAGATAAAATATTTGACTCTGAGTGGGCTGTGAGTAAAGAGGATCAGAATTTATGTACCCAGATCCTGGAAGCTCATGGGTCGGACCTAGAATCAATTGTTTTAGAGGAGGCAAATTGGGCTCCAAATTTGGATTCTACAAACATGGTTGGGAATTTTAATTCTACTTTGAATCATTCAGAGGGTGTGGATGGATCCAATGTGCAAAACAATCAAATAGTACCTAACCCTGTGCCACCTGGACTTGTGTAGAATCTTGTGACTCTATTGTTTTCTCTTGTTAGTAGTGAATTTGGCCTTCTTTCGAGCATTTTAGGGTTTGGCATGTGGGTGGAAGGAGGTGTCCTTTTGCATTCTTTGAATGTCATTGGATCAGGTCTGGTGGATGCTTTGAGGAAGCTTGTACCAAGAGAGAAGTTTGAGTTCTGTAGGACTTCTCTTAGCAATGTCAAGTTGTGAAAATAAGCCTAAAGGGGGGGATTTCTCTGGGCAGCTCTCTTGCGGTAGTGATTGGACTTCAAGTGGGAGATTGTTGAGTGGTGAAGCCCAATCAAACATAACTGTAACATTTCTAAGATTCTCTGACATTTCTGAATGTAACCATTGTTTATTCTCTATTTTCTCATACTCCCACGTTGGGGTGAAAAATAGTGAAGTCTCTCAGAGGTTTTTATTAATTGTCTATTGATAGACATTGAGGGAAGTGGAGTGGAAATTGATATAGGTTGGATATATATCTGTGATCTATTGTAACAGAATTGTATTCTAGATTTAATAGAAAAGAGAAATTCTCTGTTGTTTATGGATGTAGCCTTCATGGTGAACCATGTTAAAAACCTTTGTTCTTCTCTTGTGGTTGTCTGTGTGTTTCTAATTTATTTTGCATTTAGGTTTTTAATCTGCCATTTTATTGTTTAACACTGCCATCGTGAAAATACAAAAGACTAAACACCATAATGAAACCATGTGTAATGTCTTCAATCCATCATTATCGATTATGTAGTCATTATCACACCTGGCAGCCAAGTTTCTTTGATATTTGTTACTATTTTTGTTGTGGAATATTCTTATCTAATTTTTGGGTTTTTTCTTTACACACAAATTTGAAATCTTTTAATTCTTGTCTTCCACCATGTTGTGACTATAGAATGTCTCAAAGTAATTAAGACTAACTTATGGGCATGAATTAAATTAAGGTTTAGGCTCCTTTCACACATATAAACAACTAGTAAAAGTTTCCAATATCAAATGGTAGAAGGATCAATGCATTATTGAAGTTGCATACCAATTAGTAGTAATGTTTCACCCTACTAATGACACAAATGGCTCTGAATAATATTTTGTTCAATGCTTGTATTTCCTTTAATAATGTAGCTAAACTAGTTATTATCCCATGATAATAAAGATAAGCATCTTATTGCAAAATGCTTAAGTATAGCCTCTTGACTTAGTTAAATCCATAGTACAATCAATGTTAAAGATTTGTTTCATTCTAGATCTATGGTGATGGAGTAACAATCACTTGTTGGGTTGAGGCTAGTACCATAATGACACATAGTAGGTCATTTGTAATACCATAGTGATAAGGCTATGGGGCCATTGGTGGAGTATAAAAAGATCAACATAGGTGATGCATTTAGTGTCATTAACAAGTTACTAGTTACTTTTGCACGATATAAAAAAAATTATTTAAGAGTGTGGAACATGTGATCATAAATTAATGTTCAAATAGAAAATGTGTTTTATTATTTAATTTTTAAAAAAAATGACACGAGGCTTAGACACCAAGTCTTTGATAGTAAAATAAAACAAAGACCCATAGACTTGGGCAAATGTAGATTCAAAACCCTTTTATAGTATTAATAGGAAGCCCACTATGAATAGAACAAAATCGTCAAATGCAAGACCTACGAAGATGTTGTTAGAGGCCAATCAACCTTGCATATAAATAGAGGCTTTAACACAAGCCTATTAGACAAGCAAGGGGCCTTTGACAAGGTCAAATTTTATATGAAAACTAATATTCAAAATAGAGCCAATATATACATAAAGAACAAGTTCCAAACAAGGGTAGTAAATAACATCAATGCCAAAATATCAAGGGATTCACCTCTAAAGCATTACCTTATCACATGCATGTATATTAGGAAATTTTAAGTAAATAAAATGGGATCGATATATCAATTTAGTATTAGGGTGGAGGGATAACTTAATTAATGTGATACAAGTAGGTTGTAATGACCTTGCAAAATAAAATAAGTTGAACACATAGAAATATGCATAAATAAGAGAAATAAAATGCTTTTATTATCTTCATAGTACCACTTCAAGTGGTCAACCTCCAAATAGAGCATACAGTCTTATTACAAATATTCTAATATGCCTTCTATTTGAGTAGTCATTATAATATATAGAGTTTTATGAAAGGCAACTACTATAGTCCCATGCAAATGGGATAAATACTTTATTCTAACAACTAGTTGGATGACTTACAAAGCATATTCATCCAACTAATAAAAAATATGATAAAGTAGAATGGGGTAAATAACATTGTCCCCCCTTCAAAAATCTTTGTCCTCAAAGCTTGAGATGAGAAAACCTAGAGAGAATGCTAGCAATTTCCCATGTGGCCTCTCCAAGTTGCAAGATCTTCCATTGGACTAATAACTCCACATTAAAATGACTAAAAAGGTTCTTAGTGGTTGTGTCCAAAATAGCCTCGATTTCCAAAAAGTAGTGATCCCTCCTCATCTAATGTAGGTATGTTTTTTGGCAATTGAGTAGTAGTTCCAATCACTTTCTTAAGACGAGAGACATGAAAAATTGGGTGGATTTGAGAAGAAAGTGGAATCACCAACTTGTATGCTACCTCACCTATTCATTAGATCACATAATAGGGAGCATAAAATTTTGGACCCAACTTATGACCATGTTTGTCTCATAATAAAATATGCTGGTAGGGATGGAGACATAAAAACCCAATGACAAATGTCAAAAGTGCTCTTTGTTCTGTGTAGATCCACCTATTGTTTCATGCAATTTTGGACTAGTGTGAGGTTGGCCTTAAGTAGGTGAGAGATGTCTTCATGCTTGGCCAAAATATTATTGATTGCTACAACCTTAGAAGAACTTGAAACATAAGTACTTAAGGAGGATGGGATAGTACCATAAAGGGCCTCATAAGTGGTTATTTTCAAAGAACTATAATAAGTGGTGTTGTACCACCACTTAGGTAAAGGTAGCCATTGGCCCACTATCCTTGTTGCTCAAGCATAAAAATAAGGTTCAAGGAAATTGTTGACAATGTTTGTTTAATCATAGTCTTGAGGATGATAAGATATAAACTCATGCTGAAGGTAGTGCCCTACAACTTAAACAATTGTTTCCAAATTTTACTAGCAAATATTCTATCATGATCATTAACAGTAGAGTGAAGCCTCCCATGGAGTTTAAATAATGAATCGAAGAAGTCTTGACCACCATAACAATAGTCTAAGGGTGAGGTAATGTACATAAATGCACATATTTAGAACTAGGTGATCCACCACCACCTAGATGACCTATTTACCACCTATGAGTGGAATCCCAACAATGAAATCCATAGGAATATTAGTACAAAACTAATTGGACGTAGGAAATGGTTGCAACAATCTTGGGGCTTTGAGATTTTCCCCTTTATTCTATTAAAACATGTCTTATTTAGCTACAAATACCTCTTCTTAAGACCATCCTAGAAGAAATCCTACTTCATGTGCTCATATATCTTCAAGAATCTTGAGTGTCCTACAATAAAGGACGAGTGTATTTGCATTATTAATCAAGGCTTAAGCACTAAATTGGGGGTAAATAAATCCATTCATTATAGGTGATGACTTGACATATCCAATGAAAACCCAACATTAGCTATGGATCATGTTCTAGTTACTAGATGATATCTTGAATTATAGGGTTAGTAGCCCATTCATTCTAGATCACCTTTGTCTAATTTGGAACCAATACAAAAAGAGAAAAAATTAAGCATTCCTTTTTGTATGCACTAGAGAGGGCATATACTACCATATTTTCCTTACCCTCTTACTAGAAATCTCAGTTATATTCCTACATATTTCAAACCCATTTTATTGTTTGAAGGAGAGCATCCATTGCTACAAAAAAATATTTCATGTTACATTGATACATTTTTATCTATAACTTATGGCCCAATAGATAAGGATGTTATTGTTGGATAGTATGGAGGATAGCCAACATTTATTTTTCATGTGTCGATTTAGCCAAATTATGCCTAGTAAGTTATTTATCGGTGAATGTTAGGGGCTAGCCTTCTTCCATCAACATTGCACCTATGTTCTTACCTGAGGTACAAAGTTCTAGAGTGAAGGGTCTGTGAGAATCTAGTAGGGATAAAATTAGAATGGAACACATGTAGTTTTGAGTGCATTAAAGGCCACCTCTGTTGATTCAAACCAATTAAAGGAGTTATTTTTGAACAAAGTGCTCGAGGATCCAACAATTTTACCATAATTATGTACAACATTGTGATAGTACCTTGTCAATTCTAGGATACCACACAATATTTTGAGGGACATAGGGTGTAGCCACTCTTGCATTGCAACAATCTCCTTGGAATCAACATGGAAACCTTTTTTGTGAAACAATATAGCCCAAATATCCCACCTATTGGACTCCAAAGGCATACTCAAAGTTCTTGGAAAAGAGATAATGCTCTTATAAAATCTTGAGGGATATCTTCACTTATTGAAGATTATAAGTCCATGTCTTACTGTAAATGATAATATAATAAGAGAAGACAAAAATGAATTTGTATAAGAAACCACAAAACATGGTATTCACAAGGCTTTGAAAAGTAGAGTGTGGCATTAGATAAGCTAAAGGAAATGATAAAAAATTCATAATGGTCTTCATGAGTTTGGAAGGTAGTTTTATGAATATCAATTTCTTTGACTCAAATTGGGTGATAGTCTAAATCAAGATCTAGCTTAGTAAAAAATTGATCCCTCAATAGCTCATCTAGCAAATAATTAATAATTTAGGAATATGAAATTTATCTTTTGATGGTTAATTTATTAGGTTCATATAGATCAGGGCACATTTTCCAACCCCCATATTTCATAGGAACAATAATTACCAAAGAGGAACTTAAAGATTGTTACTAGGGCGAATGTTACCCATTTCTTGGACCCTCTTCATTGCTTTCTCAATTTGATTCTTTTTCTTAAAAGGGTAGCAATAAGGCCAAATATTATGAGTATGAATACCTAGAATGAGGGGAATGGAATGGTCATGGGACCTAGGAGGGGGTAAACCTTTGTGTTCCTCAAATATTGGTTGATACTTATCAAGGAAGCACTACAAATTTAGTGGAGAGGAACGAGAAAGAGGTTGAGCCTCTAGGGAGTGAAATTGGGCTAGAATACTAAAATACCCTTTCTTCAACAATTTTTACATATAATGGGTGCTAACAATTTGAACTCTCTTTCTTTCAATCCATTTAATGTATATTCTCACCCATCACAATGAAATTTCAGCCAAAGTTGGGAGTAGTCCCAAGTGATTAGACCTAACGTTTGCAACCATTGCACACCCAATACCACATGTACACCACCTAAAGAAAAAGAAAACATACATGTAGTAATTTGATAATCCCCTAAGGTAACTTTAATACTGTGACACTTGCCACCACAAGACATAATAGTATCATTGACCACTATAACTTGAAAATTTATTGTAGGCATGCACATAGAAATGTAGATGGTCAACTAACTTTTAGTTGATAACATTATGAGTGCTACCACCATCAATCAAGACCACTAGTTTTTGTCTTTTGATATAGCCAATGACCTTAATTATTTTGGGGGAAGAGAACAAGACCAAGAAAGGAGTAGAAATATGAGTTGCAAGTGTGTATTGTTTCTTAGGGGAAGCGAATTCTTCTTCTACACCTAATTTTATTTTCAATGCACTAGGCACTATGTTAGAGGCAATGAAATACAAGTGTTACTCTCTACACTTATGACCCTTTTTCCATGGTTGATCATAATTTTGACATAGTCCTTTAGCCCCTTTTGTCTACCCATTCTTAGTAGAGCTTGTGAATGGTAGGAGGTTTAGTTCCCTTATTTGATGCCTCTTTTCTTGGTTTGAAAGAGGAGGAACTAACTAGTTCCTGCTAGGCAACAAATTGTCCTTCACAAGCCATTCCAAGGCCAAATCATCATGATAGGAACCTTGTTTAAACATGAGAATCTCTACTCAAAGATCCTCTTTGAGACCATTAATGAAATAATGTAATTATGAAAAATGATTGATTGAAGCCACATGTCTAGTTAACTAGTTTCTCAAACAAACTATGATATTCCTTGACTAAGTCTTTTTGGCATAGTTTAGTGAGGGTACTAATAAAGTCTTTATAGGAAGTAGGGAACAAATAGATTAGGACTTCCTCATGAAATACTGACCAAGTGAGAAATGGGTGTCCTATCAAACAACTAAAACAACTGAATTGATTATTTTTGCAAGTGAAAAGAGGTAATTAAGAGATTTTAATCCTATGGAATTTGATGAATTGTAAAATATTGATCAACCCTATACAATAAACTAATAGGGTCTATACCATCAAATTTGGAAAATTCTAGTTTAGGTGGTAGAGAGGGCCACCCAAATTAGGGGATTGGGAACCTGTTGTAGGAGTGGAAGGTTAGTGAAATCTTGTCCCTTTTCATGTATAATATTTTAAATCATAGGTTATAATATGCTCAAGGTTTTCTTTGAATAATGAGCCTTGTGCTTAAGTGATTATTAATGAGTTTCTATTTAGAATCCCTTTTGTTGATCCCTAAACACATATTAGTTTGTATAAGTGTCAATATTGTCCCAATGGGATTTTTCTCTAGGTAGTGATTGCGAGTTGTCTTATAGCCTACTTTATTTAAATATCTATTTCTACAAACAATCATTGTTACATTCTAACCTCAAGCAAACATTGATGTTTACACACATGGTTAAGTTTGTAGCATTGAGAGATCATTTTGTTGCTATTTTTATGAACCTTTTCCTTATCAATATTTACTAGGGATTTCGAGTGCTATAGTGAGAGAGTTATCTCATGTGTGTGTGTCTTTTGTTGTTGATATCTACCTCATTCAAAGGTATCAATTTAACCACATTTGTAATGGATTAAGGAATTTTAAAGCTACTTGTTACCCTTCATAGCCCCACTTTATCTTTGGTAGTTCTAATTGAACTACTCTTCAATAATACTTGTAGAGGTTTGTTGATTCTTGATCTTGCATCTGAAAATTAGAAAAATTATAAGCACCATTCTTGGCAGCTAGAGGATTTCATTAAGAGCATATAGCCTAACAAATCTATAGATTTACAAAGATGCTAGGATGAAAAGACTATTATTTCCATTAATAGTTTGTCACAATATCATTGCTTTTCTTTATTAATCCATGACATACATTCTTACATAAAGTGTAGGAATGAAAATGACTATTTTTTATTTCAACATCCTACATGGCCTAGTATAAAAGAATAACTTTCCTAATTGAAATGAGCATGACTAGATAAAACATTGAAGAAAATAATGATCCCTTACATGTCGATCACCAAATTCTCTCAAACAAAGAATATGTTAAAATTACTACAAAGTTTTCCTAGGGGATGAGTGCAAGAAGTTGGGTCCACTTTTTGGCTAAAAAGTGGAAGTCTTTTCCCTAAAATTGCATTTTGTCACAGTTGGAGTCAAAATTTGAAGCATTTACACATAGAATCTTAAAAAAGTCTAGCAATATGAAATGTAGTGTTTTGAATTTAATTTTTAAATATGTAATTTTATCTAATACCCAGATGATACAAATTAATTTTGCATAGGCTTGTACAAAAATGACTTTTTAAAAGTCATATTTATAGGACCATACCATGCACATGTACGACTAGCATAATTTGACTTAAATAAAAATATTTTTATAAATACTTTTGGGGAAAGATGTGTACTATAGTGAAGTTTGATGAGAATTTTTTAATATTTTTTCCAGTTTTTTTTAATTATTTTTTTATTGGCCCTAATTGTTGTTTTTAAAAACCCCTCATGTACGGCCAACATAATTTGAGATAAACTAATCATATAATGAACTTTTTTTCATTGTGTAAAGAATTATGTGTAGATTGATGACATATAATTTTTTAAAATTAAAAGTTATTAAAAAATGCAAACACATGTTATTTCAAGTTTATGGACCAATTTGTTCATAAATTGATTAATAAATAGAAAAACAAGTCAAATAAAAAAATACATATTTGAAAACTACACATCGTCATCTATAATGGGTTTACATTTCATAAAACAATTCAGAATAAAACATCATCAACCATATTAGTAAAGTTGGTCTTTCGTCTTGCTCTGAACATGGACTTGTACTTGCAGGTTCAAGGCTAGGGGTTGGCTTACCATGCCTTTCCCAAGCCTAAGATTTTAGGAATGGGTACCCATTTCTTTTCTGTGGGAAAAAATAAGCATGCAAGTCTTTTTTAAAATTTAAATACATGTTTAGAAATAGGTACCTGTATCTAATTAGGTACCTGTATCTAAATAGGTACCCATTTAGCCTTGGGTAGCCATTCCTAAGCGGGTACTAGTTGAGGCTCGGGCACCGATTCGTGTCAGGAATTTTTTTTTTGCCTGACACTTCCCCTGTATGTGGACCCAACTTCTTACTTTTAACCCATGATTATAATACTCAAACATCCCATCCAAACAAGTCACTTGAAGAGAATGGTGGTAAAAATGTTGAATCCAAGTTTGACTTAATCACCATATATCACCAATTCTCTAATTATATGCATTAATTGCCAACCTTACATAGCTAAATGGAAAAATGAAAATCAAAAAATGAATAATATGTCACTCATAAAAGTGATGATGATGGCCAAACTAATAAATACAAATGTGGTCTAGTGATCTATGTGAAGAAAATTAGATCTAGTGATCCATGTGAAGAAAATTAGATGCCAAAATTAACTTCCAATCTACTTAGGCTCTACCACAAACACCCTATGAATGGGTTTGGGATTTACAACCTTAGAATAATCACTAAGGCAACATGTCATTATCTTATCCAATGTTTATAATGTGTTGTCAAACCTCTAATCAACTTTGTGATCACAACAAAATTATGAAGCAAGTCCTCTTCAAATTCACGACATTTGAAATTATTTGCAGGTTATTTTAATCTATGCATTTCTCTTTCACAATTATTATAATATTTTAATATATTTTCCCATATTACAACCAAAACGTCGCATACTTATTAGTACTCGCCTAAAGGCAAATACTAATGTAACCAGTATTTCTTATCTAGTTATTGATCTTTATACCCACTAATGAGTTGTTTGCTATTTTTTGTCATGGGTAAGGTTTATATTTATCTTCATTAATGTAGAGATTTATAATTTTTTACCCAAAAATATCTAAAAATAATATTTTTCTACAATTACATTAGCTGAAAATTTTAAAATCTTATTATAGGTTCAAATAAGTATCTTTGCATGATCATGTGTTGTTAGACTTGGACATACCTCTGTTGCTTTCATTCATTCTCTATAAACCACATTTAGTTTCTACACTTGTATTACATTTGATTTTTTTTTATGCAAGCCATGCTAAGCATGAGTACATAGACAATTAGCTTTTCCTATCAAGATCTACACACTCACAAAGGCCTCAAGTTTAATCATGTCTTCTATTAAATGTTTTTATAAAGAAGAAGAGATTAGCTTGACCCAACTACACATTTAGCCTTTTAGGCTACCATCCGCCTTTTCTCATGGGCGTGTTGCTCTTGGTTGGCTAGATTGTGGCAAGTTTGCTCATTTGGAGATGGAAATTTCTCTTGTTTATGCTCAACAACCTATAGATGAATCTCCAAAGGAAGAGGGTGCTCTCATTGGTTAAGAGCCTATTGATGACAATTGTGGTGATGTTTGGGGGAAACTAGATGATAGAGACCCTCTTGGACTATCGATGTTGTTTTAGTTGTTTAAGTAGTTTGTTTTTTTATGATATTTGGGCTTGGCCCTATGTAGAGTTTCATCTTTGTTTTGGACTATGTCTCTCATATACTTTAAGGGTGTGCCTCTCTACCACCTACTTTTTTTTTTTGAATATTGTATTATTATCTTTTTAAATTTATAAAAAGCAATAAAAAATTTATTCTATCATAAAGGAGAAATTCTAGTATGATATAATAAAAGGTTTTAAGTGTATGAACAAGCCCTCTACAAATCAAAATTCCACATTAAGAAGATCACAACGATTAAGCACAAAAGCTAAAGATTCAATATTTCTAATAATTTTTTTAGAAGTCGAGATTAATGATTACTATTAAAGGCTAGCCCCTCCTCATGCGTTCATTGTAAATAGCCGGCAGTTGTGTGCGGACTATTTTACAAATTTTTCAACTTTTCTTATTGTCGACTCTTACTTCTATTCCACCAGTCTCGACTGATTCAACCTCTACACTTGTGTTGATTGATTCGTCGAAAATATTCTCTGTCAATTGATTTAGGTTGCTGGTACATTGTAAACATGCCGGCTGTTTAAGCTCTTCCTTCGTCATATGCCACCTATTCCCACTTATACAAAGCTTGAAGGACCGGTAAGATTTTAGGTGATAGAAACAAAAGAAAAAAGAAGATTTTAAGTCGCCAGAATTGCAGCGTGATATGAAAGCATAATAAGAAAATGCATGGAACAAATAAGACAAGGAAAGAAGCATGATGGCTCCCAAATTTGACAATATATAATTGAGCATTTAGCTGGAATTCCATACTGTAAACGTTACGCCAGCTGCACCAACTTATTACTGGAGACTCATATTGGACGGAAGCGGATGATAGAGGAATCAGATCTGCAATCGCCTTTATCCTGTTGGGTCCATTTTAATTTCTCACGAGTACATACAGAGCCATGTACTGGAGTATATCATGTCCCAGCCGGAACGCGGTTTATTGTAAAGGTAAACATCATGTAAGTTGAGTTGAATGGCAGGGGTGATTGGACAATGGACTATACAATCGGCCAAAATAATGTACGTGGGTTTTAAATTAACCCATGGGACTTTTCGTCCGCTGGCAGTTGATAGAAGGCGAGGCAGACCGCAACACATAGCGCTCAATCAAATTCTGCGGTTAGTTTTGGGCCGGTGCAGTCAGTGTATTGGACACGGTTAGCTTCTATAGAAGATCTTAAACAACCGATACGTTGTAAATATATCAGCAGTGAAAATCTTGTTGACAAATATACAGGTCAAAATCTTGTCGACAAATAGACAGGTTGAAAACATTCTTCATTATTGATTTAAATCGTCTATAAACCAAGTTGAAAAAATTGCAGGTCAAAAATACCGAAAAACAGTCGGCGTGCCGACTGTTTATGGTGGGCCAGCCTCTACAGTCCTGCTAACTACAATATTTGACAGAATTGTTCTTACCTCACATGAGGAAACATGTACATTCGTCATCATATGGCTATTCTTAAACATCATCCACTTCAACAGTCAAAAGTCAGTTTTAGCCAATCAAAATATCATAAATATTTACCACTTTTTGTTGTGGATGATGTGTAAAATTCCTATTGACTGTTTGACCATTGAAATGGATGATGTTGAAGTAGAGTGGCCATGATATTCCTAGCCTTGGCCGAAATGCGAACTTCTAAACAATGTAAGGACATCCCATAGTCAAGGAACTCAAATTGCTTTGATTTTATTATTCATTATTAGATAAATAATTAAATATTTATATTTATCTGTTGAAAATCCCTTTTCACGTTGAAATAAGTTTCAATATTAGTGTGAAGGAAAATAATTTTTAATTGTGAAGTTGGCTAATTTCATAAAATATAAATCACAATCTAGTATTAATAGTATAGATATCTTAAATAATTACTCCAAAGTTATTTTATTTTATTTATTTAAGTGTTATTTAATTTTTATTTATTTAAGAACTAGTATATTTATATTTACAGGAATCTGAATCTTTCAGCCCTTGTTGTGAGTGTAGAACGCCTCTCGGCATAATTAATTTATTTTTAAATTATTTAAAAATTAATTTATTTTATTTAAGGATTTGTTCTTATTTAGTTACTAGTTTTATTTATTTGTTTAATTTAATTTAATTTTGTTTTGGAATTATTTATGAATTATTTTATTTTATTTTATTTGCATTGTTTACTTAATTTTATTTGAAGAGGTTTTTTTTTTTTTTTTTAAATCCTAAGAGTTGTTTTATAAGTTAGAATATTAGAGATCACAAGGGGGACCTCCTCCCATTCAACACATTCAACTTAGCCACTTAATCAACTTTAAACAATTTAGAAGCCATAATGGAAGTCCAGAAGCCACCACATGGAATTCAAACTATAGATGTCACTATAGGGATTCAAACATGAATCTCCATTTTGAGAACCTTATGGCCTTAACATTTAAGCACAACCCCTTTGATATGTATATGTATATCTATATAAACTTAGGTTTTTAAGCCTGGTATGAGCCGAGGTAACTCAAGTTTTTAAGCATAGTCTGAGCCAAGGGAGGCCACAATTGGGGGACCTCCTCCCCATTGACTTTATCATCTAGACCGTTACTGGAGGGCCTTAGTCTCCAAGGTATTATCACATTTATTCAAACTCGCAAGCTCAATGGCCCAATGAAGGCCCAAAACCTAGGAGCACAATGGGCTAGTGAAGGCACATATCCTACAAGCATGTTAGCCTAGTAGAGACACAAGGCCTATCTCAATGGTTCAATGGGTGTTTGATCCTTTTTGGCCACCACAACAACATTGTGACTTGACCACCACACTCTGCCCTTATCGGCATATATATGTATCTTTTTTCATTATTTTTGAGGAGCCAAATAGTTAGTCAGATAAAATATTATGATTATAGTAATGATGGGAAATATATTTTTTATATTAATTTATATGCAAGAAATATTTTTATATGATGTCATTATTGAACATGTCATTAAAATGATGTAATGGACTAACTACCGTCATGAAATAGAAGTGGATGCAGGAATAATGTTGTTTTTCCCTACAATATGAGGAGAGAGAGTATCACCATGGAGAGGAATTAGATCGTGTGAATGCAATGATCCTTATGCCATCTAGAAACTCACACACATATACTTAATAGAGAGATTATCATTGCTCTTGCCAAACTATGTTGTCATTAAGATGAAGGTTTAATCCTTTTCGTCATCTGATAGAAACTTGGTGTATTCCTTTAGATGACAAGCCAACATATGTAAATCAACTAAACATGTTTAAAGTTTGTTTTCAAGATCTTAGTCTACTTGTGATAATTCTCTGTCGATAATTGTGCTTCAGATTAACACATTTAGTGTTCGAAAGTATGCAATATTGACATCTATCAGACAAGTACGTTATGTTTATCTACAAAGTCATTATTATTATTATTAGGTATGGTAAAAGTCTTCTTTTTTATTTTAAGCAAACTCCCTAGATGCTTGGGACTGGGAGGAGTGGTAGCTCCATACTCTCCACACTCTCCACTATTTTCAGCATGAAGAGAGAGCCATGTGGATATGGAGAGAGGTGCATAGTGGTGCTTTAATGATGCACCCATAATATGGAGAGGTTGGATTTAGAAAAGGGAGTGGAGTATTTTGGAGAAGGTAGGAGAATACTTTGGAAAGCCTCAAAGCAATGAGAGTAGGAAACAGAACATAAGAGGCAGTAAAAATTTGGCAGTGTGCTACTTGTAGCATATAACAGGTAAGTTCATTGTTATATCAGCGAAAGTGATGATATGTATATTTTCATATTGCTTTACGTTCGTTGAAATTGCAAGTAGATTTATGCAAATATTCTATTGTTGTTCATTCTCAACTAAGGATTACATCTGTATAAATAAGTTTCATATCTCATTAGAGATAGAATTGAATAACTCAGAAGATATTTTTATCCTTTATATTGATATATGCATCTTAAGGGAATGTTTATGAGAATGATATCTCAAGATAAGAGAATTATATATCTATGTTATATTGTAGCATATTCTTTATTGATTATAAAAAATATATTAGAAATGATAGTAATAGTCATAGGACTATGTGATCAAACTAGTTGATATATGGCCAAGTGTTATGTTTAATGACTAACTGAGTATGTTATATGGCCAAGTATTATGTTTAATGGCTGACTGAGCAGGTCATATAGCCAAGTGCTATGTTTAACGGTTGACTGAGTATGTTATATGGCCAAGTATTATGATATATAATAGCCCAACTAATTAAATTTGATGGCCAAATACTGTGATAATGGTCAATTGTATAAGTCTAACCTATTGTTCATTGTGTTAGGTCAAATGTGTCAATATATTCAAGTTGACTATAATACTATAATGAGGATAACTATAATACTATAATGAGGAAGACTATAATACTATAATGAGGCCAAATGTAATACTATAATAAGGCCGACTATAAGGGTATATTCAGGCCGACTATAATGGTATAATAAGCCTGACTGTAAAGGTATAATTAGGCTGATTGTAAAGGTATATTGAGGCCAACTGTCATAACATAAAGAGGCCGACTCTTATATTACTTTGAGGTCGACTGGTTTAATATATTTAGCTCAACTATGTTTTGAACTTACGCCAAATGTGTTACAAAATAGAGGCCAATGGTGAAAACTATAGGTCAAGTCTTAGAATAGATCGACACTTTATTGAAAACCAAGTTTAGGTTTACTAACCTATAAACCTGGTCAACATCAAATTATTAAAGAACCTAAGAGAAGGTCATTTGTAAATTATACTTCTCTTACTAGTAGTGGATTAAGAGGATTGAGAGTGTTTTTGAAAGATTAAAAAGATAGTATAAAAGACAAATTCATAGTGTAGGAACACTTGACATTAGATTTATTCTTTTACATATTTTAGGCCAGGTATAGCGAAAATAATATCTTGAGAAACACTCTTTATGCCAACAAAAGGTCAAGATTTAGATTATCATGATATTTGGAATTCTCTCTTTGATATACATAAAGAGAAGTATTTAGTTTGTATGATTACACATTTATAGCTTATTATCGATATGTTATGAGTCGAATATTTATTAAGACAAATAGAGTCTTTATTTGATAATCTATATGGCTTAAATGTCAACCTTGTATGTGTAGATGACTATGGATGAGCATTGGATTAGGTGAACAATCCATTGAGTAGATGACATGATTTCATAGACCTGTGATTGCAAGGATGCATAGAGGGACTCAATATATGTTTACACCAGTCATCTAAGCTCTTACACTAGACTTGTCAAGAATGACTAGTAGATAAGGGTATGTCTTTATGACTAATGTGGTATAAGCAAGACCAAGAGAGTTGTTATGTATAAAGAAAATAAATGATTAATAAGAATGTTGTCTCCAAGTTGACAAAAGAGTGAGGGAACATATGACTATTTTTATATATGAAACTTTGGCCAAAGTAATTCAAAAGTCACTGCTTGCATTGTTGATCCATTGTGTACTAGATAGCTAAACAATCAGAATGGGTCATACATAGCTAGAGCTAGACTAGAGTTGTAAACTTGATTGTCATTAGCTAGGATACATCACTAGTTCTTAGATGGAATATGGAATCAATTGATTCTCATTATCTATTACCCTCGTGAAGGGAAGGGGTACTTCTAGAAGGAAGGTGAGTGGAGGACAATCAGTCTGTGGTTGAAGGAAAAGCACCAGGGTGATGCTCTCTCTCTTTCCTATAGTTGATTGCCAAAGAATTTTGAACAACAATACATTGCTTATTTTGTAAATAATAGTAATAAAATTGTAGGTCGTAAGAAAAATAACCAATTGTTATATGTGCAATTTGTTAGTCGCATGTGAAGCAACCTTGTTTTTAAATATGTATATTGTACTTAGATATTGCAATTGTAATATATTGATTATTGATATTTCTCTTTATTTAAAAAAAGTGTGAATATTTGCTTGATTACGTTTAAGTTTATCTAATATTCTAGTTGAGATGTTACACATGGTATCAGAGCTACCAGGTTCAACACTTGGACCTTGGATCTCATTGCAAAATTTCACAAGATTGACAAGATATGCTAATGTTAAAATATTTGTTCTCGTGCCAGAATGGCAGGAAATAGGACAAGAATGCGAGACAAGAAAACAAAATTTACTGAAATGCCTAAGATCACTATTAAGAAAGAGCCATCTCCTAAACCAAAGACTGAAGAAACAAAGAATTTT
This sequence comes from Cunninghamia lanceolata, assembly GCA_027924645.1. Classification (NCBI taxonomy): domain Eukaryota; kingdom Viridiplantae; phylum Streptophyta; class Pinopsida; order Cupressales; family Cupressaceae; genus Cunninghamia; species Cunninghamia lanceolata. The sequence goes on along the minus strand of BSBN01000396.1, from coordinate 7,071,765 downwards.
GGAAAAGAAGCTTGGCTCACTAATTTTGAAACACTAGCTGATGCACTCAAACATATCTGCCTGGAAAGGAGGAAACGACTTGAGGAGGCAAAAATATTTTGAACCCCTACTATTGTTAAGATTAGTAAACCATTTGCACATTGTGACATGCCTTTTGCGTGGTTTCAAGATGCACCTGTTATGACTCTAGAGGCGTTGAAGGAGTACTCACGAGTACATCCACCTACTAAGTTTGTGTTACTTGATTATAATGGAGAGGAGGAACCAGAGGAATTTCCTCTATTAGAGAGTGATATGTAGACATTTCCTTTCACAAAATGTTTTGTATTTGAATAAGTATGTAAAGATCCAGAAAGTGAATAAAGTAAAGTTTTGGCTTTTTGAGTAAGAAAATGTTTGTGCAATGAATCTCTAAGTTTTTATATTTATGAACTTGTACTTTTATGATAGTGTAGCAAAAATTTACATGTTTTGATAAATTTCTATAAAATGATTAATTATGGTATTGTTATGGAACACTCTGAAAATTAACCAGGAGGGAACCTAGATGGCCAAAATCTTGAGAATAACCCCATGGAAAAATTAGATCAAATTATGTCAGTTTTAAATGAAACAAAAGGAATATTGGAAGCTACCCTAGAACAAGAAGCTAGAGGAGGAGAATCCAATCAAGAACATCACTTTGAAGGAAGAGAAAAATCTAGTTTTCATGGTGAACCTAGAGTAAATAATCAGGACTCACAAGTTCATAATGAGGCAAAAACTCATCTTACTAATGAGTTAGCTTGAGATATGAATAAATTTATACCTCCTAAGTTCAATGGAACAATGGGTGGAGATGTAACTAAGGCTTGGCTGATAGAGATGGAAAAATATTTTGAGATAAGAAACTATTCTAAGATCACCAAGATTGTATGGGGAGCATACTAGTTAAATGGAGAAGCATCCATGTGTTGATGAACAAGAAAATGGAATTAGGATTGATTTCCTTGAGTCTAACTTGGAATCAATTTGTGGTCATATTCAGAAAAGGGTGGTTACCCCAACTTTACTTTGACTAGAAACTAATGGATTTTCAAATTTTGCATCAATGAGATATGACTTTCACTGAATATTGGAAAAAATTTACTAGGTTATTGAAGTATGTGCCACAATATTCAAAAGGATGAGAGATTTAGAATAAGGAAGTTTATCAGGGGCTTGAATGCTCAGATTGGTAGAGAAGTAGATGTTCATGGATCCACAACCATGGATTAAGTTTTTGAGAAAGCCATCAAGAAAGAGTAGAAGCTCAAATCTATCTCTGCATATTGAGAAAAATTTGGAAGGAAATTTAGCTAGAGTCATCCTTCAAAATCCTTTAAAAAGAGAACCAAGAATCAGAAATCTAGAGAAAGGAACCATGCTAAAAGTTGCAGATTTAATAGAAATGAATCTAGTGATGGAAGCAGGGATTCTAATCCTAAAAGGAATGATGATAATTTCAATTGATCTTCAGGAAAGAGAGGTCCTCCTAGAGGGTGTTTCACATGTGGAGGAGATCATTATGCCAAATTAACCCTACCTACTTTTTCCATGGAGGTCAACCTATATGTAGAACCTCTAGGATCCTATGATGTCATCTTAGGGATGAAATGGCTATCTTAGCATAGGGAAAAAGTTGATTGACTTTGCAAAATAGTAGAAGGCATTACCAATGATGAAAATGTTATCCGCATCCAAGGTTTTCAACAAGAAATGAAAATTAGGCAAATTTTTGTGATGCAATTGAAAAGGGAAAAATAGAAAGGATGCTAGATGTTTGTAGTGAAAATGGAGGAGGTAAAACATGAAGAGGAGAAGGGATTAAAGGAAAATACTTTTGAAGAGTACCTTTTTCTTCAATATTTTCAGGATGTATTTCTAAAAGACCTTCCAGGTCTGCCCCCAAAGAGATTTTTTGATTTTACAATAGACATTATTCCTAGTTCCAAACTAGTTTCCAAAGCACCTTATCAGATGACTACTATTGAGTCGATGGAGTTAAAAGCTCAACTCTATGAATTGTTGCAAAAAGGGTTGATTATAGACCTAGTGTATCACCTTTGGGAGCACCAGTGATCCTTGTTAAGAAGAAAGATGGCACTCTATGGATTTGTATAGATTATCATATTCTTAACAAAGCAAAAATTAAGAACATTTATACTCTACTGTGCATAGACCATCTTTTTGATCAAATGTGTGATGTCGTTGTATTTTCCAAAATTGTCCTTAGATTATGTTATCACCAATTGAGATTGAAGGAAGAATATATTCACAAGACAACCTTTCAAGCAAGGTATGGGCATTATGAGTTCATAGTCTTACCTTTTGGTTTGACTAATGCTCTAGCGGCATTTATGAATTTGATGAACAATGTTTTTAGAGACTGTCTAGAAAAGAAATTCTTGCATTTTTAGATGATATTTTAATCTACTCTCATAATGAGGAGGAACATCATCAACACTTGCAAATAGTTCTAGAATGACTCAAGGAGCATAAACTTTCTGGAAAGTTATCCAACTGTACCTTCTTTCAAGAAGAGGTGCAATACTTGGGTCATATCATATCAGCTAAAGGAATTTTAGTAGATCCATTTATTAGTGTATATATATTTCATATATATTATATACACTTAGGCATAAGCCTACTTAGGTGTACCCTTACACAAACTTGACACATGCCTCATTGAGGTGTCAAGTTTGTTGGATGGTTAGGATAGGTGTTATCAAGTTACCTACACGCTAGTTTGTTGGGAGGCAACTTGATGACCACTCTTAGTTGTGGAGTCTTTCTCTCAACCACTAACTAGCTTTGCTCACCTATATGTACTCATCTTATTTATCTAATAAACTACACCAATTTGTAATCAGTACTTTGCTTTATTGATATCCATTCAGGCTTCTTATATGGTATCAAAGCAAATAAGTTAGATTGTTGGTTTGTTTGTTTATCTTCTTTGGTAGAGGTATTGGTGGCTCTTTGATTAGTAAGAGAAGCAACTGATCTCTAAACAAGATAGGTGGAAATCCACTAAATTGGAGGGTGAATGGAGGGAAAACATTTTGAGTTGTGATCATGTGTTATTTGGAGGCGAATGTGTTTGAAGGCATGCAACCTAGTCAAACAAGTCTTTGGCTTATTTTAAAGGCACATAGTGCCTTCTAAATAGCTATGACATGCTTACATAGGCTCACGATCTATTGATGTAGGGGCTTTGTATGCACCAAATTACTCATTTCTTTGTATGCATGTACTAAGTTCTTGTTTCTTTGTTTGCTTGTTTCGTGTTCTTGCATTTTCACTGGTTGTTGAAAGCTCCACCATCCCATATTGGAAGTTATTGTTGACTTTATAAGACAATCCATGTTATTACTTGCTAGATGCGACCACTTTCTTGCAGGCTGCAACAATAGATATCAAGGTCGAAGTGATACTTGATGCCTTCCTTTGCACGCTCAAAAGGGTTGAAAAGAAGCATTTAAATCGCACAAAGGAGCCCACCTCTATTCATTGGTAGAAGGGGTGATGGCCTGCAATGTGGAAAAAGGCTTTGGGCCATTTGGCCACTGAGGTAATTGAAGGCTCTACATTTGGGCCTGAAAGGTTTTGATGTCCTACATAAGAGCATCTTGCACCACATTTGGCCATCAAGGTGCACAAGGCCACTTCCCCTACTACAAGCGATAGTCTATATTGGTTGTGCCATAGTTTGCAATAGGGGTTTTCGCCTCTCTATGCCCCAATACACATAGGCATGGCCCTATGTACAATATTTTGTTAGACCAAACACTATTGTTTAGAGGCCACATGCCTGAAGAAGGGCGTTTGAGTGTCAAGTTCGGATTGGTCTGGCCCATTCAAGTTTGCAGAGCCCACTGTGGAGGTTGAATGGCATTTTGGTCTGTTTATTGCCCTAATTTTCTTTTTCCTTTTTCCTATATATTCCTAACAATGTAATATTTGCAAAAAAAATTTGCAAAAGGCATTTTTTTGTGTTTTTTTCACTAGGATGGAAAATTACAAGCATTATATCTTTTGCTCGACAACTTAGATGTGAGTAATGTCCTTTGTAAAAGGGGATTTATTTTTCATCATGATTCTATTGGTCACATTCATGTGCCAATTAGGGCTGGTTGAAAGCACTACCTTTATAAAGTTTCACATTTAGGGGGGAAATTAAGCAAAGGGGTTTTTAACCATGCACTCAACTTATAAAGTGCCACTTTCAAGTATTATTTTGGGGGGTTATACATAGGCATTTTGTAATCATTGAACTAACATAAAGTTCAAAAAGGGGGGTAAATCATCTAAGTCAACTATGGGGATTACGAGTCATCCATCTGTCATTACCTTGGAAAATAGAAACTACAAGTCTTGATGCAATGGTATCTTGGCACATTGCCAATGCATTAACCTATTGCCATGCATCTATATGGAATTATTCCTGAACCAAGCACACATTGGTAGAATATTGTATGGAAAAATAAGAATAATCATGTCATAGAATTAATTAGTTTAAGTGTTATCAACTATACTCAATGGGTTCCTCTATCACACATCGACTGTCATAGAGATCTTTAGACCAAACTATGGGAAATTTATGGAGACCCCAATGAACCTCCATTCCCAGATGATCCCACTATGTACATACTTATTTTCCTTGATGATGTTGATGATCCTTTACATACAATGATGATATTGAAGAGGAAATTACATATTGGGAAAGTCTTGATTGTACTGATGACATAGAGACATACTCACTTGCATCTCCTCTCTCTACACATCCTGGATTGGCAAATATTCTACCACCTCCTACTATTGCTTCACTAGATTCTAGAGTCACTTATTTGAAAGCTTCCAGTGCTTCTTTGCAACAGGCAATCAATCTTCCTAGAATTGCTGATTAGGATAGATTTCTACCTGACATCACTTGTTTGTTTGTAGAGTCCCACATTGTTGACCTTGAATCAAGCATTAAGGACATCGGTGTTCTCTTTAATGATAGTTTTGATGAAGCTACATCACCATTTTCATCTTCGTATATTCATTCTCTATATCATCCTACACATGGTTCTGGGTCGTCATCATCCTCATCTTGTGGGCATGCACCAGATTTGATTATGGCATCCTTCAGCATTGATATGGGGACACCTGAGAACTCTTAGAAGACATCAACATGGGAATCATCATCCTTGAATCAACTTTAGCATGATTCAAGATCATACATACATCTTCTTGCATAGGAAGATAGCTTGCATCTTCGGGTGGTTTCATTTCTTCCCCAGGGAAGGAACATTGTTAGGTGTTCTTGGATCTACATCTACATCTTTTGTTGACTATCTAGCCTCATTACAACATGACATGTATTATGGGGGGTTTCATAGACCTTCTATCTTTTTCTCTCATATGGGGGGAATCTTATATTGTACTTAGTGAAATAAGTTGTACTTCTTCACTAGTATAATTTCTCTCTTTTGGAGGGTATTTCTTTTTTACATTGGCTTTTTTACCTTTCTTCATCTCTAACAGATTGCATTATACTTGTGTACCTCATCAAGCCTAGTTGTTGGGACCCAATTTCATATTTGCATTGTACATGGGTACCTCACCAAGCTTTGTAGTCGAGACCCATTTCTTTTGTGTCAACCTAAGCTATGCTTAAGGGGGGTGCTAGTGTATATATATTTCATATATATTATATACACTTAGGCATAAGCCGACTTAGGTGTGCCCTTACACAAACTTGACACATGCCTCATTGAGGTGTGAAGTTTGTTTAGTGGTTAGGACAGGTGTCATCAAGTTACCTACTAACTAGCCACTCACACTAGTTTGTAGGGAGGCAACTTGATGACCACTCTTAGTTGTGGAGTCTTTCTCTCAACTACTAACTACCTTTGCTTACCTATATGTATTCAACTTATTTGTCTAATCAACTACTCCAATTTGTAATCAGTACTTTGGCTTATTGATCATGGTTCAAACTTCTTATACCATTAAAGACAAAGGCTATTTTAGAATGGCCTACTCCTAAAAATGTGCATGAAGTGTGTAGTTTCTTAGGATTAGCATGGTATTATAAGAAGTTCATTTTGAACTTTTCTAGAACTGTCCATCCTATCACTTCCTTGTAGAGAAAAGAAAGAGATTTGAATGGTCTAATAAGTGTAAAGAATCTTTTTATATTCTTAACAGAAAATTGACTTCAGCACCAATTCTTAAAGTGCCAGACCTAGAGGGTCATTTTATTGTTGTGACTGACGCTTCAGGAGAAGGGTTAGGAGGAATGCTTATGGAAGAAGACCAAGTTGTAGCCTATGAGTCTAGGAAGTTGCAACCTTATGAACAGAATTATGCCCCTCATGATTTGGAATTAGAAGCAATTGTCCATGCTCTTCAAGTATGGAGGTATTATTTGTTGGGGAATAATTTGAATTGAAATTTGATAATCAATGTTTGAAGTACATCTTCATGCAACCTAACCTTAATGCCCAACAAAGAAGATGGTTAGATCTCATCTTCGATTATGATTTTGATGTTAATTACATTATAGGTAAGCAAAATAGATTGGTTGATGCCTTTAGTCAAAGAAGGCACATAATGGCAATAATATCAATGCACGAGCTGATTTCAAAGCTCAAATATTTAAAAACTTCACTAGTGATGAATATTATGAGCAAATTTTGAGAGCTCTAATAAAAAAATCCCCAAGGTACAAGCTATGATGGATTTTATTTTGAACATGATGGGTTATTGAGATTCAATAATAGAATATTTGTTTTGAATCACGAAGATTTAAGAACTATGTAGAAAGAAGCACATTTTGCACCATATTCAGGTCACCCTAGAGTGACAAAGTTGTTAGCTGATGTGTAATCCTTATATTTTCAGAAGGGAATGAATAATGATGTTGCAAGATTTGTGGTAGGATGCCTAGAGTGTCAGTGAGTTAAGGCTGAACACAATCACTCAATAGGACTTTTGTATCCTCATGATATATTTGAATGGAAATGTTAGGTTATTAGTATCGATTTTATCCAAGGATTGCCTATGTCCTACTATAAGAATGATGCTATTATTGTAGTAGTGGATAAACTTACTAAGGTAGCTAATTTTATACCTGGGAATCTTTTTAGGTAGCAAGAATATTTTTTAGGTTGCATGGAATTCCAGAAAGGATAATTTCAGATAGATGCTCGAATAAATTCAAAGTTTTGGCAAACTTTGTTCTCAGCTTTGGGAACACAATTGAATATAAGCTCGTCCTATCATCCAGAAATAGATGGACAAACTGAGAGAGTAAATCAAATACTAGAGTATTTGTTGAGGATGTATCGCATGGTTCGATAGTATAAGTGGGAAGAGTATCTTCCACTAGTTGAATTTACATATAGTAACTCATCATTTTGCAATTAATATGGCTTCACTTGAAGCATTGTATGGTAGGACATGTCAAACTCCTATAAGTTGGGATAAGCTAGAGGATAGGGTTTGCTTTAGGCTAGAAATGCTTTTGGAAATGGAAGAGCAAGTAAAGTTGATTGGGAAAATATTAGCAGAAGAAAATGATAGACATAAAATCTATGTTGATGCCAAGTGAATACCCCAACAATTTTTAGTAGGAGATAAAGTTATCATAAGAGTTAAATCACATAAGAGCCCAATTAAGTTTGGAAAGTCTTCCAAACTAGCACCTAGATATGTTGGACCTTTTGAAGTCCTAGAAGTGGTAAATCCAGTTGCTTACATGATAGCTCTACCACCAGCCCTTGCTAGAATGCATGATGTTTTCCATGTGTCTTATTTAAAGAAATATATATCAGGATCTAATTATATATTTGATTGGAATGCTCTTCAGGTATGGGACTAAGGGCTGGTCATGATTTAGCCTCTCAAAGTGGTCGAGGTATGTAAGCTCCACCTGCATAATAGAGAAGTTACCTAGTGCAAGGTCCAGTGGGAATAGTATTCAGAGCAAAATGCACTACTTGGGAGGATTACAATGATATCTATCAAAAGTTTCCACATCTTTTTTATATAGCATGATATACAAGAACATGTTTTAAGTGTTTATTTTTTGTTTGGACATAATCATCGAGGATGATGATCTTTAAGGGGGGAGATGTGTCACACCCCATTTTTAAACTAATGTATTTATTTTCATTATTTTTGAGGAGATAAATAGTTAGTCAAAGAAAATATTATGATTATAGTAATGATGGGAAATGCATTTGTTTTATATTAATTTATATGCTAGAAATAATTGTTTATGACATCATTATTAAACATGTGGTTAAAATGATGTAATGGAATAAATACCATCATCAAACTGAGGTGGATGTAGGAACAATGTTGCTTTTCCCCCCGATATGAGGAGAGAGATTATAACCATGGAGAGGATGCTAGATCGTCTGAATAAAATGATCCTTATGCCATTTGAAAACTCACACACATATACTTAGTAGAGAGATTATGTTTGCTCTTGCCAAACTATGTCGTCATTAAGACAAAGGTTAAATCCTTTTCATCATCTAATAGAAACTTGGTGTATGCCTTTAGATGACAAGTCGACTAAATCAACTAAACATGTTTAAATTTTGTTGGAAAGATCTTAGTTGACTTGTGATAATTCTTTGTCGATAATTGTGCTTCAGATGAACACATTTATTGTTCAAAAGTACACAATATCGACATCTACTAGACAAGTATTTTATGTCTATCTAGAAAGTTATTATTATTATTGTTGTTGTTGTTGTTATAGTTAATAATTATGTTAGGTATGGTAAAAGTATCCCTTTTTCTTTTAGGAGAACTCCCTAGATGCTTGGGAGTGGGAGAAGGAGTAGTAGCTCCATACTCCCCACACTCTCCACTATTTTTTGCATGAAGAGAGAGTCACGGGGATATGAAGAGAGGTACATAGTGGTGCTTTAATAATGCTCCCATAATATGGAGAGGCCAGATTTAGAAAAGGGAGTGGAGTATTTTGGAGAAGGTACCTGAGAATAATTTGGAAAGCCTCGAAGGAAAGAGAGTAGGAAGAAGAACGTAGGAGGTAGTAAAACTTTGACATTGTGCTTCCTGTAGCATATAACAGGCAAGTTCATCATTATATGACTAAAAGTGATGATATGTATATTTTGAAATTGTTTTACATTTTTTGAAATTGCAAGTAGATTTATGTAGAGATTTTATGTAGAGGTTCTAATGTTGTTCATTTTCAACTGAGGATTACATCTAAATGAATAAGTATCGTATCTCGTTAGAGATAGAGTTGAATAACTCAAAAGACATGTTTATTCTTTGTAATTATTTATGTATCTTAAGGGAATATTTATAAGAACGATATCTCAGGGTAAAAGTACAAAGTTGTGTCACACTTTTATAAAGGAAATAGCCAACATTAATCAAACTTTTAAGATTGAATCACTAAAAAGTGACATGTGTATGTTTTGAACTTTGAAATGATGTAAACTAATAAAATATTTATTTTTTAGTATATTTTATGTTTGTATTTTTTTGAAAAAATAAAAAAATTATTTGAATATAGTTTTCAATAAATTGACACTATAATTTAGTTACTAATATAATGCTGAAAAAATAAAGTTACATGAGACGTCAATCATTATATAGTAAATTTTATTTTTTCTTCAATATTTGTGTGTATTTATAACTTGAAACTTTAGTGCATGGATATATTTTTTTTCAAATTTTGATAAATATATATTTTAAATAAATATTGAAATGTGTCTGTATTAAAATGTAGTTGTTTTCATTCAATGTCAACTTTCATATTAACTATTTATCTAAAATAGAAAAAAAAAGTACACCATCTTGATATAGATTCTTTTATCTAGTGCATCATATTTTTTTAATTTCTTTTAATAAGTTTTACTATTTTGCTTGACATGGTAATCGACCTAATGTTTTGTGCTGATAACCTACTTTTAGTAAATATAAAAAGGAAAATATAAATAATAATTAAACTACTAAAATATATATATTTTTTAAAACTAAACTTATAGATTTACAAAAGGATATTTTTATATTTTAAAAAAATGTTATTCACAGGAGTAGAAGTTGTTGAAATATTATGTTTTTCAAATAATTTTATTTTTTTGGTAAATTGGCCTCATTGTAGTACTACATATGCATTTAGCCAATAATTTTAGTTGGAAAAGTTGTGGACATATCTAACTTAGCTAGAATGAATCTTAGAAGATCATATGTTTGACCAAAATTAATTTTTAGTTAGAAATACTTAAATTCACTTGTGCTGATAAGTTGGTTGAAAGTGTGACACAACTTTGTGCTTTTACCCCTTAGGATAAGAGAGTTGTATATCTATGTTATACTATAGCATATTCTTTATTGATTATCAAAAAGATATTAGAAATGATAGTAACAGTCGTAGGATTGTGTGATCGAACCAGTTGATATATGGCCAAGTGTTATGTTTAATCACCGACTGAGTATGTTATATGGACAAGTATTATGTTTAATGGTCAACTGAGTAGGTCATATGGCCAAGTTCTTTGTTGAACGGCCAGTTGAGTATGTTATATGACCAAGTGTTATGATATATAATAAGACAACTAATTAAGTTTGATGGCCGAATACTATGATAATGGTTGACTATATAAGTCTAACTGATTGTTCATTATGTTAGGCCGAATGTGTCAATATATTCAAGATGATTGTAATACTATAATGAGGTGGATTGTAATACTATAATGAGGCTGAGTGTAATGGTATAATAAGGACAACTGTAAAGGTATATTGAGGTTGACTGTACAATGGTATAATAAGGTCGAATGTAAAGGTATAATGAGGTTGAATCTTGTAAAGGTATATTGAGGCTAACTGTCATAACATAAAGAGGTTGACTCTAATATTACGTTGAGGTTGACTTAGTTAATATATTCAGGTTGATTATGTTTTATACTTAGGTTGAATGCATTACAACATAGAGGTCGATGGTGAAAAGTATAAATAAAGTCTTTGAAGAGACTGACAATTTATTGAAAAACAAGTTTAGGTTTAGTAACCTAAAAAAGGTCAGCAAAAAATTATTGAAGAACCTAAGAGAATGTCATTTGTAAAGTATACTTCACTTACCAATAGTAGATTAAGAGGATTGAGAGTATGTTTTTGAAAGCTTAAAAAGCTAGTATAAAAGATAAAGTCATAGTGTAGGAACACTTGACATTAGATTTATTCTTTTATGTATTTTAGGCCATGTATAGCCACAAGAATGTCTCAAAAGAAACACTCTTTATGCCAACAAAAAGTCAAGATTCAGACTATCGTGGTATTTCAAATTTTCTTTTTGATATACATAAAGGGAAGTATTTAATTCGTATGATTACACATTTATAGCTTATTATCAACATATTATAAGTCTAATATTTATTAAGATAGATAGAGTCTTTAATTGATAATCTATATGGCTTAAATGTTAACCTTGTATGTGTAGATGACTATGGATGAGCATGGGATTAGGTGAACAAGCCATTAAGTAGATGACATGATGTCGTAGACCCATGATTGCAAGGATGCATAGAGGGACTCAATATATGTTTACACTAGTCATCTAAGGTGTCACCCTAGACTTGTCAATAATGACTAGTAGATAAGGGTATATGTCTTTATGACTAATATGGTATAAGTAAGACCAAGAGAGTTGTTATGTATAAAGAAAATAAATGATTAATAAAAATGTTGTCTCCAAGTCGAGAAAAGAGTGAGTGAACATATGACTATTTATAAATATGAAACTTTTGCCAAAGCAATGCAAAAGTCATTGCTTGCATTGTCAATTCACGGTGTACTAGATAGTTGAACAATCAGAATGGGTCATACATAGATAGAGCTAGACTAGAGTTGTAAACCTGATTGTCATTAGGTAGGAAACATCATTAGTTCTCAGATGGCATATGGAATTAGTTGATTCTCATTATCTATTACCCTCATGAAGGGAACGGCTACTTCCAAAAGGAAGGTGAACAGGGGACCGTCGATTTGTGGTTGGAGGAAAAGCACCAGGGTGATGCTCTCTCTCTCTCTCTCTCCTACAGTTGACTATTGAAGGCTTGTGAACAATAATACATTGCTTATTTTGTAAATGATATTGATAAAATTGTAGGTTATCAAAAAATAACCAATTGTTATATGTACAATTTGTTAGTCGCATGTGAAGCAACCTTTTTTTGAAATATGTATATTGTACTTGGATATTACAAATGTAATATATTAATTATGTATATTTCTCTTTTTTTTAAAAAAAAAAGAGTGTGAATATTTGCTTAATTATGTTTAAGTTTATCTAATATTCCAATTGGGATGTTACACATTATAGACATATATATGTATGTATGTATGTATACATAAATGTATGCATGCATACATACATACATACATATATGTATATGTGTATGTGTATGTTTATGTTTATGTTTTATAGTATTAATAATTATATATTTTTAGTTTTATAAAATCAATAAATTTTTTATAATCTTTATATTTTTGAAATTGTTATATTAATATAATACTTTAAAGATTGTATCAAATATTGTTGATAATAAAATTGACATCTTATTTTAACACATTGGGTTATGCGAATCAGGTTTTAAGGTAGCTTCACCTATGTCATGTGCAATTCAAATCCAATCCTATAGATAAAAACCATCGAAATTTAAATTCATATCCATAGCATTTTGAAGGTTTATCTTAAAGTATTTCTTAGAATTTGCTAATATTTCTTAGTGTCAACCAAGTTCCAAGTATGCCCACAATTTGTGAATGCAACTTCATATGACCACTTGGATATTGCACTAAGTGGAGACCATACTCTCCCCCTAGCGCAATAACACAATGCACAAAATTGCCTATGGTTTGTATTATCAATCAAGAAATGTAGTCAAAACAACTAAGATTTAATTTAACAATAGAAATTTGACAATTATATAACATTAATTATAATGTATTATAATCAATATACAATATTGTCACTAGAAATTTCACAATTCATTGTTCACTTTTATTCATATAAGTTTTGTTTTATGTACTAGTATTAAGCCATTAAATACAAGTGCTTTCATATCTTAATTTTTTTTAGTTCCTTTGTGACTAATTTTTATGACTCTAAATTTGTGATGACACTTGCATCACTCATAGAAGCGACATGACTCTTAATGTTGCCTTCATTAACTTCATCCTAGATGGCCACAACTCATTATATTTGCTAGTGCTTTAATGGGTTACTATCAACTATAATTTCAACCATGTTGTAAAATAATTATAACAATCAATTGTCTTTACCTAATTACTATTAATTTTACTTTCAACAATTTAAAAATTAACTAATCAATCTACAAAGTTGCTCTACTAAGAACTCACTTGTTTATCAATATTTGACAAATATTTGTTTTAAGAAACAAACTCAACTTCAACTATGCTACTATGGATCTAACGATCCCACTCAAAATCAACTAATCAATCTACAAAGGCTCTCTTCTAAGAAATCATAATTTTTTATCAATATTTAACAAATGTTTATTCTAAGGAACAAATTCAACTTCAACTATGCTAGTCATAATTGTGCCTACTAGAAATCAAGCTTGGAGTCAAGCTCAACCCTGACAATTAAAATCATCATCAGCCAGTAAAATCACCATACGTTCGGCTTGCAAAACCACCTTATGTCTTTGATTTGAAAGTGTTATTGGAGTACTTGATAGTCGCTTTGTTAACTCATCTATTGATCACAAAACAAATACAATTATTACAATACTTCAAAAGGAGAAACTCACCACTATATAATACTTATTTCCCTTATAATTATAACATAATCTTCATATTACACCTATCAATGTACCATCATATCTTTCAAGTGTGAAAATTGAAAGTTTATCTTTGAGGAGTATTCAAAGATTTTTTTCCATGACATTTGGTGGGTATTCTTAAATATCATCCACTTTGATAGTCAAAGGTCAATTTTAACCAATAAAAAAGAAGAAATATTTACCACTTTTTGTTGTGAGTGAGGTGTAAAATTGTTATTGAATGTTTGACCATTGAAGTGGATGATATTTAAGTCCAGTGCATTTGTCAAACTTGTAGGAATTAGTTGCCAAATATGGATGTACCAAATATAGATCTATTTGATTAGCTTCATTAAAGTTTCAATACGACAACATTATGTTCCGCAAGTCGTGCACCAGTATCCATTAGTCATACATATTATTAGGAAGTTGGTGGTGAACATTAATTATAATGAAACAATTTCAAAAATCCCATTTAGGGAAATTAACCGTACACTTCGAGCGACACCACGGTTGTCCAATACAGAAGGTAGAATGTTTCTCAGACCACACCCATTTATTAACCAATGTCGAAAGTTTCTCCTTTACCATTCTCCTTGATATTTAGATGGCTGGAGTTAACCGGTCTGAAAGGCTATGTATTTGACATGTGCATAACATTACAGGTCGTCTTTTTATTAGTCAAGCCACACCGGTAATGTCATGCATAAGACAAATCCATCGCCTTTCAAACCGGTTAACCATAGCCATCTAAATATCAAGGAGAAGGATTTATAGAGGTAAGAGCTACCTCATTTCTCAAACAATCCATCCATTTTCAATGGAGGACATATTGGCTATAGTGAATTATTTGGGGATCCTTCCTTTTTCCCAGTCTCCCATGTTAGGAGGCTCTGCTACACTAGTTATTCTGATATCACTGTTTCTTGGTGCTCATTACATCTTATCAATGAGGAAGAAAAAATGGCCTCCATCTCCACCCAGACTGCCATTATTAGGAAACTTGCATCAAATGAACAAGGGTGGTAACCTTCTTTCAGCCTTGACAAATATGGCCAAATCAAATGGCCCTGTCATGACAGTCTGGATGGGACCAACACCTTTAGTAATTCTCACTGGCCAAACTGCAATTTGGGAGGCGCTGGTTAACCAGGCTTCTAATTTTGCAGGTCGCCCCCCATTCTACACCAGGCAATTCACTTCAGCCAACTATAGAACCATCATTAGTTCTCCCTTCAATGACCATTGGATTAAGCTCAGGAAGCTTCTTCACAACAATGTTCTGAGTCCCTTCCACGTTGCAAGTCAGAGCTCTTCTCATCATACAAGTGTCGGCCATCTCATCAATGATTTACAAAAGCAAATGGAAGCAAATAATGGGGTGGTGAGGCCATTTCAGGCCTTGAAAATGATGGCAATAAGATTTATTGCCACGTTATGCTTTGGCCCTCACTTGCAAGACGAGAGCTTCTTGATGAAGCTGAAAGAAGTAATAGATGAAGATATAAAGTTAAGTAAAAGAGGTGATCTGCTACTGGATACGTTTCCATATGCTCGCTACATTGTTCCTTCGTCAAATAGAACCGAAAAGAATTGGAAGGCTCTCCGAGCTGATGTTCTGCAGCTCTTATTACCTCTGATTATGTTTGCTCGAAGCTGTCGCGGCTACTTGAAGCACAATGCTCCCAACTGCTACTTGAATTGTCTGCTTTCCACTGGTGAAGGAGAGGATGAAAACCACAAAGTGAAGTTATCTGATGAAGAGATAGCTTTCAATTTGCATGAGCTGTTCCTTTTATCAGTAGACAGCACTTCCACAGCGATAGAATGGGCTCTCGCTTATCTCATAAATCATCCTCACATACAAAAGAATGCTTATCAAGAAGCAAGCAAAGCTGTTCATGGAGGAGAAAGTGAGTTTCTGCGTTTGGAGGATTTGGGGAAGCTGCCATACTTACAAGCTATTGTTAAAGAGACGCTGAGAAAAGAGCCCATCGCCCCTCTTGGTATGATTCACCAAACAGTGGATGAGTCTAAGGTGATGGGCATAACTATACCAGCCAAATCATTAGTGCTATTTAATCTGCACGCTGTCTCCAACGATCCTGGAGTGTGGAAGCAGCCTGATGAATTCATGCCTGAGAGATTCCTTAGCAAATTGGATTCAGACAAAGTGAGAATGTGGTATCTTCCGTTTGGAGGAGGAAGGCGAGTATGTGCAGGAATGGACGTTGCAAGCGTTCATGTTCCTATCACTCTCGCTAATCTGCTCAACAAATTCGAGTGGGGATGTGTGAAGGAAGGTAGTCCTCCAGATCTAACAAGGGATATTCCTTCAGTGCTCATGTCAATGAAGCATCCACTGGAGGCTCGCATAAGGCGCCGATAGAGAATCCTGACTTCATGCCTTCTTTGGTTGCCTTCTATTTTAGTTTGCTCCGCGTCTGCTTATGTTATGTTGTCGTCTTTGGTTGTGCGTTTTATACCTGCAATTGTTTACCTTGTGCTAATTACTCTGCTCTGTTATAGCTTTTAAGTCGTTATTGAAATGTCGTTTATTTCGTTACTTAAAAAGTATGTGTTGATTATGTTCAGCTCTTTGTCATAGTTTTAAGTCAGTATTGAAATGTCAAAGTATGTGCTGATTATGTTCGGCTCTCTGTTATAGTTTTAAGTTAGAAGCTCTCTGTTATAGTTTTACGTTAGTATTGAAATGTCGAAGTATGTGTTGATTATGTTCAGCTGTCCGTTATAGTTTTAAGTTAGTATTGAAATGTCGTTAGTATCCTTATGTAAAAGGCATGGAGAGCCAGTTTATAATGTGATGTTTTTTATATGATATGTTTAATAGTTTTTCTTAAACGTAATTCATTTTAAGAGTTAAAAGTTAATTTTAGCCAATAAAAATAAGATAAATATTTATCACTTTTTGTTATGAATGATGTGTAAAATTGTTATTGATTGTTTGACCATTGAAATAGATGATGTTTAATTAGAGTGGTATTGAACCTATTGATTATTATTTATATGACATGTTATATTTAATACATTGGTCATCATTTATATGATATTTTAAGCATCTGAGAGTACAATCTACCATGCTTTAACCCTTGCTATACTATGTTTAGCTCTCTTATAACTTTAAGTCACTATTGAAACATTGTTAATACTATTACATTAAAATTAATAGTTGTATCATGTAAGAAAGAACAATTTTGTGATAGGATGAAAGTGCAATAATATTATGAATAAAATTAATAGTTGTATCATGTAAGACAAAACAATTTTGTGATAGGATGAAGGCGTAATAATATTATGAATAGGAAAAGTTTTTTCAAATTTATAATGGGTCATTTACCAAATACAACTATTGTTATTTTGTCATTTAACCAAAAGAATTGAACCCAAGAATATGAAAAAGTAAACCTCTTTCACTGGGAAATGATCAATCTACTTTGTTTTTAACCTATGGTGATGGTCATTTTGGATTTCAAGATACATAGAAATACGGTACAAACATTGGATTATAGCTTTGGTTTGTATAAGCATTAATAGCAATAATTAATATGACTACTCCTGCAAAGTAATTTTGATAGTGTTTTTCCTTTATTTTGTTACATCATCCTGGTACAACTTGGTCAAGCCATAAAATTAATTAGCAAAGGGTAAAAATTAGGTATTTACAAATTTGTAAATTATCTTTTCAAATAAGCATTTCTTGACAAAGTTTCCCTTTGCTAGTGTTTCTCTTCATCTTGCTACATCATCCTCATATCTTGCTACACCATCCTTATGCAATTTGATCAAGCCACAATAGAAATTTGTAAGGGGTTAATATTATGCATTTATAAATTTGTAAAATATCATTATAAAAAAAATTATTGACAAAGTTTCTTTTTTTATAAAAGTGTACATAACAATCACCATCTAGATCATTCTAGAAAACATAAAGTGATTTCCATAAATTAGTTTATAGCTAGAGAAGGAATTGTGAAAATATTATGAGGTGCACTACATACCAATTCTATTTTAAATGATTGAAACTAAACACTCGATCCAAACAAGAAAAAAATGAAGTGTATTAAGTGAGGCTTAAAAAATGGGTGCATCAAATCCCTCCAATCTAATTCAACATGTATTAGCATGAATCAAATTTATAATACTAACATAATACAATTATTGACAATATTCTAGTTTGTAACTTAATAATTTTATTAGAGATATAATGGTGATAGAAAAGGAAGAGAAAGAGTTTATAGAGGAAATTAGAGTCAATTTATTGTAAAAAAATTATAAATATTTTTTAATAATAATTCTATTTCCTAGGTGAAAAATATCATTTGCTACATATCCTAGGATAAAATATTGACTTGTGTAAACATTTCCATCTCCATTAATTTAGGAATGCAAAATGGGATGAAAGAATAGACCATTTACATCATGATAAAAAGGTTTAGGCAAAGAATGTTGGGATAGGTGTCATATACTTTGCAATATTCCAATATTGGAAGTATTTATTTAATTAATTAATTTAATTGTTTACACCCACTTGGAGTGACATTAGTTGTCACTTGTAGTTTGTAATTTGGAAATTTGTAATTAGATTTTAGTTGTCATGGGAGTTGCTAAATGCAACCATGATAACTTAAAAGTATGTAAGAGTTGCTGAAATAGGAAGAGCATGATGAGAGGGACTAAAGTGTGGACTGGGAGAACATCACCAGAGAGGTGGATAAGATAACACTTGGAGAGCTTTAGTTCAAAGAGAGAGTTTCTAATTTAAATCCTCTTGATTTGGGTGTTGTGATTTATGCATAGATAGGAATGCCTAAATTAGCTAGTGGTTTCCAACCCATGGTTTTGGTTCTCCATTTGGTGATTTCTTGTTTTGTATTTTTTATAAATTGGTGATTGGGAGTGTTGTATTATTATATTGTGAAGGTGTAATCTACAAGCTAGAATGTTGCCAAAATTTCTCTAGAATTGTATGTTGGTGAAACTTTTCTAAGAGGCATAGCTTGATATTGTATTGTAACTATGGTTGTTGTTGAATAATTACAATTGGTATTGTTGTTGGAGTGTGGGGATTTTTATTGAAAATTTCTCTCCATGTAAATAACATGTAATGGTTTGTATTGTTAATATTTTAGTATATAAGTTTCTAAATTTTCTTTAAGTGTTTAGAATCAAGGTGATCTCATGATAGTGTGTCCCACTTTTTTGCCAAAGCGGGACATTGAAATCAACATTTTTAACCAAATTTTTACTTTCTATCATTTATAACAACTAAACTGTTAAGAATTTGAAGATGATGTGAAATAGTGATTTTTGAGATTATGTGTGTAGATTCTAAACATATTTTTTAAAACAATTTAAAATAAATTGTGAAAATTTTACATAATTTTTAAAAACTTGTTCTTTATAGTTAACAGTGTTTTTGAAAAGTTACATTTATTCCAAACACATAAATTTTTGTACAAAAATGATAAAATTAAAAATTCTTTTAAACATAGATAGGTAACACCAATATCTAATACACAATATTTTTTCATAATTTTTTTGTTGTATATTTTATTGATTATTAATTTTTTATGTGAAATAATTAATTATAATTTAGACATAGTTTTATTCCATAATGCATAACTTTTTTTATAGTATCCAAATTAACTTTTTTTTATTGAAACAAGGACATCAGTATGTAGTGCATAAATATTTTCAAAACAAAAATTCTATTTTTAATTTTTCTACATGTGTGGATTAGAGACCTTGATGTTTGGTGGAAAACCTATGTTAACTAGAAATTAGAAAATAAATATAATATTTAAATTAAATATATTTAAAATTATACTTTTTGGAAAGCTTACTCTAAGGGCTACAATCCTACAAATATTCATGTCCTAGTGACTTAGTTTGATGGTCCAACCCATGCTTCAAAATAAAAATTTCTCTAGAGAAACAAGTGATTAGAAAGAGAATGGCATCTCCAGGACCTCCATTCGAAGGAGCCTTCCATTTTTGAATGTGAAACATTAAAAAATAATAAAAAGAGACCTCCATTCAAAGGTCATGAATTAAAAAATACCTTCATTCAAAGGTACACCTTCAGTCAGAGGTGTTTTGCATTTTTCGGTGCCTTAGGCTATTTTTTTGCCTCGTCCCACAAGTGGGACACACTATTGTGGGATTACACATAAAGTTTCTAAGTTTTAGCTCCTTTCAAGGTTTAGTGTTAGAGATTTCATTTCACTACCTTTGCTTCCTTACAAGTGGTATAAGAGCCTGATCACCTTTAGTTCTAGTTGTTGGGTTTTTTGAGCTAATCTAGATTTGAGTGGGAGGTTGTCCAAAAGAGAACTTTGTAATCTTATTACAAGAAATAAAGATGGTAGGCACATTAGGGAAAATTGATGTAGAGACAATTTTTTTGCAAATTCTAAGTTGTGGAAGATGAAGATGGAAGATTTACTAGTAGACAAAGATCTATGGGGAGAAGTAGATGAAAAGGTCTTTAGATCTTTTGATGCAACCCTAGCTACACAATATGATATAATTGACCAAAAAGATAAAGGTCTTATCAAATTATGCCTAGTAGGTTTTGTTCTAATAAATGTCCATGAGGAACCCACTACTAAGAAATTATCACAAAAGGGTGAAATTTATCAAGCAAAGTCCTTAGTTAATAAGTTTTTTTATACAAAAGAAGCTTTATTCTTTGAGAATGGAGGAAGGTGGACAAATTGTAGACCATTTGAATGCATTTAATATGTTGGTGGAAGAGTTGAACTCAATCGGTGTTAAAATGGATGAAGAGGATTGATGTCATACTTTATTGTGTTCATTGCCAAATTCATGGGACCACCTACTAATGGCCATTAGAAATATTTTTGTAACTTTGAAGGTTGATGATGTTGTTGGTGCCTTAACTTTTCAAAGGAAATGAGGAGGAAATCTTCCATCAGTGTGAAGGATGTTAGAATAATATTAAGGTTTACATAGTTAGTTAGTTATAAATAAATATTAGTTGTTAGTTAGTAGTTAGTTTTGGGAGTTATTCCTATATGGTGGTTTGAGAAGTTATATTTGAAAGGGCTTTATAAAAGCCATTTTGAGATGAATGTAAAACCATCCAAAAAATTAATATATCATTATGTGTTTTGATATTATTGAGCAAATGTAGTTATCTATGATTTAGCCAACCTATGGTATCAAAGCAAAAATCATTGCTGTGCTTATAAAATGGCATTGTTAGATACCTAATCTTTCCTTGCAATTTAGTTTTTCTCTGGTGTTGAGGAATGCATGTTTGTTGCTGTTAATAGAAGCATTGTTGTTGTGTGTGGAGTAGTCTAAAGGCGTCTCACTCTTTTAAACTACTGCATCTCGGTTTTATGTGTTGAAATCTAAAGATGTGGTTGATTGCAGTATTATGTGTGCTTGCTTCTATACGAGTGCCTAAAAGCTTGATATAATTCAAGGTTCGATCCAGTAACTTTAGAACTATCGTTCCTTCCATTTGGAGCAATAAAAATTCATGTAACAGAATAGTTTTAAAAATAAATTTCCTTGAATACATACCTAGGCCTATTTATAACGTTTTAGCCTCCTTTGGATGTCGTCATGTGTAGTGCCCCTCCATTCTTACCATGGATGTGCAGTTTAACAGCCATTGATTAAGTGTGGCTCAGTTGGTAACATCGATATCTAATTCATGCTTTTATTATACCATCTAATAAAGATGAGATTTAGAACTCTATGAGGGGGAGAGAGAGAGAAAGACTCTAGGAGATATCTAGCTAAACTGAGTAATGGAGCGGATTTCTACCACTGGTAAGGAAATTCAACATTTAACATTTATAAATTTCTTAACCAAGGTATGTTAGAATTAATCCCACTTTAGTTTAAATTAGTGCATGATATTATAGTAAGTATCTGCAGCTTGGTCATTGTATGTATATGGGTTCTAAGATAGTGTTAGGCAAAAGTACCCCTATGTTTTTGCATATTATTTTGAAATGGTGAATTTACATGTAGCCCAATTGGGTAGATTGATCATTCAAACATTCGAATTATTTGAATTCATGATGGAAAGATGCATTTTGTGCCCTCCAGTCTAGTATGAATTGTAAACTGCATGAGCACAGAATGTGCCTTCTTATGAAATTAATTCTTCCAGCAAGCAATAGTGAGTGGGAATTCGTAATGTTATGTTTCATGGGCCCTCACTACCTGTCGGTCATGCTCCTTAGTTGCTTATGAGACAGGCATTGCATTTTCATTTAACCGTTGATTTAATTAGTGTTGGTAATGTTTACTATATTTTTCTTCACATTAAATGATACTCGAATATCTGTGCACTGACAAAATTCCAAGAATAGCACCACTCTTTGCATGCGCCTCAGTCCCTAATTTGTAACTGCCACAATTTATTAAATTCCTTCTTGTTGAAGCACTCGGGGATGGTCGAGAACGGAGGTTTTGTTGATCACCTATCGGTTGCAAAAATCTGTAAGTTTTCTAATCTTTACTTTGCATTGAGCCGACACTGCAATCCTTTCATTCTGTGCAAGAATATGGTTAATGTGTGATTGCCTTGCATGAATACCTTATTTTCTGTATGCCGATAAGTGTGACATAATCTGGTTGGAGTCTTAATTCTCTTTATAATATGATCACGACATTTCTAGATTGATCTCTTTAAGGAAATTTTTGCCTGACTGTTCAATAGTGCTTCCATGTCTTGTTGACGTTGCTTGGAAATATCCTAAAGACTTAGTAGCCTATAGACTTAAACATTGCATTTCATTGCACCTTGTTTCTTTGAGGAATTTTGCCAAACACTTCACGTGTCTTATACATTCTTCTTCCTCCTGCATGCTTGAATTGCACAGCTTCCACATCATTACCTGATGAAATTCATTCTTGCTTTGCTTTTGGAAACTTAATCATTCCTTGTAGTGATCGGTCTTTTGTTAGTAACTGAGCAACTTTTGTTAGAATCTGAACGGCCTTTGTTAGAAATAGATCTACTTTTTCTAGAAACTAAGCGGCCTTAGTTAGAAACTGTTCGCCCTTTCTAAGTTTAAACCTGAATGCCTTAAAGAATGTGTTTGAATTTATTCCTCTCTCTCTTTATGCTTGGATAGATATCCCTTCATTATATCTGGATTATGGCAGTTAATTTTTCATAGAGCAAGTATTGTTGTATTATGATAGCGCAATCCTGCTTTGCTGATTGCTTAGCTTTTGTTTGAAAGTTTCAAAAAAAAAAAACCATTCCAACTGTTCTATTTTTTGGTGAGCACCTTGCACTTATATTTCCTTGAGTTATCAATAAGGCCACGGCCAAAGAGGAGGAACCTTGTTTTAACTTCGGACTGTGATTTCTTGGGAGCTTCGCAGGCCTTTCCAACAGATCTAATTCATTTATTTATTTTAATCTTGCAATCACTGCATTCCATGAGATGACATCTCTTTGAGGCACTTTGTCAAAAGTTTGCGTGCCTTGCCTATGCTACCATATTTGCATACATATCTACCAGGGCAGATGCAGCCCCAACATCTGACAAAATGCTTCTATCTTTTACGTTTTGGTGGACGTCCCAATTCTGCTCCAAAACGTCTTTATTCTCACAGGCTGGCAGAATGCTGGCAAAGGTTTAGATTTTAGTTTCTTTTACACCTTTCAATTGTATTTACTTGCTAGTTTCTAAAGCCCTTCCTATAAATCCATTTTGTACATATCCTGCAATCAATGTATTCTAAGAGATAACGGCGTGAGCCCATTAAATAGATATTCCTTTCTAATCGTAGGCGGTGATAGAATAAGATCTTTAAATTATATGGTAAAAGATGAGTTTTTCAGTCTTAAAGTCTGTGTGAAGATCATTGGATCAGACCTAGTGTAAGAGTCAAAATAATGCCATATCGATTTCCTTTCAATCATGCGCTTTACTTTTACCTTGTGCCTCGATTAATCCACATATGTTCTTTCTTCAACATTCCGAGTCCATTGCATGCTTGCTCCTTGCCCTCAATTAGTGTTCTGTATCCTTTGAATCAATCTAACTGAGGTTCGACACTGTGTGACCCTCACCACATTCAAACATTTAATGGACAAGGCAAGCAAATCCAGTAGTCAATTTTCTGCTAAAACATTCTTATGACATACAGTTCATGAGACCACGTCCTTGGTTTTCAATTCAGATCAGTGACAACTATAACCTCTTCCGTCAGGGTAACATATCTGTAAGGCATTATGCCATGATGTTTGAGTGCCTTGTCTTCACATGCATGACAGAAACGGAAGCATGCATATCTACGAAGCTTATCCAAATATAATAACCGACAAATCCTTCCTTCCGTACGCTTATTAGACGTCTCTCCTGTTAGAGTGGTGCAGATACTGAGAGGGGGGGTGAATCAGTATCTGAATAAAAACTTTATGATTCAAAAAACAATCTCAGTTTCTCAATTGCACAGAATATCTTTACTTAAATCAACTGTATGACAGAATGTATTTATTTGATTTAACTGTATGTTCATAAGCCAAAACAAACTATACTGGAATGGAGAAACAAACTGAAATATGCAATGGTAAATCAAGAGCATCTCACAGAAACAAAATGACACAATAATTTGTCATGAGTGGAAAGCCCCTGGCATAAAACTACTCGTAAAAATGCCTCACTGGCTTAGAAAACAATCTCACTGATTTACAGGCCTCACTGGCTAAAGATTATTGCCTCACTGGCTAAACATGTTGCCTCACTGGCATTTACAGTATTGCCTCACTGGCATCTGTTATTCACATCAAAAATTATTCTAATACAGAGGGATACTCTGTGTCATTACAATTCCACTCCACACCATGTATATAGTATCTATAATGCACATATATAGAAAACCATAATATATTCTGCATTACATACACTATATATACAGGAGCCTTTTTACATAACCTGAGTACCAGACAGAAAAATAACTGCATTTTGTTCTCTTTTTCTGTTTTGTTCTTGTAACAGAGTAAAAAACCGTTTTCTGTGAAACCCATAACTGAAACAATTAATACAAGGTTGCATTGAAGTAGAAACCATTTGACTGTCATAAAACGGTAGGCACGGAGAACAGAAAACATTGTTAAACCAATACAAAGAGGATTTGGTAAACATTTGACCAAACCCTAACCAGAGTTCGAAACAAGAAGAAACCACTTTTAATAACTGATGAAACTGAATCCAAACTATATAATCCATTTCTCAGCAAAATAAATGCCGTTTCCAACAAGAACCTTAACCAAAGAAAAAACTGTCGATGTTACCATATAAACCATGCATAAAACCCAGAATACTTTGATACAAAGCAATGATAACTTTCAAAAACCGGAAGAGAAAAGAACATTTCCTCGTGAAACTGCCAGAAGATATCATAACTGACAGAAGTAAAATCAAACAATGTCACCTGTTTTGCCAAAGTCAACTGGAGCCTTTTGACGGACAAAACTTCCTTTTCTTTTTCCCATCATTACTGAGTAAGATAGGAGATTCAAAAATAGAACTGCGGCTGAGAGCAAAGAAACCTTTCCTTCTCATCATGACGGCGCAGGGTATGAAACCCTAACCAAAAACTTTGCTCAAAAGACAAACTGATGTTTATGTGCCCCCTTTTTGATTATTGTTAAAACACACAAGAAACCGGCGCTTCAAGTCACCGCTGAGAGAAACCGGTGATACTTACTTACAACACACTAATGCCTTTTACCAAAACTTTGTTTGAGAGATAATCAAAGAGCAAGAGCCACGGAGAAGATGTGGTGGGCCACATAAGCTCACAAAAGAAACACTGCCAAGTCATGTGAACGACAAAAAAATATTAGTGGTGACTAATACCACAAAAACAAAAAACACTAATATACATGGAGGTGCTATGGTCAAAAGAACCATTATGTTGACCAAAACTTGAACCACGGAGGTGTCCAAAAAGAATACAATGACCACCTTTGTGCCAAGCCAAAAGAAACCACTGAAAACTGAAGAAAGAACAACCAACTGCCAACCTGTGTATAACTCATTTTGCCAGAGAATGATCAATCTGAATAGTTAATCAATTGCCAACTTGAATATAAATAATTCTAATAACAATTGCATTTGCATAGGATCTGACCAATTTCCAACTTGTGTATGATTAACTTTGCCAACAATTGCATTTGCAAATGATCAACAGAATACATAAGATATCTAGAGAATCATGATAAGACAGAGAGCCAACATTCACCATGTGTGTTTGAACATCAGGGACAACAACACAACAATACTCCCCCTTTGACCATGATGAGAAAAACACACAATGATCATAGCGCAGAAAGAATGCGAATGCGAACTATACAGCCTCCACATAGAATGAATCACATAGCTCCACACAGCCCAGACCACGAATACAGCCACAGTATAGAATGAAGAAACAGCAATAAAGGAACAACCCATAGAATGAAATACACCAGCCATATGACAAAAAGACTAGATCTGAACAAAATGAACAAAAACTGTACTATCTCCCCCTTTTTATCATCAGGGACAAAGGGTAATCAGGGGACAAAGAAGGAAACTCCCCCTGAAACCAAGAGCAAAGGAGAATTAAGACAGAGAGGTAAATGAAAGCACCCCAAGCTGATCCCGGAGACCTTCAAAGACAGAGCGAGGAAGTGGCTTAGTAAAGATATCAGCCACTTGAGCAGCAGAAGAAACATAGTCTAGAAGGACCTCATTTAAGAGCACCTTATCTCGAAGAAAATGATATCGTATATCAATGTGCTTGGTACGAGAATGCATCACAGGATTTTTGGAGATGTTAATAGCACTAACACTGTCACATAAAATTTTGATAGGCTTACAAATAGGAACCTGATAATCTTTCAAGGTCTGAACCATCCAGAGAATCTGAGTGCAACAGGCTGTAGCAGCAATATATTCAGCCTCAGCTGTGGAAAGAGAAACAGAGTCTTGCTTTTTGCTATGCCAAGCAACTAATCGTCCACTGAGAAAGAAAGCACCACCAGAAGTACTTTTTCTATCATCTAGACTGCCTGCCCAATCAGCATCTGTATATGCTGTCAGTGTGAAATCAGAATGGTGAGGATACCAAAGACCAAAATCAAGGGTGCCTTGTATATATCTAAAGATTCTCTTGACTGCATTGAGATGAGCTTGCTTAGGAGCAGATTGAAAATGAGCAACTAAACAGACGGCATGCATTATATCAGGTCTAGTGGCAGTTAAATATAACAAGCTGCCTATCATAGATCGATAAAAAGTATGATCAATATCAGGTTTATCACTCTCAGCACTTAATTTGCAACCAGTTTCCATAGGAGTACTAACAGGATTACATGCATCCATTTGAAACCTTTTCAACATGTCTTTTGCATATTTGGTTTGAGAAAGAAAGATACCTGCTTTGAGCTGAGAAACCTGAAGACCAAGAAAAAATGAGAGTTCCCCCAGCATTGACATTTCAAATTTTGTAGTCATAACCTGTGGAAAATATGAACTGAGTTCATCATCATTACTGCCAAATATTATGTCATCAACATATACAACTACAATCAAGATATGATCATTTTTAGTCATAAAATACAAATTACTGTCAGCTCCCCCTCTTGTGAAGCCTTGGGATTGCAAGTGTTGATCTAATTTTGCATACCAAGCTCAAGGAGCTTGTTTAAGGCCATAAAGAGCCTTTCTCAATCTGTAAACATGATGAGGCTTATCCCTATTAACAAAAACTTCTGGTTGATCCATATAAACTTCCTCTTTTAGGTCTCCATTTAAAAAGGCTGTCTTAACATCCATTTGATAGACTTTAAAATTTTTGTAAATGGAATATGCAAGAAACATTCTGATTGCTTCTAGTCTTGCTACAGGAGCAAATGTTTCATCAAAATCAATACCTTCTATCTGAGAGTAGCCT
Organism: Cunninghamia lanceolata; assembly: GCA_027924645.1. Classification (NCBI taxonomy): domain Eukaryota; kingdom Viridiplantae; phylum Streptophyta; class Pinopsida; order Cupressales; family Cupressaceae; genus Cunninghamia; species Cunninghamia lanceolata. The sequence goes on along the minus strand of BSBN01000396.1, from coordinate 7,043,959 downwards.
TTACAAACCAATCGAGCTTTATTTCGAACTACAATTCCATTTTCGTCAAGTTTATTTCTGAAAACCCATTTAGCCCCAATAATGTTTTTATCCTTAGGTCTTGGGACAAGTTCCCAAGTGTTATTTTTCTCTATTTGGGCTAGTTCATCTAGCATAGCCTGAACCCACAAGTCATCTTGACTAGCTTCAGCATAGGTTTTAGGTTCTAGTTGAGACACTAAACATATATGAACCTGCTGATTTGCTTGAGCAGTGTTTCTTCTAGTTTGTATACCAGAGTCTAAATCACCGATGACATGTTCACTAGGGTGATTCTTTTGTAACAATCTTTTAGAAGGAGCATAAATAGAGGTTTTAGAAGGAGTCTCAACTTGAGGACTTACAGACTGTCCTTGTGAAGTTTCTGGATCTGATTCTTCTTCAGATTTTTCTGACTCTTCTTTTGTATTTGACTCTTCTTGGATGATTCCTTCAACCTGTTGAAAGTGTGGTTGCTGTTCTTGCTGCAAATTCTCAACCACTTTCACATTAGAGCTTTCAACTATTCTTTTTAACCTCTTATTATAACATTTATAAGCCTTGCTGTGAGTTGAATATCCTAAGAAAATCCCTTCATCACATCTTGACTCAAAACTGCCTAGATGATCCTCTTTCCTTATATAACATTTACTGCCAAATATTTTAAAATAAGATACATTAGCAGTATTACCATACCAAAGTTCATAGGAGGTGTACCTGGTTTTGACCCTTATTTGAACCCTGTTTAAAATATAAACTGCTGTATGAACAGCTTCTTTCCAAAAGGCATTTGATAGACCAGCATCCTGAAGCATAGTTCTTGCCATTTCTTTTACTGTCCTATTTTTTCTTTCAGCCACCCCATTTTGTTGAGGTGTTCTAGGTGTTGAAAACTGCCTCTTTATTCCATGTTTTTCACAGTATTCAAGAAAAGCAGTGGAAGTATATTCTCCACCATTATCAGACCTTAGACATTTCAGTTTTAGATCTGATTCACGTTCAACCATGCTTTTAAAAATCTTAAATTTTTCTAAGGCTTCAGATTTATGCTTTAAAAAAGTGACCCAAGTCATTCTTGTATAATCATCTATAAATAACATAAAATACCTTTCACCATTCAAGGATTTTGTCCTGGTTGGACCACACAAATCAGTGTGAACTAACTGAAGAGGTTCTGTAGCAAATTGTTCTTTGGACTTATGAACATTTCTTGTTTGTTTGCCTTGTTGGCATTCTTTACAGACCATATTTTCAGGCTTGGATAGAACAGGCATATGTCTAACATTTTTATTATGACTAATTTTGACCAAGTTATCATAGTTTATATGTCCCAACCTCCTATGCCAAAGTTTACTTTCCTCAACTTGACTCATAAAACATAAGTTGTTTTTGTACTCATTTGCAGACCCATGCAGATTATAAATATTCCCTTTAGTTCTCATACCTGAGGCAATGACTTGTTTGGCATCTTTGAGAATTTTGCAACCTTGTGATGTGAAGACTACATCAAAACCACTGTCACAAATTTGGCTAACACTCAACAGATTATGCGTTAGACCTTCCACAAAATAAACATCTTCTAGAGGAGTATTATTTTCTAAGAGAACTGTACCTTTTCCAGTAATCTGCAAACAATAATCATCACCAAATTTAACTGATCCACTTGTGCAACTTTCAAATGAAATAAATTTACCTCTATCTCCTGTCATATGATGTGAACACCCACTGTCTATAACCCAGATCTCATTCTTCTTAGCATGAAATGTAACTTCCACTATCATAGCCTTATTATTATTCTTGGGCACCCATTTCATCTTGAGTTGCTTGATAGGAGAGCCAATCTCTAAGTCGCAAAACTTGGCAATATGTCCAAAGTTTTTGCAATTAAAACATCTTATTCTGTTTAGAAAACTGAAAGTTCTATGTTGCACAAAATTTGACTGTCTCTTATAAGCAAACTTGCAGTCAGTTGCTCTATGTCCATACTGATAGCAATAAAAACAATACCCCGAAAATTTAAAGGGCATTTTGTTTGAGAACTGATAATTTTTAGAACATTGACCTTTTAAGAAACCAAGTCCAGTCATATCATTATATTCTTTTTGTTTCCCTAGCATATCAGTAAGCTTATCACTGCTATTGCACATTTCAAGTTCTCTTTTTAATCTAACTATTTCAGCCTCCTTACAATTTAATTGTTCTTGAGATTCTGAAAGTCTTTTTCTACTTTCTTCAAGACAAATTCTTAAATCAGAAATTTGGTTTTCTTGATCAGATATTAATTTACTTTGTAAAACATTCTCCTTTTTAAATCTTCTGATTTCACTAAAAGCACATTTTAATTCTCCTTCTAAATCAACTTCATTTTTTGATATGTCAACTTGTTCTTCTTCTGAGATACCAACAATCGCTGCCATAAAAAGAGTTTCATCAATTTCAGCAGAAGATTCTTCTGATGCGCTATCAGTTATGCTAGCAATTAAGCTTCTTTTCTTGAAAGAATTTCTTTTGTTAAAATTGAAAGGCTTCTTTCTATATTGTTTTTTGTTATCTTCTTGTTCACTGTCAAGCTCTAAATTTGGACATTTTGCTGCATAGTGACCTATCTTTCCACAATTGAAACATTTAAAAGGTAATTTACCTTTATATCTACCAGATCCTCTTCTGAGCTTACTAACAAAGACAGATTCCTCTTCATTTTTAGTTTCATGACTAATTTCAGTTTCCTTTTTTACAGTCTTAAAAGTAGCCTCTTTAATTGTCTCTTTATTAGGATTTTCATTTTCCATCCGCATTTCATATGCAGTAAAGACACCCAATATAGTATCAATGGTTATGGTTTTTGGATCTTTATCTTCAACCACAGAAGTTTTGGAGTCATATTTGGGGGTTAAAGTCTGTAGGACCTTTTTAACAACAGTTATCTCCTCTAGTTTTTCTCCTAATCCTCTTATACTATTAACAGTTTCTTGGACCCTTTGAAGATATTCAGCTATCTTTTCATCATCTTTCATTCTCATTCTTTCAAACCTTTCCCTAAGAGCTTGTAATTTTGCTTCTTTAATACTTTCATCTCCTTCATAAATGTTTGAAAGTTTATCCCAAATACTTTTGGCAGTTTGACATTCGATAACCTTATTTAGAACTTCATTTGTTAAACCACAACAAATAGCACTAGCAGCTTTAGAGTCACAATCAAGAATCTTTTTCTCATCAGCATTAGATGGTCTACCAGTTACAGTACAATTTGTTTCAATAGCTTCCCAGACATCATATCCCAAAGCCTTGATATGCCGAGTCATTCTGTATTTCCAGAATGTGTAATCTGTACCATCAAATAATGGTGCCTTGGATGAGGAAAGACCATCTTGAAAAGACATGGTTCCCACTCAACCAGGAATCTCTTAGGCTGATTAGGCCTATACAATAGAGAACGTGGCTCTGATACCACTTGTTAGAGTGGTGCAGATACTGAGAGGGGGGGGGGTGAATCAGTATCTGAATAAAAACTTTATGATTCAAAAAACAATCTCAGTTTCTCAATTGCACAGAATATCTTTACTTAAATCAACTGTATGACAGAATGTATTTATTTGATTTAACTGTATGTTCATAAGCCAAAACAAACTATACTGGAATGGAGAAACAAACTGAAATATGCAATGGTAAATCAAGAGCATCTCACAGAAACAAAATGACACAATAATTTGTCATGAGTGGAAAGCCCCTGGCATAAAACCACTTGTAAAAATGCCTCACTGGCTTAGAAAACAATCTCACTGATTTACAGGCCTCACTGGCTAAAGAATATTGCCTCACTGGCTAAACATGTTGCCTCACTGGCATTTACAGTATTGCCTCACTGGCATATGTTATTCACATCAAAAATTATTCTAATACAGAGGGATACTCTGTGTCATTACAATTCCACTCCACACCATGTATATAGTATCTATAATGCACATATATAGAAAACCATAATATATTCTGCATTACATACACTATATATACAGGAGCCTTTTTACATAACCCGAGTACCAAACAGAAAAATAACTGCATTTTGTTCTCTTTTTCTGTTTTTTTCTTGTAACAGAGTAAAAAACCGTTTTCTGTGAAACCCATAACTGAAACAATTAATACAAGGTTGCATTGAAGTAGAAACCATTTGACTGTCATAAAACGACAGGCACGGAGAACAAAAAACATTGTTAAACCGATACAAAGAGGATTTGGTAAACATTTGACCAAACCCTAACCAGAGTTCGAAACAAGAAGAAACAACTTTTAATAACTGATGAAACTAAATCCAAACTATATAATCCATTTCTCAGCAAAATAAATGCTGTTTCCAACAAGAACCTTAACGAAAGAGAAAACTGTCGGTGTTACCATATAAACCATGCATAAAACCCAGAATACTTTGATACAAAGCAATGATAACTTTCAAAAACAGGAAGAGAAAAGAAGAACATTTCCTCGTGAAACTGACAGAAGTAAAATCAAACAATGTCACCTGTTTTGCCGAAGTCAACTGGAGCCTTTTGATGGACAGAACTTCCTTTTCTTTTTCCCATCATTACTGAGTAAGATAGGAGATTCAAAAACAGAACTGTGGCTGAGAGCAAAGAAACCTTTCCTTCTCATCATGACGGCACAGGGTATGAAACCCTAACCAAAAACTTTGCTCAAAAGACAAACTGATGTTTATGTGCCCCCTTTTTGATTATTGTTAAAACACACAAGAAACCGGCGCTTCAAGTCACCGCTGAGAGAAACCGGTGATACTTACTTACAACACACTAATGCCTTTTACCAAAACTTTGTTTGAGAGATAATCAAAGAGCAAGAGCCGCGGAGAAGATGTGGTGGGCCACATAAGCTCACAAAAGAAACACTGCCAAGTCATGTGAACGACAAAAAAATATTAGTGGTGACTAATACCACAAAAACAAAAAACACTAATATACATGGAGGTGCTATGGTCAAAAGAACCATTATGTTGACCAAAACTTGAACCACGGAGGTGTCCAAAAAGAATACAATGACCACCTTTGTGCCAAGCCAAAAGAAACCACTGAAAACCAGAGAAAGAACAACCAACTGCCAACCTATGTATAACTCATTTTGCCAGAGAATGATCAATCTGAATAGTTAATCAATTGCCAACTTGAATATAAATAATTCTGATAACAATTGCATTTGCATAAGATCTGACCAATTTCCAACTTGTGTATGATTAACTTTGCCAACAATTGCATTTGCAAATGATCAACAGAATACATAAGATATCTAGAGAATCATGATAAGACAGAGAGCCAACATTCACCATGTGTGTTTGAACATCAGGGACAACAACACAACATCTCCATTTTCAGTGGGGTCAAATTTCCTTGCTTCTAAAATAGTCTAGGATGGCCCATGAATGATATTGATCTATATTCTGGTGAGAAGGATGGTCGGTTCAATGTTAATAACGTTTGGATGGTAGACACTTAGTCATCTCCTCAGGATGTATTTATACTTGGCAGCTATTTAATGACACCTTCTATTGTAACTGGAGTGTCCCAAATTGGCATTTGATTCGTTCGAAATAAACACATAGGTTTATACTGCCTTTCTAAGATATTTTTATCTCATAGTAAGTGCCCCATACTCCCATTATGGCGATTGAAATTTAGAGGTTTATGTATATGTTTTAGTGTCATTATTGGAGCTATAATTTGATGTATCTATCGGTCACTAGATGGCAGTAGACCCTATTTTTTTTTTGTCGGACTGCAATATTGTTTAGTTACCTATTAGGTTGGAATCGGGAATTAAAAAGTGGTATCTTGGAAGGATTATATTGTGATTAAGGATTATTGGTTATCATACTTGGATGATAAGTAAGTGATTCTTACTCAATTGTAGAATAAAAATATTATTGATCTTGTTTCGTGGTTAGAAAGATGAATTGTGGATATTGATTTCATAGTTTCATTATTAATTTAATTGATACTAACTCCGGAATCATTAATGGGGTTATATCAAATAATAGGACATTGTGGTTTGAATAGATAGTTTTTACATTGTTGGAAGTCTATCCATTTCCTTATATAGCTCTATTAAAAGATCATAGATCTCTTGTATGTTCAGATAATGTGATGAGATGTGAATAGAACCCTATCATGAATAAGATTACTTAGAAATCTATATGATTTTAAACCTAATCTTTTAGGAAACCTATGAAATTTAAGTGTGAGTATTTTGGAAGTGGATTATACATTTTAGAGGAAGTTATACAGAACTTTAATTAGATGAAAGAATAAATGATAATGTTAATATCTATATTGTGATTATCAGAAAATTGTTTTAATGAGATACTAATTATCTTAAATAAGAATGGGAATGCTATTATCGCTTTTTAGGAAGGTTTTGTAGACACCATAAATATTGTTTTGTTGCATAATTGTGATTATTTCTCAACCTTAGAATTCTTATACGACTAAAATGTAGTTGGCATAGATTGTTGCTATCTTAAGAAGTATTAAATCATGATAATTGATTAGATGCGAACAAAGGGTTTATTTGAATAGGAATTATAGAAAGTATAACTTGAATCATTTAATTTTATTTGACATTTGAGGGAATGATAGTTATTCAATGAAATCTTAATATTCGATCTTTTAGGAATGAAGTTGTCTATAAGATGTATACTGTATATATACTTGGAGATGTGTTCCTTGAGATTATGGATTTTATTCTTGCTTTAAATTCATGATACATTTGGATTAATGGATTAGACCATTCATGTTTTGCGCTCTCTTTTTGTTAACCTATAGTGATATGGTTAAGTGTTTTGATCCACCAAGATAATAGACTTAAGTGGTAGTAATCTTATATTTTGTATTTATCATTGATAGTTCTATCCTATCTAAAAACATGCATAATGTTGTAGACTTTAGTCAAGGCGGTGTAATTGACGATGGTTGCAGAAGGTATCTACCTACTTAATTAAGAGAAATGGTTGATTGGTAAATTTGATGATTATAAATGTATGCCGTTTCTTTAGGATAGTTATTTATTTGGTGATCTAATATCATGGAACTATTATGTGGTTGTAAGTCTAAGTCTTGAACTACGAAGTCTCTGCGCTACGCGTACGTAGGCAAGGCCATTCATGAGCCCCCGAAACACTAGGTCAGCCCCTTAGGGCCTTAGGTTGTTATTTAATGCATTTGATATCTTGTAATTATTAATCATGCAGGTCTAATATTTCTTTAAGATGTGTAGTATGAGATCTTAGCCATGCAGGACTCAGAAACTAAGGAAACACCTTTCCAACTAGCACATGGATGATCATCTGGCACCAAGGTAAATGAGTATACATATGTATAATTTGAATTTGATATATTGTATCTAACATTTCAATTACATTGAATGTGATATACTCTATTATGTAATCTGAGTTTTACTAAATGAAGAGTTGTAAATTGTATCTATCACACTATTAAGTTCATTATTGCTATCTATCAATATTTTCAGAGATAAGCATTACAAAAATGTGTGCGTGTAGGTGTTCAAATTGATGCATTAGACTTAGAACAAACCATGGTAATTTTGATCGTGTTCGTGTGTAGTAATGAGTTTTTGGTATATGGTTGAATGCGTCTTAACTTCATTAATGCAGTCATGTTATCCCTAGATATGTTAGTTAATTTGCTGAATTAGATTATGTTATAGTTTGCTAACAATATTTCTATTTTTCTTTTTAAAAGAAAAAAAATGTTCACCTTTTTTTTTCTACTGTAGTTGACTTATCTCTAGGGTTGCATGGCAAGGCATTACATCATGCTTTCTGTGATGATTGTTGTGTGAAGAATATTGCAGCATATGGTGTGGAGGATATAAGGTAGATGCAAGTGAGGTAGAGGATTCGTACAAGGATAGCACAAAGATAATAGTGAAGTGGCTTGACAGAGCAAGAAAAGGTTCCAAAAAGAGTTCCCTACAGAAGTATAATATGGAAGCATAAACAAAGAGTTGGTAATGAGACAGATTGTTAAGAATTTGAATGCTGAGTTGATGTGGGTGCTAGATTACTGAATAAATTTTCAAATTGATTTATTCCAGAGGAGAACTGTGATCTTGTTGCATATAGGAAGAGATTTGTAAGTAAAACCTAAATTTCACTCAAGTCGATGCATATGTAACTATTCAACAAGCCTCACATGTAAATGTGTGTAGTGGAGTTGGTATATGATTTTGATTTTATTGTAAGTGGTCATAGGATCAAAACTATATAAGGTGTCAAATGAGAAGTTTGTATTTTCTTTGTTGTTAGGATTTTATTTAACTTATTAAATTTTTGGAGTAATAAGGTGGAAAACATTGGAGTTATAAGGATATATTTGTGTTTACACTATATTGTAAAAGGTGCACTTTTGGTGGAATCTAACACCTTGTTCATTTTATTTTATCATGGCTACATCAAACATTGCTTGTGCTCTCGGGGCCATTTATACTACACCTGATGAGGCCTCCAAAGACTCATCCAAGACATCAGTTGGTTGAAATGTAATAGGGTCATATTGGAGGAAGGTGGCATCAGAGGATGGAGGATTTTCTATCGTCTCAAGCTAGCTTCTCACTTTGAGATGATGCTTTGCATGAGAAGCATTTTTGGTTTTGGTTGTTTTATTTTTCTTTGTTGATGCTGATGGATTTGAAGAATGTATGTTTTGTGAAGATTTTTTTTTGGAGACAGGTTTGGGATTTGGTGTTGAGCTCAATATGGATTGTTGTCCAACAAGCTTCAGAGTATATGATCAAGAATTATGCCCTTTCACGGTCACTAGACAATGATAGAGATATGTTATATCTCTTAGGGATTTTTGTTGAATAATTCAAGACTTTGTGATTTGAGAGTTCAGGACTAAAGAGCTCAAGAACATAGCTCAAAGCTACACCTTTCCGAGGGTAGACAAGACAACATGATGGAGCCCCACTTGGATCAGGATTTGTTCTTTGGGAGAAGATCTTCTATAAAATATGTATTCATATTATGTAATCAGCTTTGTTGAGTATATTAGCATTCAGGGGGGTCCCCTTGTACTATTGTAGGAACAATGTAATAAATGGGGGAATATTAGTTTTATTACATGTAAACCTTAAAGGGGGGTGTTAGAATAATATTAAGGTTTACATAGTTAGTTTATAGTTAGATATAAATAAATATTATTATTTAGTTAGTAGTTAGTTTTGGGAGTTATTCCCGTATGGTGGTTTGAGAAGTTATATTTGAAAGGGCTTTATAAAAGCCATTTTGAGATGAATGTAAAACCATCCAGAAATTAACATATCATTATGTGTTTTGATATTATTGAGCAAATGTAGTTATCTATGATTTAGCCAACAAAGGAAGCCCTTCATGTTTGTGGTAGATTGAAGGAAAAAAGGCAAGAAGGATAGGAAACAACAAGACAAGTCTAGATCCAAATCCAAAGGGAGATCTAAGTCTCCTAGAAAGTCCAAAGTGATGTGCTAGAATTACAGGAATCCTAGACACTTTTAAAAAGAATATAAACATGAGAAAATAAAGAAGAAAGAGTATGTTTCTAATTCTAAATCTAAAAAGGAAGATGGTTATGCTTTTATTGCATCTTTGACAACACATGCAAGTGATAATACATGGTTGATAGATCTAGGTGCATATTTATATATGACTTCTAATAGAGATTGGTTCACAAAGTATGATGAATTTGATGGAGGTAAGGTGTACGTGGATGATGATTTTCGTTTGAAAATTCTTGGTCATGGTAGAGTTCAAATTAAATTTCATGATGGTAGAGTTAAAGAAATTAGTGGTGTATTGCATGTCCCTAGGTTAGTAGGAAATATTTTATGATTTTGGATGCAAGATTGTTAGAGGTGCTATGGCTATTGTAAGTGGTGTCAGATTGGACACATTATTTTAGCTTTATGCATGCATGGTATAGTTCAATAGTACTTTTGTACAAATTGAGTCTATGTATTATGTTGGAACAAGGAATTGCAGCTTGTTTAGTAGATGGTCATGCTCTCTAGGTACCTAACGGTGCTCTTTATTTAGAGATAAAATTACTAGCTAAAAAGACAATGTTATGACACCAAATATTAGGCCACATAGATGAGAAGGGTCTACTGACCTTAACAAATAAAAATCTTGTTAAGGTTTATCTAATAGAATGTCAGAGAGAGAGAGATCTTTACAATGTTTAATAGAATGTGGTAAATTGTAGAGAGAGAGAGAGAGAGAGAGAGAGAGAGAGATGTTGCCCAAGACAAGACAAAGGAAACACTTACAAAACATGAGACACAATTAGGCATTATATAATTAGAACATCGGTATTGATTGTGATTTTTTGTGGTTTGAGTTAAGAGTTTCCCTTACATTTTATTATTTGAGATCCTTGTTGTTCTTACCTTAGAATTGTGCTCAAATTAAATTACTTAGTTTAAATTATATGTAGTTATTTGCATATATTTTTCTCTAACACTATAACAAATTTTACATCCCTAGATTAACATTATGTTGAGCTGACCACATCATCTTGGTTTCGTCTCATCACTTCCACAAGTGGTTATGTGCTTGACCCATTTGGTGGTGCAATGAGTTAGATGAAAAAGTCATGTGATGTGGTTTCTCTTTTGAATACAAAAGATGAGTACTACACATGCATGTGTAAAGGGGGAATATGACTTCTCAAATGTTATGTTCAAATGTGGGTCCAAGACATGATATAGTTTAGATTGACTTTAATAGTCAAAATAATAACTATTTGCCCAAAAATCCTATGCTTCATGTATGAAAATACATATTCATGATATGCGTTATTACTTTGTTCATAATGTGGTGGAGGACAAGAAGGATGTTATACAAGGTCTTGAATAATGGAATGGATGAATGTTGATGAAGCCAGTGAGAATTGATAAATACTACTAGTGCAAATTGGTTGTGTATTACTAGATGCATCCATAGAGTATATTTATACATATATTCATGTCATAATTGTTAGAAACTTTCAATTAGATAGAGAAAATGTCCTTGTGCCTAGGACAGTAACACATCTATTTCATTTCGACAAATTTTCTAACAAATTTAACATATATATAATATACTCCATAAATACATTTATACAAGTATTAGTTACCAAATTGATTATCTACCCAAGAACCTTTGGTAGAGGCTTTGGTTAGAATAATGTTGTACACATTAGATCTCATATTAATATGACCCAACATAAAATGTACAATTGTACATTCAGACACTAATGTTATTGCCTTATTGTAACACTAGTAGTTGCACAGACTTTGTGTGCAATGGATTTGCTGATAGGTTATTTGTGGAGGAAGATTTAGAAGAGATATAGTAGTATTTTATAGAAAAAACATGATGTTGTCCCAAGTATTTTCCATGGAGTATATTTTAAATTAAAATTTCTTTTAGATATAATTTGTGTAAATTTTTTAGAGCACTAAAGTAGTATTAAAATAACTCGTTGTACAGTGAATGGGGTTGTGGTTGAATGGCAAAGGCCAAATGGTTCTCACGATGGAGATCCAAGTTCGAATCCCCCAAGTAACATGTGGTTTCTATGTGGCCTCTAAGTTGATTAAGTTGGATAAGTGGCTATGTTGATGGGGAGGAGGTCCCCCTTGTGGCCTCCAACGCTTACGAAACAAAAACAAAAAAAAAAACTCGTTGTACAAGTCACAAAACAAAAAGATAGCAAGAAAGAAGCCAAATAACTCACAATATACATCTTAGCATTTTGTTACGGTTCATCTAATAAACCCTGTACATCCCATATGAAAACAATGTGGTCACATTAAGTTTGGACAAAACAAAACATTCCATAATTCTCACCAATTACATCACCAAATAAAGTACAAAATTTTAATAAAGATAGATAAATAAATTTTGAAAAAAATATTGAGCCTCACTGAGATCAATGTAAGGAAGATATATTTGAAACTATTACAAATTTATGATTAACAAAAAGGAGAAATATTTGAAATTATTACAAATTTACTGGATCAATCATCCTATTCTTACATCATTTTAGAAGTCTATTAATAAAATGTGAACACTATTATAGTTTACAATCTTTAACAGTATCTGGAGATTCATAGAAAAAAGAGGAATGCTTCTGCTCGAGCCCACCCCTTGTGCACTTGTTGTTGCATGTTAGATTATTATAGGGGATTCCACCTATTATCAGATCAAAACCTTCAATTGAATTAATCATTTCATCGAGTCTTTCTTCTATTAGATTTTGCACATCTTCCACCTTCAACTATGTTAAGATCCTTTTCCTTGATGAAATGTATTATAAAAATTAACCTTATTTAAGTCAAGATCCTTTTAAAACCCATCTTAAGTAGACAATATTTGAAACTTCCTTCAATTTATTAAGTCATGAGCTTGGTTGAATGTATTGAGGTGCTTCAATGAAGACCAGTTAACCCAATATTAGGGAATATTCACATCCATGACCTCTGCATGGTTTCACTTATAAAAATTTAGAATGGTTTGTTAATACTTAATATTTTGCATAGGAGATACTTATAAAAGGAAGTAATTTCATTATTTTTTTGACTTTGATATACACTTAAAGAAAACGTGCTCACACATTTTTTTCCCTGCCCAGTAGAGCATGTTACTCAATCCATGTTTGTAGCATCCATCGTTGATACTCATGAATAGATGAATGCAATCCCTTGAATCTATTTTGCATTAATAAAATCAAAGCTTATAAACTCTCTCATCCAAATCAAGATAAATCGCATTCTACCAACCTTGGTATTCTTGAAGCAATTTCTATAATGACGATTATATATGCAAATATAAATACTAAAATTTTAATAGTTTATGTTCAACACTGTTATCTATGGAGCGACGGAGACAGAATTTGAGATAACCAATAGTCAGTAAAAATGACAAATAATTGAAGAACGAGATGTAAAATTGGACTGTTATATGCATCGTATCAAATGTTCAAAAGCAAAGTGCCACCATTGGAAGAGTAGCTGCCACTGTGGCACTCTACTTAAATATCATCCACTTCAATGGTCAAACAATCAATAGCAATTTTAAACCTCATTCATAATAAAAAGTACTAAATATTTGTCCCCTTTTTATTGGCCCAAATTGACCTTTGACTATTGAAGTAGATGATATTTAAGAATAGCCTCACCGTGAAGGGGTCACCAAATAGGCACAATGGATAACATCAATAGTTCCCTATCAACTGGCTATTATTCAAAATCCCTATGCTAATAATTGAGTTTATTGACTTCTCCTTAGATGCCATTCACAACTAAATATCTTGATTTGCCTTCAAGTTTAGTCTTATCTGAATTTCTTTACACGTAAGTCTAGCGATATCAAAAAGTTCTACGCCAGCAGAAGCTAGATCCTTAGATGCCATTCACAACTAAATATCTTGATTTGGCTTCAAGTTTAGTCTTATCTGAATTTCTTTACACGTAAGTCTAGTGATATCAAAAAGTTCTATGCCAGCAGAAGCTAGATCCTTAGATGCCATTCACAACTAAATATCTTGATTTGGCTTCAAGTTTAGTCTTATCTGAATTTCTTTACACATAAGTCTAGCGATATCAAAAAGTTCTACACCAGCAGAAGCTAGAAGCAGACTAACATTGAACAAAAGCGGACGACACTAGGAAAAAGATGCTCCGGTATTTAATCTCCTACAAATAGCCTATCGGCTAATTAATAGGTAAGCCTTTAATTTAAAGAATGACGTTTTGCTTCCTACAGGTTATATGCATTAAAATCCTTTGACGGGATGCACTAAATTCCTTGCGGTATTTAACGCTGAAGAAAATTAATTATTATTGTTGAGGTAGAGACTCTAATATTACGATGTTCATTAATTAAAGTTTTGCACAAATTTCTACAAATAATAGCCCAAAGACAGCAACATAAAGGAACCTGGCAAGATAAAAGAAGGCAAACCAAAGACGAAAAACACACCTCCATTCACTTTTCAAGTCAATTAGTAGCTATGGCATGGAAATGTGTGATAGGAAAAAATGCATAAATACGAAGGAATAATGTGATAGGATTTGAATGATTTATAATTGAGTTCGTAATTTGGTTGGTTGAAATATCTTTCTATCATTAGCAGAACTTTCTCTTCATATTTAGACCTCTCACCATTCAAATGCCATTCCAAGTGATAGGAAGTTTTGTGTTTCTGAGTTATAGGGGGAGATGTGATAGCTATAGTTTCCTGTGTTGTAATTCGTCTTACCTTTAAATACTATTTTTATTTTAAATAAAACAAAATAATAGTGTTAAATGGATGGTTTGGAATATGTTTGAAATTGTTGGTATGTGAAGGTGACAAATTTACTGTCATTTTAATACCTTTATCTCGTGCCATGTGAATGTGCTGCCACACACCTAATATCTTGGGAAGAAAATGCTTCACTCTAACTCTAACAAAGCAATTAGTTTCTAATTTCCAGCTTCCCCATTAGCTATTCCTTGCTAGTAATTTCAAGCCACCTACCCCATTAGCTATTGCTTAGCTGGTAATTTCAAGACACCTACTATAGTATTCTCTTTTGAAACTTAGAAAATTATTTTCATTAAATCTTTTTATTTCATAGAAGATGAATTTATTTTTCATCAATAATATAAAAATGAATAATACCCTGACTTAAAAAAAAAATTAAAGTGAAGTGTGCTATTATTTTTCATAAAAAATTAAAATACCTAAAAATGTATATAGTAGATGAAAAATTTTGATAATAGAATTGTGCTTGTAAATAATAACTAATAAATGTATTGGGGGATTCACTGAGTAAACTTATCCTATCTCACATGAGATTATGGAATCTTTAAAAGTACCTTTAATTTCATTTCTACCCCGATATCTTTAATTTTTTATGTCCTTTTGTACACAAGTATATTAAATTGTCCCCTCTTTTTACCATATATCTTACATACCTATTTTTTAATGACATTTTTATACCCTTCATATGTGCAACTAAACACTTCATTTCCACTACAAAATATTTCTATAGTATAATAATTTGACATTGATCCCTAAAATAGAAAATATAATTGAAAAAGTACATAGTCGTTTTTTTCTTCCTTTACATGTTTGGATTGACTAATATTTTTCCATAGCATAGAACACAACAAAATAGAAATATAATTGTTCACCCATCTCATATCTGCAATCAAAATTGAAAAAAATTGCTTTATTTTTATCATGTTATAATTGTTTAAATAAGGTGTATATTAACCTCTAAAACAAAAAAAATAAAAAATGGTGAAAAAGGTTAAAGATATTTTTTGTTATCATTGCAAGAGTGACATGAATTTGATGTTTGAGACCCTCAAGTGGCAGATGTCCATAAGGAGATTCATTTTGCATTTACGTTTTATATTGATTTACAAAAGCACACATAAGTCAAATCCCTCTTTTTGAATCAAACCTATATCTATTGTATACAAACACCTTTATCATTTCAGTTACTTATGACTAAACAAATCTATGTGCAATCCGTACATAAATAGCATAACCAATCCCTCCTTTTGGCCACATGAAAGTCAAAATTAAAGAGATGAAAATCTATATCATGTTTCCCAACATCCTTTCCTTTAGGCCCATTCCACACCTTACCCCAAATACCCAATAAAAAATATTAATATAATTATCCTCTCTACAAAAAACCCCTATGTGTGTGTGTGTGTTACTAGCATTAAATACCACATTATGCACCTAGATGTTATGACATTGCCTATCTAGTGATGCCCCCAAGAAAATTTAGAAAGTTCGATTTCTTAAATTATAAAAAAATGGTGCTTCCAAAATCATCTTGGCCTCATGAAACCCTAGCACTAGACTTTACATGTGAAGACTCACCTTTGAGCATCTATAATGCAGGCCTTGAAACCTTTCCATCCTTAACATGCATAGGGAATATTTATTTACCACTAAGAAATTTTGGTTTGCTTCCTAAATGAATTGCTAGAACTCCTTCTATATCCTCTCCATCCCATAACCCTCTAACACTAGATTTAGGGCTCCCTAATGCTACCTCTAGGTCCTTCAAGGATGTTTTAATGGTATCCAACTCTTAGATGATAGATTTTAGGGATGAGCATGGGAGTATTGCAAGCATTGGGAACAAGGGGGAAAGAAATTTGTTGCAGTCCAAGCATAGAAGACACACAAGAATCTCATGTGATGGCTTCTTTAGATGGATGCATGAGAATTGTGGGCTCAAGGGATGTGAGAATGGCCACGTTCTTTGACTTTAAGGCTTTTCATGGGTGCTCTATTTCTAGATCACATATCAAATCAAGAGCTTTTATAAAAAAAACTTTAATCTAGAATAATCTTTGGCAGAATCAAGAAAGTTCATATGATAGAAATTAGTTTGAAGGTTTTTGGAAATCATTGGAAAGTTTCACAAATTATGGCCAAGTTTGAAAGGCTTACAAGAATGGT
The DNA here is from genome assembly GCA_027924645.1 of Cunninghamia lanceolata. Lineage (NCBI taxonomy): Eukaryota > Viridiplantae > Streptophyta > Pinopsida > Cupressales > Cupressaceae > Cunninghamia > Cunninghamia lanceolata. The sequence goes on along the minus strand of BSBN01000396.1, from coordinate 7,027,427 downwards.
CAAGCAATGAATTGGAATTAAATCTATCAAAAGTAGTTACACCATGACATAACATAATTACTTCCTTAGGTCTAATTATAATTGGAAGCATGAGACAACCAAAAGTACAAATCAATATCCCATTAATCATTTATAATGGTATTCATGAAAATGTGCACAAGAGGTTGGTTTCAAATGATTAGCTACCAAAACGTCTTTAGTACATATGTTGTATTGATTTATGGGAGCTTTGAGTATATCATTTAAAATGATTAGATTCTTTATGATGCCAACAAAATACAATGGACCATAATTATTATTTTGTGGAATCTCCTAATCAGAAAATGTAATCAATGTAATAGGAAGAGAAGAAGAAGAAGTGGCCAAGTAGTTTCTATTTCTCCCACAAAAGCAAGTAGTTTCTTTAGATTTTGTTTGCTACTAAAAATATAATCCCTCTCTTCTAGAAATATTACTCAAACTAAGAAAAGGGGAATAAAATATCTCAGGTAGAGAATAAGAAACATCAACAAGGAGAGAACAACTTTGAGCCAAGTCATAGGGTATGGTATCCCCTCTTCTTTTTCAAGATTTGTAGAACCTTGGAGGGTGATCCTTGAGGTCTCTCTAATAGGATAATTATAAAGAAATGAAGAAATATGAGTAAGTTCTTAGAAACCATGAATAAACCTACAAGACCTCACAATAAGATGTACACAAGCATGCATATGAATGTTATAATGAAATTAATATACACCCTACAAATTCCTTATTATGTTTTTGTGTCCATATCAGCCTTAACATGTTTGTGTGTGTCTTCTGTCATTTTGGCCCCTTTTTATTAGCCTAAATCACCCCTAGCCATCCATTTTCCCCTTGCCTATGTTGTTCCCACGGTCTTACACTTAGAGTTCCTATATGTCCATTTTCATCTAATTTTTATCCCTATTCAATGTCCTAACCCTACCTTTAATTTCCCTTTAATTTATCCCCCTTTACCCCCTTGCAAAACCGTTAATATTGTGCTAACCCCATCTTATGTGAAAAAGCCACCTTTGTCCTTCCTAAATCTTTCTTTCACAAGATTATCATGGTTGTTCAAATTGTGAAGGTAAAGCAATCACTTAGGAAAATGGTGGTGTGATTGAATGGAAGAGATAGAGGGTTAAACCGAGCATTAGAACTCTTACATCTCATGAAATATCAATCTCATTATTTTAATAGTAGAGTAGTTTTATTCAAGCAGTAGGTGGATGACCTTTTAATAAGTTGTTGGCTTCTTTTTGAAGTCCTTTGATTTTCAATGACAATGATAAACTGTGCATGGGAGATGTGTTTGAGAAGATAGATTAAATAAGGGTATACAAGATATATTTAGGGTTGAGGCATCATCATTTGATCATATTATATGGTTTGGGAATTGTGAGTACCTATTTTTGTACATTCACAGACGGGTCAAATTTTGGAGTCTAGTGATGATTAACACCATCTAAAGTGGCAATATGGCATAAAATGATGATAGTTGTGATACACATACACTTCTCTTAGTCTTGTTTGTCTTGTGAAGTAATATTTATTGTTCATTGCAACAAAACTCCCAGTCAAACAAAAATTAATATGAATTAGTCCTTAATTCTCCCATAGATCTAATAAGATGGCTAGGCCCTGATGAAAGAATGCAAAAAAAATCAAAATATTCCTACTAGATCTTAAAAGAAGAGGGTTAAAGTTCTAATCTACACAAATTTTAGAAGAGTAATTACATAGAAAACAACAAATTTAGAAATTTGTATGAATAAATAATAGAAGGAGAGCTGTAGAAATCCTATTGGGTACATATATACTATCTAATCAAAATCCATAAATCCCTATATATTTAATTTCCTTTTCAAATCAAGTCCCATTGGTAGAAAATATAATACATTAAAATGTGTCCATGATGAAATGTAAAGTTTCAACAACCCATTCGTTTGAGCTTATTAATTTTCCAAAGTTGTAGGGGTTTCGACATAAAGAATATATTAATAATAAAATAATCACCTATTATCTAAATTAATAATCATAATGATCTAATAAATAGTAAAAATTTATATAACTTACTAGAGATCAACAATCAGGTCCATATTTTTCTTGACTAGTTGTACTTGTGCATGTTTAATTTTCAAGTATTACTTGCTCTCTAAATTAATGGATATTTTAAACTTACATTTACAGATCTATTAGATTAAGTTTAAATTTATAGATATTTGTTTTAATTTTTCAATATGTATATATTTGTGAAATTATACATTTGTAAGTTTTTTCATATGGATGTATTTGGAAATTTGCAGGAGACATCTAATGGATGACCACAATCTAGATAAATTTTTAATAGATGACATTCTTTATGAAAACCCCCCACCCCCTCCACTTGATGAGGCCCAATTGCGGCAAAGCATTAATGAAAATATTAATGCAATTGAGGAAAACATTAATTTGATTAATAATCAACCTCACTTGATGCCTCCTCATGTGGTTTGGTTTACATCTTCGATGCAAACCATTATTGATTCTATTAGGTCTATTGATGCAGACCTAAATAGATTTCACCTTTGGCGGGAGGAGAGGAGGCAATTCTATGCGGATGGTCTTTCATATAAAGACATCCATGATCTTTACATAACAAAACAAACATTAGCCCCATTTTTTTGTCACCCAAAAACTGATCAACCTATACCTGCAACAAAAAAAAGAATATCAATTAAGTGGTGTAGGCACGAGGCAATTTTGAGACATTTTTGGGATCGGTGGTTGATGGTATTTGATCACCCACCACATGCTAATTATGAGGTACCACTATATTTTTTGAGAAAATTATGGGTGGAGTTTCAATTGGGTCAAAAACCCAATTATTTTGATATGAGAGAATTTCAAGGTGTTAGTCATGGCATGCCACAACATTGACTAGGGGCATGAGTTGATCCCAATTGACCCGTTCCTTCTGCTCCTATGGTTGCTCATGTTTTGCCCATGATTCCTACACCTATTCAACACCAAGCAGTGTTGTCAACATTAGGAGCATTGAGTAGACTCTCGGGCAATCTCACTGAACAAGCTGCCCACATGGCAGATGAATTCAGTGGTGGAGAGCATCATGGAGGAGTCGATGCATCTCATCATAGAGCCTCACGCATGTCAGGGGCACATTTGTGTACAAACTGCAATCAATTGTGTTATGGTCCTGCTCCTACATCCACATCAGATGCAGCTACAACAGAAGTGGAGTCATACTTGGATCTACTATATTCGGATGATACTCCTACACAAGTACATTGACCACATTTTATTAAATATTTCAAGTGCATAATTTGAACGTATCAAAATTTATATAAATAATTGAATGAATTAATATATAATTGTGAACTATTTGTTGTACAGATCTCAAGTCGCTCTAGGGCCACATCACGATTTGATACATTAAGTTTTGCATTGACAGTTGTAGAGATTGGCACACCTTTCGAGGTAAACCAATATATCTTTACCCTAAAACCATATGTATCTAATTCTAGTTTAAATTTTCTTCTTGAAACTTATCAATATTATATTTTAAATTAACAAGTGTATAAATAAATAAATAACTATATGTACATGTATGTGAAACACTATTGTTGCAGCGAGGCTCAGCTCACGTGACAGTTCCCATGTTTGACCGACCACGTGGCTCAGGTGTTTCTTGCACTGATCCTCCATCGTCAGCTGTTATGCCTGAGTATTCCCTTGTGTGTGTTTTAAAAAATTGTACTAAATTTATATTAAGTTTCTTTTTTGAGTTTATATAAATTTATATATACACCCATATATGTAAGTGCAGGATGATAGGAGTGCGACCATTGGTCAGGTTGCTAGTCAGGGACAATTTCATGAGCTATCCACACATTTTGAGGTCCTAAACTTTACTAAATTTTCTATGTGCAATTTCTAGGTCCGTATATGCTAAATAAATTCTAACTTATTTCAAACTTGCTTTATTTGAAATTCTAGGAATTAGCAAGTCAAACTTTTGGTCAAGAAGATGAAACAACTATACCACCTGAACAACAAAATGTGGGAGTAGATGAGCATGATTGCACAGTAATTTAAATGCACACTTTAAAGCCTACATTTAAATATTTAATTTCATATTTTTTATAAATTAAATTAAATTTAGATGGTAACCTAACTCTTGAGTGTTTTAAATTTGAATATCCAAGAATTAGCACCTGATGCTTTATGATCACTTGGGCAAAAGAATGTGGGAGGAGATGACCAACATCATATGGTAATTTAATCATACATTAAAGTCTAGATTTAAATATTTAATATGAGTATTTTATAAATTAAATTAAATCTTCAATCAAATGAAATTCAAAATGAAATTTACTTTTTAGAAGCACATGTATGTGTCATTTTTAAAATTTTTAAATCTAATTGCAAGTTTCTTTCTCTTGTGTACAGCATGAGGTAGATCCATCTATTTCACAAGGAAGAAAGAGGCCTCTTTCAGATTTGAACTTGAGTGATGATCATACCTGACATAGATATTTATTTCACAGACTGAACTGTATGATGTGCATTATTTTTTATATATGCCACCAGGAGTTTGACTATATATGTCGAACTTGCTATAACATGGACTTCTAGATATATTTCAATATTTCATGAACTATGATTTGTATTTATTTATATCTTGACTATGAGTAGATGTTTTAGTACACATTTCATGGACTTATCTAGATAGATCTACATGTATATATTATAGACTATATACTTGAACATTTTAGTATGCTAGATAATATGTTAAAGATAATATGTTAAATATGCTTCATTGTTCACTTCTAGATTATAAATTATTTAATTGAGACATGTTAAAAGATTTCTCTCTACTACATTTTTTAATTTAAAATGAAAAACTATATTTAATGTGTTTAAAATAGTGAACTATATCTTTGGTAGGGAAACATATTGTTTTCACCTTGCTTTTAAAACACTCTATTAAGGGGAAAAAATGTAAGGCATTTTTTTTCAAATTTTTATATGACTATTTCTCCTGCAATATTTCTATATAATGGTTCACCTTGTGCATCATTAGACATCAAATGTCAAGGCAACATAGGTTTTAAAGTCCACATTCTACTAGTTCAAATCCACATATCACAAATCAAATCCTTGTGGAAGGTTAGATCTACAACACTCCATATTGAACTCATGATGCTTGGGATCAATATGCCAAATTCTAAGAGCAACCCAGTTCATATTTTTTGTAGTGCTTCCAATGCATTTAAGGAGTGATTATGCATTATGGTTCAATACGTATAACTGAAATAGTGAACAATCTATTAATTACCAAAATTAATTAAATGTTTTCAATTATATTTATATTCAAAATTCAAAATTCTAATACATCACCTCACAAACCTAAATTAAGTTAATTTACATAGTGGAATAGATAGGTTTGGTGTTACAATTATCTAATAGATAAGTTTGGTGTTATAATTATCTAATAGATTATGTCTTTTTGGGACATGAGAGGAGAATTTAATTATGATAATAATAATGGATTAGTTTATCTTTCAGTTCAATTTTAATGTGTGACTAATTATGAAAAATTAATTATTTGCTTGAAAGTTTTTATTTTTCATTTATTTATTTTTGTTAGAAAATGTTAAAATTTAATTCTGTGATTGAATTGAATAACAATCATAAATCAATTTGTATTAGTTAAAAAGGACAAAAAAGTGCCCATCCAATGGTGAAGCAACAAACTAATTTTTTATGCGAGTTTATAATGTGACAGTTGATGATCCACAAGTTTTAGATTTGTTCTTCAAACATGTTTTGAGTAGAACTTCTAGTTGCTACTCCTAATCATTCATATTGCAATTCACTCTTCTTTAGTGAGATTTGGCAATCATTTTGGAAGCTTTTGGGTTGTTAGTTGTACATTTTCATTTTGTTTCCTTTGCAAACTAATTTCTAGACTATTGTAGTTAATCACATAATAGTCCATGATCTTTGTATTTTTCATAAGAGGAGTGTGCAATGGGACAATTATTTGCATGTCATTTAGCATAGCTACAAGGGTTGCAATGTATGTGGAAAAAGATTCTCTAATTTTGGAGTCTATTATATTTTCCAATATTTCGTACTTTAATAGATTCCAATTGCTCTTCCAACTCCAAATACACTACTACTAGTAGAAGAAAGATGAAAAAGTTGTTTTTCTTGTACAAAATTTGGCCAAACTTCATTAAACTTAGGACATTCTCTAGCAAAACTTGAGGCAAAATTTAGGGCACTTTATAACAAGGTAATACCTAGGATTTAAACCTTGCATTTCCCTTCACATGTGTCAAAGTAGACTTCATAGTTATAGTAGCAACAATGTTGGAACTAAAGATGGGGAATGTAGATGCATGCATAATCAAAAAGTAAGGTCATTCACTCTAATAGTCTAGTGTACACAAGCATACATACTCTTTAATACAAGAATTAATTTGGCAATAAAATGAGATGTGTACAATCCAATGCAATAGCTAGAGTGATTTTTTTCAAAAGATAAGTGCACCTATTACAATTTTCTTCAAAAGTTGAAACAACCTACAAAATACAATGGTGTAAGGCTCAACCCACTATTGAGTGGGTATTAGGGATTATCTTCAAGTTCTTAATAACATCTTTGATTGGTCCTGAATGCAATTGGCTATTAGGGATTGTTATTGCAATCATATAGGTGTTCGGATGACCACTTATGCATTTTACAGTCCTCTCTTGTTTCATTAGGACAAACCTATAATTGGTTCGGTAGCCTCTTATGAAAATTTCATGAAGGCCACTTGTTTCCATAAATACATGTCTATCTAACTAGCATATGACCATTTAGAATGATATAAGATCATCAATCACTATAAAAACCTCTTGACTAACATGATTACTTTATTGTTTCATGAGTGTCCTATTTGTTTCATGACTATCCTATTTGTTTTATTATTGTCATATGGCTTTTTGCAATGGACTTTAGATGATATAACCTCATTATGATTGATTTTTAGATTTGAATTGCTCTTATGAGAACATCTCAATGATTTATGACAGTCTAGATTGGATATGGCAATAATCTTCATGCATGACAATAATCTTCTCTTTGCTATGACAATGAGTAACCTTTATGGTATTCATTTAGTTTTAAATAATTACTATTTACTACCTTACCTATGCATGATAACCCTCATATTACCTTAGCAGTCATAAATAACTCTACAACACCAATGACTCAATCCATACCATTTCAAATATGAAAACTGTCCTAGGACTATTTCCCTTTAACTATCATGACACTACTACACAATCATGAATGAATAAGAGTTAGAGTGAGAAGATGGATAGGTTCTATACAAGTCTTTTCAACTTTTGTGTATTTAAATAATATAAAATAAATACTAAATCAACACATCTCAAAACATAGCTAAAGTGGGTACAAAAATGATAGGAAAAATACAAACTATATATTTATTGAACCTCTACTCTAATATCATTTGTGGCAATCATAAAATAATATTCAATCCATGAAAATTAAATACATAGATCATAAAAAGAGTCTCAAAACAAAAAATAGGTCCATTATTAAACATATGAGTATATCTATACAATTAGCTTATAGGTCCATGTTATTAGTTTGACAAGACTACAAAATTGATCTACCATTTACATTATGATGAAATCTTGTAATGGAAATCATGGAAAAATCTACTTGTAGGATACACCTACAAGAAATAATGAATGTAAATGAGAATAAAAGAATATGTACCAAAAACACAAAATCATTAATGCACTATGTAACTAGATAACACAAAAGAGGATGTAAGACGATGGCTTAAGGGGAGCTAAGAGGATGTCTTAAGGGGATACATAAGAGGATGTCTTAAGGGGATACATAAGAGTATTAATTAAAAGGGGAGCTAGAAGAGGATGTCTTAAAGGGATACAAAAGAGGATAGCTTACTTGGAGAGATGTACATGAGTCAATTTACAAAGTATAAGATAAAACTTGATGGCTTAAGGGGATGTAAGAGGATGGCTTAAGGGGAGCTAAGAGGATGAATTAAGGGGATGTACAAGCGGGTGTCTTTAGAGGATGGATGAGAAATATATGAGTATATATATATATATATATATATACCGAATTTGCGTTCACTTTTAGTTGAAGACTACAAAAATGACCTCACATACTTGTATGGTGAAAACTTCTATTGACAATCATGCAAATTTGACTACTTGTCTAGGGTACACCTACAAAAAGTAATGTTCAAATGTACAAGTAAATTAACTATATATTTACATGAGTCGATACAAAATTTAAGACAAGGGGAATAATATAGAAGGTGAAATGAGAATGAAAGAATTTATATACCAAAAACACAACACATTGATGCATTATGTAACTAGATAACATGTTGAATGTGAAAGCCATAATGTAAGTATATACAATTACCTAATTTGCGTTCACTTTTAGTTGAAGACTACAAAAATGAGCTCACATAGTTGTATGGTGAAAATTTCTATTGACAATCATGCAAATTTGACTACTTGTCTAGGGTACACCTACAAAAAGTAATGTTCAAATGTACAAGTAAACTAACTATATATTTACATGAGTCGATACAAAATTTAAAACAAGGGGAATAATATAGAAGGTGAAATGAGAATGAAAGAATTTATATACCAAAAACACAACACATTGATGCATTATGTAACTAGATAACATGTTGAATGTGAAAGCCATAATGTAAGCATATACAATTACCTAATTTGCGTTCACTTTTAGTTGAAGACTACAAAAATGACCTCACATACTTGTATGGTAAAAACTTCTATTGACAATCATGCAAATTTGACTACTTGTCTAAGGTACACCTGCAAAAAGTAATGTTCAAATGTACAAGTAAATTAACTATATATTTACATGAGTCGATACAAAATTTAAGACAAGGGGTATAATATAGAAGGTGAAATGAGAATGAAAGAATTTATATACCAAAAACACAACACATTGATACATTATGTAACTAGATAACATGTTGAATGTGAAAGCCATAATATAAGTATATACAATTACCTAATTTGTGTTCACTTTTAGTTCAAAACTAAAAAAATGACCTCACATACTTGTATGGTGAAAACTTCTATTGACAATCATGGAAATTTGACTACTTGTCTAGGGTACACCTGCAAAAGTAATGTTCAAATGTACAAGTAAATTAACTATATATTTACATGAGTAGATACAAAATTTAAGACAAGGGGAATAATATAGAAGGTGAAATGAGAATGAAGGAATTTATATACCAAAAAGACAAAACATTGATGTATTACATGTAATTAGATAACATTATAGGATATATTTAAGAGGATGGATTTAGGGGATGTAAGAGTATGGTTTACATACCTGAAAATTTATTCCATTCTACCATCTACATCCTCATTTTTTTGTAATGCATCTATAATTGACTCATGTTCTTCCATCGAAAGTGTCCATAACTGTTTATTAGAAGATTTTCTTTGATATCTGACTAGTTTTATGTTTGTTGCCACAACCAAATGTGACTAGTGTATGATCTTCTTATGTGTTTCATAATTTTCAAATGCAGGCAAACCATTCCTTCTTATTAGATATTTTCATAGCCAAGTGCCAACAACAACCATAGAACCTGTTGGATACTCCATGTTATCATCATCTACTCTAGGATATAAGAACTTTTGTTTTGTCTCAACACATCGAGCCAACCAATACTTAGTTTTCTCTTCATTGCCCTCAAGTGCAACAATAACATACACATGTCCTACAAAAAAATTATGTAATTCAATAAAGTGTGACATGTATCTAAATCACATAAATTTGTACATGCATACATATATAATTAATTATATATAGATGTACAAAAAAATCGCAATCAAAAAATATTGAAAATAAAAGTACCTTCTTGTACAAGGTCTGAAACACGATCATAGTCATCTGATGCAAACATTTGATTATCATCTTCAATTGTCATTTCAAGTTGATCTTGTGTTTTTGTAGGTGTCAAGGATCTTTGTTTCCATTCTTCAACCCATTCTATATTTTCACATGCTCCCCAATCACCTGTAATACAAAATTGATAAAAACATGCAAGCTTACTAGTCCATATAGTCCATGTGCTTCCATTTAAACTCTTAAATGAATGTCATTTTGTTGATCTAGTTATTGTCTCACAATCACTTCAAGTAGGAATATTCTCTTCTTCAACTAACCAAAAGAATCGTCGAGTTGTAGAGTTCTCACTTGATCCCGTAGATGATTTTTCATTACACCAATCTACAATTGCACGTGCATCTCTAAATTTGGCTGCATCCTCAAATTTTAGTTGCTCTCTAGCAAGAGCTCTTTTCACACATGCTCCAGCTCCATCATGTTCTCTTTTACCATGTCCAGCTTCAAAAAAACTCCACATATGTTGGATATTGTTTTCTTTGTGAGCCCTACATAGCCAATAAAACATTCTTGCATTTTTGAATTGCCATGTACAATTATCTGACCATATGAAATGTTGTGCTATCTGGATTCCTCTTTCTTTTAAACTTTCATAAAATTTTGTGAAACAATATTGCACAAACTCTAAAGAGTGTAACCAGTTATCACTCAAATAGAAATGATATTCCCTCAAAAAATTTCTATTATCTTCTGTAAGTTATCATCTGCATGTCTGTTTACAATATGAACAAATATAACCACTTGCACTAAATTACAATACTGAGATTGAATTTCCTCTTGTGGAGCAAGAGTATAGTTTTCTGAAAAGTCAACCACTGATAGGATAGTTCCAATTGGAAATGTGGTTTCACATGAACGACATTATCCATCAAGCCACCAAACATATTGGTAGTGTTTGACATATTTGGATACAATATTATCCTTAAAATTTTTGATGAATGCATGCACACAAATTTTTTCAGTGACTAACTCACAACGCTTTCCAATTTTTCCATCCTTTAAAGAATATTCAACATTCTTGAATCTTTTCACATCCACTAATTGTTGTCCAAATTCATGTGAAATATTTTCATGCATACATTCTCCTAACAATGAAAAGTTGCCACATCTATTGCATTGTCCAAAAATACATGCTTTTGAATAAAATAAGTATCCAGTAGATGTTTCACAAAACAAACCTACTACAAACTCCTTAATTGTTTGAGGTGGCATATTAATACCACATTCCTGCATAATTTTGTCAGTATACAAAGTAGAGTGTATATATCGAAAAACATCATAATAATAACAAAATTGCACATGAGTTTTACAACAGTAAGAGATTCGTTGTTTATTAATTTTTACATACCAAGGTTTACATTTCTCAAAAGATCTTTGGCTTATGGTAATATTAAATGGTTCTAACACTAAATCATCTAAGAATTTTTTATATAATTCAATTTGAGTCATGTCTAATAGATGTTTTGGATGAGGATCATGAATTTTAGACCCCACTCATAATTTTAAAACATCTCTAACATTAGATGATACCCTTGTATTATCATGCCAATATTTTTCAATTAAAGATTTGATTTCACTATTTAATTTCATGTCATACCTTGGGAGTCTACCACTAAAACTCCAACATTGGTTAATTGGATCTTTTTCAATAGATTCTCTTCTCTTTGCTGCTCTTCTCAAAGTTTTAGGATTTATATTTAGAATTTCACTTGTCTTACTTATCATTCTTTCATTAGAAGATGATTTATTGACTAAAGCAATTGTTATAGCTCTTCGTGTTGCATTGCTATCTTTATATCGACTCTTTTTACCAATAGAATCAATAGCATTAGGAACACTAGATAAAACTTGTTTGATTGATTCATCTTTTTTTTAAGCTTTTACAAAGATGCCTAACTTTTTCATTACTTTTTACAATTTTCACATCTTCATCAATTGCATCATAAGTTGACATTGAAATCCAAGACTTTTTCTATAGAAAAATATTTTATATAATCTATTTGCATGAGTTCTCATTTGCCTCCAAGAAATCTTACCAGGAAGATTATCCAAGACATTTCTTTCAATCTCAAATAAAATATTTTTATTTTCACTCCTAAAATGGATATCATTCTCATTCATATCATCAATAGGTGGGTTTGAAGACATACCTGGATTTGTTTATATAGTCGTGTTTTCCATATCATTGAAATTTAGCTCCAAAGACACACCTAGATTTGTTTCTATAGTCGTGTTTCTATATCATTGAAAGTTATCTCCAAAGACACACCTGGATTTGTTTCTATAGTCGTGTTTTCCATATCATTAAAAGTTGGCTCTGAAGACATACCTAGATCTGTTTGTATAGTCACATTTTTCATATCTTCGAAAGTTGGGTTTGAAGACATACATGCATTTGTTTCTATAGATACATTTTCTTCCAAATTCACCATTTCCACATTTGCATCATCTACATTCATCCCATAATTTATAGTCTCTTGAATGTCTTTCTCTTCAATACTCATGGAACTAGATGCTTCAATATTCTTCATCTCTTGAATCCTTGCTCTTCTATCTCATTGCCTTTTTGCTTCCTTCTCTATTTGCTTCAATTTCTTGAGGTGTCATTACCCTCCTTTATTTTTTTCTTTGACGTTGATTTGATCCCATGATTACCAAACCCTCTTGATAAAATAACAATCGATACTTAATCCAATTTCATAATTGATGTACTTATTTGAAATTTTGAAGTAGAATTAGATGTAGATCCTTTGTTCCATAGGTTTTGAAGTAAAAAGTAGATGTAAAAACAAAAACCTTCTTTCTTTATTCCTCTTGAAAATAGGTCATGCATTTGATTTTACTTCAGAATTGTTCATATGATTGAATCCTTTCAAAATCTGAATTGAATATGACCTGTCAAGAGATTCCACAAAACACCCGTAAGTAAAAAAATATAGAAATTATCGATATTGGGCCGTACTGATCAAACTTGCAAGTTGCAGGGATATAGTAATTGTACGTTTTTCCCTGATATGGGAAATAATGGATATAATAGAAATGGGTACCTGTTATAAAATGGGTACTTGTTATGTAACGTGTACCCATTTTATAATGGGTACCCGTTCTATGAATTTTGAAATCACTGACTGCCTTTTCCCTTCCCTTTGCTTGGGTTTTAGGCTCAGGATAGGCATGGTTGGTCGACCTTGAGCCTTGGACCTACAAGTTTTTTTCTAAGTAAAAAAAAGAAGAAACACTGAGTTTACCTATATGGCTGAGGACCTTTTTTTCTATTTTTTTTATGAAATGAAAACCCATTACAGATGACATTGTCTAGTTTTCAAATATGTAATTTTTTTTGTTATTGGACATGTTCTATTTATTATTTAATTTATGAGCAAACTTGTCCAAAAACTTGAAATGACAAGTGTTTGTATTTTTTTAATAACTTTTAATTTTTAAATTTTTTTTTTTAAAATTATGTCATCAATCTACACATCATTCGTTACACAATGAAAAAAAAAAAAAAATTTATGATTTTTTTTGCTCAAATTATGTTGGTCATACACGAGGGGTTTTCAAAAGTAGCAATTAGGCTTAATAAAAAGATAATTAAAAAAATTATTAAAAAATATCCTCATCAAACTTCACTGTACTACACATCTTTTCCCAAAAAGATTTTGAAAATAATTTTATTTAGGTCAAATTATGTTGGCCATACATGTGCATGGTATGGTTAAAAAAAAGTGACTTTTAAACAGTGGTTTTTAGAAATGCCTATTGAAAATCAATTTGTATCATCTGGGTATTGAAAAAAATTACATATTTAGAAACTAGACTCCAAGTACTACATTTTGTATTTAGTGACTTTTTTAAAGATTTTATCTCTAAGTACTTCAAATTTTAAGGTCAAATGTGACAAATTCTAAAAATCAGGGAAAACACTTCCACTTTTTGACCAAAAAGTGGACCCAACTTCTTGCACTGACCTGATCACTATATTGGACTGCAAGATAAAATATTTGACTCTAAGTGGGTTGTGAGTAAAGAGGATTAGAATTTATGTACCCAGATCCTGGAAGCTCATGGGTGGGACCTAGAATCAATTGTTTCAGAGGAGGCAAATTGGGCTCCGAATTTGGATTCTACAATCATGGTTGGGAATTTTAATTCTACTTTGAACCATTCAGAGGGTGTGGATGCATCCAATGCACAAAAAAATCAAATATTGCGTAACCTTACACCACCTGGACTTGTCTAGAATCTTGTGACTGTTGTTTTCTCTTGTTAGCGGTGAGTTTGGCCTCCTTTCAGGCATTTTAGGGTTTGGCATGTGGGTGGTAGGAGGTGTCCTTTTGCATTCTTTGAATGTCATTAGATTGGGTTTGGTGGATGCTTTGACAAAGCTTGTACCAAGAGAGAATTTCAAGTTATGTAGGACTTCTCTTAGCAATGTCAAGTTGTGAAAATAAGCCTGAAGTGGGGGATTTCTCTAGGCAACTCTCTTGCAGTAGTGATTGGACTTCAAGTGGGAGATTGTTGAGTGGTGAAGCCCAATCAGACATAATTGTAACATTTATAATATTCTCTAACATTTCTGAATGTAACCGTTGTTTATTCTCTATTTTCTGGTACTCCCACGTTGGGGTTAAAAATAGTGAAGACTCTCAGAGGTTTTTATTAATTGTCTATTGATAAACATTGAGGGAAGTGGAGTAGAAATTGATGTAGGTTGGATATATATCTGTGATCTGTTGTAACAAAATTGTATTCTAGATTTAATAGAAAAGAGAAATCCTCTATTGTTTGTGGATGTAACCTTCATGGTGAGCCATGTTAAAAACCTTTGTTCTTCTCTTGCTGTTGTCTGTGTGTTTCTAATTTATTTTGCATTTAGTTTTTTAATCTGCCATTTTATTGTTTAACACTACCATCGTGAAAATACAAAAGACTAAACACCATAATGAAACCATGTGTAATGTCTTCAATCCATCATTGTTGATTCTATAGTCATTATCACACCTGGCAGCCAAGTTTCTTTGATATTTGTTACTATTTTTGTTTTGGAATATTCTTATCTAATTTTTGGGTTTTTTCTTTACACACGAATCTGAAATATTTTAACTCTTGTCTTCCACCATGTTGTGACTATAGAATGTCTCAACGTAATTAAGACTAACTTATGGGCATGAATTAAATTAAGGTTTAGGCTCCTTTCACACATATAAACAACTAGTAAAAGTTTCCAATATCAAATGGTAGAAGGATCAATGCATTATTGAAGTTGCATACCAATTAGTAGTAATGTTTCACCCTACTAATGACACAAATGGCTCTGAATAATATTTTGTTCAATGCTTGTATTTCCCTTAATAATGTAGCTAAACTAGTTATTATCCCATGATAATAAAGATAAGCATCTTATTGCAAAATGCTTAAGTATAGACTCTTGACTTAGTTAAATCCATAGTACAATCAATGTTAACGATTTGTTTCAATCTAGATCTATGGTGATGGAGTACCAATCACTTGTTGGGTTGAGGCTAGTACCATAATGACACATAGTAGGTCATTTGTAATACCATAGTGATAAGGCCATGGGGCCATTGGTGGAGTATAAAAAGATCAACATAGGTGATGCATGTAGTGTCATTAACAAGTTACTAGCTACTTTTGCATGATATAAAAAAATTATTCAAGAGTGTGGAACATGTGATCATAAATTAATGTTCAAATAGAAAATGTGTTTTATTATTTGATTTTAAAAAAATGACATGGGGCTTAGAAACCAAGTCTTTGATAGTAAAATAAAACAAAGACCCATAGACTTGGGCAAATGTAGATTCAAAACCCTTTTATAGTATTAATAGGAAACCCACTATGAATAGAACAAAATCATCAAATGCAAGACCTACAAAGATGTTGTTAGAGGCCAATCAACCTTGGATATAAATAGAGGCTTTAACACAAGCATATTAGACAAGCAAGGGACCTTTGACAAGGTCAAATATTATATGAAAACTAATATTCAAAATATAGCCAATATATACATAAAGAACAAGTTCCAAAGGGTAGTAAATAACATCAATGCCAAAATATCAAGGGATTCACCCCTAAAGCATTACCTTATCACATGCATGTATATTGGGAAATTTTAAGTAAATAAAATGGGATCGATATATCAATTTAGTATTAGGGTGGAGGGATAACTTAATTAATGTGATACAAGTAGGTTGTAATGACCTTACAAAATAAAATAAGTTGAACACATAGAAATATGCATAAATAAAAGAAATAAAATGCTTTTATTATCTTCATAGTACCACTTCAAGTGGTCAACCAAATAGAGCATACAGTCTTATTACAAATATTCTAATATGCCTTCTATTTGAGAAGTCATTATAATATATAGAATTTTATGAAAGGTAACTACTATAGTCCCATGCAAGTGGGATAAATACTTTATTCTAACAACTAGCTAGATGACTTACAAAGCATATTCATCCAACTAATAAAAAATATCATAAAGCAGAATAGGGTAAATAACATTGTCCCCCCTTCAAAAATCTTTGTCCTCAAAGCTTGAGATGAGAAAACCTAGAGAGAATGCTAGCAAGTGCCCATGTGGCCTCTCCAAGTTGCAGGATCTTCCATTGGACTAATGACTCCACATTAAAATGACTAAAAATGTTCTTAGTGGTTGTGTCCAAAATAGCCTCGAGTTCCAAAAAGTAGTGATCCCTCATCATATAATGTAGGTATGTTTTTTGGCAATTGAGTAGTAGTTCCAATCACTTTCTTAAGACAAGAGACATGAAAAATTGGGTGGATTTGAGAAGAAAGTGGAATCACCAACTTGTATGCCACCTCACCTATTCATTAGATCACATAATAGGGAGCATAAAATTTTGGACTCAACATATGACCATGTTTGTCTCATAATAAAATACGCTGGTAGGGATGGAGACATAAAAACCCAATCACAAATGTAAAAAGTGTGCTTTGTTCTATGTAGATCCACCTATTGTTTCATGCAATTTTGGGCTAGTGTGAGGTTGTCCTTAAGTAGGTGAGAGATGTCTTCATGCTTGGCCAAAATATTATTGATTGCTACAACCTTAGAAGAACTTGAAACATAAGTACATAAGGAGGATGGGATAGTACCATAAAGGGCCTCATAAGTGGTCATTTTGGAAGAACTATAATAAGTGGTGTTGTACCACCACTTAGGTAAAGGTAGACATTGGCCCAGTATCCTTGTTGCTCAAGCATAAAAAATAAGGTTCAAGGAACTTGTTGACAATGTTTGTTTAATCATAGTCTTGAGGATGATAAGATATAAACTCATGCTGAAGGTAGTGCCCTACAACTTAAACAATTGTTTCCAAAATTTACTAGTAAATATTCTATCACGATCATTAACAGTAGAGTGAAGTCTCCAATGGAGTTTAAATAATGAATTGAAGAAGTCTTGACCACCATAACAATAGTTTAAGGGTGAGGTAATGTACATCAATGCACATATTTAGAACTAGGTGATCCACCACCACCTAGATGACCTATTTACCACCTAAGAGTGGAATCCCAACAATGAAATCCATACGAATATTAGTGCAAAACTAATTGGACATAGGAAATGGTTGCAACAATCTTGGAGCTTTGAGATTTTCCCCTTTATTCTATTAAAACATGTCTTATTTAGCTACAAATACCTCTTCTTAAGAACATCCTAGAAGAAATCCTACTTCATGTGCTCATAGATCTTCAAAAATCTTGAGTGTCCTACAATAAAGGACGAGTGTATTTGCATTATTAATCAAGGCTTGAGCACTAAGTTGGGGGTAAATAAATCCATTCATTATAGGTGAGGACTTGACATATCTAATGCAAACCCAACATTAGCCATGGATCATGTTCTAGTTGCTAGATGATATCTTGAATTATAGGGTTAGTAGCCCATTCATTCTAGATCACCTTTATCTAATTTGGAACCAATACAAAAAGAGAAAAAAATAAGCATTCCTTTTTGTATGCACTAGAGAGGGCATATACTACCATATTTTCCTTACCCTCTTATGGGAAATCTCAGTCATATTCCTACATATTTCACACCCATTTTATTGTTTGAAGGAGGGCACCCATTGCTACAAAAAAATATTTCATGTTACATTGATACGTTTTTATCTATAACTTATGGCCCAAAAGATAAGGATGCTATTGTTGGATAGTATGGAGGATAGCCAACATTTATTTTTCATGTGTCAATTTAGCCAAATTATGCCTAGTAAGTTATTTATCGGTGAATGTTAGGGGCTAGCCTTCTTCCATCAACATTGCACCTATGTTCTTACCTGAGGTACAAAATTCTAGAGTGAAGGGTCTGTGAGAATCTGGCAGGGATAAAATTAGAATGGAACACATGTAGTTTTGAGTGCATTAAAGGCCACCTCTGTTGATTCAAACCAATTGAAGGAGTTATTTTTGAACAAAGTGGTCAAGGATCCAACAATTTTACCATAATTATATACAACGTTGTTATAGTACCTTGTCAATTCTAGGATACCATAGAATATTTTAAGGGACATAGGGTGTAGCCACTCAAGCATTGCAACAATCTCCTTGGAATCAAAATGGAAACCTTCTTGGGAAACAATATGGCCCAAATATCCCACCTATTGGACTCCAAAGGCATACTCAAAGTTCTTGGAAAAGAAATAATGCTCCTATAAAATATTGAGGGCTATCTTCACTTATTAAAGATTATAAGTCTATGACTTACTATAAATGATAATATAATAAGAGAAGACAAAAATGAATTTGTATAAGAAACCACAAAACATGGTATTCACAAGGCTTTGAAAAGTAGAGTGTGGAATTAGAAAAGCTAAAGGAAATGATAAAAAATTCATAATGGTCTTCATGAGTCTGGAAGGTAGTTTTATGAATATCAATTTCTTTGACTCAAATTTGGTGATAGTCTAAATCAAGATCTAGCTTAGTAAAAAATTGAGCCCTCAATAGCTCATCTAGCAAATAATTAATAATAGGAATATGAAATTTATCTTTTGATGGCTAATTTATTAGGTTCATATAGATTAGGGCACATTTTCCAACCCCCATCTTTCATAGAAAGAATAATTACCAAAGAGGAACTTATAGATTGTTACTAGGGTGAATGTTACCCATTTCTTGGACCCTCTTCATTGTTTTCTCAATTTGATTCTTTTTCTTAAAAGGGTAGAAATAGGGCCAAATATTATGAGTATGAATACCTAGAATGAGGGGAATGGAATGGTCATGGGACCTAGGAGGGAGTAAACCTTTGTGTTCCTCAAATATTGGTTGATACTTATCAAGGAGGCACTACAAATTTAGTGGAGAGGAACAAGAAAGAGGTTGAGCCTCTAGGGAGTGAAATTGGGCTAGAATACTAAAATACCCTTTCTTCAACAATTTTTACATATGATGGGTGCTAACAATTTGAACTCTCTTTCTTTAAATCCATTTAATGTATATTCACACCCATCACAATGGAATTTGAGCCAAAGTTGGGAGTAGTCACAAGTGATTGGACCTAACGTTTGCAACCATTGTGCACCCAATACCACATGTACACCACCTAAAGAAAAAGAAAACATACATGTAGTCATTTGATAATCCCCTAAGGTAAGTTTGACACTGTGACACTTGCCACCACAAGACATAATAGTATCATTGACCGCTATAACTTGAAAATTTATTGTAGGTGTAGACACCTAAAATTGGACTACTCTGCGAACCAATTTTCAGTACCTCGCACTAATCCATTCCCCCAATCTACATATCCCTGGTGATCAATTAATTCACCTAATTAGTCCATTTAACCTTACAACCCTATCCTATCAATTAAATGAATATTCCTAATATTCATTTAATGATTTTCCCTGATCCCTGTTAATTAGATAAACCCTATTTATCTGATTAACCTAGACTTAAGTTAATTAAGATGCCACTTAACTAACCTTGTCCCCCACTCATCCACTTACGGAATTTAATATTTAGATGTCTCCCACTCACTAAATTTAATATTCAGATGTCTCCCACTCATTGAATTTAATATTCAGATGTCTCCTACTATCCCCCACTCTTCCCAAAATGGGAATTTTTAATTCAATCCCTAGGAATAAAAGATTCACTTTTATTCCTAGCCCTTGATCTTATCAATTGAATCCTCACCCTCCATCCTCATCTCCAAAACCCTATAAATAGGACCCCTCTCTAGGCCATTAGAGAGACAACTTGAAGGCATCAGAACTCTGTCAAAATTAGTCCACAATCTCCTAATCCTATCAAACCTCTGCCAAAATCTTGTCTCAGTCCCATCCAATTCATCATCTAATCTCATCTACATTGTGTTGTGAGCACTTGAGCAATCCACATCTACACTCTAATCAGGGAAACATCTGAGGAGCTCTATTGGGTGCAAGCTCCTTCCTGCATGGATTTGTGAGGTCTTCATGAAGGTATAATCATGCATTTATGCATTAGATTAGTTGTATTATCTTCATTCAGATTTCATTGATTACATTGGCATGCCCGCTATCGAATCCAATCGTCAATTTGAGAAGGTTTTGTTGTCAGAATCTTCATTTTCTAACCCTCTTTGTGGCAAGTTTTACGAGTTTTGGGACTAACCTATCGCAGGTTGCGTGTTGGGCCAAAACTGACCTCACCGTTGCGACCAGAACGTTGTTTCTGAGTTTTTTGACAGTAAATTTGCATATATTTGGTGACTGAAATTTTTGAAAATTTTTGAAAATTTTTAAGGTACAGTCTGTACTGTACGGACCCGTAACGTACGAACCGACCGTACTACGCCGTACAGTGTATTGGTGTTTGACGTTGCAGGGATTAATGAAGTTGCAGGTTTCAAGTATCTGTATGCAGGTTTAACCTGCCGCTGCCTGGGTCCCACAATCGCTTCGCCACTGTTTCAAACAAGTCGAAACTGCCTTATACCTCCCAGTCACCACCCCTGCACTAACAATCTCCATCCACTAGTCACTACTTCCCCTCCAACCGCAGCTCCCCACTGACCCTCCACCTCCCATCTCCCCACCGACCGCTCCCCATGATCGCCCCTGAGCCCTCCTTCGAAACCCCACCTCCGACCGCCCCCCATGATCGCCCCTGACCTCCATCTCCCTACTCCTCTCCCGCCACCCGCACCACCATCTCCCTCCGCCTGAGCCTCCTCCTCCCTTCTCACTCCAAACTCCTCACCCGCAACACCCACCATCTCCTGCTCACCGCCCGACGCCGCCCATAGCTCCTCCTGCTCGCCTCTCATTTCCTGCATGAAACAAACAAAACAAACAAACCCTAAAACTCGACCCTTTCCATAGTTTCCTTTTTTTAATTTTTGGGTGGATCTAGCCCCTGGTCATTTCAGTGACCAGGAGCCCTAACCTAAACTACCAACAGTAAACCCTAACCATTAGTATACAGCAAACTGCCAGTATGTGACCACTCAGACATAAACCGCTAGCGGTCAAGTGCAAACAGTTAACCTCTAGTGCCTCCTACATGCCGAAGGAGGCTAATTTTTTCAAACTTTCATAACTTTTGTAAACAGAGACAGATTTTTGCAAACAAATAATCATCAGAAAGAGGACTCTGAGTACTTCATAGTTGTGAGGTTTTCATCAGGTGATGGTACATTTTTCCTACTTTTTTTTGCAGTCAAAATCAAACTTGCATTTAAACTTCAAACCCTCATATCTTTTGCAATTTTGATCAATTTTCAGCGATTTTTTTTTCAAATTGCATAGAATTTCACGTAGAATCTATTCATACAATCAGTTTTCTTGTATCAGTTCTTTTTTCATCATTTTTTTTAGATTCTCAATTTTTGCATCACAATCTATTTGGCTAGTCTACTTGCTCTGTTTTCGGTTTCACGACTTGCAGGTGATCATTCAGGACTGGAGCAGCAAACACATCAATCTAGACAATAATTTAATTAGGTCCCTTCATTTCATCCTTTATCTCATAATCTTGTTTTCATCACACATTTCAATTTGGGCCTCTAAAATGAACATTGTTTGATCAATCACATATTGAAATCAGGCTTAAAATGAATCAGTGTCTTCAATCACACTTTGAAATTGGGCTAAAAAGAATCACTGCTTGATTTGTTTTCATCACATTTCAATTTTCTAAGGTCAATTAATCAACTGTGAGTGTGAATCAAGTGGGTGTGTGTATGCTCTCTCCTCACACCACAAGGTGATCTTGGAGATCAAAAACACCTCACTTGATTCACTTTTGTCAATCCCTATCCTAGGAGGCCTGCTAGGGGATTTTATCAACCCTAGGGATGACCTCATTCAATGCTGAATCGAAAGACACCCTCTTTGAAATCAGAATCTTGTCACTCTTGGCTAAGCCCCAAAGAACTTTCTACCTTTGGGAAGTGAAGGTGAAGGGTGGGTTACCCCCTTCTCCCGGCTGTGTGGCAAGATTTCATTTTCAAATTCCTAGTCAACCTTGTCTAAACATTGACCAAACCTAACTGGCCATACCTTACATCAAACTAGGCATTAGGACTTGTTGATTTGTCTTACACATGTGCTTGTTAATCATTATCATATTCTTCAAAATTCAAAGTTGCTTGTGTCTTGTGTGAGTGCTTCTTGTTTATACATGTGATCATTTGCTAAATATTACCAAAATCAAGTTACACACCAAACACATAAGACAAGTCATTCAACTCATCCTTCCAAGCACACTTGTCTCGACTTGTGACACATTTGTTTTTGCACATCCAAACTAGTAAGCTTTTCCAGCTTTGTGTCAATGGCAAACAAATTAGAATATCTTGAACAAAAACTTCAATCTCTGCAAATGCAAATAAACTTAGGTCCCTCACCCGAAGAGTGTATAGCAATTCTTCAACAAGTCCAAGTCTTAAAACAAGAATTGACAAGCTTGAAAGCTGAACGGGCCAATACTAGCTATGCCTCATCCCAAAACCATACCTTCTTTTCCCATCTTAATGATACTATTGACAAGGCAACCACCACTTCAAGAGGGAAATCATATATCACCCTGTCTACTAGTCCTCCTTCACCATACTCTAAGACACCTATTCCAAAACATACCAGTTCTACACCAAGACCGACCTCAAATTCCCCACCGTCTAAACCGGCAAACAAAACATTCTCAGATAATTTTTGGGAAGGATATGCAACATATGAAAAGCTAGGGAGAATTCCAAAATCCTCATATCAACCTCCATTACCTCATTCATCTACCCATACATCTGTGATATATGTGATCCAAGGACTACTAGTAGAAAGTCAACCATGTCCCCAAACTCTGATCCTTGGCCTTACCAAAGATTCTTCCAATGTCTTTTCAATGCCTACAACACCTTCATGTCATCCACAACCCCTTGAGCTTCTCAAAGAGCCTTCTACCATGCACCAGAGTCAAGGTCCGTCACACCCTCATGTTGTTGACCAAGAGCCTATCCAAGAGCCCTCAATTAACATTCTTAGCCCTTCAAGCCCATCATGTGACCAACAAGCCATCAAGCCTATTCAAGAGTCTCCTATTATGAATCCAAGTCAAGAGTCATCATGTTCTCATGTTGTTGACCAAGAGCCTATTTGAGAGCTTTCCACTTCCATTCAAGCAACCCAAGAGGTATGTCAAGAGTTTAATCCTAAGCATGTGGAAACATTAAGCCCTAGTCCAACTCAAGATCAAAACACTTTCATGCAACCCATCCATAATATGTATCTTTTCCATGATCAAGATGATATCCATAATAATGAACCTCTCCAGGAGCCACTTGATCCTATACATGAGCAAGAGATTTAGTTTCCAACCATGCATAACCTATATCTCTCCTATGATCAAGATATTATCACTGATGATGAACCTATACAAGAGAACATTAATCCCATCATGCTAAATCCTATCTATGATCAAAATCCCATCTATGATGAAGAACCTATCTATGATCAAGTAGACCATGATGATCCTCTTAGCCCACTTTACGTATTCCATGGTCCTGAGCCTAGCACCCCATCTAGTCCTACCCAAGATCCAACAACTTCCACTTCCTTCGATGAGACACTTGCCTCCCAAGCAAGCATAGAAGATCAAACCAGTAATACTCCTCTGCCATCTATTATGGACCAAGCGGCAAAGCCTCCACCATATATCCTTGGTCTTAATACCTTCATGCATGAATGTTCTTTCTTAGAACACCAGCAACCATTATCCACTATCTCTCCTTCTCCATCCAATAAAGAACTTGTGTCTAGTGTTCCACCTACACATAATACCACTGTCCATCATATACTCTAGCGTATGAACTATCAAGGTAAAGGCTTAGGCCTTCATGAACAAGGTATTTTGGAAACTATCCATATCAATGTTCCTCCACCTTCATACAGCCTTGGATACATACCCCAACGTGCACAAACTCAAGATGTTGGTACTTCCTCCATCCCTCCTAAGTCTACCACTTTCCATCACAAACCCTATCATATCCCCAAAACTTATGTCGCCATTCCACCTCCATCATCCTATAAATGTCAAAAGCATGTGTTCATACACCTTCTGTCATCCACTTTACCTCCACTCCTTCCAACTCCCAAGGTCTTTCCATCCACCTTGCCACCATTGCTTTTGACACCTAACATACCTCTCATTCATAAGTATCCTTACCTCCCTAAACATGGCCAACAAAGCACACATCATTTAAGCATACAGCTTCCAATCATTCCATCCACTCCACCCAGCCCATGGGATTCAAAAGCAAAAAGTTTGATGCCTTCATCCATAAAGCTAAAAATCCTACCAAAAATCCTAATCAAAATAAAGTTCATCTAAATAGCCATCAAAACCCTTACCTCCAAATGCAAAGCCCAAAAGCAAAATGGTTTGGGTTCCTAAGAAAATAGCTAGCAAGTCAAATGAAGCATCCTCATCCACATCTTAGGAATCCCAACCACCTATATCCATCCAAAAGCCTACTTCCATCCAAAACTTCCATTCCCTTCACAAATCCCACAAGCAAAACAAAAGCACTAAAAATACTAAATCTATGTGGGTTCCTAAATCACTTCATCAGCCATCTCCTAAGCAAACATCTCCATTGCTTCCTACACCACCCTATCATCAAAAATTTCAATGTTTATCATGGCGTGTGCAACTGTTGGTCATGGTTCCTTTCCACTTCACAACACCTCCACATAACTACATCTCCCCATCTTACATCCATTATCCCACACATCTTCCTCATCCTATGCCTATGGTCCATGTTGTTGCATAAGTCTTCCCTCCATATTCTGCATCATTATCCACTATCTACCTATGCCATACCACTTTCATACGATCCCCTACCAACATCTGTGAGAGCACTGGACATGGTCCATTCGACAGTATCTGTCTTGCGGGACTATCACCTTTCAAGGAACTCTATACTTGATGTCTTTCCATATCCACTTCTCCAATCTCAATATTCAAAAAAAAAAAAGAAGAAAGAGAAAAACAAAAAAAAGAAAACAGTAAAGAAAAATCCCTTCATCCAACAGGCGCCTTGGATAAGTACCATGATGAAAACCTGGCAAACAAGCGTCATGTGTAAGTTGATCTTCTATGTCACCTACACTTGGGGGGTACCTTGTCTCATTGGCATATCACTCTTCTCCTACCAGTTTCCTTTCATATCGTTTCCTATCCTATCCTCTATCCGTTGCATGCCTATCCTGTCTCATCCATCCATCCAAACTTCCTTCCCTCTATTCTTTGGTCTTGATAAAGATTGGGGGCACAATGTTGACAAATGTTCTAGATGTCTCTTGGCATACCTTATCCCTCCATACCATGCAGATCATTCATTATCCGCTCATCCTCCTATCATCATTAGCATTGTCATGAACAATCCTACGTACTCTACCTACAATGGGGCATGTTACACTTATGTGACATAGTCCTTGGAGATCACATCCTTGTTGCCTTCTATCCACTATTGCTCATCCTCATAACCATACCGTATCCAACTACAGCTCATATCCTTTTCCATATCTATACCATATTCAAGTGTGCCTCATATCCATATCCATATCCATACCATATCCAATTGCAAGTCTATCCTTAATCCATGCCAATCAAGTCAAGTCAATCTTGTCAAATGATCCGATCACAATCAGTGGTCTTGATCCTTGTCCGGTCGTAAACCATATCAATCAGTCATAACTATCCTTCGTGTTGCTCTAGGGATACATCACTCCCAGCCATGACAACACTGTCGTATATCGTTATCATATGTCTTAGACAGGATGTCGCATTGTCAAAACCAAACCCGGAGTCTTATACGACATACTACATTCTTGAAACCAGACATCATCAATCTATATCATGGGTTTACCGCTTGACAGGGGCAATACCTTGTTTGTGCCTGCATCATTCATGCATACTTGCTGACTTGCTTGTGTGTGTCATCTTTTTATCTTGCATTCCATATCATTCATCCATTTCTTATATACTTTCACCTCTAGACTTGGTGTTCCCTTGTCATTGGTATTTAGCACAAAGGCTATCCACACGAAATCCAAGGCAACCATCATAATAAATCATGCCCTTTCTACAAAATAAAAAAATCAAAAAAAATCACAAAATAAAAAAATCCAAAAAAATCACAAAATCAAAAAATCCAAAAAACATCACAAATATAAAAAAATCCCAAAACAATAGAAATACACAAAATTCCAAAAATAATTTATTCATCATCACGTCTATCATCCATAAGCTTACACTAGATCCACGTATCACATCACCTACCAAAGCATTGTCTGTAATCAAAATCATCAACTATCAAATCGGCATCAATCATAACTTGTCACCATCGTATCTTGAGCCAATCTTATACCACCAAAACATGATCCAATCATCAATCGATTCTTGCCTTAGGATATGTCGTTCCTACAATAGGCAGAATCTATCCAATCATCAATTGATCTTTGCCTTAGGATATATCTTTCCTACGATAGGCAGAATCTATCCAATCATCAATTGATCTCTACCTTAGGATATAGCTTTCCTACAATAGGCAGAATCTATCACATCATCATCCATTTTGGCAAAAGATACAATGGTCACTTGTTTGGTTCATTGGTCTTTTAATTTTTGACTTTTATCTTTTGTCCTATTCGAAGATCACATCAAAGATACCTTGATCTTACTATATCATGGTATGTGGCAAAAACATCTAGAATGGGGCATAGTCTTGCTTTTATATGTTGTGCTTGTGGGTTGGTCTCATTACTCCAAGATAGTATTCATATCTTGATTGATCATAGGGTCGGTTCTAGCATATTGATCTCCTTATGCATCTAAGGTTCATCATACCTTTTTGTACTAAGAGCTTATGCTATGAGTCCCCTTCCCTCGTCAAGACAAGGTTGTACTCTCTTGGGCATGCATGGGCTCATCCCTTTGTCTGCGTGTCTAGTCCATGCAAATGTTGGATAAACATCATCACCCTGGTCTTCTATACCTCGGTGAACATATCCACTTTGCTATATCAAACCTAGGATTGCTCAAATTTAGTTTCAGCACAATGATCATCCACCAATCATATCCCAACATCATCATCCTTTCATCCCACCACTTATCCTCTGACCCGTTCAACCAATCTATCTCATCCATTTCGAGAGCACAACCGTGTTCTCGCAACCCGCCTATCCTCTCGAGGGGGCATCACCCTTAACAATTATCCCCAAACCTTACCCTATTCTTCCAAACCAAAATCTTTTTTCTATCCAATCCATCTCTATGTTTTAACTTCTTTGAAATGATGTTGCTTAGCCGCAACATCATCTCAAAGAGGGGCAAAATGTAGACACCTAAAATTGGACTGCTCTGCAAACCAATTTTCAGTACCTTGCACTAATCCATTCCCCCAATCTGCATATCCTTGGTGATCAATTAATTCACCTAATTAGTCCATTTAACCTTACAACCCTATCCTATCAATTAAATTAATATTCCTAATATTCATTTAATGATTTTCCCTAATCACTGTTAATTAGATAAACCCTATTTATCTGATTAACCTAGACTTAAGTTAATTAAGATGCCACTTAATTAACCTTGTTCCCCACTCATCCACTTACTAAATTTAATATTTAGATGTCTCCCACTCACTGAATTTAATATTCAGATGTCTCCCACTATCCCCCACTCTTCCCAAAATGGGAATTTTTAATTCAATCCCTAGGAATAAAAGATTCACTTTTATTCCTAGCCCTTAATCTTGTCAATTGAATCCTCATCTCCAAAATCCTATAAATAGGACCCCTCTCTAGGCCATTAGAGAGACCACTTGAAGGCATCAGAACTCTATCAAAATCAGTCCACAATCTCCTAATCCTATCAAACCTCTGCCAAAATCTTGTCTCAATCCCATCCAATCCATCATCTAATCTCATCTACATTGTGTTGTGAGCACTTGAGCAATCCACATCTACACTCTAATCAGGGAAACATCTAAGGAGCTCTATTGGGTGCAAGCTCCTTCCCGCATGGATTTGTGAGGTCTTCATGAAGGTATAATCGTGTATTTATGCATTAGATTAGTTGTATTATCTTCATTCAGATTTCATTGATTACAGCAGGCATGCACATAGAAATGTAGATGGTCAATTGACTTTTTTTTTATAACATTATGAGGGCTACCACCATCAATCAAGACCACTAGTTTTTATCTTTTGATATAGCCAATGACCTTAATTATTTGGGGGGAAGAGAACAAGACCAAGAAAGGAGTAGAAATATGAGTTGCAAGTGTGTATTGTTTCTTAGGGGAAGCGAATTCTTCTTCTACATCTAATTTTATTTTCAATGCACTAGGCACTATGGCAGAGGCAATGAAATACAAGTGTTACTCTCTACACTTATGACCATTTTTCCATGGTTGATCATAATTTTAACATAGTCCTTTAGCCCCTTTTGTCTACCCATTCTTGGCAGAGCTTGTGAATGGTAGGAGGTTTAGTTCCCTTATTTGATGCCTCTTTTCTTGGTTTGAAAGAGGAGGAACTAACTAGTTTCTACTAGGCAACAAATTGTCCTTCACAAGCCATTCCAAGGCCAAATCATCATGATAGGAACCTAGTTTAAACATGAGAATATCTACTCAAAGATCCTCTTTGAGACTATTAATGAAATAATGTAATTGTGAAAAATGATTGATTGAAGCCACATGTCTAGTTAACTAGTTTCTCAAACAAACTATGATATTCCTTGACTAAGTCTTTTTGGCATAGTTTAGTGAGGGTACTAATAAAGTCTTTATAGGAAGTAGGGATCAAATAGATTAGGACTTCCTCATGAAATACTGAACGAGTGAGAAATGGGTGAGTCCTATCAAACAACTGAAACAACTGAATTGATTATTTTTGCAAGTGAAAAGAGGTAATTAAGAGATTTTAATCCTATGGAATTTGATGAATTGTAAAATATTGATCAACCCTATACAACCAACTAGTAGGGTCTATACCATCAAATTTGGAAAATTCTAGTTTAGGTGGTAGAGAGGGCCACCCAAATTAGGGGATTGGGAGCCTGTTGTAGGAGTGGAAGGTTAGTGAAATCTTGTCCCTTTTCATGTATTATATTTTAAATCATAGGTTATAATATGCTCAAGTTTTTCTTTGAATAATAAGGCTTGTGCTTAAGTGATCATTAATGAGTTTCTATTTAGAATCCCTTTTGTTGATCCCTAAACACATATTAGTTTGTATAAGTTTCAATATTGTCCCAATGGGATTTTTTTCTAGGTAGTGATTGCGAGTTGTCTTATAGCCTACTTTATTTAAATATCTATTTCTATACAAATAGTCATTGTTACATTCTAACCTCAAGAAAACATTGATGTTACACACATGGTTAAATTTGTAGCATTGAGATATCATTTTTTTGCTATTTTTTATGAACCTTTTCCTTATCAATATTTACTAGGGATTTTGAGTGCTATAGTGAGAGAGTTATCTCATGTGTGTGTGTCTTTTGTTGTTGATATATACCTCATTCAAAGGTATCAATTTAACCATATTTGTAATGGATTATGGAATTTTAAAGCTACTTGTTACCCTTCATGGCCCTACTTTATCTTTGGTAGTTCTAATTGAACTAGTCTTAAATAATGCTTGTAGAGGTTTGTTGATTCTTGATCTTGCATCTGAAAATTAGAAAAATTATAAGCACCATTCTTGGCAGCTAGAGGATTTCATTGAGAGCATATAGCCTAACAAATCTATAGATTTACAAAGATGATAGGATGAAAAGACTCTTATTTCCCTTAATAGTTTGTCACAATATCATTGCTTTTCTTTATTAATCCATGACATACATTCTTACATACCAGTGTAGGAATGAAAATGACTATTTTTTATTTCAACATCCTACATGGCCTAGTATAAAAGAATAACTTTCCTAATTGAAAAGAGCATGACTAGATAAAACATTGAAGAAAATAATGATCCCTTACATGTTGATCACCAAATTCTCTCAGACAAAGAATATGTTAAAATTACTACAAACTTTCCCTAGGGGGTGAGTGCAAGAAGTTGGGTCCACTTTTTGGCTAAAAAATGGAAGTCTTTTCCCTAAAATTGCAGTTTGTCATAGTTGGAGTCAAAATTTGAAGCATTTACACATAGAATCTTAAGAAAGTCTAGCAATATGAAATGTAGTGTTTTGAATTTAGTTTTCAAATATGTAATTTAATCTAATACCCAGATGATACAAATTAATTTTGCATAGGCTTGTACAAAAACCACTTTTTAAAAGTCACATTTTTAGGACCATACCATGCACATGTACGATTAGCATAATTTGACCTAAATAAAAATATTTTTCTAAATACTTTTGGGAAAAGATGTGTACTATAGTGAAGTTTGATGAGGATTTTTTTAATATTTTTTCCAATTTTTTTTAATTATTTTTTATTGGCCCTAATTGTTGTTTTTAGAAACCCCTCATGTACGGCCAACATAATTTGAGATAAACTAATCATAAAATGAAATTTTTTTCATTGTGTAAAGAATTATGTGTAGATTGATGAAATATAATTTTTTAAAATTAAAAATTATTAAAAAATGAAAACACATGTTATTTCAAGTTTATGGACCAATTTGTTCATAAATTGATTAATAAATAGAAAAACAAGTCGAATAAAAAATTACATATTTGAAAACTACACATCGTCATCTATAATGTGTTTAAATTTTATAAAACTATTTAGAATAAAACATCATCAACCATATTAGTAAATTTGGTCTTTCCTTTTGCTCTGAACATGGACTTGTACTTGCAGGTCCAAGGCTAGGGGTTGTCTTACCATGCCTTTCCCAAGCCTAAGATTTTATGAATGGGTATCCATTCTTTTTCTGTGGGAAAAACTAAGTGTGCAAGGCTTTTTTAAAATTTAAATACATGTTTAGAAATAGGTACATGTATCTAAATAGGTACCCATTTAGCCTCGAGCACCCATTCCTAAATGGGTACCCATTCCTAAGCAGGTACTAGTTGAGGCTCAGGCACCCGTTCATGTCGGGAATTTTTTTTTTGCCCAACACTTCCCCTATATGTGGACCCAACTTCTTACTTTTAGCCCATGATTATAATACTCAAACATCCCATCCAAACAAGCCACTTGAAGAGAATGGTGGTAAAAATGTTGAATCTAAGTTTGACTTAATCACCATATATCACCATTTCTCTAATTATATGCATTAATTGCCAACCTTACATAGCTAAATGGAAAAATGAAAATCAAAACACTAATAATATGTCACTCATAAAAGTGATGATGATGGCCAAACTACTAAAGACAAATGTGGTCTAGTGATCTATGCGAAGAAAATTAGATCTAGTGATCCATGTGAAGAAAATCAGATGCCAAAATTAACTTCCAATCTACTTAGGCTCTACCACAAACACCCTATGAATGGATTTCAGATTTACAACCTTAGAATAATGACTAAGGCAACATGTCATTATCTTATCCAATGTTTATAATGTGTTGTCAAACCTCTAATCAACTTTGTGATCACAACAAAATTATGAAGCAAGTCCTCTTCAAATTCATGACCTTTGAAATCATTTGCAGGTTATTTTAATCTATGCATTTCTCTTTCACAATTATTATAATATTTTAATATATTTTCCCATATTACAACCAAAACTTTCCATACTTTTTAGTACTCGCCTAAAGGTAGATACTAATGTAACCAATGTTTCTTATCTAGTTATTGATCTTTATACCCACTAATCAGTTGTTTGCTATTTTTTGTCATGGGTAAGGTTTATATTTATCTTCATTAATGTAGAGATTTATAATTTTTTACCCAAAAATATCTAAAAGTAATAATTTTCTACAATCATATTAGCTGAAAATTTTTAAATCTTATTATAGGTTTCACATAAAATAAAAAGTTCAAATAAGTATCTTTGTATGATCATGTGTTGTTAGACTTGGACATACCTCTGTTGCTTTCATTCATTCTCTATAAACCACATTTACTTTCTACACTTGTATTACATTTGATATTTTTTATGCAAGCCATGCTAAGCACGAGTACAGAGACAATTAGCTTCTCCTGTCAAGATCTACACACTCATGAAGGCCTCAAGTTTAATCATGTCTTCTATTAAATGTTTTTATAAAGAAGAAGAGATTAGCTTGACCCAACTACACATTTAGCCTTTTAGGCCACCATTTGCCTTTTCTCATGGGCGTGTTGCTCTTGGCTGGCTAGATTGTGGCAAGTTTGCTCATTTGGAGATGGAAATTTCTCTTGTTTGTGTTCAACAACCTATAGATGGATCTCCAAAGGAAGAGGGTGCTCTCATTGGTTAAGAACCTATTGATGACAATTGTGGTGATGTTTGGGGAAAACTAGATGATAGAGACCCTCTTGGACTATCAGTGTTGTTTTAGTTGCTTAAGTAGTTTGTTTTTTTATGATATTTGGGCTTGGCCCTGTGTAGAGTTTCATATTTGGGCTTGGACTATGTCTCTCATATACTTTAAGGGTGTCCCTTTCTACCACCTACTTTTTTTTTTAATATTGTATTATTATCTTTTTAAGTTTATAAAAAGCAATAAAGAATTTGTTCTATCATAAAGGAAAAACTCTAGTACGGTATAATAAAAGGTTTCAAGTGTATGAACAAGCCCTCTACAAATCAAAATTCCACATTAAGAAGATCACAACGATTAAGCACAAAAGCTAAAGATTCAATATTTCTAATAATTTTTTAGAAGTCAAGATTAATGATTACTATTAAAGGCTAGCCCCTCGATTGATTTAACCTCTGCACTTGTGTTGATTTATTTGTTGAAAATATTCTCTGTCAATTGACTTAAGTTGCTGGTACATTGTAAACATACCGGCTGTTTAAGCTCTTCCCTCATATGCCACCTATTCCCACTTATACAAAGCTTGAAGGACCGGTAAGATTTTAGGTGATAAAAACAAAAGAAAAAAGAAGATTTTAAGTCGCCAGAATTGCAGCGTGATATGAAAGCATAATAAGAAAATGCATGGAACAAATAAGACAAGGAAAGAAGCATGATGGCTCCCAAATTTGACAATATATAATTGAGCATTTTAGCTGGAATCCCATACTGTAAACGTTACACCAGCTGCACCAACTTATTACTGGACACTCATATTGGACGGAAGTGGATGATAGAGGAATCAGATCTGCAATCGTCTTTATCCTGTTGGGCCCATTTTAATTTCTCACGAGTACATACAGAGCCATGTGCTGGAGTATATCATGTCCCAGACGGAACGCGCTTTATTGTAAAGGTAAACATCATGTAAGTTGAGTTGAATGGCAGGGGTGATTGGACAATGGACTATACCATCGGCCAAAATAATGTGCGTGGGTTTTAAATTCTGCGGTTAGATGGATTTTTCGTCCGCTGGCAGTTGATAGAAGGCGAGGCAGACCGCAACACATAGCGCTGAATCAAATTCTGCGGTTAGTTTTGGGCCGGTGCAGTCAGTATTGGACACAGTTAGTTTCTACAGAAGATCTTAAGTAGCTGGTACGTTGTAAATATATCAGTAGTGAAAATCTTGTTGACAAATATACAGGTCAAAATCTTGTCGACAAACAGACAGGTCAAAAACATTCTTCATTATTGATTCAAATCGTCTATAAACCAAGTTGAAAAAATTGCAGGTCAAAACTGACTGTTTATGGTGGGCCAGCCTCTACAGTCCTGCTAACTACAATATTTGACAGAATTGTTCTTACCTTACATGAGGAAACAGGTACATTTGTCATCATATGGCTATTCTTAAACATCGTCCACTTCAACAGTCAAAAGTTAGTTTTAGCCAATCAAAATATCATAAATATTTACCATTTTTTGTTGTGGATGATGTGTAAAATTCCTATTGACTGTTTGACCATTGAAATGGATGATGTTGAAGTAGAGTGGCCATGATATTCCCAGCCTTGGCCTAAATGCGAACTTCTAAACAATGTAAGGACATCCCATAGTCAAGGCACTCAAATTGCTATGATTTTATTTTTTATTATTAGATAAATAATTAAATATTTATATTTATCTATTGAAAATCCCTTTTCGATGTTGAAATAAGTTTCAATATTAGTGTGAAGGAAAACAAACTTTTAATTGTGAAGTTGGCTAATTTCATAAAATATAAATCAATCTAATCAATCTAGTATTAATAGTATAGATATCTTAAATAATTACTCCAAAGTTATTTTATTTTATTTATTTAAGTGTTATTTAATTTTTATTTATTTAAGAACTAGTATATTTATATTTACAGGAATCTGAATCTTTCAGCTCTTGCTAGAACGCCTCTCGGCGTAATTAATTTATTTCATTTAAGGATTTGTTCTTATTTAGTTACTAGTTTTATTTATTTGTTTTATTTTATTTTATTTTGTTTTGGAATTATTTATGAATTATTTTATTTTATTTGCATTGTTTACTTAATTTTATTTGAAGAGTTTTTTTTAAAAAAAAAATCCTAAGAGTTGTTTTATAAGTTAGATTTGTTTATATATATTAGCAAGGAGAGATACCCCACACCAATTGAGATCACAAGGGGGACCTCCTCCCATTCAACACATTCAACTTAGCCACTTAATCAACTTTAAACAATTTAGAAGCCATAATGGAAGTCCAGAAGCCACCACATGGAATTCAAATTATAGATGTCACTATAGGGATTCAAACATGGATCTCCATTTTGTGAACCTTATGGCCTTAACATTTAAGCACAACCCCTTTGATATGTATATGTATATCTATATAAACTTAGGTTTTTAAGCCTAGTACGAGCCAGGGTAACTCAGGTTTTTAAGGCTAGTATGAGCCGAGGTAACTTAGGTTACTATCTAATTTAATGTCTATTCAATTACTCTTTTACCTGCAAATGCAATGTATGCATTAGGCTCGACAATCATGACATTAGCCAACATACCAAAACTAACAGTGACTCCACCAATTGTTGGAGACGTAAGAACTGAAATATAGAGCAAATGTTTCTCTTTTTGATGTGTATGAAAATGATAATTTAGATCTACTTATCTAAAATATGTGTAGAAGAAGTAGTACAAAAGAAAAAGGAAAGGAAGAGATTTTTATTTGCTACCAGATGAGGCGATAAAGATTGGTCTTATCAACCAAATTGGCATAGCGTTTCTAGTTGAAACAGATCATGCCACGACAAACCTATACATGCTCCCATAGAAATTACATATTTTGGTTCGGGCATTTGTTCATATAATCTCACTAAGGAAGGAGACATTTTCATGGTAATAGGAGGCCACAATTGGGGGACCTCCTCCCCATTGACTTTATCATCTAGACCATTACTGGAGGGCCTTAGTCTCCAAGGTATTATCACATTTATTCAAACTCGCAAGCTCAATGGCCCAATGAAGGACCAAAACCTAGGAGCACAATGGTCTAGTGAAGGCACATATCCTACAAGCACATTAGCCTAGTAGAGACACAAGGCCTATCTCAATGGTTCAATGGGTGTTTGATCCTTTTTGGCCACCACAACAACATTGTGACTTGACCACCACACTCTACCCTTATCGGCATATATATGTATCTTTTGTCATTATTTTTGAGGAGACAAATAGTTAGTTAGATAAAATATTATGAATATAGTAATGATGGGAAATGTATTTTTTATATTAATTTATATGCAAGAAATATTTTTTTATGATGTCATTATTGAACATGTGGTTAAAATGATGTAATGGACTAACTACCGTCATGAAACAGAAGTGGATGCAAGAATAATGTTGTTTTTACCTACAATATAAGGAGAGAGAGTATCACCATGGAGAGGAATTAGATTGTGTGAATGCAATGATCCTTATGCCATCTAGAAACTCACACACATATACTTAGTAGAGAGATTATCATTGCTCTTGCCAAACTATGTCGTCATTAAGACGAAGGTTAAATCCTTTTTGTCATCTGATAGAAACTTGGTGTATTCCTTTGGATGACAAGCCAATGTATGTAAATCAACTAAACATGTTTAAAGTTTGTTTTCAAGATCTTAGTCTACTTGTGATAATTCTCCGTCAATAATTGTGCTTCAGATTAACACATTTAGTGTTCAAAAGTATGCAATATTGACATCTATTAGATACGTATGTTATGTTTATCTACAAAGTCATTATTATTATTATCTTAGGTATGGTAAAAGTCTCCTTTTTTATTTTAAGCGAACTCCATAGATGCTTGGGACTAGGAGGAGTGGTAGCTCCATACTCTGCACACTCGCCACTATTTTCAGCATGAAGAGAGAGCCATGGGGATATGGAGAGAGATGCATAGTGGTGCTTTAATGATGCACCCATAATATGGAGAGGTTGGATTTAGAAAAGGAAGTGGAGTATTTTGGAGAAGGTAGGAGAATACTTTGGAAAGCCTCAAAGCAAAGAGAGTAGGAAACAGAACATAGGAGGCAGTAAAAATTTGGCAGTGTGCTACTTGTAGCATATAATAGGTAAGTTCATTGTTATATCAGAGAAATTGATGATATGTATATTTTAATATTGTTTTACGTTCGTTGAAATTGCAAGTAGATTTATGTAGATATTCTATTGTTGTTCGTTCTCAACTAAGGATTACATCTGTATGAATAAGTTTCATATCTCGTTAGAGATAGAGTTGAATAACTCAGAAGATATGTTTATCCTTTATATTGATATATATATATATCTTAAGGGAATGTTTATGAGAATGATATCTCAAGATAAGAGAATTATATATCTATGTTATATTGTAGCATATTCTTTATTGATTATCAAAAATATATTAGAAATGATAGTAATAGTCATAGGATTGTGTGATCAAACTAGTTGATATATGGCCAAGTGTTATGTTTAATGACTAACTGAATATGTTATATGACCAAGTATTATGTTTAATGGCTGACTGAGTAGGTCATATAGCTAAGTGCTATGTTTAACGGTCGACTAAGTATATTATATGGCCAAGTGTTATGATATATAATAGGCCAACTAATTAAATTTGATGGCCAAATACTATGATAATGGTCAATTGTATAAGTCTAACCTATTGTTCATTGTGTTAGGTCAAATGTGTCAATATATTCATGTTGATTATAATACTATAATGAGGATAACTATAATGAGGCAAACTATAATACTATAATGAGGCCAAATGTAATACTATAATAAGGCTGACTATAAGGGTATATTCAGGCCGACTGTAATGGTATAATAAGCCCAACTGTAAAGGTATAATTAGGCTGATTGTAAAGGTATATTGAGGCCAACTGTCGTAACATAAAGAGGATGACTCTGATATTTCTTTGAGGTCGACTGGTTTAATATATTTGGGTCGACTATGTTTTGAACTTAGGCCAAATGTGTTACAACATAGAGGCCAATGGTGAAAAGTATAGGTCAAGTCTTAGAATAGATCGACACTTTATTGAAAACCAAGTTTAGGTTTACTAACCTATAAACCTGGTCAACATCAAATTATTGAAGAACCTAAGAGACGGTCATTTCTAAAGTATATTTCTCTTAATAGTAGTGGATTAAGAGGATTGAGAGTGTGTTTTTGAAAGATTAAAAAGATAGTATAAAAGACAAAGTCGTAGTATAGGAACACTTGACATTAGATTTATTCTTTTACATATTTTAGGCCAGGTATAGCCACAAGAATATCTTGGGAAACACTCTTTATGCCAACAAAAAGTCAAGATTTAGATTATCATGATATTTGGAATTCTCTCTTTGATCTACATAAAGAGAAGTATTTAATTTGTATGATTACACATTTATAGCTTATTATCGACATGTTATGAGTCAAATATTTATTAAGACAAATAGTGTCTTTATTTGATAATCTATATGGCTTAAATGTCAACCTTGTATGTGTAGATGACTATGGATGAGCATTGGATTAGGTGAACACTCCATTGAGTAGATGATAGGATTTCATAGACCTGTGATTGCAAGGATGCATAGAGGGACTCAATATATGTTTACACTAGTCATCTAAGCTCTTACACTAGACTTGTGAAGAATGACTAGTAGATAAGGGTATGTCTTTATGACTAATGTGGTATAAGCAAGACCAAGAGAGTTGTTATGTATAAAGAAAATAAATGATTAATAAGAATGTTGTCTCCAAGTTGAGAAAAGAGTGAGGGAACATATGACTATTTATATATATGAAACTTTAGCCAAACTAATTCAAAAGTCACTGCTTGCATTGTCGATCCATTGTGTACTAGATAGCTAAACAATCAGAATGGATCATACATAGCTAGAGCTAGACTAGAGTTGTAAACCTAATTATCATTAGCTAGGATACATCACTAGTTCTTAGATGGAATATGGAATCAATTGATTCTCATTATCTATGATCCTCGTGAAGGGAAGGGGCACTTCTAGAAGGAAGGTGAGTGGAGGACAATTGGTCTATGGTTGAAGGAAAAGCACCAGGGTTATGCTCTCTCTCTCTCCTATAGTTGATTGCCAAAGACTTTTGAACAACAATACATTGCTTATTTTGTAAATAATAGTAATAAAATTGTAAGTCCTAAGAAAAACAACCAATTGTTATATGTGCAATTTGTTAGTCACATGTGAAGCAACCTTGTTTTTAAATATGTATATTGTACTTAGATATTGGAATTGTAATATATTGATTATTGATATTTCTCTTTATTTAAAAAAAAGTGTGAATATTTGCTTAATTACCTTTAAGTTTATCTATTATTCTAGTTGGGATGTTACACACGATATCAGAGCTACTAGGTTCAACACTTGGACCTTGGATCTCATTGCGAGATTTCACAAGATTGACAAGATATGCTAATGTTAAAATATTTGTTCTCATGAAAAAATGGTAGGAAATAGGACAAGAATGCTAGCCAAGAAAACAAAATTTAGTGAAATGCCTAAGATCACTATTAAGAAAGAGCCATCTCCTAAACCAAAGGCTGAAGAAACAAAGAATTTTAGAAAAGAAGCTTGGCTCACTAATTTTGAAACACTAGCTGATGCACTCAAACATATCTGCCTAGAAAGGAGGAAACGACTTGAGGAGGCAAAAATATTTTGAACCCCTACTATTGTTAAGATTAGTAAACCATCTGTACATCATGACATGCCTTTTGCATGGTTTCAAGATGCGCCTGTTATGACTCTAGAGGTGTTGAAGGAGTACTCACGGGTACATCCACCTACTAAGTTTGTGTTACTCACTTATAATGGAGAGGAGAAACCAGAGGAATTTCCTCTATTAGAAAGTGATATATAGACATTTCCTTTCACAAAATGTTTTTTATTTGATTAAGTATGTAAAGATCCAGAAAGTGAATAAAGTAAAGTTTTGGATTTTTGAGTAAGAAAATGTTTGTGCAATGAATCTTTGAGTTTTTATATTTATGAACTTGTACTTTTATGATAGTGCAGCAAAAAGTTACATGTTTTGATAAATTTCTATGAAATGATTAATTTTGGTATTATTATGTAACACTCTGAAAACCAACCAGGAGGGAACCTGGATGGCCAAAATCTTGAGAAAAACCCCATGAAAAAATTAGATCAAATTTTGTCAATTTTAAATGAAACAAAAGGAATATTGGAAGCTACCCTGGAACAAGAAGCTAGAGGAGGAGAATCCAATCAAGAACATCACTTTGAAGGAAGAGAAAAATCTAGTTTTCATGGTGAACCTAGAGTAAATAATCAAGACTCACAAGTTCATAATGAGGCAAAAACTCATCTTACTAATGAGTTAGCTTGAGAAACGAATAAATTTATACCTCCTAAGTTCAATGGAACAATGAGTGGAGATGTAACCGAGGCTTGGCTGATAGAGATGGAAAAATATTTTGAGATAAGAAACTATTCTAAGATCACCAAGATTGTATGGGGAGTATACCAGTTAAATGGAGAAGCATCCACATGGTTGATGAACAAGAAAATGGAATTAGGATTGATTTCTTTGAGTCTAACTTGGGATCAATTTGTGGTCATATTCAGAAAAGGGTGGTTGCCCCAACTTTACTTTAACTAGAAACTAATGTATTTTCAAATTCTGTATCAAGGAGATATGACTTTCATTGAATA
Organism: Cunninghamia lanceolata; assembly: GCA_027924645.1. Taxonomy (NCBI): domain Eukaryota; kingdom Viridiplantae; phylum Streptophyta; class Pinopsida; order Cupressales; family Cupressaceae; genus Cunninghamia; species Cunninghamia lanceolata. The sequence continues at coordinate 6,986,725 of BSBN01000396.1, read as the reverse complement.
CTAGAAAAAAATTACTAGGTTATTGAAGTATGTGCCACAATATTCAAAAGGATGAGAGATTTAGAATAAGGAAGTTTATCAGGGGCTTGAATTCTTAGATTGACAGAGAAGTAGATGTTCATGGATCCACAACCATGGATCAAGTTTTTGAGAAAGCCATCAAGAAAGAGTAGAAGCTCAAATCTATCTCTGCGTATTGAGAAAAATTTGGAAGGAAATTTAGCTAGAGTCATCCTTCAACATCCTTTAAAAAGAGAACCAAGAATCAGAAATCCAGAGAAAGGAACCATGTTAAAAGTTGCAGATTTAACAGAAATGAATCTAGTGATGGAAGCAGGGATTCTAATCCTAAAAGGAATGATGATAATTTCAATCAATCTTCAGGAAAGAGAGGTCCTCCTAGAGGGTGTTTCACATGTGGAGGAGATCATTATGCTAACTAGTGCCCTATGAAGAGTCAAGGGAATTCTTATGGAGGCAAACCTTTACCTTCATAGAAAACAAGTTTTCAGTAAAGGATTCATACTGCTCTTGATAGTCATCAAATTGAGTATTAGGTTACTCCTATTGAAACCACAAGTACTCACTTTGGAACCCCAATTTCTATTCTTATAGATACAGGAGAAATTGAAAAAATTGTGAACCCTAGAATACTTGATAAAATGTCTAGAAATGATGGTTTCATGACTAATTCATGTACAATAGAGTTTACAAACCAATCAAGAGCTTGGGTAGAGCAATGCTTGTTTGAAGCCAAATGAACCCTGCCTACTTTTTCCATGGAGGTTAACCTATATGTAGAACCTCTAGGATCCTATGATGTCATCTTATGGATGAAATGGCTATCTTAGCATAGGGAAAAAATTGATTGCCTTTGCAAAATAGTAGAAGGCATTGCCGATGATGAAAATGTTATCCGCATCCAAGGTTTTCAACAAGAAATGAAAATTAGGCAATTTTTTGCGATGCAATTGAAAAGGGTAAAATAGAAAGGATGCTAGATGTTTGTAGTGAAAATGGAGGAGGTAAAACATGAAGAGGAGGAGGGATTAAAGGAAAATACTTTTGAAGAGTACCCTTTTCTTCAATATTTTCAGGATGTATTTCTAAAAGACCTTCTAGGTCTGCCCCCATAGAGATTTTTTGATTTTGCAATAGAGATTATTCCTAGTTCCAAACTGGTGTCCAAAGCACCTTATTAGATGACTACTACTGAGTTGATGGAGTTAAAAGCTCAACTCTATGAATTATTGCAAAAAGGGTTGATTCTAGACCTAGTGTATCACCTTTGGGAGCACCAGTGATCTTTGTTAAGAAGAAAGATGGTACTCTACGGATTTGTATAGATTATCGTATTCTTAACAAAGTAAAAATTAAGAACATTTATACTCTACTACACATAGACCATCTTTTTGATCAAATGTGTGATGTCATTGTATTTTCCAAAATTAACCTTAGATTATGTTATCACCAATTGAGATTGAAGGAAGAATATATTCACAAGACAACCTTTCAAACAAGGTATGGGCATTATGAGTTCACAGTCTTACCTTTTGGTTTGACTAATGCTCTAGCAGCATTTATGAATTTGATGAACAATGTTTTTAGAGATTGTCTAGAAAAAAAATTCTTGTATTTTTAGATGATATTTTAATCTACTCTCATAATGAGGAGGAACATCATCAACACTTGCAAATAGTTCTAGAATGAATCAAGGAGCATAAACTTTCTGGAAAGTTATCCAACTGTACCTTCTTTCAAGAAGAGGTGCAATACTTGGGTCATATCATATTAGCTAAAGGAATTTTAGTAGATCCATTTATTAGTGTATATATATTTCATATATATTATATACACTTAGGCATAAGCCTACTTAGGTGTACCCTTACACAAACTTGACACATGCCTCATTGAGGTGTCAAGTTCGTTGGACGGTTAGGATAGGTGTCATCAAGTTACCTACACGCTAGTTTGTTGGGAGGCAACTTGATGACCACTCTTAGTTGTGGAGTCTTTCTCTCAACTACTAACTAGCTTTGCTCACCTATATGTATTCATCTTATTTATCTAATAAACTACTCCAATTTGTAATCAGTACTTTGATTTATTGATATCCATTTAGGCTTCTTATATGGTATCAGAGCAACTAAGTTAGATTGTTGGTTTGAACATTTGTTTATCTTCTTTGGTAAAGGTATTGGTGGCTCTTTGATTGGTAACAGAAGCAATTGACCTCTAAACAAGATAGGTGGAAATCCACTAAATTTGAGGGTGAATGGAGGGCAAACATTTTGAGTTGTGATCATGTGTTATTTGGAGGTGAATGTCTTTGAAGGCATGCAACCTAGTCAAACAAGTCTTTGGCTTATTTTAAAGGCACATAGTTCCTTCTAAATAGCTACGACCTACTTACATAGGCCCACGATCTGCTGATGTAGGGGATTTGTATGCACCAAATTACTCGTTTCTTTGTATGCATGTACTAAGTTCTTGTTTCTTTGTTTTCTTGTTTCGTGTTCTTGCATTTTCACTGGTTGTTGAAAGCTCCACCATCCCATATTGGAAGTGATTATTGACTTTATAAGACAATCCATGTTATTACTTGCTAGATGTGACCACTTTTTTGTAGGCTGCAACAATAGATATCGAGGTCAAAGTGATGCTCGATGCCTTCCTTTGCACGCTCGAAAGGGTTGAAAAGAAGCATTTAAATCCCACAAAGGAACCCACCTCTATTCATTGGTAGAAGGGGTGATGGCCTACAATGTGGAAAAAGGATTTGGGCCATTTGGCCACCGAGGCAATTGAAGGCTCTGCATCTGGGCCTAAAAGGTTTTGATGTCCTACATAAAAGCATCTCACACCACATTTGGCCATCAAGGTACACAAGGCCACTTCCCTTACTACAAGAGATAGTCTATATTGGCTGCACCATAGTTTGCAATAGGGCTTTTCACCTCTCTATGCCCCAATACACATAGGCATGGCCCTATGTACAATATTCTTTTAGACCAAACACTACTGTTTAGAGGCCGCATGCCTGAAGAAGGGCGTTTGGGTGTCAAGTTCAAATTGGTCTGGCCCATTCAAGTTTGTAGAGCCCACTATGGAGGTCGAATGGCATTTTGGTCTATTTATTGCCCTAATTTTCTTTTTCCTTTTTCCTATATATTCGTAACAATGTAATATTTGCAAAAAACAATTGTAAAAGGCATTTTTTGTGTTTTTTTCACTAGGATGGAAAATTACAAGCTTTATATCTTTTGCTTGACAACTTAGATGTGAGTAATGTCTTTTGTAAAAGGGGCTTTATTTTTCATCATGGTTCTATTGGTCACATTCATGTGCAAATTAGGGCTAGTTGAAAGCACTACCTTTATAAAGTTTCACATTTAGGGGGGAAATTAAGCAAAGGGGTTTTTAACCACGCACTCAACTTATAAAGTGCCACTTTCAAGTATTATTCTGGGGGGTTATACATAGGCATTTTGTAATAATTGAACTAACATAAAGTTCAAAAAGGGGGGCAAATCATCTAAGTCAACTATGGGGATTATGAGTCATCCATCTGTCATTACCTTAGAAAATAGAAACTACAAGTCCTGGCACAATGATATCTTGGCACATTGCCAATGCATTAACCTATTGCCATGCATCTATATGGAATTATTCCTGAACCAAGCACACATTGGTAGAATATTGTATGGAAAAATAAGAATAATCATGTCATATAATTAATTAGTTTAAGTGTTATGAACTACACTCAATGGGTTCCTCTATCACACATTGACTGTCGTAGAGCTCTTTAGACCAAACTATGGGAAATTTATGGAGACCCCATTGAACCTCCATTTCCAGATGATCCCACTATATACATACTTATTTTCCTTGATGATGTTGATGATCCTTTACATACGATGATGATATTGAAGAGCAAATTGCATATTGGGAAATTCTTGATTGTACTGATGACATAGAGACATACTCACTTGCATCTCCTCTCTCTACACATCCTGGATTGGCAAACATTCTGTCACCTCTTACTATTGCTTCATTAGATTCTAGAGTCACTTATTTGAAAGCTTCCAATGCTTCTTTACAATAGGCAATCAGTCTTCCTAGAATTGTTGATTAGGATATATTTCTACCTGACATCACTTGTTTGTTTGTAGAGTCCCACATTGTTGACCTTGAAGCACACATTAAGGACATTAGTGTTCACTTTAATGATAGTTTTGATGAAGCTGCATCACCATTTTCATCTTCGTATATTCATTCTCTATATCATCCTACACATGGTTCTGGGTCGTCATCATCCTCATCTTTTGGGCATGCACCAGATTTGATTATGGCATCCTTCGGCATCAACATGGGGACACCTGAGAACTCTTAGAAGACATCAACATGGGCATCATCATCCTTGAATCAACTTTAGCATGATTCAAGATCCTACATACATCTTCTCGCATAGGTAGATAGCCTGCATCTTCAGGTGGTTTCATTTCTTCCCAAGGGAAGGAACATTGTTAGGTGTTCTTGGATCTACATCTACATCCTTTGTTGACTATCTAGCCTCATTACAATAGGACATGTATTATGGGGGGTTTCATAGACCTTCTATCTTTTTCTCTCATATGGGGGGAATCCTATATTGTACTTAGTGAAAGAAGTTGTACTTCTTCACTTGTATAATTTCTCTCTTTTGGAGGGTATTTCTTTTTTCCACTGGCTTTTTTACCTTTCTTCATTTCTAAGAGATTGCATTGTACTTGCATACCTCATCAAGCCTAGTTGCCGGGACCCAATTTCATATTTGCATTGTACATGGGTACCTCACCAAGATTTGTAGCTGAAACCCATTTCTTTTGTGTCCACCTAAGCTATGCTTAAGGGGGGTGCTAGTGTATATATGTTTCATATATATTATATACACTTAGGCATAAGCCTACTTAAGTGTGCCCTTACACAAACTTGACACATGCCTCATTGAGGTGTGAAGTTTGTTCGGTGGTTAGGACAGGTGTCATCAAGTTACCTACTAACTAGCCACTCACACTAGTTTGTAGGGAGGCAACTTTATGAACACTCTTAGTTGTGGAGTCTTTCTCTCAACTACTAACTACCTTTGCTCACCTATATGTATTCAACTTATTTGTCTAATCAACTACTCCAATTTGTAATCAGTACTTTGGCTTATTGATCTTGGTTCAAACTTCTTATACCATCGAAGACAAAGGCTATTTTAGAATGGCCTACTCCTAAAAATGTGCATCAAGTGTGTAGTTTTTTAGGATTAAAAGGGTATTATAAGAAGTTCATTTTGAACTTTTCTAGAACTATCCATCCTATCACTTCCTTGTAGAGAAATGAAAGAGATTAATGGTCTAATAAGTGTTAAGAATCTTTTTATATTCTTAAAAGAAAATTGACTTTAGCACCAATTCTTAAAGTGCCAGACCTAGAGGGTCATTTTATTGTTGTGACTGACGCTTCAGGAGAAGGGTTAGGAGGAATGCTCATGAAAGAAGACCAAGTTGTAGCCTATGAGTCTAGGAAGTTGCAACCTTATGAGTAGAATTATGTCCCTCATGATTTGGAATTAGAAGCAATTGTCCATACTCTCCAAGTATGGAGGTATTATTTGTTGGGGAACAATTTGAATTGAAATTTGATAATCGAGGTTTGAAGTACATCTTCATGCAACCTAACCTTAATGCCCAACAAAGAAGATGGTTAGATCTCATCTTTGATTATGATTTTGAGGTTAATTACATTAAAGGTAAGGAAAATATATTGGTTGATGCCTTTAGTCAAAGAAGGCACATATTGGCAATAATATCAATGCACGAGCTAATTTCAAGGCTCAAATATTGAGAAACTTCACTAGTGATGAATATTATGAGCAAATTTTGAGAGCTCTAACTAAAAAATTCCCAAGGTACAAGCTATGATGGATTTTATTTTGAACATGATGGGTTATTAAGACTCAATAATAGAATATTTGTTTCGAATAAGGAAGATTTAAGAACTATGTGGAAAGAAGCACATTTTGCACCATATTCAGGTCACCCTAGAGTGACAAAGTTGTTAGCTGATGTGTAACCCTTATATTTTTGGAAGGGAATAAATAATGATGTTGCAAGATTTGTGGTAGGATGCCTAGAGTGTCAGTGAGTTAAGGCTAAACACAATCACTCAATAGGACTTCTGTATCCTCACGACATATTTGAATGGAAATGTTAGGTTATTAGTATCGATTTTATCCAAGGATTACCTATGTCCTACTATAAGCATGATTCTATTATTGTAGTAGTGGATAAACATACTAAGGTAGCTCATTTTATACCTGGGAATCTTAAAAATGGAGAACCCATCTTGGCCAAGAATTTCATGCAAGATTTTTTTTTAGGCTGCATGGAATTTTAGAAAGGATAATTTCAGATAGATGCTCGAATAACTTCAAAGTTTTGGCAAACTTTGTTTTCAGCTTTGGGAACACAATTGAATATAAGCTCATCCTATCAACCAGAAACAAATGGACAAACTGAGAGAGTAAATCAAATACTAGAGGATTTGTTGAGGATGTATCGCATGGTTCGATAGTATAAGTGGGAAGAGTATCTTCCACTAGTTGAATCTACATATAGTAACTCATCATTTTGCAATTAAGATGGCTTCACTTGAATCATTGTATGGTAGGACATGTCAAACTCCTATAAGTTGGGATAAGCTAGAGGATAGGGTTTGCCTTAGGCTAGAAATGCTTTTAGAAATGGAAGAGCGAGTAAATTTGATTGGGAAAAGATTAGCAGAAGAAAATGATAGACATAAAATCTATGTTGATGCCAAGTGAATACCCCAACAATTTTTAGTAGGAGATAAATTTATCTTAAGAGTTAAACCACATAAGAGCCCAATTAAGTTTGGAAAGTCTTCCAAACTAGCACCTAGATATGTTGGACCTTTTGAAGTCCTAGAAGTGGTAAATCCAGTTGCTTACATGATAGCTCTACCACCAGCCCTTGCTAGAATGCATGATGTTTTCCATATGTCTTATTTGAAGAAATATATATCAGGATCTAATTATATATTTGATTGGAATGCTCTTCAGGTATGGGACTAAGGGGTGATCATGATTTAGCCTCTCAAAGTGGTCAAGGTATGCAAGCTCCACTTGCATAACAAAGAGGTTACCTAGTGCAAGGTCTAGTGGGACTAGTATTTAGAGGAAAATGCACTACTTGAGAGGATTCCAATGATATCTATCAAAATTTTCCACATCTTTTTTATATAGCATGATATACAAGAGCATGTTTTAAGTGTTTATTTTTTGTTTGGACATAATCATCGAGGATGATGATCTTTAAGGGGGGAGATGTGTCACACCCCATTTTTAAACTAATGTATTTATTTTCATTATTTTTGAGGAGATAGATGGTTAGTCAAAGAAAATATTATGATTATAGTAATGATGGGAAATGCATTTGTTGTATATTAATTTATATGCTAGAAATAATTGTTTATGACGTGATTAATAAACATGTGGTTAAAATGATGTAATGGAATAACTACATCATCAAACTGAAGTGGATGCAGGAACAATGTTGCTTTCCCCCCTGATATGAGGAGAGAGATTATCACCATGGAGAGGATGCTAGATTGTCTGAATAAAACGATCCTTATGCCATTTGAAAACTCACTCACATATACTTAGTAGAGAGATTATATTTTCTCTTGCCAAACTATGTCGTCATTAAGACAAAGGTTAAATCCTTTTCATCTTCTAATAGAAACTTGGTGTATACCTTTGGATGACAAGTCGACTAAATCAACTAAACATGTTTAAATTTTGTTGGAAAGATCTTAGTTGACTTTGATAATTCTCTGTCGATAATTGTGCTTCAAATGAACACATTTATTGTTTGAAAGTACACAATATTGACATCTATTAGCCAAGTATTTTATGTCTATCTACAAAGTCATTATTATTATTATTATTGTTGTTGTTGTTGTTGTTATAGTCAATAATTATGTTAGGTATGGTAAAAGTATCCTTTTTTCTTTTAGGATAACTCCCTAGATGCTTGGGAGTGGGAGAAGGAGTAGTAGCTCCATACTCCCCACACTCTCCACTATTTTTTACATGAAGAGAGAGTCACGGTGATATGAAGAGAGGTACATAGTGGTGCTTTAATAATGCTCCCATCATATGGAGAGGCCAAATTTAGAAAAGGGAGTGGAGTATTTTGGAGAAGGTACCTGAGAATACTTTGGAAAGCCTCGAAGGAAAGAGAGTAGGAAGAGGAACGTAGGAGGTAGTAAAACTTTGACACTGTGCTTCCTGTAGCATATAATAGGCAAGTTCATCATTATATGACTAAAAGTGATGATATGTATATTTTGAAATTGTTTTATGTTTTTTGAAATTGCAAGTAGATTTATGTAGAGATTTTATGCAGAGATTCTATTGTTGTTCATTTTCAACTGAGGATTACATCTGAATGAATAAGTATCGTATCTCGTTAGAAATAGAGTTGAATAACTCAAAAGACATGTTTATCCTTTGTAATTATTTATGTATCTTAAGGGAATGTTTATAAGAACGATATCTCAAGGTAAAAGTACAAAGTTGTGTCACACTTTTATAAAGGAAATAGCCAACATTGATTGAACTTTTAAGATTGAATCACTAAAAAGTGACATGTATATGTTTTGAATTTTGAAATGATGTAAACCAATAAAATATTTATTTTTTAGTATATTTTATGTTTGTATTTTTTTGAAAAAATACAAAAATTATTTGAATATAGTTTTCAATAAATTGACACTATAATTTAGTTACTGATAAAATGCTGGAAAATAAAGTTACATGAGATGTCAATCTTTATATAGTAAATTTTATTTTTTCTTCAATATTTGTGTGTGTATTTATAACTTGAAACTTTAGTGCATAGATATATTTTTTTTCAAAATTTGATAAATATATATTTTTAAATAAATATTGAAATGTGTGTGTATTAAAACGTAGTTGTTTTCATTCAATGAAAACTTTTATATTAACTATTTATCTAAAATAGAAAAAAAAGTACACCATCTTGATATAGATTCTATTATCTAGTGCATCATATTTTTTCAATTTCTTTTAATAAGTTTTACAATTTTCCTTGACATGGTAATCGACCTAATGTTTGTGCTGATAACCTACTTTTAGTAAAAATAAAAAGGAAAATATAAATAATAATTAAACTACTAAATATATATATTTTTGAAAACTAAACTTATAGATTTACACAAGTATATTTTTATATTTTTAAAAAATGTTATTTACACGAGTAGAAGTTGTTGAAATATTATGTTTTTCAAATAATTTTATTTTTTTGGTAAATTGGCCTCGTTGTAGTACTACATATGCATTTAGCCAATAATTTTAGTTGTAAAAGTTGTGGACATATCTAACTTAGCTAGAATGAATCTTAGAAGATCATATGTTTGACCAAAATTGATTTTTAGTTAGAAATACTTAAATTCACTCGTGTTGATAAGTTGGTTGAAAGTGTGACACAACTTTGTGCTTTTACCCCTTAGGATAAGAGAGTTGTAAATCTATGTTATACTGTAGCATATTCTTTATTAATTATCAAAAAGATTTTAGAAATGATAGTAACAGTCGTAGGATTGTGTGATCGAACCAGTTGATATATGGCCAAGTGTTATGTTTAATCACCGACTGAGTATGTTATATGGACAAGTATTATGTTTAATGGTCGACTGAGTAGGTCATATGGCCAAGTTCTTTGTTGAACAGCCAACTGAGTATGTTATATGACCAAGTGTTATGATATATAATATGACAACTAATTAAGTTTGATGGCTGAATACTATGATAATGGTTGACTGTATAAGTGTTGATAACTGAGGGGGGGGGGGTGAATCAGTTATCTTAATCTTTTACCTTTTGAACTTCTTTAATAGTTAATGCAATATCAAATCAAATGAGCAAACATAACCATGAAAAGGAAATACCACTAATACACATGACACACTGATTTTGACATGGAAAGCCCGGTTAAGGGAAAAACCACGGGGTGATTAACCCAAGATATTATTCTTTGTTAGAAGAATAGAAGATACAAAATGGCACATGCCAATTAGGGCTCACTGCCCGAGCACACTGCTCACAAGAGGCTCACTACCTACAAGAGACTCATTGTCTACAAAAAAGGAAGGTAACTCAATGTTTGAACTGATGAGAAGCATCCACACATACTGAGATTCAGTTCTGATTAAGCTCAATAAACTAATCTACTGCACTTCATTCTTACTCTCTTTCGATGCAATTGTACTGTCACATTCCAGACCTCTTTTACTATCTTCACTCTGCTCTTCTGATTTTCTTCACACCAACACAACACATGCACTACTTCACATCTAAATCAATCATATATATATCCGCACAAGTGATTTCATCACCTTTCTATTCGGCATCTAGAATAGTCAATATTTTCCTCAAACTCTGATCTGTCAACTGAATCTTTGTATACCAAGTAATGCGGATCAAGGATATACTTGTAGAAGTCATCAATCATGTCAGCCAATCATAACTTATGCCTTAAGAACCTTTACCATCATTAGTAACACATCCAGAATAATGTCTGATGTTCTGTTGGTTAGTTCTTCCTCTGTTCACACTGTCAATTAGGAACTTGACACTCAAGTATTCATATCTCTTCATCCTTTTAACACTGGAGGCTAAATCCTTGGATTCTATTTGTCAAGGTACTCCTCTTGACTTCCCCAAATCTGCACTTCACTAAGATACTTCTTCTAGGAGATTTGGACCTGTCTGTCGGACCTTACTGACTGCTCTATTCTTGCTTACCGGACCTCAACACTTCTTCAATTTGACTTCTGGTAAAGACTCATCATGTCCTACGGATGTGTGGGATAACCTTTTTTGCCATCAATAATAACATTCATGAGTCCATATAGTGTCTCTTGCCAACAATCTCCCCCTTTGGCATTGATGGCAACACTTAGTGAAAAATGACTAAGTGTCACACTATACTCCCCCTTGACTGATGCTCTATTTTTATGTACATTTTCTGGAGCTCCCCCTTAGTTGAATTCCTCATTTTTCACTGCTCCTCACTCCCCCTTTGACATCAATGCAAAAGGGTGGGGTCTACATACAAAAAATTTCTCAAAAACACTTCTATACTTAGCTGCATAAGTATTTATACATGCTATACTTTACATAAACTGAAGGATATCTGCAAAAGATGTCTTCAATTGGACAAATTCTCTCACCCAACTCTGCTTCATTCTGTCCAAAATTGCGTTGTGACCACTCAACAAGAATGCATAAGCTTCTGCCTTTTTTAGATTTGTTGGATCATTTGTTTTGGCTATAGTTTGAGCATCACTTAAGGCCTCATGCATGGCCTCCAACTTAGGGATAATTATTCCTCTAAGTTCATTCAACCTACTTATTCTATTTTTCTTCTCTTCTTCAAGTTTTTTAATTTCATTCAAAATTGCAATCGTCTGACATTCTTGATTTATTATGGATGTGTTAAGTGGATCAAAATTTTGAGAAAGTTTTGTTAGTTTGTCCTCCTGTTCTTTCACTTTCTTCTCAATCTCCACTATTGCTTTAGACCAGGATATACCAAATTTGTATACATCTCCTCCATCCTTGAGAGCATTTTCCAAGCTCTTTATCCCAATACCTATTACTCTCCTATCATTTGTTATTAGCCCTTGCAGCTCATAGAATCTCTTATCCAAAAACTCTTTCCTGACCTTCTCCTCAGCTGATTTCTCTAGAGAATTGAAGTGTGTACTAATACTATTAATCAAAGATTTGAGATTACCGGATGAGGAGGCTGAGGGATCCTTTTGAAAAGATGGCATGATCTTTTCTAACACTTCGGATGCAGCTGCTATAAGCTCACAGTCTTTCATGTGAGACTTCAAGAGTTTTTCTTTGGCCTTTGCATTAGCAAATGAAGCTATCTTCATTGTTTGTACCAGAGAAAGAAAGTTAAAATTAAATGGCCTTTGAAGAAGTTCCGGTTCATCAATTTCCATTGTCTCTTTGTCTAAGAACTCTTTGACAGTTTCTACAGTGTCTCTTGCCGGAGACAGATTCTTCTTCTCTTCTGCAGTCTTAGAACTGTCTCTTGGAGCTTTTTCTCCTTCTACAACTTTGGTACTATCATCTTCTTTTTCCTTTACCTCTGCTTCTTTCTCCTCTATTCTTTCTTCTCCTTTGGATCCGGAGTCAACAAGGGAAACCAGAGGAGTGATGTTTGTTTGTTCATGGACCACCTCTTCTGGAGTAGAGGATTCCAAGCCCTTATCTTCACCAGTGTCCATTACCTCTTTTGTCATTTCCTCAGTGGATTCCTTTTCAACACCTGTGGTCGAAGGATCAACACCCAAGTCCTCTATAACAGGAAGATTGAATCTTTTGAAGGCATTCCGGAGGATCTCTTCTGTTTCCTTGGCTATTTTGTTAGTCTCACCAAGCATGAGCTGATTCATTCTAGATTTGCTTCAGAATTCATCCTTGCAATCCTTGAAGATCATATTCATTTTCTTTGAATCAATTGAAGGATATAGCTGAATGGCTATCTGTTCCCGGATCTCAAGATCTTTTGCCATGGCATTATTCTTTCTTATTTCTAACTCTTTTTCTAGGCTTTTGGGAATAAGAGATATAATTTCAATAAAAGCTTTGTTATATATGTTGAGATACTTAATTGCTGCTTCCTGCAAGATCTTTTGGTCTGCTTCATTGTAATCATCATAGAATTCAGCCATTAGCTAAAGGTTTCCATCCACATTGACTGATTTGATGACATCATCTAAAGACAGAGTGGGCTTTTCTACAAATTCCTCTACCTTTTCTTCTTCACCTTGACTGGTAGAGGGTTCACCAGATGTTTGCTTCTTCATTTTCTTTATCTCCTCATTTGATTCAGTTTCTTCATCATCCTTCTAACTGACATAATACCTTATGGCCTTTGTTTTAGTTCTTTTCTCTCCTCTCCTGGATGATTTTGCTTCTAGTTTTGATGTCCTTGAGCTTTTAGCAGTGGCAGGTGCAGATCTCTTTGATGATCTTGTCTGAGTGAAAGATTCTACCGGAGCACTTTCCTTACTTCCCTTTTTTGCCTCTTTCTTCTCTTCCTCAGCCTTTTCCATCTTTTCCCTATTGGCATCGAGTGCCTCTTTTGAGATGCTTAAGCCTTTGGCAACTTCTTCAACTTCTTTTCTCACTTTTCTCTTTATTTCTGATTGTCTGAGTTTCACATGAACTTTTACACTTAGCTCTTCAAAGGTTCCAAACCTTTCTACCTTTGGATCCTTTGGATAACTTAGCATGTGTTGAACATGCAACTCCACAATTTGTTCATCAACTTCATACCCCATAGGCATGATCCAAACTGTCCTTGGCTCTACTGCCTCCATTAGGCATTGATCAGTGTCTACCATGAAGCACACTATATCTTTATATTTCTCAACCAATGATTTTGGGATTCTTTCTCTGATTTGCATAGTATTTTGGAAGTTCTTAAAGTACTTGCCTTGGCATCCCCAAGTTCATGCAAGTAATCTCTTATTTGAATTGCTACCGGTTTGTTATTTTGCCATACCCATCCATTGGATCCAGGCATCTCATTCATCAAGTAGAAAAATAAACACAATATCAGTCCACCATATTTAAAGGAGTTCTTCTTGTCCTTTTTGATCTTTTGTATGTTCTCCATCAATTGACTTAGAAGAAGTTCACAGAGATCATACTCTGCATTCTTTCTCAGCATCTCATAGGTAGTATACACTGCAGTTCTGGACACTGAATTCTCCCTACTGGAATGATATATCTTATACCCTATTATCATAGATGCAAACTTGATATTCGGGTCTGTGATATCTTCAATGGTCATTGCCCTCTTATCAAATTTTGGTCCGATGGCCTCAGTTACAATTTGGTTTTTGACAGATTTGAGGATAGGTATCCCTCTGGAGGAGTATAAGTCGGTTACTTCCCTAATTGCCTCAGTGATTTTGCAAGGTCTGTTCAGCCATAGGAAGTTATCATGCATCCTACTCAATACATATCAGACCCATTCATCTTCTTCAAAGTAGAGGAAATGAATGGACTGATCAAAATGTTTCTCCTGGATGCCCTTATATTGAGGTTTAAGTTCAAAAGCATCATCTATCAATTGTTTATGATAGATATCTCTTAGTTTGAATTCCCCGAACTCTTCAATATTTGCGTGTATGTAAACCCTAATATCTTCTGTATGCAACACACCATGCAGAACACTGGAAAATGCTCCTAGGGGATCTACTTCCAAGGATTTGTAAGGATGTTTCTTGAATTTGGAGCGAGGCCTATCAGAGATCTTCACAATATTTGGAGTAGCCATCATTCAAGGATTTGTAGAGAGATATTTGATAATAGAAAATACCTTTTGCACTTGTAGGGTTCACAGAGTGAACATGAATGATTTGAGTTCAGTAGTTGCTTCTTGAGAAATCTTGTTGCAGAGCTCCTTTTCCTTTCTTCTCGAATGCAAATTGTGAAAATGATGAGCGAGTGAACCCTTTTGTTGCTGAAGAACCCTAATTCCATATCGCAATAAATGCAAAACTTATGCTGTTCCGGTTGTTCTGTTTTCCTTGTTTAGAGAGGGAGAACCATATTTGAATCATTGTGATGCCCTTATGATTGATGTTAACGATGAATCATAATGTCCACTTCTTCTTCTGATCATCCCATATGTCCGTAGATCAAGATGTTTTAATTTAGATTTATATCGGATCAAACTCATGAAAAACCTATTTTTACCGGAAGACTGTTTAACCAGATCAATTCTGGAAGGATTAGACTCTTCAAATCTTCTTGCGGATCTCTCAAATCTTTACCATACCTTCTTTAGATGTTTCTTTAGGAACCCTTTGATCCACAACTTCCTATGTGCCAATTTTAGGCACCAATTGACTGGCTGGGGGAATTGGCTTATCTTTTGTTACTCCCCCTGAGCTAGAGCTCATCTGTTTAGTTTCTGGAAGGGATATCAACACTAGATTCTAGTGTGGATCCATTTCCAACATTCTCTGCACTTTTCTTTACCCAAATCTTGTTCATCTCACTTTGAACTTCATCCGTATTCACTTTCCTTTTTCCTTTGTTTTGATTCTGATTCTAATGCACCGGACCCCTTTTGTCCTGATTCTTGCTTCTATAGAATTTAGCAATGTGACAGATCTATTGCAATTGTAGCAAACAACATTTCTTTGCATATTTGATTGATATTCTCTTGATCTACATTGATTAGCCATATGTCCTGTTCTATTGCATGCAAAGCATCTACCATTGAATGAATTACTTATTTGCCTATATCTACATTCATGGGATTTGTGACCATACCTTTTGCAATTGAAACATTGTCCAGAGAAGGATGTAATAGTTTGATTCATTCTTTTCCTACACTAGTTTGCTTTATGACCAAAGTTATTGCAGTTGTGGCAGTATCCATTGAAGGATGGATATCTTTTAGCATTTGGTTGCTTTACCAGAGGTCTTCTAGGCCTGTTTCTTGGAGTTTCTGATCTGGAGTTCTTCTGACCAAATCTGAAGCTTTCCTCTTTTTCATACCCCAAGCCACGCTTGTCATCTATCCTCTTTTGGCTTTCAAGAAGAACTTTAAGTTGAGCAGAGCTTACCTTGAATTTCTCTTTATATTCATTTGTTGTTTGAAGATGCCTTTTGAGAGTGTCAATCTGATTTTCAAGTTGTTCTTCCTTTTCTTTAGCTTCTTCAAGATCAAATTCTAGGTGCCTAATTATTCTATCCATATTGTGGCAGTCTTCAAATTTCTCCTTGAGAGATTGTCTTAAATTATCTTCAACTTTTCTTTTCTCTTCAATTTTTTGGGTGAACTTCATGACTCCTGACTCCATTTCATGTCTTACCATAATGACTTCTTTTGATAACTTTTCACATAACTTGTTCTTCTCATTCAGATCATCATTAGTGTTATTGGCTTCACTTTGATCTACTAATTGTTGAAGTAGTTCCTTTCTCTTTTTCATAGAGATACTTAGTTTTTCTCTTAGTTCTTTGATGAAGTCATCGGCTTGTCTAAGTCTCTCCTTCAGTTCATTGACTTCAGAATTAGATTGATCAAGATCATCTAGGGCAGACTGAAGTTGTTGTCTCATTCCATACATATCCATTTGCAATCCCAAATCTTCCTCAAACTGTTAGGCTCTATTTGGTGGAACCTAGCTCTGATACTAATTGTTGATAACTGAGAAGGGGGGTGAATTAGTTATCTTAATCTTTTACCTTTTGAACTTCTTTAACAGTTAATGCAATATCAAATCAAATGAGCAAACATAACCATGAAAAGGAAATACCACTAATACACATGACACAGTGATTTGACGTGGAAAGCCCGGTTAATGGAAAAACCATGGGGTGATTAACCCAAGATATTATTCTCTGTTAGAAGAATAGAAGATACAAAATGGCACATGCCAATTAGGGATCAATGCCCGAGCACATTGCTCACAAGAGGCTCGCTGCCTACAAGAGACTCACTATCTATAGAAAGGGAAGGTAACTCAATGTTTGAACTGATGAGAAGCATCCACACATGCTGAGATTTAGTTCCAGTTAAGCTCAATAAACTGATCTGCTGCACTTCATTCTTACTCTCTTTTGATGCAGCTGTACTGTAACATTCTGGACCTCTTTTACTATCTTCACTCTGCTCTTCTGCTTTTCTTCCCACTAACACAACACATGCACTACTTCACATCTAAATCAATCATGTAAATATATCTGCACAAGTGATATCATCACCTTTCTAGTTGGCATCCAGAATAGTCAATATTTTCCTCAAACTCTGATCTGTTGACTAAATCCTTGCATACCAAGTAATGTGGATCAAGGATATACTTGTAGAAGTCATCAATCATGTTATCCAATCATAACTTATGCCTTAAGAACCTTTACCATCATTAGTAACACATCCGGAATAATGTTTGATGTTCTGCCAGTCAGTTCTTCCTCTGTTCACACTGTCAATTAGGAACCTGACACTCAAGTATTCATATCTCTTGTCCTTTCAACACCAGAGGCTAAATCCTTGGATTCTATTTGTCAAGGTACTCCTCTTGACTTCCCCAAATCTATACTTCACTGAGATACTTCTTCTGAGAGATCCAGACCTATCTGTTGGACCTTACTGACTACTCTATTCTTGCTTACTGGACCTCAACACTTCTTCAATCTGACTTCCGGTAAAGACTCATCATGTCCTGCGGATGTGTGGGATAACCTTTGTTGCCATCAATGACAACATTCATGAGTCCCTATAGTGTCTCTTGCCAATAATAAGTCTAATTGATTGTTCATTATGTTAGGTTGAATGTGTCAATATATTCAAGATGACTGTAATACTATAATGAGGTGGATTGTAATACTATAATGAGGCTGAGTGTAATGGTATAATAAGGACAACTGTAAAGGCATATTGAGGTTGACTATAATGGTATAATAAGGTCAAATGTAAAGGTATAATGAGGCTGAATCTTGTAAAGGTATATGGAGGCTGATTATCATAACATAAAGAGGTCAACTCTAATATTACTTTGAGGTTGACTTAGTTAATATATTTAGGTTGACTATGTTTTATACTTAGGTTGAATGTGTTACAACATAGAGGTCAATGGTGAAAAGTATAAGTAAAGTCTTAGAAGAGACTGACAATTTATTGAAAAAGAAGTTTAGGTTTAGTAACCTAAAAAAGGTCAGCAACAAATTATTGAAGAACCCAAGAGAATGTCATTTGTAAAGTATACTTCACTTACCAATAGTGGATTAAGAGGATTGAGAGTACGTTTTTGAAAGCTTAAAAAGCTAGTATAAAAGATAAAGTCATAGTGTAGGAACACTTGACATTAAATTTATTCTTTTACATATTTTAGGCCATGTATAGCCACAAGAATGTCTCAAAAGAAACACTCTTTATGCCAATGAAAAGTCAAGATTTAGACTATCGTGGTATTTCAAATTCTCTTTTTGATATACATAAAGGGAAGTATTTAATTCGTATGATTAGACATTTATAGATTATTATTGACATATTATAAGTCTAATATTTATTAAGACAGATAGAGTCTGTATTTGATAATCTATATAGCTTAAATGTTAACCTTGTATGTGTAGATGACTATGGATGAGCATGGGATTAGGTGAACAAGCCATTAAGTAGATTACATGATGTCGTAGACCCATGATTGCAAGGATGCATAGAGGGACTTAGTATATGTTTACACCAGTCATCTAAACTATCACCCTAGAATTGTCAAGAATGACTAGTAGATAAGGGTATATGTCTTTATGACTAATATGGTATAAGAAAGACCAAGAGAGTTGTTATGTATAAAGCAAATAAATGATTAATAAAAATGTTGTCTCCAAGTCGAGAAAAGAGTGAGTGAACATATGACTATTTATAAATATGAAACTTTTGCCAAAGTAATACAAAAGTCATTGCTTGCATTGTCAATTCACGGTGTACTAGATAGTTGAGCAATTAGAATGGGTCATACATAGATAGAGCTAGACTAGAGTTGTAAACCTGATTGTCATTAGCTAGGAAACATCATTAGTTCTCAGATGGCATATGGAATTAGTTGATTCTGATTATCTATTACCCTCATGAAGGGAATGGCTACTTCCAAAAGGAAGGTGAGCATGGGATCGTCGATCTATGGTTGGAGGAAAAGCACCAGGGTGATGCTCTCTCGCTGTCTCCTACAGTTGACTGTCGAAGGCTTGTGAACAATAATACATTGCTTATTTTGTAAATGATATTGATAAAATTGTAGGTTATCAAAAAATAACCCATTGTTATATGTACAATTTGTTAGTCACACGTGAAGCAACATTCTTTTGAAATATGTATATTGTACTTGGATATTACAAATGTAATATATTAATTATGTATATTTCTCTTTATTTTTTAAAAAAGAGAGTGTGAATATTTGCTTAATTACGTTTAAGTTTATCTAATATTCCAATTGGGATGTTACACCTTATAGACATATATATGTATGTATGTATGTATGTATACATAAATGTATGCATGCATACATACATACATCCATGCATGCATACATACATACATATATGTATATGTGTATGTGTATGTTTATGTTTATGTTTTATAGTATTAATAATTATATATTTTTAGTTTTATAAAATCAATAAATTTTTTATAATCTTTATATTTTTGAAATTGTTATATTAATATAATACTTTAAAGATTGTATCAAATATTGTTGATAATAAAATTGACATCTTATTTTAACACATTGGGTTATGCGAATCAGGTTTTAAGGTAGCTTCACCTATGTCATGTGCAATTCAAATCCAATCCTATAGATAAAAACCATCGAAATTTAAATTCATATCCATAGCATTTTGAAGGTTTATCTTATAGCATTTCTTAGAATTTGCTAATATTTCTTAGTGTCAACCAAGTTCCAAGTATGCCCACAATTTGTGAATGCAACTTCATATGACCACTTGGATATTGCACTAAGTGGAGACCATACTCTCCCCCTAGTGCAATAACACAATGCACAAAATTGCCTATGGTTTGTATTATCAATCAAGAAATGTAGTCAAAACAACTAAGATTTAATTTAACAATAGAAATTTGACAATTATATAACATTAATTATAATGTATTATAATCAATATACAATATTGTCACTAGAAATTTCACAATTCATTGTTCACTTTTATTCATATAATTTTTGTTTTATGTACTAGTATTAAGCCATTAAATACAAGTACTTTCATATTTTAATTTTTTTTAGTTCCTTTGTGGCTAATTTTTATGACTCTAAATTTGTGATGACACTTGCATCACTCACAGAAGTGACATGACTCTTAATGTTGCCTTCATTAACTTCATCCTAGATGGCCACAACTCATTATATTTGCTAGTGCTTTAATGGGTTATTATCAACTATAATTTCAACCATGTTGTAAAATAATTATAACAATCAATTGTCTTTACCTAATTACTATTAATTTTACTTTCAACAATTTAAAAATTAACTAATCAATCTACAAAGTTGCTCTACTAAGAACTCACTTGTTTATAAATATCTGACAAATATTTGTTTTAAAAAACAAACTCAACTTCAACTATGCTACTATGGATCTGACAATCCCACTCAAAATCAACTAATCAATCTACAAAGGCTCTCTTCTAAGAAATCATAATTTTTTATCAATATTTAACAAATGTTTATTCTAAGGAACAAACTCAACTTCAACTATGCTAGTCATAATTGTGCCCACTAGAAATCAAGCTTGGAGTAAAGCTCAACCCTGACAATTAAAATCATCATCAGCCAGTAAAATCACCATACGTTCGGCTTGCAAAACCATCTTATGTCTTTGATTTGAAAGTGTTATATTGGAGTACTTGATAGTCGCTTTGTTAACTCATCTATTGATCACAAAACAAATACAATTATTACAATACTTCAAAAGGAGAAACTCACCACTATATAATACTTATTTCCCTTATAATTATAACATAATCTTCATATTACACCTATCAATGTACCATCATATCTTTCAAGTGTGAAAATTGAAAGTTTATCTTTGAGGAGTATTCAAAGATTTTTTTCCATGACATTTGGTGGGTATTCTTAAATATCATACACTTTGATAGTCAAAGGTCAATTTTAACCAATAAAAAAGAAGAAATATTTACCACTTTTTGTTGTGAGTGAGGTGTAAAATTGTTATTGAATGTTTGACCATTGAAGTGGATGATATTTAAGTCCAGTGCATTTGTCAAACTTGTAGGAATTAGTTGCCAAATATGGATGTACCAAATATAGATCTATTTGATTAGCTTCATTAAAGTTTCAATACGACAACATTATGTCCTGCAAGTCATGCACGTGTATCCATTAGTCATACATATTATTAGGAAGATGGTGGTGAACATTAATTCTAATGAAACAATTTCAAAAATCCCATTTAGGGAAATTAACCGTACACTTCGAGCGACACCACGGTTGTCCAATACAGAAGGTAGAATGTTTCTCAGACCACACCCATTTATTAACCAATGTCGAAAGTTTCTCCTTTACCATTCTCCTTGATATTTAGATGGCTGGAGTTAACCGGTCTGAAAGGCTATGTATTTGACATGTGCATAACATTACAGGTCGTCTTTTTATTAGTCAAGCCACACCGGTAATGTCATGCATAAGACAAATCCATCGCCTTTCAAACCGGTTAACCATAGCCATCTAAATATCAAGGAGAAGGATTTATAGAGGTAAGAGCTACCTCATTTCTCAAACAATCCATCCATTTTCAATGGAGGACATATTGGCTATAGTGAATTATTTGGGGATCCTTCCTTTTTCCCAGTCTCCCATGTTAGGAGGCTCTGCTACAGTAGTTATTCTGATATCACTGTTTCTTGGTGCTCATTATATCTTATCAATGAGGAAGAAAAAATGGCCTCCATCTCCACCCAGACTGCCATTATTAGGAAACTTGCATCAAATGAACAAGGGTGGTAACCTTCTTTCAGCCTTGACAAATATGGCCAAATCAAATGGCCCTGTCATGACAGTCTGGATGGGACCAACACCTTTAGTAATTCTCACTGGCCAAACTGCAATTTGGGAGGCGCTGGTTAACCAGGCTTCTAATTTTGCAGGTCGCCCCCCATTCTACACCAGGCAATTCACTTCAGCCAACTATAGAACCATCATTAGTTCTCCCTTCAATGACCATTGGATTAAGCTCAGGAAGCTTCTTCACAACAATGTTCTGAGTCCCTTCCACGTTGCAAGTCAGAGCTCTTCTCATCATACAAGTGTCGGCCATCTCATCAATGATTTACAAAAGCAAATGGAAGCAAATAATGGGGTGGTGAGGCCATTTCAGGCCTTGAAAATGATGGCAATAAGATTTATTGCCACGTTATGCTTTGGCCCTCACTTGCAAGACGAGAGCTTCTTGATGAAGCTGAAAGAAGTAATAGATGAAGATATAAAGTTAAGTAAAAGAGGTGATCTGCTACTGGATACGTTTCCATATGCTCGCTACATTGTTCCTTCGTCAAATAGAACCGAAAAGAATTGGAAGGCTCTCCGAGCTGATGTTCTGCAGCTCTTATTACCTCTGATTATGTTTGCTCAAAGCTGTCGCGGCTACTTGAAGCACAATGCTCCCAACTGCTACTTGAATTGTCTGCTTTCCACTGGTGAAGGAGAGGATGAAAACCACAAAGTGAAGTTATCTGATGAAGAGATAGCTTTCAATTTGCATGAGCTGTTCCTTCTATCAGTAGACAGCACTTCCACAGCGATAGAATGGGCTCTCGCTTATCTCATAAATTATCCTCACATACAAGAGAATGCTTATCAAGAAGCAAGCAAAACTGTTCATGGAGGAAAAGTGAGTTTCTGCGTTTGGAGGATTTGGGGAAGCTGCCATACTTACAAGCTATTGTTAAAGAGACGCTGAGAAAAGAGCCCATCGCCCCTCTTGGTATGATTCACCAAACAGTGGATGAGTCTAAAGTGATGGGCATAACTATACCAGCCAAATCATTAGTGCTATTTAATCTGCACGCTGTCTCCAACGATCCTGGAGTGTGGAAGCAGCCTGATGAATTCATGCCTGAGAGATTCCTTAGCAAATTGGATTCAGACAAAGTGAGAATGTGGTATCTTCCGTTTGGAGGAGGAAGGCGAGTATGTGCAGGAGTGGACGTTGCAAGCATTCATGTTCCTATCACTCTCGCTAATCTGCTCAATAAATTCGAGTGGGGATGTGTGAAGGAAGGTAATCCTCCAGATCTAACAAGGGATATTCCTTCAGTGCTCATGTCAATGAAGCATCCACTGGAGGCTCGCATAAGTCGCCGATAGAGAAATGTCGTTTATTTCGTTACTTAAAAAGTATGTGTTGATTATGTTCAGCTCTTTGTCATAGTTTTAAGTCAGTATTGAAATGTCAAAGTATGTGCTGATTATGTTCGGCTCTCTGTTATAGTTTTACGTTAGTATTGAAATGTCGAAGTATGTGTTGATTATGTTCAGCTGTCCGTTATAGTTTTAAGTTAGTATTGAAATGTCGTTAGTATCCTTACGTAAAAGGCATGGAGAGCCAGTTTATCATGTGATATTTTTTATATAATATGTTTAATAGTTTTTCTTAAATGTAATTCATTTTAAGAGTCACTTGTTGTTGTGAATGATGTGTAAAATTGATATTGATTGTTTGATCATTGAAGTAGATGATGTTTAAGTAGAGTGGTATTGAACCTGTTGATTATTATTTATATGACATGTTATATTTAATATGTTGGTCATCATTTATATGATATTTTAAGCATCTGAGAGTACGATCTACCATGCTTTAACCCTTACTATACTATGTTTAGCTCTCTTATAACTTTAAGTCACTATTGAAACATTGTTAATACTATTACATTAAAATTAACAGCTGTATCATGTAAGATAGAACAATTTTGTGATAAGATGAAGGTGCAATAATATTATGAATAGGAAAAGTTTTTTCAAATTTATAATGGGTCATTTACCAAATACAACTATTGTTATTTTGTCATTTAACTAAAAGAATTGAACCCAAGAATATGAAAAAGTAAACCTCTTTCACTGGGAAATGGTCAATCTACTTTGTTTTTAACCTATGGTGATGGTCATTTTGGATTTCAAGATACATAGAAATACTGTACAGACATTGGATTATAGCTTTGGTTTGTATAAGCATTAATAGCAATAATTAATATGACTACTGCTGCAAAGTACTTAAAGTACTTTTGATAGTCTTTTTCTTTTATTTTGTTACATCATCCTCGTACAACTTGGTCAAGCCATAAAATTAATTAGTAAAGGGTAAAAATTAGATATTTACAAATTTGTAAATTGTCTTTTTAAATAAGTATTTCTTGACAAGTTTGCCTTTGCCAGTGTTTCCCTTCATCTTGCTACACCATCCTCATGCAACTTGATTAAGCCACAATGGAAATTTGTAAGGGGTTAATATTATGCATTTATAAATTTATAAAATATCATTATAAAAAAAATTATTGACAAAGTTTCACTTTGTCAATCCTAAAATATTTTTTTATAAAAGTGTACATAACAATCACCATCTAGATCATTCTAGAAAACATAAAGTGATTTCCATAAAGTTGTTTATAGCTAGAGAAGGAATTGTGAAAATATTATGAGGTGCACTACATACCAATTCTATTTTAAATGGTTGAACCTAAACACTCAATCCAAACAAGGAAAAAATGAAGTGTATCAAGTGAGGCTTAAAAAATAGGTGCATCAAATCCCTCCAATCTAATTCAACATGTATTAGCATGAATCAAATTTATAATAGTAACACAATACAATTATTGACAATATTCTAGTTTGTAACTTAATAATTTTATCAGAGATATAATGGTGATAGAAAAGGAAGAGAAAGAGTTTATAGAGGAAATTTAGAGTAAATTTACTGTAAAAAATTTATAAATATTTTTTAATAATAATTCTATTTCCTAGGTGAAAAATATCATTTGCTACATATCCCAGGATAAAATATTGACTTGTGTAAACAATTCCATCTCCATTAATTTAGGAATGAAAAATGGGATGAAAGAATAGACCATTTACATCATGATAAAAAGGTTTAGGCAAAGAATGTTGGGATAGGTGTCATATACCTTGCAATATTCCAATATTAGAAGTATTTATTTAACTAATTAATTTCATTGTTTACACCCACTTGGAGTGACATTAGTTGTCACTTGTAGTTTGTAATTTGGAAATTTGTAATTAGATTTTAGTTGTCATGGGAGTTGCTAAATGCAACGATGATAACTTAAAAGTATGTAAGAGTTCCTAAAATAGGAAGAGCATGATGAGAGGGACTAAAGTGTGGACTGGGAGAACATCACCAGAAAGGTGGATAAGATAACACTTGGAGAGCTTTAGTTCAAAGAGAGAGTTTCTAATTTAAATCCTCTTGATTTGGGTGTTGTGATTTATGCATAGATAGGAATGCCTAAATTAGCTACTGGTTTCCAACCCATGGTTTTGGTTCTTCATTTGGTGATTTCTTGTTTTATATTTTTTACAAATTGGTGATTGGGAGTGTTGTATTATTATATTGTGAAGGTGTAATCTCCAAGCTAGAATGTTGCCAAAATTTCTCTAGAATTGTATGTTGGTGAAACTTTTCTAAGAGGCATAACTTGATATTGTATTGTAACTATCGTTGTTGTTGAATAACACAATTGGTATTGTTGTTGGAGTGTGGGGATTTTTATTGAAAATTTTTCTCCATGTAAATAACATGTAATGGTTTGTATTGTTTATATTTTTGTATATATGTTTCTAAATTTTCTTTAAGTGTTTAGAATCAAGGTGATCTCATGATAGTGTGTCCCACTTTTTTGCCAAAGCGGGACATTGAAATCAACATTTTTAACCAAATTTCTACTTTCTATCATTTATATAAACTAAACTATTAGGAATTTGTAGATGATGTGAACTAGTGATTTTTGAGATTACATGTGTAGATTCTAAATATATATATTTTTTAAATTAAAAATAAATTGTGAAAATTTTACATAATTTTTAAAAACTTGTTCTTTATAGTTAACAATATTTTTGAAAAGTTACATTTATTCCAAAACACATAAATTTTTGTACAAAAATGATAAAATTAAAAATTCTTTTAAACTTAGATAAGTAACACCAATATGTAATACACACAATATTTTTTCATAATTTTTTGTTGTATATTTTATTGATTATTAATTTTTGATATGAAATAATTAATTATAATTTAGACATAGTTTTATTCCATAATGCATAACTTTTTCTATAATATCCAAATTAACTTTTTTTATTAAAACAAGGAGATCAGTACGTAGTGCATAAATATTTTCAAAAAAAAAATCTATTTTTAATTTTTCCACATGTGTGGATTAGAGACCTTGATGTTTGGTGGAAAACCTATGTTAACTAGAAAATAGAAAATAAATATAATAATTAAATTAAATATATTTAAAATTATACTTTTTATAAAGCTTACCCTAAGGGCTACAATCCTACAAAAGTTCATGTCCTAGTGACTTAGTTTGATGGTCCAACCCATGCTTCAAAATAAAAATTTCTCTAGAGAAACAAGTGATTGGAAAGAGAATGGCATCTCTAGGACCTCCATTCGAAGGAGCCTTCCCCTTTACAATGTGAAACATTAAAAAATAATAAAAAGAGACCTCCATTCAAGGGTCATGAATTAAAAAATACCTTCATTCGAAGGTACACCTTCAGTCAGAGGTGTTTTGCATTTTTCAGTGCCTTAGGCTCTTTTTTTTGCCTCGTCTCACAAGTGGGACACACCATTGTGGGATTACACATAAAGTTTCTAAGTTTTAGCTCCTTTCAAGGTTTAGTGTTAGGAAATTGATTTCACTACCTTTGCTTCCTCAAAAGTGGTATAAGAGCCTGATCACCTTTAGTTCTAGTTGTTTGGTTTTTTTAGCTAATCTAGATTTGAGTGGGAATTTGTGCAAAAGATAACTTTGTAATCTTATTACAATAAATAAAGATGGTAGGCACATTAGGGAAAATTGACGTAGAGACATTTTTTTTTCAAATTCTAAGTTGTGTAAGATGAAGATGGAAGATTTACTAGTAGACAAAGATCTATGGGGAGAAGTAGATGAAAAAGTCTTTAGATCTTTTGATGCAACCCTAGCTACACAATCTGATATAATTGACCAAAAAGATAAAGGTCTTATCAAATTATGCCTAGTAGGTTTTGTTCTAATAAATGTCCATGAGGAACCCACTACTAAGAAATTATCACAAAAGGGTGAAATTTATCAAGCAAAATCCTTAGTTAATAAGTTTTTTATACAAAAGAAGCTTTATTCTTTGAGAATGGAGGAAGGTGGACAAATTGTAGACCATTTGAATGCATATAATATGTTGGTGGAAGAGTTGAACTCAATGGGTGTTAAAATGGATGAAGAGGATTGATGTCATACTTTGTTGTGTTCATTACCAAATTCATGGGACCACCTACTAATGGCCATTAGAAATATTTTTGTAACTTTGAAGGTTGATGATGTTGTTGGTGCCTTAACTTTTCAAGGGAAATGAGGAGGAAATCTTCCATCAGTGTGAAGGATGTTAGAATAATATTAAGGTTTACATAGTTAGTTTATAGTTAGATATAAATAAATAGTAGTTGTTAGTTAGTAGATAGTTTTGGGAGTTATTCCCATATGGTGGTTTGAGAAGTTATATTTGAAAGGGATTTATAAAAGACATTTTGAGATGAATGTAAAACCATCCAAAAATTAATATATCATTATGTGTTTTGATATTATTGAGCAAATGTAGTTATCTATGATTTAGCCAACATATGGTATTAGAGCGAAAATCATTTCTGTGCCTGTAAAATGACATTGTTAGATACCTAATCTTCCCTTGCAATTTGGTTTTTCTCTGGTGTTGAGGAATGCATGTTTGTTGCTATTAATAGAAGCATTGTTGTTGTGTGTGGAGTATTTTAAAGGTGTCTCACTCTTTTAAACTACTGCATCCAGGTTTTATGTGTTGAAATCTAAAGATGTGGTTGATTACAGTATTATGTGTGGTTGCTTCCATACGGGTGCCTAAAAGCTTGATATAATTCAAGGTTCGATCTAGTAACTTTAGAACTATCGTTCCTTCCATTTGGAGCAATAAAAATTCATGCAGAAGAATAGTTTTAAAAATAAATTTTCTTGAATACATACCTAGGCCTATCTATAACGTTTTAGCCTCCTTTGGATGTCGTCATGATTGTTGCCTGAAGAATATTGCAGCATATGGTGTGGAGGATATAAGGCAGATGCAAGTGAGGTAGAGGATTCATACAAGGATAGCACATAGATAATAGTGAAGTGGCTTGATAGAGCAAGAAAAGGTTCTGAAAAGAGTTCCCTATAGAAGTATAATATGGAAGCATAAACAAAGAGTTGGTAATGAGACAGATTGTTAAGAATTTGAATGTTGAGTTGAAGTGGGTGCTAGATTGTTGAATAAATTTTCAAATTGATTTATTCCAAAGGAGAACCATGATCTTGCTACATACAGAAAGAGATTTGTAAGTAAAACCTAAATTCCATTCAAGTCGATGTATATGTAATTATTCAACAAACCTCGCATGTAAATGTGTGTAGTGGAGTTGGTATATAATTTTGATTTTATTGTAAGTGGTCATAGGATCAAAACTATATAAGGTGTGAAATTAGAAATTTGAATTTTCTTTGTTGTTAGGATTTTATTTAACTTATTAAATTTTTGGAGTAATAAGGTGGAAAACATTGGAGTTATAAGGATATATTTGTCTTTACGCTATATTGTAAAAGGTGCACTTTTGGTGGAATCTAACACCTTGTTCATTTATTTTATCATGGCTACATCAAATATTGTTTGTGCTCTCGGGGCCATTTATACTACACCTAATGAGGCATCCAAAGACTCATACAAGACATTAGTTGGTTAAAATGTAATAGGGTCATATTGGAGGAAGGCGGCATCAAAGGATGGAGGATTTTCTATCATCTCAAGTTAGCTTCTCACTTTGACATGATGCTTTGCATTAGAAGCATTTTTGGTTTTGGTTGTTTTTCTTTTCTTTGTTGATGTTGACAGATTTGAAGAATGTATGTTTTGTGAAAAAAAAATTTTGGAGACAGGTTTGGGATTTGGTGTTCAGCTCAATATAGATTGTTGTCCAGTGAGCTTCAGAGTATATGATCAAGAATTATACCCTTTCGCGATCACTAGACAATGATAGAGATATGTTGTATCTCTTAGGGATTGTTGTTGAATAATTCAAGACTTTGTGATTTGAGAGTTCGGGACTAAAGAGCTCAAGAACACAACTCAAAGCTACGCCTTTCTGAGGGTAGACGAGACAACATGATGGAACCCCGCTTGGTTCAGGATTTATTCTTTGGGAGAAGATCTTCTATAAAATATGTATTCATATTATGTAATCAGCTTTGTTAAGTATATTAGCATTCAGGGGGGGTCCCTTGGTACTATTGCAGGAACAATGTAATAAAGGGGGGAATGTTAGTTTTATTACATGTAAACCTTAAAGGGTTGTGTTAGAATAATATTAAGGTTTACATAGTTAGTTTATAGTTAGATATTAATAAATATTAGTTGTTAGTTAGTAGTTAGTTTTGGGAGTTATTCCTGTATGGTGG
The DNA here is from genome assembly GCA_027924645.1 of Cunninghamia lanceolata. NCBI lineage: Eukaryota > Viridiplantae > Streptophyta > Pinopsida > Cupressales > Cupressaceae > Cunninghamia > Cunninghamia lanceolata. The sequence goes on along the minus strand of BSBN01000396.1, from coordinate 6,957,347 downwards.
TTTGAGAAGTTATATTTGAAAGGGCTTTATAAAAGCCATTTTGAGATGAATGTAAAACAATCCAGAAATTAATATATCATTATGTGTTTTTATATTATTGAGCAAATGTAGGTATCTATGATTTAGCCAATAAAGGAAGCCCTTCATGTTTGTGGTAAGTTGAAGGAAAAAAGGCAAGAAGGATAGGAAACAACAAGACAAGTCTAGATCCAAATCCAAAGGGAGATCTAAGTCTCCTAGAAAGTCCAAAGTGATGTGCCAGAATTGTAGGAATCCTAGACACTTATGAAAAGAATATAAACATGAGAAAATAAATAAGAAAGAGTATGTTTCTAATTCTAAATCTAAAAAGGAAGATGGTTATGCTTTTATTGCATCTTTGACAACACATGCAAGTGATAATTCATGGTTGATAGATCTAGGTGCATATTTATATATGACTTCTAATAGATACTGGTTCACAAAGTATGAGGAATTTGATGGAGGTAAGGTGTATGTGGATGATGATTTTCATTTGAAAATTCTTGGTCATGGTAGAGTTCAAATTAAATTTCATGATGGTAGAGTAAAGAAAATTAGTGGTGTATTGCATGTCCCTAGGTTAGTAGGAAATATTTTATGATTTTGGATGCAATATTGTTAGAGGTGCTATGGCTATTGTAAGTGGTGTCAGATTGGACACATTATTTTAGCTTTATGCATGCATGGTATAGTTCAATAGTACTTTTATACAAATTGAGTCTATGTATTATGTTGGAGCAAGGAATTGTAGCTTGTTTAGTAGATGGTCATGTTTTCTAGGTACCTAATGGTGCTCTTTATTTAGAGATACAATTAATAGCTAAAAAGACAATGTTATGACACCAAATATTAGGCCACATAGATGAGAAGGGTCTACAGACCTTAACAAATAAAAATATTGTTAAGGTTTATATAATAGAATTTCAGAGAGAGAGAGAGATATCTTTACAATGTTTAATAGAATGTGGTAAATTGTAGAGAAAGAGAGAGATGTTGCCCAAGACTAGACAAAGGAAACATTTACAAAACATGAGACACAATTAGGCATTATATAATTAGAACATCGGTACTGAGTGTGATTTTTTGTGGTTTGAGTTAAGAGTTTCCCTTACATTTTATTATTTGAGATCCTTGTTGTTCTTACCTTAGAAATGTGCTCAAATTAAATTACTTAGTTTAAATTATATGTAGTTAATTGCATATATTTTTCTCTAACACTATAACAAATTTTACATCCCTAGATTGACATAATGTTGAGCTAACCATATCGTCTTGGTTTAGTCTCATCACTTCCACAAGTGGTTATGTGCTTGACCCATTTGGTGGTGCAATGAGTTAGATGAAAAAGTCATGTGATGTGGTTTCTCTTTTGAATACAAAAGATGAGTACTACACATTCATGTGTAAAGGGGGAATATGACTTCTTAAATGTTATGTTCAAATGTGGGCCCAAGACACGATATAGTTTAGCTTGACATTAATAGTCAAAATAATAACTATTTGGCCAAAAACCCTATGCTTCATGTATGAAAATACATATTCATGATATGCGTTATTACTTTGTTCATAATGTGGTGGAGGACAAGAAGGATGTTGTACAAGGTCTTGAATAATGGAATTGATGAATGTTGATGAAGCCAGTGAGAATTGATAAATACTACTAGTGCAAATTGGTTGTGTATTACTAGATGCATCCATAGAGTATATTTATACATTTATGCATGTCATAATTGTTAGAAACTTTCAATTAGATAGTGAAAATGTCCTTGGGCCTAGGACAGTAACATGTCTATTTCATTTGGACAAATTTTATAACAAATTTAACATATATATAATATACTCCATAAATACATTTATACAAGTATTAGTTACCAAATTGATTATCTACCCAAGAACCTTTGGTAGAGGCATTGGTTAGAATAATGTTGTACACATTAGATCTCATATTAATATGACTCAACATAAAATGTACGATCGTACATTCAGACACTAACGTTATTGCCTTAATGTAACACTAGTAGTTGCATAGATTTTGTGTGCAATAGATTTGCCAATAGGTTATTTGTGGAGGAAGATTTAGAAAAGATATAGTAGTATTTTATAGAAAATACATGATGTTGTCGCAAGTATTTTTCCATGGAGTATATTTTAAATTAAAATTTCTTTTAGATATAATTTGTGTAAATTTTTTAGAGCACTAAAGTAGTATTAAAATAATTTGTTGTACAGTGAATGGGGTTGTGGTTGGATGGCATAGGCCAAATGGTTCTCACGATGGAGATCCAAGTTTGAATCCCCCAAGTAACATGTGGTTTCTATGTGGCCTCTAAGTTGATTAAGTTGGATAAGTGGATATGTTGATCGGGAGGAGGTCCCCCTTGTGGCCTCCAACACTTACAAAACAAAAAGAATAACTCGTTGTACAAGTCACAAAACAAAAAGATAGCAAGAAAGAAGCCAAATAACTCACAATATACATCTTAGCATTTTGTTATGGTTCATCTAATAAACCCTGTACATCCCATATGAAAACAATGTGGTCACATTAAGTTTGGACAAAACAAAACATTCCATAATTCTTGCCAATTACATCACCAAATAAAGTACAAAATTTTAATAAAGATAGATAAATAAATTTAAAAAAATTATTGAGCCTCACTGAGATCAATGTAAGGAAGATATATCATCCCATATGAAAACAATGTGGTCACATTAAGTTTGGACAAAACAAAACATTCCATAATTCTCGCCAATTACATCACCAAATAAAGTACAAAATTTTAATAAAGATAGATAAATAAATTTTTTAAAAATTATTGAGCCTCACTGAGATCAATGTAAGGAAGATATATTTGAAACTATTACAAATTTATGATCAACATAAAGGAGAAATATTTGGAATTATTACAAATTTACTAGATCAATCATCCTATTCTTACATCATTTTAGAAGTCTATTAATAAAATGTAAACACTATTATAGTTTACAATCATTAACGATATCTGGAGATTTATAGAAAAAAGAGGAATGCTTCCGCTTGAGCCCACCCCTTGTGCACTTGTTGTTGCATGTTAGATTATTACAGGGGATTCCACCTATTATCAGATCGAAACCTTCAATTGAATTAATCATTTCATTGAGTCTTTCTTCTATTAGATTTTGCACATCTTCCACCTTCACCTGTGTTAAGATCCTTTTCCTTGATGAAATGTATTATAAAGATTAACCTTATTTAAGTCAAGATCCTTTTAAAACCCACCTTAATTAGACAATATTTGAAATGTCCTTCAATTTATTAAGTCATGAGCTTGGTTGAATGTATCGAGGTGCTTCAATGAAGACCAATTAACCCAATGTTAGGGAATATTCACATCCATGACCTCTGCATGGTTTCACTTATAAAAATTTAGAATAGTTTGTTAATACTTAATATTTTGCATAGGAGATACTTATAAAAGGAAGTAATTTCATTATTTTTTTGACTTTGATATGCACTTTAAAGAAAACGTGCTCACACATTTTTTTCCCTGCCCAGTAGAGCATGTTACTCAATCCATGTTTGTAGCATCCATCGTTGATACTCACGAATAGGTGAATGAAATCCCTTGAATCTATTTTGCATTAATAAAATCAAAGCTTATAAACTCTCTTGTCCAAATCAAGATAAATCCCATTTTGCCAACCTCAGTATTTTTGAAGCAATTTCTATAATGACGATTATATATGCAAATATAAATACTAAAATTTTAACAGTTTATGTTCAACACTGTTATCTATCAAGCGACAGAGACAGAATCTGAGATAAGAAATAGTTGGTAAAAATGACAGATAATTGAAGAACGAGATGTAAAATTGGATTGATTTATGCATCGTATCAAATGCTCAAAAGCGAAGTGCCACCACTGGAAGAATAGCCCTCGTGGCACTCTACTTAAATATCATCCACTTCAATGGCCAAACAATCAATAGCAATTTTACACCTCATTTACAATAAAAAGTGCTAAATATTTGTCCTTTTTTATTTGCCCAAATTAACCTTTGACTGTTAAAGTAGATGATATTTAAGAATAGCCCCACTGTGAAGAGATCACCAAATAAACACAATGGATAACATTAATAGTTCGCTATCAACTGGCTATTTTTCAAAAACCCTATGCATATAGTTGAGTTTATTGACTTCTCCTTATATGCCATTCACAACTAAATATCTTAATTTGGCTTCAAGTTTAGTCTTATCTGAATTTCTTTACACGTAAGTTTAGCGATATCAAAAAGTTCTATGCCAGCAGAAGCTAGAAGCAGACTGCCAGAAAGTCGTGGTCATCGTAATAGGCTTGCACCGGAATATCAAACAAAAGCGGATGACATTTAAAGAATGACGTTTTGCTTCCTACAAGTTATATGCATTAAAATCCTTTGTCAGGATGCCCAAATTCCTTGCGTTATTTAACGCCGAAGAAAATTAATTATTATTGTTGAGGCAGAGACTCTAATATTACAATGTTCATTAAAGTTTTGCGCAAATTTCCACAAATAATAGCCCAACGACAGCAACATAAAGGAACATGACAAGTTAAAAGAAGGCAAACCAAAGACGAAAAACACACCTCCATTCACTTTTCAAGTCAATGTAGTAGATTTGGCATGGAAATGTGTGATAGGAAAAAATGCATATATACCAAGGAATAATGTGTGATAGGATTTGAATGATTTATTATTGAGTTCGTAATTTGGTTGGTTGAAATATTTTTCTATCGTTAGCAGGTCTTTCTCTTCATATTTAGGCCTCTCACCATTCAAATGTCATTCCAAGTGATAAGAAGTTTTGTGTTTCTAAGTTATAGGGGGAGATGTGATAGCTATAGTTTCTTGTGTTGTAATTCGTCTTACCTTTAAATAATGTGTGATAGGAAAAAATGCATATATACCAAGGAATAATGTGTGATAGGATTTGAATGATTTATAATTGAGTTCATAATTTGGTTGTTTGAAATATTTTTCTATCATTAGCAGGTCTTTCTCTTTATATTTAGGCCTCTAACCATTCAAATGCCATTCCAAGTGATAAGAAGTTTTGTGTTTCTAAGTTATAGGGGGAGATGTGATAGCTATAGTTTCCTATGTTGTAATTTGTCTTACCTTTAAATAATATTTTTATTTTAAATAAAACAAAATAATAGTGTTAAATGGATGGTTTGGAATATGTTTGAAAGATTGAACGATCGTTGTTGGTTTGTGAAGGTGACAAATCTACTGTCATTTTAATACCTCTATCTGGTGCCATGTGAATGTGTTGCCACACACCTAATATCTTGGGAAGAAAATGCTTCACTCTAACTCTAACAAAGCAATTAGTTTCTAATTTCTAGCTTCCCCATTAGTTATTCCTTGCTAGTAATTTCAAGCCACCTACCCCATTCGCTATTGCTTAGCTGGGAATTTCAAGACACCTACTATAGTATTCTCTTTTGAAACTTTGAAAATTATTTTAAAAAAAAATTAGAGTGAAGTGTGCTATTATTTTTCATAAAAAGTTAAAATACCTAAAAATGTATATAGTAGAATTGTGCTTGTAAATAATAACTAATAAATGTATTGGGGGATTCACTGAGTAAACTTATCCTATCTCACATGTGATTATGGAATCTTTAAAGGTACCTCTAATTTCATTTCTACCCCAATAGCTTTAATTTTTTATATATCCTTTTGCACACAAGTCTATTAAATTATCCCCTCTTTCTACCATATATCTTACATACCTATTTTTTAATGACATTTTTATACCCATCATATGTGCATCTAAACACTTCATTTCCACTACAAAATATTTCTATAGTATAATAATTTGACATTGATCCCTAAAATAGAAAATATAATTGAAAAAGTACATAATCATTCTTTTCTTCCTTTACATGTTTGGATTGACTAATATTTTTCCATAGCATAGAACACAATAAAATAAAAATATAATTGTTCACCCATCTCATATTTTTATCATGTTATAATTGTTTAAATAAGGTGTATATTAACCTCTAAAACAAAAACAAAAAAAATGGTAAAAATGTTAAAGATATTTTTTCTTATCATTGGAAGAGTGATATGAATTTGATGTTTGAGACCCTCAAGTGGCAGATGTCCATAAGGAGATTCATTTTGCATTTACGTTTTATATTGATTTACAAAAGCACACATAAGTCAAATCCCTCTTTTTGAATCAAACCTATATCTTTTGTATGGTGTACAAACACCTTTATCATTTCAGTTACTTATGACTAAACAAATCTATATGCAATCCCTACATAAATATCATAACCAATCCCTCCTTTTGGCCACATGAAAGTCAAAATTAAAGAGATGAAAATCTATATCATGTTTCCCAACATCCTATCCTTTAGGCCCATTCCACACCTTACCCCAAATACCCAATAAAAAATATTAATATAATTATCTCTCTACAAGAAACCCCTCTGTGTGTGTGTGTGTGTGTGTGTGTGTGTGTGTGTGTGTGTGTGTGTGTGTGTTACTATCATTAAATGCCCCATTATGCATGTAGATGTTATGACATTGCCTATCTAGTGATGCCCCCAAGAAAATTTAGAAAGTTAGATTTCTTAAATTATAAAAAAATGGTGCTTCCAAAAACATCTTGGCCTCATGAAACCCTAGCACTAGACTTTACATGTGAAGACTCACCTTTGAGCATCTATAATGTAGGCCTTGAAACCTTTCCATCCTTAACATGCATAGGGAATATTTATTTACCACTAAGAAATTTTTGTTTGCTTCCTAAATGAATTGCTACAACTCCTTCTATATCCTCTCCATCCCATAACCCTTTAACACTAGATTTAGGGCTCCCTAATGCTACCTCTAGGTCCTTCAAGGATGTTTTAATGGTATCCAACTCTTAGATGATAGATTTTAGGGATGAGCATGGGAGCATTGCAAGCATTGGGAACAAAGGGGAAAGAAATTTGTTGCAATCCAAGCACATAAGACACACAAGAATATCATGTGATGGATTCTTTAGATGGATGCATGAGAATTGTGGGCTCAAGGGATGTGAGAATGGCCACGATCTTTGACTTTAGGGCTTTTCATGGGTGATCTATTTCTAGATCACATACCAAATCAAGAGCTTTTATAAAAAAGACTCTAATCTAGAATAATCTTTGGCAGAAACAAGGAAGTTCATATGATAGAAAATAGTTTGAAGGTTTTTGGAAAGCATTGGAAAGTTTCACAAATTATGGCCAAGTTTGAAAGGCTTACAAGAATGGTCAACCAAGGAATTGAAATAGATGGTTAAGGATCTACTTTACCTTTTCCCCTACATGAGGGTTTCTTCATCATACATTGTGGGATTGTCAAATATGGGGTGTTTTGACACCCAAAATTATTGCAACCAAAACCCTAAAATATTTCAAAAATTGCCTAGGCCAGGGGTGTTATCAAGGTGACTGAAAGAGATTTATCAATAGGTTAAGGGGGATTTTGGCCAACTACAGGAGTAGGTATGCTCTTCTGCACTTTAGGCTCAACTAGACCTAGGAGGGATATTCCTAGAGGCATGAAATACAATGCAAATAAAAAAACATAACCATACCCAATGTACACTTGACCCCAAGAGTTGTCACTAGGTCAAGACAAATTGGCTGCACATACCTCTAATGAAGCTAATTCAACTATGTGAATGTACATGCACATGAAAGATGTTTTTCTCCCCTAAACCATAGGTAAATAATTTTTTGATTTAAAATAATGATTGATCCCTCTCCAATATGGACTGGTGCCTACTCCATTAGGCAACAGAGTCATAGAATGCAAGGAGGAAATAAAATACACAGTAGGGGATCGACAAGACTAAACATATATATCATAGATGGATCTTTATGCAATAGACATACTTAATAATCCAGGAAAGAACTCCAATGATTCATGAGCAACAAAGAAATGGAAAATATAAAACCTTGTATTAACTTGGGTTCTGTCACACACCTCCAAACCTTGGTTACAATCATACTAGAAAATGTGAGAAGGGAAAATGTATGACTACGATTGTACATTTTCCAAAATCATTACAAACACCTGTGGAGACATACCAATGCATACAGATCTACTATACACATGCTTCCTAACTCTACTGGATAGATCCCTTCACTTGTAGACTAGATTGACATGATTTGATGCCCTAAAATCCTCCTTAGGTGATTCTAGACCAAACAATTGGTTCAATGACCAACCCTTTAAAAAGAGATTTGATCTTCTATTTATAGCATGAGTTAGTTTGATCTAAGGGTGAAATAGGAGGGAAAACCTCACCAACTCCACCAACCACATTAAAAACTTTTTTTGCAGCCACCCACTTTGCATTTATTGTGTTCCTAGAAGTTGTCGACATGTTTCTACATGTTTTCTGAGTGATATACATATCAAGGAAGGCCAGGAAGTCAACCTTTGACAAATTGAACTTCAGCGGTTAGGCCTTCCACCTTATAGCTTATAATATCTAGAAGAGGGAAGAGAAGAGCCCCAACCCCACCAATGTATAAGGATATGAAAGGTGTCAGGGGTCGAGCCTCGGGCCTTCTTCATTTCTCCTTATGCCTTCTATAAGGGAAAATAAGGAAGCCCCAATGTCCTCCTTCCACCTAACATAGAAGAGCAGACTATCGAACTTTGAATCCTAGGGCTTCCGCCGCTCCACAATAGTGTATCATACTTAGAACATTTTTCATTAGCTTGGCAGACTTCAGCCCTTAATCCTTCACTGTTTCGCCTACCTTCTTAACACTTAGAATAATTTGAACAAGTAAACCTGTCAGAACTTCAGACTTCGGGGTTTCTCCCTAACACCTACCTTGAAGAAAACCAAAGGCCAAAGGCACGATCTCCAACCTCCAACACACTTAGAAAAATTTTCAATAACTTAACACTTCAGCAATTTTATCCTTGGAGGATTTCTGAGCCAAGAGGGAAAGCAGGACGAAAGAAAGAAGCCCAAAACTTTGACCTTCAACAAATGTAAAAAATACAAGGAAACACTTAGAATTTTTGACTTAGTCATTTTTGGGCCCTTTTTCCTTGTATTTTTCACAAGGCAGACATATGTAAACCTATGAAAGATGTCTCTGATTGGTTATAAACTATAGGTTCAAGTGGGGTTCAGATAGAATTTGGGGGCAAAATGGGGCATTTTGGGGATAGGCCTTTTCAGGTGTCAATAGGGTGCAATAATGAATTATGGGCCTTGATTTTGGGACAAACACTTCTTATTTTAAAATCCTTGGTACCCCTCTTTTGACCCCCAACACTAACTTCTTTGTCGTAATCCTTGTATACTACATTTATAGCATGGGTCTAGTCCATGAGAAATTGTAAACTCATTCGGGAAATCCTTGCATGCCTCCAAGTCCATACTAAAGATTGTTATTGCACTTCTTTTGTTGATATCTATGTTGAAATGAACCTAGACAAGAGACTTCTAAAATTGATATCCTTCAAGAAGAATAGATGTTGTTGATCTCAAATACTAAACTATATCAGTATTCCCTCAAGATGTCAAATTTTCTTTCAATATGGCTACTTTGCAAATGAATACTCAAAGAAGGTCTCTAACACTTCAAATTAGTAGAGCAAGAAGACTAAATAAAGATAAGAGGGTTGAGCTCCATCACTAAAACAATGAACCAAACTCATTTTAGATGATTCCCTCCTCGTCTCAACCACTTAGTGGAAAACCTACATTAAATTCCTCTATCTCAAGTGATGGAAATATGATTGAACCATCATCTATCGAAGGTGCTTCTAAGAGTTTCGCCCTCAAATCTAGAGATAACTCATGAGATAATGAAATGTCAACCCCCACACTAATGAATTAGTTCATTCTCCTATAAAATCTACTGGAGTAGATCATATATCCATGGACAAGGAGGATTGGTCAGTCATTTGGAAGGAAAAGATTCCTCCAAAAAAAGGAAAAGTTACTCCTATTATGACTCTCTATTCACATGAAAAAATGGACGATAGGGGTTGGAGAAAAGCATAGATTTGAATAGTTTTCAACTTGGTTGTTCTATCAATGGGATTTTATCATTGCTTCCCTTTTTCAAAGGTATTAAATATCTTTTTAACTATATTTTCTCGTCATTTTCCTTTTTATAAAATGTGTATGGACTCTCTCCCATCATATTGATAAAAAGATCATAGAATGTTGTATTTAATTTATGCAGTTAAGATAAATTTTATTTTATCTTTCAATGTTTTTAAATGATGAATTTGTTCTATTCCACCCAATTTGGCAGATGCAAATAAAACTAATGAACATTAGGTTGATTACTGAGGTTGTTAATGAAGGGAAAATAAAGGTGTTTGCAATGACAAGTGTGTTTATTTAGGAGAAATGTTCAAAAGTAATTCAACCATGAGACAAGGATAGAGTTATTGCAAATCTTATATTTGGTCATACAAATGCATGCATAAATTGTAGACATGGGGTAAAAATTCAAAACCATGTCACACTTTGGGCCAACTAAATAGTTTCAATTGAAATAGTTTCACCCAAAACTACATCACCCCTATGTGGCATAAAGAGTTTCAGCAAAAACATTTTCTATTGAAACTATTGAATCAATATAATTTGATGTCAACTTTGAAAAACATATTTATTTATATATAAAGTTTTGGGCCAAAAAAATTAAGGTGAAAGAGTTTTGGTTGAAACTCTTCCACCTAAAAATATCTATTCTTCTACAAGTGAAATCTTTCTCTACAATTGTGTGTTGATCAAGATATGTGTTTAATGATAATCTATTATACTTGGTGAAGATGTCTGTGGCATGATTTGACTGAAGATCTATGCCATTAGTACTATATGAATTGAATTGAGACATAAAGGGTTAATATTCACAAATGTAATTTATGTAATTAGAGTTTGTGTTTGAGCCAATTTTAGACACCTATAGCCTAAACATAATTTATGGAATCAATTCTTATAGGTTGTAGTACTATAAAGGAAAAGTTTTCTCTGTATGAACTATAAGAAGGTATTGTCAAGATGGGTAATTGCATGATCAAGTGTCTCCATGACTATTAGGAATTTCCTAAGGGATCTTATGATACCATTTTAGTCATGTCACATTTATTGATATGTATGCTTCAAGAATTAATTAGTTTTGTAGAACTATAAAATGTTGTAAATGCTTCATATTAATCTTTTTCTTAATGCATGTGAGACATTCTTCACTAGAGAGGTTCATGGAAACGTTGAATAACAAGTAGTAAATATCAAAACTTTTAAACATGACACATTATCTGTCCTATAAACATAATTGATCATGATATACATAATGTACAATGTCATATACATAATGTCATGACAATGCCATATATTACTTTATAATGTCATATAGGCATGTACAATGTTATACATCACTAAAATAGAAATGTGTGTTTACAAATCCATATGGGCATACAACAAAATGTCCCAACATCAAAAGTCCTATGGAGTGCTATCAAACAGTTGACAACCCATGCTTAGTTGTGAAGGTGGAGAAGCAGTCAATGACTCATGCTCTCTCATCCACTAACTAGACCTCCTCTCATAAGTTTTTTGAAGCTCCACCTATTAATACAATTAAACAATATCCACATTAATATAGAAAACATGAAATACACAACATGTCATAAGTAATCAATCACTTACTACAAATTGATGATCCCTCTCAATCATTCATTGCCTCTCTTCATTTGTAGATGCACGAGATAAAGTTGTGACCTCCCGTGAGAAGCATGAAGAAGCATATTAGAGTAAAGATGAATATCATTTATGTACATTAAATAACGTGAGATAAAACAAGAAATACATAATGATATTTACATTACTAGCTCATACCTTTGTCAAAGGCATTGAAGACAAAACAACTATAGCAATGCCCACCTTCATTGTGGCATTAATATCAAGAGGAGTCTGATTTACTGTCATCAACTAAAAATAGAACAACATTCTTGGTCCAAAATTTACATAACATTATTTAAATGCATAATGATTAAAAATATTAAAATTTATGTCAATGAAACTTAATCTATGACTGGCCCCACCAACTCCTCCTAAAGTTAGTGGTCCAACATCCACCTATTCATCATCAAATTGTCATTTTAAGATTACCATTGATATATCACAAAAAGTTTACATGTACAATTTTTACTATTTTTTTACAAATTACATACCTATCAACTCAACATTGCCTCATAACCTTGCATTGGATGGCTGACAGATGTAGGACGAGTACTTTGAACCTAGAATTTCATAATACATATAATTATTTACATTGATTTTCACTTATAATAGATTAATATAGTTAATTATAGATTTCAAACATAAATATAATAAATTGTAGAACCTAATAGAAAATTATTTATGCATTAATACCAAAGGTCTTATCCAATAACCCGTCCATATTACCATATTTTCCAATATGGATGTGTCATGTTTTTACACTTGCCCCTATGTGGCATAGTCTTGAAACTATGGAGCATCCTCTCCAATGTTTGTATTGTGAGCATCCTCAGACCCATAATCACATAGAGCTCCATAGGAATAAAAGATATGTGGGTACGATCGATGCCTACTAGTTTCACCTTCAATAGCTTGTGAAAGATGGCTACCATGCTATAGTCAAGACTATGTGAGGGAACTAACAAAAAATAGAATCTCTACCTCAACACTCTCCTTCGTAGTGGAAGGGAGTGTGACATGTTGAAAAGATGGCCTAGCTAGGGGTCTCACTGGATAGTCTTGGGAAAAATGTGCCCCCTCCCTATCTTGCGTAAAGCTTTTTGCTCTACTTTGAAAATCTCGCATGTCAAAACAATTTAGAATCTCATTGAGGATAAACTTGCAATAGACTTTCCTCAAAAAATATTGTGGGACGTCATTATTATTGCATGCTGGATCATCAAACACCATCCACCTTTTATCCCAAAAGTTTTGAGCTATTCCTTCAGGTTGGCACCAATGAATGAGGAATCATTTGCAAGTCCCATGTAATGGATCATTAGTTCTAGGATCAACAAATAAGGAACATAGATTGAATTTCAATTTTTTTTTATTTTTCACTTGTTTGTATGACAATTTAGTCAAATAAAATTGTTAGCAATTCTCCCTATAATTTGCCCATTAGTTGATTTGGCTAGTCACATAATCTATGTGAGAAATAATAGATTCAAGGGATGTTGCAAGGGATCTTCGGTGTGGATTGGTTGTGTTTGGATTTTTCAATGTTTTAATCAAGGTTTCAATTTATTTTTGTTCTCCTTGATTTTCCATAAAATGTTTGTTTGTGTCTCATTTGGATGTCAGGAGATTTATGGAGGAGTTTGGGGAGGGTTATTTTATGTCCTCTCTTGAATTGTAATTTCATCATGCCCTCTATTTGGTGAATTAGTGATTGTTGGCATTTGAGGGGGTTCATTTTCTAAAAATTGAAAAAATAGTTGGATCAAAACATTGCAAAACAAAAGATTCATTTTCAAAATTAGAAAAAACATGGAAATCTTACCTTGTTGAGATTCTTCACCCCATGGACCTTGTGCATTAATGGAGTGTGAAAATGGTGTGCTAGCATTGTGTTTGAGTGGCTTCTCCTTCAGTTGCTCCAAACCTTAGTCATGTTTTGCTATTTTGGAGTAACATGAGCCACGGCTTCTATTTTCTACTTTTTATTTCTACTCAAACATAATGTGGGTGCATTGTAATGTGAGCATGTTATGGCTCACTTTAGGCTCAGTTGCTACCGAGCCATAATACAAACACATTATAACGCACTCATGTTATATCTTATTTGGACCAAAAAGTGGTTTTGGCCACTTTTTGGTGCCCCATCATATTTCACATGCCCCCATCCTTAATCCATCGTCAAGGACCCTATTCTCAATCAGGTTATCCAAATCCAATTAAGGTCCTCCCCTTAATCCATCTAATCCATCTCTCTAATCATCAACATAATCCTTAATCAATCCCAACATTTAGTTTTATCATCCATCCCCTAATAACATCCTAATCCACTTTCCCTAATCCAATTTTGTCATCCATCCTAATCTAAATAAAACCCTATCTATCATCTAATCCTAATCATTTAATCCCTAAAACCCTAACCAAACTCCATTCAACCTTCATCCTATGCATTATCCATCTAATCCAATTTCATCCTTATCCTAATTAAACCCTTCATTAATCTATCCATGAAATCTAATCTCTATCCTTAATAACCTCATCATCATAATCTAGTCACCCTAATCCCAATCTCATTTATCACCTAATCCTAATCAAATCTCATCCAATCTTCACCCTAATCAAAATATAATTCAACCTTCATCAAAAATCCCTAATCCCTAATCTATCCATCTAAATCAAAACCAAATCCAACATCCTTAATCATAAGTCATCCATTGTAAATCAAGAATTGGTTAAGGACTTAATCCATTTCAACCCTCTCCAAATCCAACATCAAATCACCCAAATCCTAATCATATTTCATCCCAAATCCATCATCATCATCCAAGAGTCCTAGACCTAATCCCTAATCAATCTACATCAAATGCAGTCCCTAACATTAAGTTTGAGGTATATTTTCATACACAAGCACCTCTATCCGTGAATAGGTGCCTACAGGGATAAACAAACACCTTTGTATGAACAAGTTGCTTAGTTCATAGTTGGGCAGTGATGTGGGATGCACAAGCACCTCCATATACAAGTTTCTTAGTTCATACTTAGGTGTTGGTGTGGCATACTAGGACATTTATATGAAATCAAGCAAAATCACCCTCATCCAAGTACTCAAACATCAAAAGGCCCTTGGCCTAATCAAAGTCATCAGTCAATCAACCATCAAAGAGCCCTAGGCCTAATCAAAATCCATCCAATTATAAAGTGTCATGAATTATTGACCTTCATCAATATTAATCAAAATCAATCAAGTTACCTAATCATTCAAATCCAAACTCTAAGGTTATTTTGATATCAAATAAAATATTAAGTACCAAATTCTTAGTGGTCCAAAATTATCAAATCCAAAAATTATATCATCACATCACACAAATGCATCATGAACCCAAATCCAAAATCATGAATCCATTTTTTATGAGTCTCCTCACCATAACCATCACAAAAATACCTTTGATTCTAATGATGGTGATAGACTTGTTGATCAAGATAAATATGAAATTGATAACTATAATGGGTAAAATGGGATAATAAAATGAATTACAAAAACCCAATAACATCAATGAAATGTGCAAGTAAAGAAGATTAAAATAAGGAAGTGATACTTACAACCTTTCTTACCTCGCATTTTCCATTGTTTGCCTATTCTCGTTTGATCTTCGGTGATGAATGTAGCCCTCAGGAAGCTTGCTTTCTTGCTTTAATTCCTCAAGATGGCAAAAGAGAAATGGCTTGCATACTTATCATGTTGAAGGTGAGCTTCAACACAATGTGAAATGGATAATAAATGATGTGATAGTGGGGGTGCCAATGTCACACTATGGATTCTGCAGCATAAGTTTACTTAAAAGCTTGTTATGTGAAATGGAAGGAGAGGGTTATATTTATATACTTGTGCAAGAGAAGATCAATGGTGTAGAAGAAATATGAAGATCAATGGTAGAGGATGTTCGAGAGAACATGCGCGAATAGAAGGACATGTGTCATTCAAAAGGATGCTTTGTTGAGTTAACTGCTTTCTTGATGAGGATGAGCTTTTATTTCTTAAATTAGATTATATTTTTCTAATTTAAGAGTTTTGTTGATAAAAACAAATTTTCTTTAAATTAGTTAACTCAGCTTTTGGCTTTGCATGACAAGAAGAATTTTTTTTAGAAGATTTGGAAGATAAGAAAGCAAGATTAAATAAATAAATTTATTTAATTATTTGTGCAAGATTTAGAGGAATAAATAAAATATTTAATTATATTTTATTTTTGAAGATTAAGATTTAATTTAAATAAATATACATTTTATTTAAATTTGGAAGAATGAATGATTTAATTAAATAATTAAAATTATTTAATTGTTTAGAAGAATAAAGATGATATTGATAGAATTAATTAAATAAATGTAATTTATTCAATTAATGGGAGAAAATGAATCAAATAAATAAATTGATTTATTTATTTATTGATAGAGGAATATTAAGATGAAATAAATATTTAAAATATTTTTTTAGGTAGAGTCATGTCATTTTTAGGTGTATACATTTTGCCCCTCTTTGATGCAATGTGTTTTATCACGTTGTTTCAAAGAATAAGAATTTTTGACAATGACACATGCCCCAGTTTGCCCCTGGTACAAGTTTAACAACAGGATACCCCCTCGGTAGATTGGACGAGAAGATGGTAGAAAGCGTGAGACGGACAATCTCATGAAGAAATAGGTGGAAAGTGGGTTAGGATGAATAAAAATAGGACATGGTTGGGAGGAACAGATATGGGAAGTAGTCACTGTTGTAACACAGTCATCTAGGGTTCCCTTGCTATATATAGGAGCTAGGCCCACAAGTCCTATTCATTTGCACACTTTTCCTTAGTTAATTGGTCTTTGACAGCTTAGGAGAGTAGAGGAGCTAGAGCAGTTGATAGAGATATGGATATTCCACGCGAGGAGCACCATTTTGAGTGAGTTTGAGAGTTCGATCAGCCACCCAAGGCAGGACCACCAGTATGTAGTTTGACAAAACTCACTAAAAGTCATTTATTAGGCCCATAAATGCTTAGGAGAAAAAAGCTAGGATAGATGCGCCGAACTGCAGTTCAGTGCATATGCATCCCAAAATGGCGCATATGCCAGGAAACCGCGCATCTGAGTGATCTTACGATGCAAATGATAAATGTGTGCATATAGGCCAGGAATGTGACACAAAAAGCGGTGCATGTGCTAGAACGGTGCATACACATCAAGGATTGGCGCATTCATGGAGAAGCGGCGCATTGATATTAATCAGCGCATTTGCCACCTTGTTCGGCTCATTTGCACTAGTATAGTTAGTTGACTTAGCAAAATTAACCCAATTCACACCTTGATCGATGCATCAATTGATAAGCGATCTCTGAGATTGTCGAGAATCTAGTCAAGAGTTGATATGTTGTTTTGATTAATTTGATATGTTAAGTCAATGATAGGATGGTTGGATTGCTTTGAGTAGGTTTGCTTGGATATGCATTTATTTGATGCTATGCTTTGCTTGGTTGTAAGAGGATATCCGTGATACCCTGATGTCATGAGAGGAGTTCCCTTTGCCATTGTTGCAGTAGTATATGTTGACAGAGATGGACTGCAAGGCTCTTGGTGCTATGGGTCTGCATTACATTTGTTTCATGCCCAAGGTTCGCGCAAATCACGGTTTGTTAACTGCAGCAATGGAGCAATTCCATAGTGAGGATGGGACATTCCATCTACCGACTGGGGAGATGACGATTACTCTAGAGGACGTGTATAGGATTTTGCACCTCCCTATTCAGGGAGAGTTGGTGGAGTACGATCCATAGCATGATGCGTGATTCACCAAGTGCAGGTGTGTTTTTGATGACCTAGAGCTTGTTGAGCAGGTGATTTTGTGGCAGGACATTCATGACTACTATGACTACTTCCCAGGGATAGTGGTGGGATTGATCAGTGGCGTAGTATGCCCCAATAGGAGGTCACACGAGTTCCTGATTGGCTAGGGGAGGATGCTGGCAAGCATGATTACCGATGGGACTCGATACTCATGGGGTGTGTGTGTGCTAGCACAATTGTGCAGGGACATGCACTAGGTTGTGTATCACAGAGGGGCTAGCTTGTTAGCAGGTGTCTCTTTTGCAATTTTGGTTATGGGAGAACATAGCGATCACATGACCGATATGCATTTTTCATAGGCAAAGATGGGAGCCTTACAGCTATCGATATGCAAGCATGATTTCCCAGCACAAGCTAGGGAAGCTCGAGTATTGGAGACACATGCTAGATAATGTGGATCTAGTTATTGGGCACCCATACCTAGACTGCGAGGTATGGGAGGATGAGGCTGATGAGTTTCCGTATTGTTTCCAGACTTAGTGGCTTATTGGTAGGACACAGTACATACTAGAGCATCGGATCGTTAGCAAAGTACATAGGTAGTTTAGCAAAGTGCAGGGTAGGCCACAAGGGCAGGTGTGATTTGCGAGGATCCATGCAAAGAGACTAAGGTGGGGTCCTGTGGCATTGTATGAGGAGGCCTTGGCAGACTTTTGTTAGATCCCCTATGCAGTTTGGCCTATGAGGAGGGAGATAGTAGATGTGGGTATGACAACAGACTATGAGGAGTGGTTCACTACTCATCCATTTCCCAGATATTTAGGACCTAGAGAGTTGGCTCCTTGTATAGATGAGGAGGATTCAGATGACGAGGCTGGAGCCGATAGGAGGAGGAGGAGACAAAGGGGGAGAGGAGGTCAAGGAGATGATGGTGGAGATGGAGGAGGAGGAGGTAGACTGAGACAGAGGAGGTCTGGGGAGGGACCTTCGAGTCAGCAGGATGTTGTGCAGCCGTAGGTTACAGGGCAGGTGTAGGAGCTAATACAGCAGGTGGCACAGCAGAGACAAATGTTGCCACCATAGCAAGTGGTATAGCAACAGGTGCAGGGATAGGGATAGGGAGGGCAGGCTCCACAGCCTGACTTACAGTAGTAGGCCATTGATACATTATAGGGTCAGATTAGGTAGTTGAGGGCCCACCTGAGGGTAATAAAGTCTTAGAGAGAGGCAGACATAGGATGGATATTAGAGATCTCCAAAGAGCGGGACTCAACCTTAGCGAGTGTGCGGGTGATCAGAGTAGAGAGAGATGCAGCAGTGGCAGCCCTGGGTACAAATAGTACTTTGAGCTTTTTGGTTGCACATGTGCAGCAGGCATAGACACAGTTGGCCCAGGTACAGGGTGAGCTTGCCAGATCGCAAGCTTAGACTTAGTACTATAGAGGATTATATCACAGGGCAGTGTCGATGGACCAGCGTGCGCCTAGTTATAGGAGTTAGTCTGTGGCATCACAGAGCGCAGGTGGATCCTAATCTGTAGCATCAATGAGAGGCCCCTAGTAGTCAGGAGGTGATAGGGGAGAGGGCAGCATAGGGAGCAATGCTCCACGGTAGCAGGGTTAGCCAATTTTTGACACTTGTACCAATTTTTTAGCTTGATGTACACATTTTTTGTGGCTGAGATAGCCTACTATGTATTATTTTGCCCCGAGACATGTATCACTATCTTTTTGTGCTTTGTATACATGTCATGACATGACTCCGAGAGATGGACAGATATTTAGATATATTTTGCACATTTGGACATGTTTTTATGTTTATATGACGATGCAGTTATTGATGTTCTACATGCACATGTTCTATGTTTATATGTTATGGATGCAATCTATCTTATGATGTTTTGTATATGTGATGCATACTAGATGGATTTAGGATGATTTGATATGCTAATGCAAATGTAAAATGTTATTGATATGATTATGCAATTCTATATGTATTTGTTTATGTTTTTAATTTTTGATATGATATATAGATGCAAATGTGTGTGGATGACCTGATGCACTTATTATGTATGCGAATGATTTAATCATGTGAATGACTATCTCATGTGATATGATATGTTACCTATGCTATATTTTTGATATGTCCAAATGTACTCAATCGACACAGAGATGATATAGATAGGTGGAAGAAAAGGAATGAAAGAAATATGGGCTTTCATTTGATACTCTTCAGGATTTTCTTGTTGCATGGTTGATATGGATTTCTAGATATGGGATGGATGTGGATACTTTGCCATCATTAGAGCGCAAGTACTTTACTTTCATCATTGGGCACTTTTTATTTCTTTTCTCTTTTTGAAATGTTGTAAGAAAATACAAGCATCTAGGTATAATTAAATCGAGATGACCTGAGTATTCCTTACATGGATTTTGATATAGCAAGTTAATACAAGCATCTAGTCAAACTTGAATCTAGATGAATTGAGTACGTCTTGCATTTCAACAGACAAGGTTTGCCCTTTTTTATGTTTAGACCTCTGAAATCCTCAATGATCTTTTGCCGATCATTTCGTTAGACAAAATTCACCACATTACTAAAGTTTGATCCACAAATAGCAGATAAAGAAAAAAATTATGCCCCCATCATAGCATCTCTAGATTTTGGCATCCTTGAATAGCATAGAAAGACATAATGACATAAATCTAAGACTTTGTAAGTTAACCTGTTAACAAAACATTCTAGCATTGGATGTGTCTTTTTTCCATAATTGATATAGAGTTAATCTGAGTGTTTTGGTACACATTTTTACTTTGCTCTGGACAGGTTGATGTTTTGCGCCAAGATTTTTGTTTTGGGAAGCTTGCTTTGTCACGTGCGCTTGTCTAGTGAAAGGTATCACAATTCTTATTGATATCCTCTTTTTAGAAAATGTGACATTCAAGAATCCAAATCTGCAACCAGGTTGAGGAGTTACCCCCAGTTTTAGACAAAGGATCAACTTATTATGGATGACATGACAAACAAACATAGAGAGACGGACCCTAAGGGACTAACCTAGTGCCTTGAGGGCTCATGGCTAAATGGCCTTGCCTACGTGATAACTCAGGGGCAATGTAGTTCAACAACAGTTCAAAGGACTAGTTCAGGATGAATGATATGATGGACACAAGAGACATGAGGTCACCATAGATGGAGGAAGCAGTTTGTCGCAGATAGCACCTATTTACCAGGTTTTCACCACTTGCTTTTATTTGCATGAAAGCTAAAATTACACATGATGACTGTTTGCCAAGTTTTCATCATGGTACCTATCCCAGGTGCCTATTTGCTAGGTTTTCACCAAAGGATGATTTTTTTGTTATTTTCCTCTTTTTTTGGGGTCACTTTTTCAATTTTTTTGAATTTTTAAGGACTTCCTTGTATTGGGGTTTTTAGGTATAGAACTTGTGAAGATGCATGTTGTTGATAGGATCATCAAACAATTCACCTTCAGATGTAGCCAATTGATATGCTTCTAACCCATAGGCTACAATGATGACATAGGGATCCAATTGTTGTTATATGGAGCCTAATCAGACTCAGAGGTTAAATTTTCCCCACTTTTATCAGCACGGTTTCCCCCCAAATTATTTAATGGGGGAGTGCAGGGGAGTGCAGAGCCCCTCCTGTGAGGCCCAGGAGGCTTATCCCCCTGACGGGGGCCCGAGGGCGGAGCCTAAGGTGGGGGTCTGGGGGCTGCTGAGGGTAGTGCCTCCAAAGCAAAAATTACCTATTATTTTATAAAATCGTCGGGTGTTATTTTTTCTATTGACTGACATAAAAAAACCCTATTTTGTAACCAACAAAAAACTTGATAAAAGTGGCTAAGGGTTAGGGTTTCAATTGATATATTGTATTGTAGCATTTGTAGTGGTATTGAGTTGCAGGGATTGCTGATTGTAATCAGTTTGATTTACTGGATAATAATATTGGACTATCTGTTTGGTGGATGTAACCTGAGTTTGGGTGAACCACGTTAAAACTTGTCTCTCGCTATTATTATTTCTGTGTATTTCCATTCCTCTATTTAATCTTTATTTACATTTAATTGATATCTTCTGCCAACTAACCCTAACAAGTGGTATCAGAGCGGGTTGTGTTGGATTATCATCTATAGGAAGGTCTCACGGTTGAGTGGGAGCAATGGCAGATGAGGGTAAATTGAAGGTCGATAAATTCAATGGGCAGAATTATCAGTTATGGAAGATGTAGATGGAGGATTACCTCTATCAAAAAGATTTATGGATGCCGTTGGAAGGAGTAGCCAAGAAACCAACAACAATGTCTGATGAGGATTGGAATCTTCTTGACAGAAAGGCACTGGGAACCATTCGGTTGTGCCTGGCACCATCGGTGGCATCCAATATAACAGAAGCGAAGACAACAGATGGTCTGATGAAAGCTTTGGCTAAATTGTATGAAAAACCCTTAGCCTCAAATAAGGTATTTCTCATGAAGCGTTTGTTTAATCTGAAAATGGTTGAAGTTAGATCTGTGACAGATCATTTAAATAAATTTAATATGATTGTCAGTCAATTAATTTTTGTAAATATAAAATTTGATGAAGAAGTTAGAGCTCTCTTGATATTATGTTCATTGCCTTAAAGCTGGAATAGTTTGGTAATGGTGGTTAGTAACTCTATTTCTGGTTCAAATACCTTAAAATTTGATGATGTTGTTGGTGTTATTCTGAGTGAGAAAATTCATAGGAAAAGCTCAGGTTGATCCACATCAGGTAGTGTTTTGAATGCAGAAAGCAGGGGCAGATCAAAGGAGAGAGGAAAAGGTTCTGGAGGTCATGGGAAGTCACGAGGAAAATCAAAGAACAAGAGATCCCAAACCAGAGGACAAAAAGATTGCTGGTACTGTGGGAAACTAGGTCATCTGAAGAAAGATTGCTGGTCTCAGAAAAATAAAGGAGACAAACAAGAAGGCAATAAGTCTGAAGATGATGCTTTGATTTTTTCCCTAGATAATGTTGATGATTCATTAGTTTTAGATTTAGGGGCCTCATTTCATGCTACGCCCCATAGAAGTTATTTTCTTGATTATGTCTAAGGGGATTTTGGGCTAGTTTATTTGGGAGATAACAAACACTGTCAGATTGTTGGAAAGGGAAGAATCAAGATTAAGTTACAGAATGGGAATCATTAGCTACTACAAGAGGTAAGGCACGTTCCAAGGCTCATTAAGAATTTAATTTCAGCAAGGCAGCTCGCTGAAGAAGGTTGCATTGTTACATTTACTAATAAAAATTGGAAGGTTTCAAAAAGTGCCTTAATAGTAGCAAAAGGTGTGAAAGTAGGCACCTTATATCTTTGTACAGGTCATACTGTTCCTTCTACTTTAGCTGTTACAGAGAAAAAATAAATAGTTTTAGGAATAGTTGCTGCAGGTTCTGGGACAACACTGTGGCATAACAGACTTGGGCATATGAGTGAAAAAGGTATGAAGGTACTTCATTCTAAGAAAGTTTTACCAGGTCTAAAATATATTAATATAGATTTCTCTGAAAGTTGTGTGTATGGCAAACAAAAGAGAGTCAGTTTTCTCAAGGATGGGAAGCAAAAGAAAAATGAAAAAGTTGGAGCTTGTGCATACATATGTATGGGGACCAGCTCAGGTATCTTCTCTTGGTGGCTTTCGGTATTATGTTACATTCATAGATGATGCAATTAGGAAGGTATGGATTTATTTCCTTAGGCAAAAATTTGATGTATTTGAAACATTTAAGAAATGAAGAAGTTTGGTTGAGAATGAGATGGGTAAAAGATTAAAATGTCTCAGATCTGATAATGGTGGTGTGTATTGCAGCAAAAAATTTGAGGATTATTGTTCCTTTAATGGAATTTGTAGGCAGAAAATGGTTCCAGGGACTCCACAAGAGAATGGGGTGGCTGAACGTATGAATAGGACAATAATGGAGCATGCATGGACCATGAGATTGCATGTTGGGCTGCCTTTAAACATGTGGGCAAAGGCTGTCAACACTACTATATATTTAATTAATAGAGGTCCTTCAGTTCCTTTGGACTGTGGTATTCCAAAGGAAGCATGGACAAGTAAGAAGGTGAGTTATTCTTTTCTCAAAACCTTCGGATGTGAAGCATTTGCATATGAAGATTCTAAAAATAGAACCAAGCTGGATGCAAAATCAAAAAAGTGTACCTTTGTTGGATATGACATTGATGAATTTGATTATAGGCTTTGGAATTTTAAAAATCAGAAAATTGTGAGAAGCAGGGATGTTATATTTAATGAGAAGGTGTTGTACAAAGATCAGTTGCAGCAGCATGAGAAGAAAGAAAAAGATTATGTGGTGCTGGATGATACTCCAAATAGTGATGTTCTAGTGGTTCCTCATGCTCTGCAACAACAACTAGAAATACCACAAACTCCAGTGAATGTTAGATGGTCAACAAGGATAAGTAGATCCCCTGAAAGGTTTTCTCCCTCTTTGCATTATATTTTGTTAATAGATACTGGTGAACCAAAAGGGTATGATGAAGCTATGCAGGTGGATACACAGGTTCAGTGGGAGCTTGCAATAAAAGAAGAAATGGACTCCTTGCTGAAAAATTAGATTTGGGAATTATGTAAGTTACCTGCAGGTAAAAAGGCTTTACCAAACAAATGGGTTTACAGGCTGAAAGAGGAAGATGGAGGTAAGAAAAGATTTAAGGCCAGGTTAGTTGTAAAATAGTTTACACAGAAAAAGTGCATTAATTTTGATGAGATATTTTCTCCGAATGTCAAGATGACATCTTTTCGTATTGTTTTAAGTATTGTGGTTGCTGAAGATTTACATTTGGAATGGCTAGATGTGAAAACTACCTTTCTCCATGGTGATTTGGAGGAGGAGATATATATGGAACAACCCCAAGGATTTGAGGTCAAAGGTAAGGAGAAACAGGTGTGCAGATTGAAGAAGAGTTTGTATGGCCTCAAACAAGCACCTCGGCAATGGTATTTGAAATTTGATAGTTATATGGCTGAGCAAGGCTACAACAGGTGTAATTCTGACTATTGTGTTTATTTTAAGAGGTTTTATAATGATAGCTACATTATTTCATGTTTATGTGTTGATGACATACTTGTAGCTAGGTCTAACATAGATCACATAAAAGAGTTAAAACAACAGTTAGCACAATCATTTGATATGAAGGATTTGGGGGCAGTAAAACAAATCCTTGGTATAAAAATTTGTAGAGATAGAAAGAATAGAAAATTAACTCTATCTTAGGTTGCTTATGTTGAAAAGGTGTTACAAAGAATCCATATGGAGCATGCAAAAGCTATCAACACACCTTTGCCTCGTCATTTGAAATTGACTAAGGAGATGTGTCCTAAGACACAAGAGGAGAAAGAAAAAATGTCTAAGGTACCATATGCTTCAGCTGTAGGAAGTTTAATGTATGCCATGGTATGCACGAGGCTGGATATTGCACATGTTGTAGGAGTCATTAGCAGGTATATGAGTCATCCCGGATTGGAGCATTAGAATGCAGTGAAATAGATTCTCAAATATTTGAGAGGTACATCCAATAAACACTTATGTTTTGGGGGCTCTAATACTAATTTAGTCGGTTATGTAGACTCAGATTTGGTAGGGGATATTGATACCAGGCGGAGTACTATAGTTTATGTCTTTACTATAGGTGGGACAGTGGTGAGTTAGATTTCTAAGTTACAAAAGGTGGTTGCTTTATCCACCATAGAGGCTAAATATGTAGCTGCAATAGAGGCAAGCAAGGAGATGATATGGCTGCAATCTTTCATGAAAGAATTAGGCAAACAATAGGTTAATAGTTATTTGTTTACGGATAGCCAGAGTACCATACATCTTGCAAAGAATTCTGCCTTGCATTCAAAGACCAAACACATACATTTGAGGTATCACTTCATTCAGTCGATATTTGATGATGGACAGTTAAGGCTGGAAAAGATACATACATATGTAAATCTAGCAGATACGTTTACAAAGGCAGTGACAAGGGAGAAGCTGAGCTCCTCTTCAGCTTCAATTGGTCTTCTAGACTAAAAATAACAAAAATAGAACAACATCCAGGGTGCTTATTTCTAGTGGGAGCTACAGGGTCAGCAGTGTTATGATCAGTCTCCAAGTGGGAGATGTATTGTGTGGAGTCTGATCAGTCTCCAAGTGGGAGATTGTTGTTATATGGAGCCTAATAAGATTCAGAGGTTAAATTTTTCCCACTTTTATCAGCGCAGTTTCCCCCCAAATTATTTAATGGGGGAGTGTAGGGGGGCAGAGCCCCTCCTAGGGGTCTGGGGGCTACTGGGGGTAGCGCCCCCGAAGCAAAAATTGCCTATTATTTTATAAAGGTGTCAGGTGTTATTTTTTCTATTGACCGACATAAAAAAAACCCTATTTTTGTAACCGACAAAAAGCTTGATAAAAGCGGCTAAGGGTTAGGGTTTCAATTGATATATTGTATTGTAGCATTTATAGCGGCATTGAGTTGTAGGGATTGCTGATTGTAATCAGTTTGATTTATTGGATAATAATATTGGACTCTCTGTTTGGTGGATGTAGCCCGAGTTTGGGTGAACCATATTAAAACTTGTCTCTCGCTGTTATTATTTCTGTGTATTTTCATTCCTCTATTTAATCTTTATTTGTATTTAATTGATATCTTCTGCCAGCTAACCCTAACACCAGCCAGTTGGGTTCGAACTTGCCTTTCTTTTCTCAATCTTGCTAATTTTTGGGATTTTCTCTGAGGACTAGATCACCAACTTGGAATACTTAGTGCTTTACCCTATGGTTGTAGCTTCTAGACATTTGTTGTTGATAAAATTTTAGGTGATTAAAGGCATGTTGCCTTCTCTCTTTGAGCAACTCTAACTCTTGAAGTTTGGACACTCTATACTCTTCATTAGATATGAGGCCTTTTAATGAAACTCGCAAGGATGGGATCTCGACTTCAATGGGCAAGATGGCTTCAGATCCGTAGACTAGGGAGTATGGTGTTGCACCTGTGGGTGTGCGTATGCTTGTACAATAGGCCTACAATGTAAGATTTAATTGAACATGCTAAACACGACCAGCATCATTGATAGTCTTTTTTAGGATTTTCAAAATGGTTATATTTGATGCTTCCGCTTGGCCATTGCCTTTGGGGTAATAGGGGATAGAAAAGTGGTGCTAGATGTGGAATTTGTTGCATAGTTCCATAACATCTTGATTTTTGAAAGGTTGTCCATTATCTATGATAATGGACGAAGGGATACCATAGCAACAAATGATGTAGTTCAAGATAAAAGAGGCAATCTGCTTGCCTGTAATATTGGCTAATGGCACGGCTTCAATCCACTTTGTGAAGTACTCAGTGGCAGTGATTATGAATTTATGGCCGCTAGATAAAGGAGCGTGAATCTTGCCCACTAAGTCAAGTCCCCACTGACAGAAAGTCTAAGGAGTCATTAATGGCTGTAGCTCCTGTGCTAGTGCACGTATCAGGTTCCCATGGATTTGGCACTTCTTGCACTTCTTTACAAAATAATAGGAATCTTGTTCCATGGTTGGCCAGTAGTATCCCATGTGTATGAGTTTCTTGGCCAGGGTAGGGCCACTAGACTGGGTCTCGCATAGACCATCGTGCACTTCGTTTAGGGTGGTTTAATATTCCTCACTATCAAGACATCTAAGGAGAGTACCATCGAGACCTTTGCGATATAAGGTATTGGCGACAATGGCATATTGGGATGCCTGACGGATGAAAGTTCATTTTTGGTTACTGGAGAGATCAGGTGGGAGCGTATTCTCTTTAAGATAGGCAAATATTTTTCCATAGAAGGGGGAATCAGCTCCAACAATGTGGCAAATGATATGGGATTCAGGGGTGTCATATGCAGGACAGGATGCTGGCTCTACCAAGAACTCATAACGTGATTGATTACTTGGAATATCAAGGAGAGATGCAATCGTTGCCATGGCATCTGTAGCTTTGTTCTCAATTCTTGGTATCTGCTCAAAAGAGATCTTGAAAAAGTATTCTTTGAAGTCATCTACCATTCATTTGTAAGGGATTAATTTCTCATCTTTTGTCTGGTAGTCGTCATTTATTTGGTTTGACTAGCTATGAGTCACCATACACTTAAAGTTCTTAGATATTCCATTCAACTGCTAGCTTAATGCCAATGACTAGGGCTTCATACTATGCCACATTGTTAGTGTAGGGAAAGAGTAATATGTATGATTTAGGAATGGTGTTGCCACTAGGGGTGATCAACAAGATACCTGCTCCTGATCCATGCTGAGTATATGAGGCATCGAAATACATTTTCAAGGTTGCTGTGGTTATGTGAAAGATAGATTCATCTAGAAATTCAAATCTCAAAGGGTTACCATCTATTAGAGGTGCATCTACCAATTGATCTACAAGTACTTGTCCTTTATTGCTTTCCTATCTACATATTCGATGTCGAACTCACTGAGAAGCATGACCCATTTGGACAATCTACCTGTTAGGGCTGCTTTGTTGAGTAAGTACTTGAGTGGATCAATTTTTACTACTAGTTTGACCGAGTGTGACATGTAATGTCTCCACTTTTGTCAGGTGAAGACCACAGCGAGACATGCTCTCTCAATTGGCATGTATTGCAGTTCATATCCAACAAGTGTTTGATTGATATAGTAGATTGCTTGTTCTTTCCCTTCATAATTTTGTTGTGTGAGGAGAGCTCCCAAAGCTATTGGTGTGGCCGAGATATACAGCAACAGAGGTTTACCCTGAATCAGTGGCATCAATACAGGTGGTTTCATTAGGTATTCTTTTAACTGTTGAAATGCTTGCTCACATGAATCATTCCATTTGAAAGGGACATTCTTATGTATGAGATGGGAAAATGGGTGGCACTTGTTTGCCAATTTAGAATGAACCCTCTAATAGATTGTAGTTTTCTCTGTAGGGACCTTAGCTGAGTGAGATTCTTAGGAGGCAGCATTTCCATGATGGCTTTCACTTTAGCTAGGTTGACTTTGATTCCATTAGCGGACACTATGTATCTAAGTAGCTTACCTAAGGTAACTCCAAATACGCACTTCTTCGGATTGAGGTACACATTAAACTATTCCAATCTTTTGAAGATTTTTTTCCAGTACTACAAGGTGTCCTTCTCTTGTGAGTGATTTTGCCAGGATGTCATCAACATAATCTTCCATTATAGTGTGCATCATGTTGTGGAAGATTGTGGTCATAGCTCTCTGATATGTTGCACCGGCATTTTTCAAACCAAATGGCATGACACACCAACAATAGGTGCCCCAAGGACATGTGAATGCAGTCTTGTGCTGGTATTTAGGTGCAATTTTTATCTAGTTGTATCTAGAAAAACCATCCATTAGTGACAACATGGTGTGCCCTGCTGTGAGATCTACAATAATGTCAATGTTTGGTAGGGGAAATCATCTTTTGGACAAGCTTTGTTCAGGTCTCTGAAGTCATTACATATTCAGACTTTGCCATCTAGTTTGGCCACTGGTACTATGTTTTAAATCCACTCAGGATAGTCTATTGGTCTGATGAATCCGACATCGAACAATTTCTTCAGCTCTTCCTTCACCATGAGGGCCACATGTGGGTGCATCTTCCTGAGTTTTTGCTTTATTGGCTTAGCTCCTGGAGCTAAGCATAAGTGATGCATTATGAGATTTAGATCTACCCCTGGCATGTTCGCATATGTCCACACAAAATTGATTTGTTTTCTTTTGAAGAATTCTGTGAATGCTGGCTTTTCTTGTGTTGTTAAAGAATGTGCCATGTGGATTATTCTAGGATTATCACTTGTGCTGACATTGATAGGTTTTGTTGGTTCTATCAATATTGAAGATCTCTCCTAATGTGTGAGATTGGGTAGAGGGTCAAGCCTTCCATCCTTCGGCACCTCAAAGAGGTTTTCACTGTTGGATACGTCTATATTTTTACCTTTTTCATGATCTAACACTATCGCAGAGCAATTTTCACCATTAGATCTTTCTTTCATTTTGACATTTTTGAGACTGAAAGGCTTGGCACTCTCTCCAAAATAGGCTTTGTCGTTGGGTTCTATGGCATAGCCGGCTCTGTGGTCCCTTGCGGGTATATGATCTCTAAGATCAAGATAGTCTATGATGGCTTCATCGTTCTGAAGGGTATCGAGCTCAAGGGTAGTGTCTTGTAAGTCCCAATCTCTGAGTTTAGGGTGCAACAATGGTAAGGGGTCATTGGTTTGGTCTGGTTCGATGGTATTTATGGTTAAGATAGAGGTGTTGTGGTGGTCATTATAAGCATGGACAAAATCTGTGATGGTACTCTCCATTAGCTGATCTGTCAAGGGGGTATCATTCTTTCCTCATGACGTTTTCTATCGTTATTACATGGGTCAGACTCTAGTGGTCTAGCCCTTGGACCTCATCTTTCATTTGCATGGGTTGGGTCATACTCATGGACAACATCAATACCTTTTTCATCACAAGATAGCTCCGAGAGACTATCCCACTCATATTCATTGGAATCAGTCTCACTCCCCATTTGTAGTTGCTGAATTTGCTCAACCAAATTACTAACAGATGTTTCTAGTTGTTTTCCTTTATTCTTATTTGCTCTGTTGGTTCTTGTTGTGCCAGTGTAACCTAGCCCTATAGTCTCTCAGGCTGTTAAGGTATGAGGTTGGATGGGTTCAGTGATACCATCTTTTCTTGAACCGAGTGGACCATGTCCTTCATACCCCATTCTTTGTAGCATTTGGAATCCTTGACCATATTGTTTAGTTTGTATAGTGGTGTGATGGTATTGTTGTGTTGATGAATTGCCTTCATCCTTATATAACCATTGAAGGATATCCTTTTCATCACTCTCATCTTCAAGGCTTTCCCATTTGATAAACAGACCTTTGGTAGTTTTGACTGTTTTGGATTTGCTCGAGATAGGTCTTCCATATGATCTGGGAGATAGGGGGAGTTATGCCAAATAGAGGGATTAGGAGATTGTGTACTCACCCAAGCCCTTATCTTTGAGTTTGAGGTCAGCTTGAGATGCCTTTGAAGTGGAAGTAAGTGAAGCTGGGTCAACACGAGATGAAGATGAAGCAAAGGCGCGATTGTTGGGAATCACAACTTCAGGTTTAGAATGAATGGAGTTACAATACTGAAATGGATTGGGGTCACCTTGGATGGTGATCTCTTGACCTTCATAGGGGAATTTGATACACTGGTGGTATGTTGATGGCACTACTTTCAGAGCATGTATCTAAGGTCTTCCAAGAAGAATGTTATATGCTAGCTCCATATCGAGGACTTGGCATGCCACATCTTTGACTATAGGTCCCACTCTGATTGGTAAAGTAATAGTTCCCTTGGAAGCTCTCTCCTCCTCATCATAGGCTTTGATAGTGATTTTCTTTTTTGGATCAATAGCTTTTTCTATGAACCCCAATGCAAGGATTAGCTTCAAGGTGCAAATATTCAAACCAGCTCCTCCATCGATTAGAACCCTTTTTATCTTGTGTTTTTTGATGAAGGCTTTGATATGAAGAGAAGCATTATGAGATTGGGTAATTGACACATCATCCTTTTCAGTGAATGATAGGGAGTGAGGTGAGGTAATGTGACCTACCATGGTTTGAAACTATTCTTCAGCAAGGTTCATTAGAACGGAGGCTTCGGAAAGAGCTTTGTCAAGTATGGCCCTATGGGATGGGGATAGACATAGAAGTTCTAGGATGGAGATATGTGTTGGTGTCTTATGGAGTTAATCCAGGATACTGTACTGATTAGCCGGAGAGGTGGGAGCTCCTCTAAGAGTGACTCTATTACTGCAGGTGGTAACATTACAATCTGAATCTTTGTTCATAGTGATCACATTGATGTGTGAATCACTTTATGAGATGTGGTTAACAACATAGTCAAAGGACACATTTGTGTAATTGGCATTGTTAGTTCTACTATTGTTTTGGTTGGAAGACCCTCCCTGTTCATAGTTGGGAAGAGGATCCTTGAATGCCCAGTGATCATTATTAGCGGTATGTCCATCAAGTGACACTTTGTTTTGCTCGATCAAATCTTGGATAGTGTGCTTGAGCGCAATGCAGTCGTTGGTTTTGTGCCCCCTGTTTCGGTGGTACTCACAGAAAGTGTTGTCATTCCACCAAGGAGGTTTGACTTTTGGTTCATATTTCCGTGCTGTTGGAAGTGTTATGATCTTACTTGTGATTAACTTCCATAGGGCGGTTTCCAATGATTCTCCCAAAGGTGGAAATTTTCTCCTAGGTTGAAAACTTGTAAACCGTGATTCAGTGTTTCTTGGTTTGTTTTGTGGGGGATTATTTTGAGGATTCAATAAGTTGAAGATTGGTTGTTTTGGTGCCGCATTCTTCGCATCTACCACCCCATCATTCACAATGCTTTTGTTCTTTGTCCAGAATCTTGGTTTATCTATGTTGGTATTGGTACTAGGAGTGTCTTTATAAATCTTTATTTGACCCTTAGCGATTAAAGCCTTTTGGATGATTAGACCCATCTCAATGACCTTACTAAAGGAAGTAGGACATTGGATTTGTATCTGATAGCTTAGGTTAGTTTGTAGGTTATGGACAAACATTTCCAGCATTTGTTTTTCAGGCATTTGATGTGGGCACTTACTTGCCAACTGTCTCCATCTTTGTAGGAAGGTGGCAAAAAATTCTCCACCTTTTTGCTTGGTGTTACAAAGGTCTAAGATTGAGGTGTCATGCTCAATATTGTAGGAGAAGTGTGTGACAAATTTGTCCACAAGTTCATTAAAGGTTCTAATGTCGGGTGGTAGTCTAGAAAACCACTCCATGGCTTGTCCTCCTAAGCTTCTTGTAAACAATCGCATAAGATAAGTATCATTGTAGGTGACTTCGAGACATGCAGCGTTAAATTCCCTAATGTGGTCGCTTGGATCACCCTTTCCTCGATATTTATCAAATTTTGGCACCTCAAATTTAGAGGGGAAAGGTATCATAATCAAGGTTCTATCAAAAGGATATGGTGAAATATCCTCTAAGGAATAATGCTTAGTTGATACTCCTGTTTGCATGTCCGTGAATTGTTGTTGTAAAGCTTGGATCTGTTGGGTCATTAAGCTTAAGGCATCCGTAGAATCAATGGTTTCTTTGCTTTTGTCTACGGGTATTTCCTCGTGTGTGCTTCCCTCAGGGTTTCTTTCTTCCTCAGGTTCTTTTAGAGTTTCTACGTCAAAATCTTTAGGGAGCTTGACTCCTTGTTGTGCTAAGTGGAGAAAGAATTTAGTAGGGCCTTGGGCAAGTACCTTATCCATTATGTGTTGAAACCTTCACTCTTGCTGAGTTTGGAGAATCTCTTCTGTAGAAATTTCCTCATCACTGTCATGAGAGGATAGAATAGTTTTCTTAGCCATTTCACTCTGTTTTTATTTTTGGGACCCTGTTAAGACCATGCAAGGTGACGTGAGATGGGATGGAGTGAGTTTGAAAGTTTTGAACAAGGGGTGCTAGAATGTGTCAAGATTTGAGCAAGGTTCTCCTTAGATCTAATTGGTGTCAAACAAGTTGGGTGCACAAATGATAGTTGAAGCAAGGATGATAGAAATCTATTTACTTGATGTAGACTAGTTTTGCACAAGCCACTAGTGGAGTTCCGAGAGAAAAGGATGATTGATCCTTAATAGTGGAGACTCACTAGGTTTGTTTGAGGTTTGATGCAATCAAGAATAGCTTGGTTCTAACCTTGTTGGATTTTGGAAGAATTTTTGCGAAGTTTTGGATGATGCAATGTGGGAAAAGAAGCTATGGTGTGGATAAAGAATGAAATGGTAGTCTTGCACGATTCTAATCAGATCTTGGGAAAACTGAGACAAGTTTGAAATGGGTTTTTGAAAAGTTGATAGTTTTTCTCCTAGGAAGTATGGAACAACTCTCTAGAATAGATGTGCAGCAATAAATGTACCAGAACAGGAGGTAAAAGCATTGTAGGTCGAAGCACATGCATAGATCTGGCAGATTTTATATGCACCGCAATAGTAAGTAAATGCACAAAAATTCTAAATGGATGTGCCACAGGTTGCAACAGATGCACCATTTTGGTTTTTGCAGAGTTTTTGACACATTTTTCAAAAAAAATTATTTTTGGTTGAAAACTTGGTCTTTTTTTTTCTTTTAATTTTCAATTATGGTAGATAAAGACACAGCAAATGCAAAGAAGTTTTCATGATTTTTATCTTTTATTTTTTATTTGTATTTTGTGGACTTTTTGACACAAGAACAATTACAACCTAGGCTAGAAAGGACAATATTTGTTGAGTCCCCTAGCTATGCATATTCAAAGCATGTAGCTCTATGATCTGGTAGCACCGGCTGCTCTCCACGGCACTTACTTCTCATGCTTACCAGATCTAGGTTTCCTTAGGCTCGTACCCCCACTGAACCTTAGGATTGTCCCTGCTACCTCTACTATGAATCACATGAATCAGGGCTATTTCAAAGGTTCCACCTTTTGTGCCAACAAATAGGGGATTTTAGTATACTAAACAATGGCTAAGTAGTCAAGGCAACCATTGAGTGGTTACACATGTGGCAGCGCTACTCTTCATTATGGAGTCTCCCAACCTCCAAAGGTTACACCTTGGAGGGTTTTGGGGGAGGTTGGCTGTCGGTGTAACACAACGGCAATCGTTGCAGGAAGCTTTCACCTTAAGCATAATTTATTTAAAGTGGATTGGTTGGGCTTGGCTTTAGCCTGTTACCACTTAGGGTCATTCCCACTTGGATAGGCGGGCATCCAAGGGAAGGCCCCTCTAAAGGTTATACACAAAGAATAACAATTCTAGCATTCTAGACACCTAGTAAAGGGGAGAGCATAAGCCTATTGTCATTTAATAGACAGAAAATAGTGGTTTATCCAATCCTATTAAAATGAAAAAAAATTATATGCAATGGTTAAAGATAGCAATGGTTCATTTCCCTTTTGTAAGATAGCAATGTTCTAAACTAAGAGAGATAGCAATAATGTAAAGATAATAATGATATTCATTTACTACCCTCCTATTTAAGAACTATGTGAGATTTGCATGCATGCATTTTTTAACTTTTTCCCCTAATAAATCTATGATGAGTTAATTAGTGTAGCTAAATGATTATCTAGCTCCTAATCCTGCAAGGCAAATGTTAGCATTAACCCGAAAACCACAAGAAATCCTAGAATCATAATGAAGAACAGATGTGCAACTTCATAGTCTATAGGAATAGAAATAGAGACTATAAGCGCAGCATTACAAATGCGCTAAGACAGTCATCAAAAGCATAGGAATAAAAGACAAATGCACCATTTCTACGGATGCGTCGTTAAAAAGGATGTAAGCACCGTGTTTGAGGGTGTATGCACTGGAATACTGCAGGCACCGAAATAGGTTGTAGATGCACTAGCTTAGAGGGTGTATACAACAGAACTTTGCATGCGTTGCAACAGGTTGTAGATGCACCAACTTAGAGGATGTATGCACCAAAAGTTTGTATGCACTGGAACAAGTTGTAGATGCACCAGCTTAGAGGATGTATGCGCCGAAAGTTTGTATGCACTGGAACAGTGCTCAGATGCGCCTCAGGATCGATCAGATGTGCCGATTGAACCTGTTTGAAGTCTGTACGGAATCTGTATGGAACCTGTCACTCAGAAACTTAGTTTTTGGTTAGATTTGGGGCAAAGACCCCACAGTGGGCACCAAAAATGTAACGGGTAAAATGGGATAATAAAATGAATTACAAAAACCCAATAACATCAATGAAATGTGGAAATAAAGAAGATTAAAATAAGGAAGTGATACTTACAACCTTTCTTACCTCACATTTTGCATTGTTCACCTATTCCTGTTTGATCTTTGGTGATGAATGCAGCCCTCAAGAAGCTTGCTTCCTTGCTTTAATTCCTCAAGATGGCAAAAGAGAAATGGCTTGGATACTTATTGTGTTGAAGGTGAGCGAGCTTCAATACAATGTGAAATGGATAATAAATGATGTGATAGTGGGGGTGCCAATGTCATGCTATGGATTCTACAGCATAAGTTTACTTAAAAGCTTGTTATGTGAAATGGAAGGAGAGGGTTGTATTTATATACTTGTGCAAGAGAAGATCAATGGTAGAGGATGTTGCAAGGAAACGAGAGCATCTCAGAACATATTTGTAAGAACAGCGGTGTCTTTAACAGATTTAAATTCTTTTCAATTGCTTCAAAAACACACACAACTATGCCACAAAGCAGAATTAGACATAGTTCATTTCCAACATTAACCCTTAGAGGAAAGTATAAGCAACATTAACCAGTTTCAACAGCTGAAATATTAAATATGAAAGATAGAACAAAAACACAGATATACATTGGGAAAACCCTTATAGGTAAAAAACCCCACACTCCAAAAGCCCAGATCGTCATTGTATTATTCAACAACAAAAATACAGTTACAATACAATATAGGCACTAAGCCTCTCATGGAGATTTACATCTTGTTCCTCTGGAAGAATAACTAACAGCATAACCCTACACAAAGTTCTCTAGCACTCGGGTTAGTCCTTCATACTGTTATCATGCTACAAATAGCATACAGTATAGGACATCACCCTACACCCAAACATTGTTCTCTCTTCTCTGTCACACTCTTATGTTCCAATGCATTTTTTTCACATCATAGAAGAGAGCATTCAGTTCAACTCCATAATGGACCGAGCAGTTACAAAAGACAACTGTTCAATTTATAAATGTGCATTGCCAATACAACGTTGGCTTTTCTGTCCTTCCGCCATGTCAAGGAGCCACGTCACCACTAGCTCATAACTATTTCCATGACTATTCAAATTTGTGAGATCTAATTATCCCACATTCATCAGTTAGTGAAACTTTGATTACTTTATGTATAAGACCATAGGATATACAAATGTCATGCAATTTTGTTGTTGACATGCCATTTGTCCACCCTATCATGGAGACTCCTGCCGAACATCCTCCATCAAAGTAATGAGGTCCATCAGAGAGATTCATTGTGAAGACCCATGTCTTGCCGATACCAAGACCTCATTGGAGTAACGGAAGATTGTCAGAGTAATGTCTCAACACTGCACTGATAGTTATTCTCACGCCAATCCAAACCGATCCAAGCCTTCATTGAAAAGACACCAGACTATAGAAGCGACATCTCAAGGCTGGGCCGATAGTGGTTCTCACGCTGACGCCAACTCTTCATCGGAGTGACAGTAATTGTTGGAGAGACTACCACAAGAATTGCCAACGATCAACCTCATGCCAATAGCTCGTCCTTCATTGGTTTAAACTTGTAGATTGGCCAAAGATTCCTCACTCCTGCCGATATAGAAAATCAACCTGGTAGCTCACTACCATTGGTGAGACCAAAGAGATCAGAGAAACAAACTAAAGTAAAGCCAATGGCAACACTCTACCCAATCACTGAGACAATGGTCAACTCTTGCCGATGCTTATAATCTAAGTCAATTACTCAACATTCTCCCACTTGAGGAAGGAATTATAGGAAATCATCAACACTCTAAGTCACAGAACCAAAGTTAATACTGTCACCACTCCACTATGTTCACAAGCTACACAGAAGCTTTAACAAAACCAACTTCAAAGCTTTCAGAATACAACCATGAAACCATCCTCCAGAAACAAGATAAAACATCAGCTAGAACAACAATCAAAAAACTGACTGCACCCATCCAACTGAACAAAACCCACGTGACTGAAAATAGTACACACAGCCAGTGCTAAAACATCCAATCACTCATACCTTGAAGGTATAAACATCAGTAGACTCATGCCACCTACATATGTATCCATCAACTGCAAATACAAGCTCCATGTGTCAACCAGTCGAAGAAGACCAAACACATCCAAGAACTCCCACTACATGGGTAATGCAAATCTGAAAAAGATCATGGCATATAAAGTCCACCAATAGCATCACATTGAAAGTGTAAACATCATGTAGTACCAAGGAAACATCCACCATGATATGCAAAATTTGTAAATCAATAACCTGTACATCTCATCACCAGTCCAGAAAACTCTCAAGTTCTCCACACCCAACAAAAGAAAAAAGGTAATAGAACTTCCATGTCATCACTCAAGAACATAAATGAAAACACATGACCACAAACTGGTGATCACTTCAGCTCCAGTCAAACCTCAAACAAATGTAGTGTGAAACAAACCATCCAGGAAGATAACCAGGACCATAGAGAGTAACTCTACACATCATATACCTATAGACAGTCCTTCTACATACACCTCTGAATGCCAACTGTGTCAAGTATGATCTCCTTCAAAACACCCCAAAGAGAATAGCATAACAACACCCAAACAAACATTCAATCTTAAGAGATCAAATTCAATATATGTAATCATGCAACTAACATGGATGTAATCTTCTCAATCTAAAGAAGATCAAACTAATCTACTTCCCATTTTAGGAAATCAGCCCATAAACCATCTCCTAACTATTCTCATCAATTAATGATATCTTAAACTCAAATACATAAGGAGATAATCATGCTATCCATCTCTCACAATGAATCCTCCATAACCATATATCATTAGTTCAAGATCCATATCTATGAAAGAAAGCATAAAACACCTAAGAGAAACAATGGGCAATACCTCTCAAGTGATAAACTGCCTAGTAGACCATAAGCGGGGAATGAGACTATTCTTCCAAGATATTCAAGTCCCAATGACTTTCTCTAAGAACAATCTCCTCATAGGTCTTTATTGAACTCACATCCAACCAAGGTAAAAACTCATCAGACTTCTTGCTGTAAAATCTGAATAAGCATAGCATATACAATCTCACCTTATTCTCCATGTATCCATGAGTACCTATGAACAATCATTTCATGCTAAACTCCAAATACATCACTGCACCAACATGAAGTAATCAAGCAAAATATCAATGCATCCAACACACAGAGAATCACCAGACCACTGTCAAAGCTCCAATCATCTGAATCAGGAACTTATCATGACATCATGATCTTACTATCTCCCTTAGGAGATTCCATGCTTCAGGTGAACATAACCATGGTCTCAAGGGCAATGTATCATGCCAAAACTCAAAAGTAGAGTTCAAGAAAACACCATGACATAAAACAAACCAAACTCTAAACCAACATCACCTTTCAAGCACCACCAACACCTCAGCCAAGGATTTCATGAATCCTCCATGACTCCAATATGTTACACATCCTCAAATAGTGCCCCTGCAAATGTGAAAGAACCCTTCTGCAGCAACAGGATCTAAGAGCTCCTCCTAGTAACATCTGCAACACTAAAGAAGATCATTCACCACTAAGTGATGAATGCACAGTCAATGCTAAAGCTCCCACTGAACCATGACAATTGAGCTTTCCAAGCATCATGACCAAACATCTCCTAATCTAAAAATCCTCCAGGTTCACACATTAACATGTCCATGTGATAATAAAACCAAGTGACACCAAGATCTTCAAAACAAGGAAATACACTATCATTGTCAATAGCTTACACAAACCCGTGAATCTAATCTATTCATGACATCGTGATATACATGCTACAAGTCCCCTTAACCAACTATTCAGGTACTTTACAACATCCATCCTCTCATTCCAAAATAGTCACACCAATGCACAAGTGACTAGAGACAAGGCCAGCTAACAAGTCTGCACAATCACATAATCAATCTTGTGGATATAGACCGTCCACTTCCGAGTTATCCCACTGCAATCAATAGGCTGTACACACCTAAAAACTGCATAACTCATAGATCCAAATATACTGAAACATACAAACCAACAATTGCACTAAAAACTACAAAACTGAGATCTCAAGGAATAGATAACAATGTAGACAATATAACTCAAGCACTAGATTACTTACAAATCTAATTCGCCAATCATGTCCACAACCTGAGCACCATAGTCAAGAAACCAGAAGCATTACCACAGAAACACTGAGTGACCTATCACTTACCAGTACTCCCATGCAAATAAAGCATTTCACCTCCTCACACCATGCACAGAGCATGCATGCAAAACTGCAACTATATCATCCAGCAACACCCCAAAAGCCAGGGTCTAGAAATAGCTTAACTGCAGCTTCACAAAACCACAAGTTTTTTCTCTTGACCGTGTAAAACCTACAAAACCACCATGTTTGAAAAAATACCCATGCACATCCATACCCACTTCACATCTGGAAGACTAAGAATATGAATCAAGAAACACCATAATGGTTAAACTAGAAAAAAATAGATCATCATGAATTTGCATAACCATAGATTTTAGGAAAAACTATGAAACCCCTCAAAACCAAGGAACATAATTCTGAGACATGCAAGTACAAAGCACCCACTAAAGGAAACAACAGTTCAAGAACTTCAAGCCTACTTGTAGGCCAACTCCACAACCACCAATCTACACATACATTCAGAGAGACAGGGTATTACGAAAGCTCTCAGAACATCCAATGATCAACTCCATAGCCTACATGCAATCAAGGTAACAAAAATTATGCCTTCCAATACCAGGACAAAACACCTAGTATAAGCACATTTCTCCATAGCTGAAAAACAACCCAAGCTTCTCCATATCATCAGGGAGCCTCTCACACAGACACCCAATAAAGAGAATTGTTGCATCTCAACCATAGAGTAAAATATTCCACCCCATACATCAGGATTATATCACTGCCAACTAGGAGATTCAGACCACATCATTGCACTATGACTAGCTCTAGTATCTCCATCTTCACTATCCTTCAA
This sequence comes from Cunninghamia lanceolata, assembly GCA_027924645.1. Lineage (NCBI taxonomy): Eukaryota > Viridiplantae > Streptophyta > Pinopsida > Cupressales > Cupressaceae > Cunninghamia > Cunninghamia lanceolata. The sequence continues at coordinate 6,916,927 of BSBN01000396.1, read as the reverse complement.
GGGCCTGCTATAACATGAAGACAAGATCAGCTGCCAGACTTCACTCAAAACAAGGATCAATAATCATACGATTCCTTCAGATTTCCTCAAGCCTGTCACACTAAGAAATCATCACAGAAGGAATACCTAGACCTTATACACTAGGAACTCTTACATGAAAACACATTTAGCACACAAACGTACCTATGTGAGCAACAAACCATATCCCAGAAAAAGGCTCTGATACCACTTGTAAGGAAATGAGAGCATCTTAGAATGTATTTCTAAGAATAGTGGTGTCTTCGACAGATTTAAATTCTTTTCAATTGCTTCAAAAACATGCACAACTATGCCACAAAGCGGAATCAGACATAGTTCATTTCCAACATTAACCCTTAAAGGAAATTACAAGCAACATTAACCAGTTTCAACAGCAGAAATATTAAATATCAAAGACAGAACAAAAACATAGATATACATGGGGAAAACCCTTGCGGGTAAAAAACCCCACACTCCAAAAGCCCAGATCGCCATTGTATTATTCATCAACAAAAATATAGTTACAATACAATACAGGCACTAAGCCTCTCATGGAGATTTACATCTTGTTCCTCTGGAAGAATAACTAACAGCATAACCCTGCACAAAGTTCTCTAGCACTCGGGTTAGTCCTTCATACTATTATCATGCTACAAATAGCATACAGTACAGGACATCACCCTACACCCAAACTTTGTTCTTTCTTCTCTATCACACTCTTATGTTCCAATGCATTTTTTTCACATCACAGAAGAGAGCATTCGGTTCAACTCCATAACAGACTGAGCAGTTACAAAAGACAACCATTTAATTTACAAATGTGCATTGCCAATACAATGTTGGCTTTTCTATCCTTCCGCCATGTCAAGGAGCCACGTCACCACTAGCTCATAACCATTTCCACGACTATTTAAATTTGTGAGATCTAATTATCCCACATTCATCAATCAGTGAAACTTTGATTTCTTTATATACAAGACCACAAGATATACAAATGTCATGCAATTTTGTTGCCGACATGCCATTTGTCCACCCTATCATGGAGACTCCCGCCGAACATCCTCCATTAGAGTAACGAGGTCCATCGGAGAGATTCATTGCAAAGACCCATGTCCTGCCGATACCAAGACCTCATTGGAGTAACAGAAGACCGTCGGAGTAATGTCTCAACACTACACCAATAGTTATTCTCATGTTGATCCAAACTGATCCAAGCCTTCATCGGAAAGACACCAGACTATCGGAGCAACGTCTCAAGGCTGGGCCAATAGTGGTTCTCATGCCGACGCCAACTCTTCGTCAGAGTGACAGTAACTATTGGAGTGACTACCACAAGCATTGCTGACGATCAAGCTCATGCCGATAGCTCGTCCTTTGTCAGTGTGACCTTGTAGATCGGCCAAAGACTCCTCACTCCCGCTGATATAGAAATTCAACCTGATAGCTCACTACCATCGGTGAGACCAAAGAGATTAGAGAAATAAACTAAAGCAAAGCCGATGGCAACGCTCTACCTGATCGCTAAGACAACAGTCAACTCTTGCCGATGCCTGTAATCTGAGTCACAATTACTCAACAGATGTTTGAGAGAATGTGCATGAATAGAAGAAGGACATGTGTCATTCAAAAGGATGCTTTGTTGAGTTAACTAGTTTCTTGATGAGGATGAGCTTTTATTTCTTAAATTAGAATATATTTTTCTAATTTAAGAGTTTTGTTGATAAAAACAAAGTTTCTTTAAATCAGTTAACTCAGCTTTTGCTTTTGCATGACAAGAAGAATTTATTTTTAGATAAATAAATAAATTTACTTAATTGTTTGTGCAAGATTTAGAGGAATAAATAAAATATTTAATTATATTTTATTTTTGGAGATTAATATTTAATTTAAATAAATTTGCATTTTATTTAAATTTGGAAGAATGAATGATTTAATTAAATAATTAAAATTATTTAATTGTTTAGAAGAATAAAGCTCATATTGATGGAATTAATTAAATAAATGTAATTTATTCAATTAATGGGAGAAAATGAATCAAATAAATAAATTGATTTATTTATTTATTGATAGAGGAATATTAAGATGAAATAAATATTTAAAATATTTATTTAGGTAGAGTCATGTCATTTTTAGGTGTATACAGTAACCTTGATGACATCATTGCAAAAAATATTTCCATATGCTTCCACCCCCATCCATGCATCATCAAATGTCTTTTGACCAAGAATTGGCTGGTACTAGCTACTCCACCACACTTAATTACATATATTATGGTCATCATTATCGAACCTTTGACAAGAAAACCCCATTTTATCCCCTATCCACATCACAACACCCATTCTTGTATGACATCTTTGTTGATTCCACTTCTTATCCAAATCCTTCATCCCCTTGTCCCTCTTATCAAAACTCGCCATCCCTTTATCCCTCCTATCCAAGTCCACCATCTTATTATCAAAAAACCCAAACATCTAATCCCCAATCCAACTCTCCCACTAAATCCAAATCATCATTCTTAGGTTTTCTCCAAGGAATGCTAGTTAATAACCTCAAACAAAATCACAACAATAAAGTTGAAGAAAAATGTCCCCCTCTAATCCAAATCCATGTATGCATATCATTGATGATACCATCACCCACCAACACCTACCACACCTATCCATAATCCTCTCGCATCCATTGAATCCCACATCCCTAAACATCAAACATCCCCATCCCTCCACCTACCCATCTAGAGGATCCTATCCAAATATCGATCAAAGTTAAACAATCCCTCCTTGTCATGTTATCCAAGAAAACCCAACTATGTCAAGAGCCTACTCTGAAGCATGTTGAAACATTTCCCCATCTCAATAAATATCCAAACATCTCATCTAATCCCTTGCCTATTCTACTGCCATCTTAAAATCAACCTATCCACATAAAACCTATTCCCAAACCATCACCTTAATTCCTCTTGGGTCCAATACCTTCATTCATGGTGGTTCTCTCGTAGGAGATGAACAAATTATATCCACCACCTATCCTTCCCCATATAATAATGCATTCATGTCTTGTTTCTAAAATCCCATTGCCCACCACATGCTCCAAACTATGAACTATCAAGGAAAAGGTTTAGGCCTTGATGAACAAGGCATATTGGAGCCCATCCATGTCAAAATCCATTCATGATCACAAATCCTTTGCTATACATCTTAAGGAAAACAATCCAAACATGTTGGTACCACCTTCATAAATCTTGGGTGAGCTTGTCCCAACCTAGAAATAAGTTCCTCTCATTTCTCCTCCATACCATTTGTTGCTATCCCCTCTCCTCCATCATATCAATCCAAAAAGTTTACCAAAATCCATCCTCCATCTCATCATCTTCTCCTTCCATCCATAAATCCACTAATCCTTTCATTAGTAAAACCCTTAATCCTTCCACCCACAAATCCACTAACCCTCCCATCCACAAATCCTTCATTCCAATTACAACCCATAATCCCCTATCCTCCAAAATCCCTAATCAATAAAATACACACATCACTTTTTTAATTCAAAAATGATAAGTGTATTGCCAGCCGAGCATGGGATTCAAAGAAAAAAATTCCCCATGGGACTAGTCCATAAACATCAGAAGTACTTTGGATGTTTTTCACATATAAAGTGAAAAATCCACAAAAATCAAAAGACCCTCATGCTACACAACATCGACCTACAAAAAATCTAAATCCAATCCCAAGTCCAAATGAATCCAAAATGCCACCAAGGCCCACCAATCCAAAAGAAAAAGCAAAAATGATGTGGGTACCCAAACAAAAAGAAAAAATAAATCCAAGTGGAGCAGCCAAATCCATAATTTCAAAATGTTTCTCCATCCTCCATTCCCAAAATATCTTATTCTCCATCACATACCCAATCTAAAAGTCTTAAAACTCCTAACTCCATTTGGCTCCCTAAATCCCCAAAACGACAATCCCAAACTACCTCACCTCGACCTCAAAATCAAAAATCCAACACCCCCACACATCCCAAATCCCATGCATCCAAAATCCCCCCATAAAAATCAAAAGCTTAAAATCCAAGATGGTCTGTGAAAATGTTGGTCCTAGTTCCCCTTTATCCCATGGCATTCCCTCATACCTCTATCCCCCATCCTATATCCACTATCCAACATATATCCCCTAACATGTCCCATCCATCCTCTATACATTCCAACTTCCATCATATCTCCCTCAGAAATATCCCCTACCATCAAATCTGCAGTGGAACCTTTCTTACATTTTGAAGAAGCCCAGTTAGCCATCTACAAACATCCATGTGCACAACAACAATTGACATGGTCCTTGTGCAATAGTTAACTAGATTGGGATTTTATAACCTTGCTATGAAAATAGATGCTTGAGTCCACACATACACTCCATCCTAATCCTAATCCTCATCCAAATCCTTTTATTCAAATCCATCCCATGTTGATCCGCAAAGAAAAAATTCAAAAAAAATAGAAAATTGTCAAAAAGCAAAAAAGCAAAAAGAAATTGTCCAATGGTGAAAACTATTTCTATGGCACCTTGGACAAGTACCATGATGAAACCCCTTATGGGTGTCATGTGTAATCCACTATCTAAGCACACCCTACACTTGGGACAAGACATGTCTAACATAACACTCCCATCCTACCCATCCATTATATCCATATATTTCTCCTATTACCTTACTATCTATCATCCCTCCCCACTCTCAATCCTAATAAGGATAGGGACATCAATGTTAAAAACATTCTTTGGACACCTCTTGGCATACACCATTTTCACCATATCCTATAATGTTCATCTAATTGAAGCGTTTCAAACACACATCTATGCCTATCATGTATGCCTATCCCAGTCCACATCTTATCCCCATCTCTTATCTAACTTAGATGTGCTTGACGTCGATGGATACAATCTGAACACTCAATTCTCCCATTCATTGCCAAATCCTTTCATTATTCCAACCTAATCCTCCATAACCTCATGTCCCTAGACTCAATTTTCCCTTGTCATTAGTGCCCAACTAAAGGATACCCAAATGTAATCCAATGCAATCCCTCCCAAAATATCCAAATTTGCCAAAAATCCATATATCACTTGAGTGAAATCCTAGTCCATGCATATTGAGCTAAGAAATATAAAAAAAAACTCATCCAATCACATCCATTGGTCTTGTTCCTAGCCTTGATCAACCTTCAATCATTCTCATCAAGATCTATATTGTTCCCAATCCTTGTGCTGCTCCTAGAATATGTCATTCCCACATCAACAACACTATCCATCATAATCAATCAGTCATTGGCTTTACGACTTGACTAGGGACATCATGTTTTTTATTTGAATCATTTTGTGACTAGTTTCTTACTTTTTTGTATGCATTATGATTTTATCTTGCATTTGTATTGGTTCTTGCAACCTACTTTACAAAATGGTATCATGGTCATCCATATCATGGTGTTATATGACATATGATTGCTTATGACCTTGTCAGTTACCTCATCACAATACCCACCAATGTCATCTAATGCCTTGTGATGTGCTAGGGTATCCTTTTATTTTCTACACACAAGAAACATTGTCACCTTCATTCTTTATAGTGCACAACATCTCATACAATATCAAATAAGATTGCTCAATACAATGCATCATGACAAATCATTCCAGCCCATCCATGTGCCCCCCATCTTAATCAATCTCATCATCCCCCAATCCTTTCGTCATTTCTATCTAATCATTAATCTTCCATCTCTCCTAATCTTTCCCTATTTCGCTCCAATCATCTAAATCTAATTTCTTTAAATTCCAATCATATTTCTAAAAATCCCCTCTTCATCCATTTTGAGAGCACACTTGTGTTCTTCAATCTCACCTATCCTCTCAAGGGGGCATCATCATTCCTCCTCATTGTTATGAAAATATACAGTGCAAAAATGAAACTAAAGACAATGAAAAGCAATCAATCGCATAAATTAACACAACACACATATTTACATGGAAACTTGGTTATGTACTAGGAAAAATCATGGGAAAAGGTCTAACAAAATTTTATTACTCAGGAAGAAATTCACAATTATAGAATTTCACAATAATCATACAAGCTCAACTAACTAAACCAAAAACTCTAAGTTAGATGACTCCTTTTTGAAGAAGAATTTCCCAAAATAGAAAGTGTGAGTGAACTACCATGATACTCATTGTCAACTACTTTATCAATGTTAAAATAAGAAAATTGACTTCACATTCCAATACTCATCACTTTTGCTTGGAGTGATTGGGGGCATCATTATCCTTAGTTCAACCATTTTTTTTTCCAAATATTCTCCTCATCTAACCAAGTGCTATGTTTTATCTTTCTTTGAAATGATGCTTCTTCACAACACCATTTCAAAAAGGGGCAAAATGTAGACACCTAAAATCACCCACGCATTGTCTCATGACTATTAATCCACAATTAGGCTATCATTAGACCATTTCTTGTATAATCAATTAGATAAATCCATATTTAGATAAATAAGTATCTAATTCTCCATCCTAGCATTAATTAACTAATATTTTATTATTTAATTAATAAAATCACTATTCATCCATACCTCTTCCTAGTATAAATCATTTATCATCATTCTTCTATAGTCCACCTTAGGTAAATAAATCTAAATATTTATTCAAATAAGTCCCCTATCCTCATCCCAAAAATTAAATAAATATTTTTTATATTTATTTAATTTATTTTTCATTAAGTTTGTTCAAACCAATTAATCAACTTAATCCCTCACTTGCACATTCCAAATCCATGATTAATATATTCAAACCCCTCATATTCATCAAAATGTACAAAGACATGGGTCTCTGTACAAATCACATGGGTCCTCTTATAAGGGTATGGGCAAGTACTTTGCACATCCCTCTAAAAGATCATTTTTGTCCTCCTTTGATCTCATCCACCCCCTTCTTCCAAGATCATCCTCCACCATTGATTTACCTTCAAAGGACACCACTTTTCCTCCAATCTAATAATGCCACTTGTTGGCCTCTCATAGACCTAATCCTCTCCAACATTCTCCACCCTCAAGATCATTCAAATCAATCCTAGACAGCCAATCCCTCATACAAAATCTATAAAGTGGTATCAACCCAAGCCATTTTCATAAGACCTTAGAATGGAAAGTTATGTTGCAAGACTAAGCAACAATTACACATCCAACATCAAGGAGTAAATCCAAAACAATCAAGGTTTGCATGTGTTGTTCATAGTTTAATTTCATTTTGTTTATGCATTCCTTATTTACTCAATTGGAGGTTGCATTAGATCGTGAATGAAATAGGCTAAGATAGTTTAGTTTATTTCTTTATGTTCATTTTCTTATGTAATACGTGTATTACCTAGACCCCTTTCCCTTTGTGAGTGGAAATGATGGTGGTGGAAAGTTTTACAATGAGTTTTCCACTCTCCATGGTTGTTGAGGAGTGAGTTTTCCCCTGTCAATGCTTGTGGAGGATCGATGATGATTCTTTCAACACTTGCAAAGGACATTGTTTGTTAATGTCAACAACTATGTTTGAGTGGAGAGGGTTCAATTGCAAATTCCCATCATCAAAGATAATGGAGAGGTAAGTGAAATACTTTGCGTATATGGTAGAATTTAGGTTTAGGGTTAACATTGCAATATGTAATGGTGTGGTGGTGTAAAATAGGTGGAACTCAAATACATTCAAAACACGACATAAAGTAGTGTGTAACATGGTATTGTAAATGTATAAGGTGGCACTATGAACTTCTATTATGACATTCAAAATATATTTGGTTATGTAATAAACATTTGAATTTGATACATTTTAATAAATATGTACATATAAAAGTGTTAATTGTAGGAGTTGTGAAACTCTTTTTGTGGCCATAGCACTGTAACATTGAAAATTACATGCCCTACAATTTCAAGTTATGTCTTGCACCCGCCAAATGACCCCCTCATGCAAACTCATCCTAGGCCATCTTCTGAACATTTAAACATCTCAAAAATCTAGATTAATGTATTTCTTTTAAATCTATTATGAACTTCCATGTTGAATTTGGGGTCATTCTCCCAAGACGAGAGCATGGCACGAGACGTTTGCATGATGCGTTAGTATCCTATACAGGACAACACCACAATCGGTATGTTACAGTTGAATGTTGCCATTTCATAATTGTCAGTGGCCATCGTAACACCTTCTACAGATGTAACAAACTATTCCATGAAAGATTCCCTAAGACAAATCCATAGGAATCTAGAATAAAAAAAAGTGCCTTCGATTACTAAGAGAAAAGAAAGAGGCAATTTCTTCTAATAAAACCGTGAGAGCATTCTACAAATTATCTACATGAATTTTTTTTGAGTATTTCCTTCATAGCTTCAAACTACCTTAGAGCTCTACATTTTCTAGTTTAGCTTTTGAGGTTTAGGCACATAATCACAATCACATGCCCTTGCTCCCACATCCCATTTTGTAAACTTGAGTCCAAGGAGAGGATAGCTCATGCAAAAGACTTAAAGGGCTAGAGCTTCTCTTGATATTCCTTTGAGATACTCATCTTCATCTTTTGGCTCTCTAAAATCCTTTGGTTAATTGATTATAAATCAAGTTCTTTAAAACCTATTAATTTTCTATTAAAAGAGCACTAAAAGTGAATCCATGGGGAAAACTCTATCTCTCCACTGAACATTCCCTTGTTTTCAATCACCTTGCAAAGTCCCTATATATTCTCCAAAACCCACTTGCCATCCTTTTCATTTTGCACACTAAGCCTAATATCCTCTTCATAGACTATGAAGGTACTTCTAGAATCACTTTGTCATTGCATCCTAGCTCCTAGACACACTTAGGATAGGTGCACACACATTTCAAAATCTCTTTATCATTTGACTTCTTGTGAAGGTCAAAAGACCAAATTAGGGGATTGACTATTCCTGACAAACTCCTTTGTAATCCCAATCTTCTTCTCAACTTACCTAAAGAAGAATACTTGAAAGGTAACAAACACACAAAGGTTTGGCTATAACTTTCATTTCTATTTCTATAGACTAGTTTATCATTTCTGTCAATACCAATTATTTGTACTTATTTGATTATCTAGCTATTTAGGTATTACAATTGTCCTTTTCCCTATCTTTATTGTGTAGGTTGATTTCTAGATCATATAGGTGAAACACGAGCATATCTAAGAAATCCCAACTAACTCTATCAGACCCTACAGATGACAATGCTTAGCGCAGACATCCATGCGATGTGCTGTCATCCTTGGTTGAGGTCCCCAAATTGTTGTGATAGGTTTTGCTTTTAGTATTATTTTGTTTTTTGAAGGTTATTTCTCAAAAAATTTCATTATTCAATCAATATTTGTAGGATTTAGATAAACTTTAGAAAAAGGTAATCTAGTTTACAAATCAGCTCAGTTAAATTACATATGAGTTGAATTAGAGTAGGTTTCTCCTTTTCTACATCACAAGCACACAATTATTGGGACGTTTATGCATGGGTTTTGACTAATGCTTTGAAATAACCACTTAAGAACTTGCGTGCACATAACAACTCATCTTGTGGTCATTGTCACTACCTGGAAGCCAAAATAATAGCTTTAAGCTCTAAGTCACATAAAAAAACATGCAAAACTTTTTGTGAAGATTCGATGTACTATTTAGGAGCTTAATGTATGTGAAGCTAGGGTGTACAGGTATTGGGTTCTCTCCCCTCAATACTAGAAAAAACAATAAACTAACGTGAAAATTTTGAATAAATTTTACATCTAATAGATGATTCTTAAATATTATTTAAAACAAGTTTTGAATAAATCTTCAAAATCTTCTTGGGTCGATTGTGAGGTGAACATCACGGTGGTGGTGATGATTGCAACGTGTATAGGATTCCTTCTTACAAAATGGAAGAGCTTCCACCTCACATGACAATGTATATCCAACATTCTAGATGAATGTGCATCTAGAACGCTGGATAGACAAAAGTCTCACATTCATCTGCACTCCTTACGCGGTTTCCTATGGGAACACAGGCTGTCAGCCACCAAATCAACGCATTTGGTCAATTATTGTTGTTGTCATTAACTCTGTCTGCCAGCCCTCTCCTCTTTTACATACTCTGCACTTTTCCTCCTCACCTTCTCAACGGGCAGCCCTTTTTCAGTGTTCTATCTCTTATACTTTCTCGTGTTCAGTTTAATCCAATTTAATGGCATCTACTTCTTACACTAGCAAGTACCCACAGATTGAAGAATTAGCACCATCTACATCTACTTCTGGATCCTCAACGCCTGCCTTTGTCATATACAACCGTCCCGCAACTAAACTTGCCTTCCGCAGCGATAAGAGGTATCATGTGTTTCTGAGTTTCAGGGACCAGATGTGAAAGACTCTCGTTGATCAATATATATTGCTTACCCAATATTTTATTTTTATTGATTTTAATAAATTGAATAATTTTTTTGACAATTTACGTTTTGTTTAACAAGTCAATTAAAAGTTAGTTGAATTATCAAACTATCTTAAAGTTTTTATTTGAGAGGTAGAGATGACCTTACTTCATATTTAATTACATAATTATTTCAAAATTATTACTTACTGTTTATCATTTTATTTACCAAATTTCAATAAATTTTGTTAGTTACTATTTTTACTATTCTATATTTTCTTTTCTTTTAATTTTTAAAAAAATATTGTAAATATTATATTTTTCTATATATAACTTATAGTTTTATTTCTAAGCTACATAAAACTTATTTCCTTATACTATCTATTAAAATATATTTAAAGTATTAAAATTTTACTTATTATTTTATTTCTAGTTAAAACTAAATTTTCACTTACTATTTTATTTAATATCTATATATTTAAATAATTTTACTTACTATAAACTATTTTATATCTAGTGAAATAATTTTACTTACTATAAACAGTCAACCATTTCCGATTTTTCGGGGATAAAAATCGCATCAACAGCCCATTAGCGATTTTTACTAAAAATCACGATTTCTATTCGATTTCTGCTTCTATGGTACATATAGTGTTGAGAGTTTGAGTCACTTCAAGAGTCAACTCAAACACTCGAGGAATGTATGTACATATAGTGTTTATGCATTGCAATTCACAATTGCTTTCACTCCACGTTGTAATTAGCTATTACTTAATAGATCATGGTTTCTAAGATGGTATTAGATCCACGCTAAGTTCATTACTGGTTTGTAGTTTCATGGTTTCATGTTTTGGTTTTTGTTTGTGAAATCCCAATTTGCTGGGCGAATCTGCAAAATCTGTTTGTTTGAGTTGATTGTTGGATCCTTCATTACTGCTAGCGGCATTGTCTACGGTGGGTCTTTGCAATCTTGGTGTTTTTCAACAAGCATGGCGGCCACGTCGCCGACTAGCTTAGAAGGTAGTGCGTCCAATTGTGAGGTTGCAATTCACAATTGCTTTCACTACCTGCATCTCATCACCGGTCTCCATGCACAAAAAAATGTGCAAGCCTCGATGTCACTTGTGAGTGAGGCTCGGCCTCTGTGGAAGGTGCCTTGCACTAGGAAAAGAGCATCCATTGCAACTCATGGTAGCATCTAAAAGCACCCTTACATTTTGTTTTTGGAAGTCAGCTTCCCTACATCGTGGGGTACCCTGCACAAGGGTTTTTCGACCTACATCAGGTTTCTCACCCCTACACACAAAGGAGATGCCTTTTCTTCAGCGTGGATTCAGGCACAGAGCACTCAGCATTTGCTCCGATGACCCATAGAGGAGACAAACCTGCACGTCCTTAGTCAGCCACGAAGACCTTCTCTCTCACGCCTCTACGCCCTCAATTCGGGCTCTAATTGCAGAATCCTATTTAGGACTCAATTGGCCACTATTTCAGGCTACTTTAATTCATAATTTGTTGCATGATAAAGTTTGTTAGCATTTATAGCATTATTGTTAGCTTACAAATAACTATACGTTAACCTTTTTAACCGTCAAAGGCATTTTCTAGTGTTAGAAATAGGTAATTATTGTCTAATGCACTAAGAAATCTATGAAGTGTCATACAAATTTGGGGGTAATCTAGCAAAATGGGTTAGTCCTGCACTAATTTATAAAGTGTCGCAAAGAAGGGGAACAAAGTAAGGGGGTATCATTGAGTTATTTTTCTCTTTCCATACTTATAAGCTTGCAAACATCTCATCTAGATGGTTTATATGTATGATTGACTTCAACAAGAATCTTTGTTCACATTGTAATCTTGAAAACATCCAAGGGAAGGTCATCGAACAAAAGAAGTCACCTCATAAGTATAACTCTAAATACTATAGAGGATTATGTCACTTAAATTAACTTAATGAGGTTGCAACTAAAAGAAGGTGGATCGAATGATCCTTCAAACATTTTTTGAGAGACTATGGTAAATGATCTATAATCTTGCAATAGATTCTCATCAGTTCATATCTCACAATCGAGGCCTATGGTTAATGAACCTGAATCTCGCATCAGATCACATCTCAAAATTTAGTTAATGTTCCTGAATACTCCTGATACTAGCACTTATGGAGTCATCAGTCATAGTTTAGCATCATAATTGGTACACAAACAACTTCCAGATTCATGCATCTTTTTTTAACTCAGTAGCAAATAGAGTTTGTAAATGCACTCACATAAAGTGCCACAAAACTAAATGTCTGTTCCACATGGAGGGAAATTTAGAAATTTTGTACTTACACTAAATTATAAAGTGTAAGGGGGGGTTGTAACAATCACAACAATGAATCCTCATGATTCTCACCTCATTCATATGTGCCTTGATGCACATCCTTTTTTAGGCTCTTATACATTTTTTGATTGACATCTTGGTCTACTTTCCTTACACATTTCAGTTGATCTGCTTATTTCTCTTAGCATTAAGGGGGGACTATGAAGTGTTACATGCTTATGCTTCGCACAATGAAGCAGTGGAGGAGTCTTCTCTTTAATCTCTCACATGAAGGATTATTTCAATGGATCATAGCTTGAGATTATAGTACTCCTAATCATAGTAGTATCTATATTTTCAACTTCACAAAGTTTGATTAACTTTGTATACATCATTGAGTAGTGTTTGAATGTTCACTCATGTAGCATCTTGTATCTCTTATCTCGATCTACATTTCATGAAGGTTCATTGATTAAAGCAGACACTAGTTTATCATTGGCAGAGTTTATAACTTTTACATGCTTCAAGAGTTCTTCATCATGATGTTCCGATTATCAAGGGACATCTTTTCGAAAGGTCTTAAATCCTTCTATTTTCTCTCTTTTGGAGGGTAGTTTTTCCCCACTAGGTTTTCTACGTTTCTCCATTTTTGAGAGATTGCATTGTACATAGGTACCTCACCAGAACTTGTATTTAAGATGCATATCTTCTTGAACTAAGCTAAGCTATGCTTAAGGGGGGTGTTAGTGCTAAACTATACCTTATATTACTTATTGTAAGTAATATATTTAAGCACATGGCTTTAAGCCACCTTAATTGGTAGGTGTCAAACTTGGAGAGTTGTATTGGACTCTCCAAGCTATGAGTCGACACTCATTCGACACTTGGTGAGAGGAGTGTTGAAGTCAACTCAACCTCTTCACCTCTCTCACCTATATATGTCAACTCTTGTTCATTGTTTAATCATTGCAATTCCTAATTGCTTTCACTCCATGTCGATATTAGCTTTCGTCTTAGTTGATCGTGGTTTCTAATATGATCAACTAAGACGAAAGCTAATATCGACATGGAGTGAAAGCAATTAGGAATTGCAATGATTAAACAATGAACAAGAGTTGACATATATAGGTGAGAGAGGTGAAGAGGTTGAGTCGACTTCAACACTCCTCTCACCAAGTGTCAAATGAGTGTCGACACATAGCTTGGAGAGTCCAATACAACTCTCCAAGTTTGACACCTAGCACCTAAGGTGGCTTAAAGCCATGTGCTTAAATATATTACTTAGAATAAGTAATATAAGGTATAGTTTAGCACTAGCAAATTCTTTTAGTTAAAAGCACTCGTGTGTGTGTGTGTGTGAGATTTTATTTTTTTACTTTTCCTTTTATCAAAATACTACTATAATATTTTATATTTTTTTACTTAACCTTTTAGTAATAGATAAATTTTAACATTTTTATAATTGTTTAACTAGTTGAGCACCCTAACTTCACGCCTTTCAAAATTATGCAATGAGACTTTTGAATCACTCCAAAAATTTTACAAGAGCTCATTTGACAAGGCCCCTACTTATAACTAAGGTTTTAGGTCCACATCATCAAATATGATGCCACATAAACATGCTTTTTGTTGAGGTGTCCAATAGTTCCCAAAAAAAAGGGTCGACCAATAGTTGTGCATTAAGTCATGTTTTGTTGGTGTGCCAATGTGGCATCACATGATTGATTGTTTTTTAGATCTAAAGGGCACATTTCATTTAATTAGAGGTACTTATAGTCAACACTAACAACTATAAAGTCACAACTGCTAGTGCTAAACTTTTAAAAATATTGGGCCTCAAATCTACAAATACTATCACAGCTATTGGAACATGCTTGGGTCCTCTCCCATATTGTTATATTTATTTTTGAATTTATTTAATTTTTTAATTTTACATTTATATTTAAATTAAAATAAAAATATTTTTAAGTTTATTTAATTTATATTTTTTAAATTAAATTTTATAATATTATGGTTTATATAATTTTTAATAAATTAATTTGCACGACATGCCCTCCGGTACCACGGGGACGGGGGGAGACTAGACCTCGTGACCATCTTTACCACTACAGAATTACTTAGCCAATTGCGCTAGGGCCCCCACCCTTTAATAAATTAATATATTATATTTATTTAATTAACTTATTAAATTTAGAATGGCATTTATTTATAATTCTTAATTAATTTTTTTATTTGATTTTATTTGTTTTATTTTTTAATTTCACAGAATATAATATTTTTGGAGATATTTAAACTATAAAATAGAATATAGTTAGATATTTTTTAATTTTTGTAAGTTTAAAATATTATTAAAATTAGAATAATTATTTTAGTAATTTTTTATTTAAAAAATAATTTTAACAACATTTAAATATTTTAGCCCCGTTAATGAGGTTTCCCACGATAGTCAAATGGCATGTCGTGCATGAGCAAGATGGAAGGCACCAACAGAAGGTTGGGCTAAACTCAATTTTGATGGGGCTTCAAGGGGAAACCTGGGACAAGCCTCTATTGGTTGTATAATTAGAAATGAGTCAGGGGAATTGGTTGGTGTTGCGACGAAGAAGATTGGTTTCCTATCAAACAATGAAGCAGAGTTTCAAGCTTTCATTTTGGGCCTACAGTTGGGGAATGTCCTCTGGGGTTAGGAGAATTCACGTCAAAGGTGACTCTTAGATCATGGTAAGTGCAATTCAAAATGGCCATACCTCAAGTTGGAAATTGAACAACTTGTTGGTCGGGGGCATGGAACTCTTGGCCAACTTTTGGGACTACAAGGTCAACCATGTCTTTAGAGAGGCAAATAAGGTGGATGATCTGTTGGCAAATGCTGCATTTGAAACCCCCGAGGACCTCCACATTTTACACTCGATGGAAGAAATGAGAATCCTAGCCCCTAACCTAGAAGCTCTTATTAGTGAAGAGGTGAGGCAGGGCCGAGAGGATGTGGCTAGGAGCTAGGCCGGACATGGCAGTTGAGGTGGCGACCTAATCCTATGTGGGGAGTGATAGAGATGGGATTGATAGGATGGCGTCATGGCTTGGGATGGCTTGATAGTTCGCATGCTTGATGGTATAGTCAACAACCAAGAGATTTCAAGACTATTTATTATTTCGGTCCTTCGAATGGGGGCTAATCTGGATTAGCTCTTCGGAGTGTGTGAAGCTGGTTGGTATTGTTGAATGAAGTGCTTTTATTGGAGAATGGGGTGGAGAACCCCCATTTCTATTCCACTGTGGCCTGGCCTTGCTCTCACTATGTTTTCGTGAAGCATGAAATCCACCATACCTCTGTTGGCAGGAAAGCATCAAATGGCATTTCTTGGGCCCATCTCTAACTAGTGGTTAATGAAGGTTTTCAAGATGAAATCTTCTATTCGACTGAATGCCATTTTTGGAGGCAAAAAATAAATACAGGGTGAACTAGGACCTCGCTGCAATGTTCATAGGGGTGCTCTTGGGGCTAGGTGATTGAAAGGATTCGGTCCAGGTTCTTGCTATGGCATTAATCAAACCAAAGTGGCACCAGGGTTTGAAAGATATACTTGGATTGGCAATTCCTGGTATTGGAATGAGGCACAATAAGGTGGTTTGGTTGAATGTTCTACCACACTATGTGGCCCTTGGATCCCATTCGTTACCCCTGCAGCCAAAGTGGATAAGGAAGCCGATAAGACTGCCGTGAGGGAGGGTGTAGACCTTCTCAAGCAACTAACTGGTGTATTCAAGCAAGGGAAGGAGGCTGAGATGGAAGTCCAGACACTGGGTCCGAAGGAAGAAGTGTTCGAAGAGGTGGCGGAGGTGGACGAAAAAGATGAGCTAGAATAAGTAGCATGTTAAGTTAGTTTAGTATATTATACATATATATAAATGGCGATAGTATACAATGTTTGGATAGTGGATGTATGTAGCAGATATATCAATATAAGTTTAGACTTTTGTTATTTGGCCCGGAGTTATAAATAGCCTTTAGTTAATGAGTTTTTGATTTTATATATGGGTTCTGGTGCCCTTACACCCTTTAGTTAATTTAAATTTTTGATTTTCTATATGGATTGTGGGGCCCTTACACCTTATTCAATCACAAAAAAAACATTGAAATATTTTAGAATATAATATTTTAATTGAAAAACTTTTTTAAAAATTATAATTTTATTATTTATATATAAATTACAATTATATAATTTATAAGTTTATTATTTATATATAATTGTAATATATAATTTATAATTTGTAATATTATAAATATATTAATAATATATTATATAACTATAATTATATATTAAAAATTATAATATTTTATGATTTTTTATTTTTTTAAATCTTATTTTTTTATTTGTTGAATTTTTCAAAAAAAGATTTTTGCTGCTATAAAAAAACTCCCAATTTCAAACTTTCTTTCTACGCTTTGCAAAAGAGTAGAGATAATTAGTAGTATCTTTGCCGTTTCAAATACGAAGCTCTGCTAGTAAAGATGGTGGTGAATGACCTAATTAAGACATTGGACAGAATGCCGTTAGAAGTTGCCAAGCATCCAGTGGGAATGGATAGCGGAAAAAATTCTCTAATTCAGAAATTAAATCTCGATTCAGTGGATGAAGTACTTAAAGTTGGAATATGGGGTATTGGTGGTATTGGCAAGACCACAATTGCCAAGGCCGTCTACAATCAAGTATATGCTGATTTTGAAGCTGCTTCCTTTGTATTCAATGTGCGTGACACTGCCGCTAACCCAAAAGGCCTTACAAATTTGCAGAAACAAATTCTTGAAGATTTATCCAAATATCAGGGAAAAGTGCGCGCTATTGACCAGGGCATATCTTTGTTCAGAGATCGTTTAGGAGTAAAACGTGTGCTTCTTATTTTGGATGATGTGGATGCTGTTGCACAATTGAATGCTTTGGTTGGGGATTGGTTGGCCCCTGGCAGCAGAGTTATCATAACTTCTAGAGACCAACATATTCTCAATGTAGCCAATTGTACCCCAATCCATGAGATGGCTGCATTGGAGATGAATGAAGGTTTCCAGTTATTTAGTTGGCATGCTTTTCTCAGAGCATCTCCAAGTCCCAGATACCTTCATCTGTTAAAAGAAATAGTGGAAGCTTGTAAGGGGCATCCTCTTTCATTGGAAGTAAATGGATCTTCCTTATATGATAAGCAGGAGGACACATGTTGCTGGACAGAAGATTTTGGCAACATTACTCTCTGCCCTGACATTCACAATTGTTAATTTTAAATGTAGCTTGGACATGTGTTCTAGTCTCGGGTGGTGATTACGAGGCTGGAAACACAGCTGGAATAATTAGCTCCATACCTAGATAATTGATTTCTCGAGAGACTTCTAGATATTAGGGTTTAGAGTCTAATTAATCCTAGCCATTGATTAAGATTAAATCATGGCCATTGGTTTTCAATGAGGGGATTATAAAAGAGGATCAATAGGCATTTGGAGAATACAGATCCGAGAAGTATTTGCAGCGATAGCAAATAAATAAATTTGCAGTGATAGCAAATTGATTTGCAGTGATAGCAAATTGATTTGCAGTGAGAGCAAGGGCGCAGCGATAGCGTTCGAGACAGCAGTAGTGGAATTTCTATAGGAGAAATTGGGAGAAGAATTTCCGGAGGAGATCATTGCCAGAGCTCTGCCAGTAAGAGGCAAGCAGTCTATGTATTTCCTGATTTGATTTAATAAAGTTCCTCATTTGTAGTACTGGTTTTCCCTTCGGGGTTTTTCCAGGGACAATTTGTCCAAAATGTTGTGTTGATTTTATTTTTTTTATCTCCGTGATTTTTCCGTGAAGTTGCAGCTGTGTTATTATTTAATATTTGTTGTAAATTAATTAACTTTTCGGCAGCCAAATAATCTTATAAGATAGGAAATTAATAATTAGTAGCTGCAATAGATTTTCACATGGTATCAGAGCGGATCTGAGGGCAGAACAGGCACAGGGAGAAAGGAAAAATAATAAATAAAAATCTAGGGTTTATAAAACCCAGTTTGACCTCTTCAAATTATTATTTTCTTTTGAGATGGCCTCAGCAGGTTTAAGAGATCAGGACAGATTGGATGGAGCCTCAAATTTTGGTGTCTAGAAAGCCAGAATTTCTTTATTGCTGGAAGAGAATGGTATCAAGGATTATGTGACCACTGTTGTACCTGTACTTACAGATGCAACACAGCTCTTAGCATATAAGAAGGAAGATGCCAAGGCAAGGAGGCTGATTCTTGACGGTGTTAAGGATCATATTGTTCCGCATATTACAGAGTTAGATACAACAAAGACGATGTGGGATACCATTATGAATCTGTACCAGAATGCTACCCTTAACCGAAAGCTGATTCTTAGAGAAAAGTTAAGGAATACCCAGATGAATAAGGGAGAAGACGTCACAAGTTACCTCACCAGACTTAGACTTGTCAAGGATGAATTGGCAGCTGTTGGAGACAAACCTAAGGATGATGAGCTAGTACGAATAGCCCTGAATGGGTTTACTAAGCAGTGGGATGTCTTTGTTCAAGTTATTAATGGACGAGACACCTTACCGAGTTGGGATCGACTATGGAGTGACTTCACTCAGGAGGAGCTTAGACTAAGTCTTGTCAATGGAACCAGCAGTAATAGTCAGAAAAGTGAGGTGGAACAGGAAAACGTTGCCCTAGCAGGAAAAGGGAAAGCGAAGAAGGGGTCTGGCAAAGGATCAAATCCAAAAAGTGAGAAGAAGAAGGATTTATCTAAGATCAAATGCTATGGCTGTCACGAGTTCGGCCACTATGTCATCGATTGCCCACAAAGGAAGAAAAATGAAAAGAAGGGCAAGAAGCAGACGGCAGCTTCAGCAAGTGTAGATGAGCTTTCTAGTAGAATGGAGGATGAGTTTGCACTCATAGCTTGCCTAACTAGCTCAACCTCACAGGGTGTTTGGTATATAGACAGTGGGGCGTCATTTCATATGACAGGAGTTAGGGAGTACTTCTCCAGATACAAGGAGGAGGACATCAGATTTTAGATTCAGATGGGGAACAAGTCCAAGTGCAATCCAGTTGGGAGAGGGACTGTTCTATTTCAGAGGGAGAATGGCAAGCCTATTTCCATTCATGATGTGTTGTATGTGCCAGGCTTGGGCATGAATCTAATTTCCGTATCTGTCCTTCAGGATAAAGGCTACAATATACTCTTTAGAGGGGCGCATGTTTTAATCAAGCATAAGGATTGGAAATCACCCATAGCTATTGGAGTTAGGAGCGGCCGACTTTATAGCTTGCAGTTTGATACTCCTAAGGCACTAGTGAGCAGCAGTAATCCTAGAGATCAAGGAGAGCTATGGCATAGAAGGATGGGCCATATACATCATGGAGCACTTAAATTGCTTCATGAGACAGTGACAGGTGTTCCAGACGTGAGCACAGAGCATGATGATGTATGTAAGGGATGTGTATTGGAGAAGTTTGTGAAAGCAGCTTTTCCAAGGAGTGACACCAAATCCAAGGGGGTTCTTGATCTAGTACATTTAGATATATGTGGACCAATGTCAACGAAGTCTCTCAGAGGATATGAGTACTTTGTTACTTTTATTGATGATTTCTCCAGGAAGACCTGGATATACTTCTTGAAGACCAAGGATGAGGTCTTCAGTCACTTCCAAGAGTTCAAAGCTCTTGTGGAGAATTCGACAGGCAGGAAGGTAAAGGTTCTTCGGTCAGACAATGGAGGTGAGTACAAAGGGAAAGAGTTCCAGGAGTTCTGTACCAGGTAAGGAATCAAGAGAGAGTGGACCGTTCCTTACAACCCGCAGCAGAATGGGGTTGCTGAGAGGAAGAATCGTTCTATATCGGAGGCAGCAAGGGCTATGTTGTATGACCAAGATATGCCACGATACTTATGGGCAGAGGCATGCAGTACAGCAGTATACATACAGAACAGGGTTCCACATAAGGTATTGGGCAAGATGACACCAGAGGAGGCATCCTCAGGGAAGAAGCCAGATGTTAGTCACTTCAGGATATTTGGGAGTTTGGCATTTTGTCACATTCCAGGGGCTACACGTTCCAAGTTAGATCAGACTGCAGAGAGAGGGTACTTTGTGGGGTACAGCGAGACCTCAAAGGCATATCGGATATTTATTCCAGGGACCAGGAGGATTATAGTCAGGCGTGATGTCAAATTCATGGAGGACAAGGCATATAGGAGGTCCAGAGATTTGCCAGCAGATGATCAGAATGAGCAGCCAACAGAAGCTCCAAGGATTGTTCAACCAGAACAGGGGCAGCGTAGCACGAGTACAGTTACTAGTACAAGCACAGGCTCAGGTGCTCAGAGTTCGCAGAGTATGGAGCAACAGATACAGCAAATCCAAGAGATGCATCAAGAAGATATGGAGTTTGATATTTCATCCTCTATAGTTGACAGGAGGAACCGTGAGGTTCAACAGACACATAAGGATACTCAGGAGTTTGTGGGAGCTCCTAGGATGAGTAATAGACAGCGGAAACAACCAGCTAGGTATAATGACTATGTGGCATTGGTTAGTCAGTTGGTAGATAGTGAGCCTTCTAGTTATCAGGAGGCTGCACAGCAACAGGTGTGGCAAGATGCGATGGTTGAGGAATATACCTCAATAATGCAGAATGATGTGTGGGAGGTTGTGCCTAGACCGACAGATAGGGCAGTGGTTGGATCACGCTGGATCTATAAGATTAAGCATGGTGCAGATGGTAGCATCAAAAAATACAAGGCAAGGTTCGTGGCCAAGGGGTTCTCTCAAAAGGAGGGAATAGACTATGAGGAGACATTCGCTCCAGTGGCCAGGTATACTTCTATACGAGCTGTAATCTCACTTGCAGCGTATATGGGATGGCAGATCCATCAAATGGATGTCAAGATGGCATTTCTTAATGGTGAATTGTTAGAAGAGGTATACATAGAACAACCAGAGGGGCTTTGTAGCACACAGTAGCGAAACCCACATGTGCAGATTGAAGAAAGCTTTGTATGGACTCAAGCAGGCTCCCAGGGCGTGGTATGAGCGCATTGATAGATACTTGCAGGGAATAGGCTTTGTGAAGAGTGAGGCGGATGCTAACCTCTACTACTTGGTGGTTAGGGGTGAAATTCTCATTCTTGTTCTATATGTGGACGACTTGTTTTTAACAGGTTCACTGGGGCTTATAGAGGAGTGCAAGAGGGACTTTGCAGCAGAGTTCGAGATGAAGGATTTGGGGCTTATGCACTACTTTCTAGGCATGGAAGTGTGGCAGACAGATGGAGAGATTTTCCTTGGACAAGGGAAATACTGCATTGAAATCTTAAAGAGGTTTGAGATGCAAGATTGCAGAGCCATGTCCACACCTATGATCACGAATTGGAAGAAGGTAGACGCATCCAAGGAAAAGGATGTAGACCCCACCTTATACAAGATGTTGATTGGATCTCTCATGTATTTGGTCAACACTAGGCCAGATATATCCTTTGCAGTAAACTCTCTTAGTCAGTTCATGGTTGAGCCGAAGAGAGTGCATTGGATAGCGGCAAAGCATGTATTGCGGTATTTGCATGGTACAATCGAGTATGGGATCAGATATGCTCGAGGTGATGGTATCAAGTTGATAGGCTATACTGATGCAGATTGGGCAGGTAGTGCGGTGGACAGGAAAAGCACTTCAGGGTGCTGCTTTAGTTTGGGATCAGGAGTTGTCTCTTGGTACAGCAGGAAGCAAAAGTCCATGGCTCTGAGTTCTGCAGAAGCAGAATACATAGCAGCTAGCATGGCAATGTGTGAGGCTATATGGCTTCGGAAGTTGCTGGTAGCCTTGTTTGGTCAAAGGGTTGAGACTACAGTGATACACTGTGATAATCAGAGTTGCATCAGATTATCTGAGAATCCAATGTTTCATGATAGGTCTAAGCATATAGACATCAGATATCATTTCATCAGGGATTGTGTACAGCGGAGGGTTGTTCAGCTACAGTATATACCTACAGATCAGCAGGTAGCAGACATTTTAACAAAGGCATTGGGGAAGGCGAAATTCATCTTCTTCAGAGGTAAGTTGGGTGTTATGCAGAACACCTTCCTCGCTAAGAGGGAGTGTTAATTTTAAATGTAGCTTGGACAGGTGTTCTAGTCTCGAGTGGTGATTACGAGGCTGGAAACACAGCTGGAATAATTATCTCCATACCTAGATAATTGATTTCTCGAGAGACTTCTAGATATTAGGGTTTAGAGTCTAATTAATCCTAGCCATTGATTAAGATTAAATCATGGCCATTGGTTTTCAATGAGGGGATTATAAAAGAGGATCAATAGGCATTTGCAGAATACAGATCCGAGAAGTATTTGCAGCGATAGCAAATAAATAAATTTGCAGTGATAGCAAATTGATTTGCAGTGAGAGCAAGGGCGTAGCGATAGCGTTCGAGACAGCAGTAGTGGAATTTCTATAGGAGAAATTGGGAGAAGAATTTCCGGAGGAGATCATTGCCGGAGCTCTGCCAGTAAGAGGCAAGCAGTCTATGTATTTCCTAATTTGATTTAATAAAGTTCCTCATCTGCAGTACTGGTTTTCCCTTCGGGGTTTTTCCAGGGACAATTTGTCCAAAATGTTGTGTTGATTTTATTTTTTTTTATCTCCGTGATTTTTCCGTGAAGTTGCAGCTGTGTTATTATTTAATATTTGCTGTAAATTAATTAACTTTTCGGCAGCCAAATAATCTTATAAGATAGGAAATTAATAATCAGTAGCTGCAATAGATTTTTCACAACAATAGACTCTACATCAGCTATAGTGGTCTTACTGATGATGAAAAGGAAATGTTTCTTGACATTGCTTGCTTCTTCATTGGAGAACACAAAAGACTTCCCATTGTTTTCTGGAAATCCTTGTATGAGAAGGTAGACACTGCTGTACTTAATCTTTCAATGAAGTTACTGGTAAAAGTTGATGATGAGGGTGTATTTGATATGCATGACCATTGCTAAAAAAGAAAAAGAGGGTACCCGACTATGGAATGCTAACCATTTAAGCACCATATCCAACGACATCAATTTCTCTCGCCTTCGGCTCAATGGAGGCAATCCACAAAGGCTAGAAATGTTGTACAGACCTAGTCTTCGCTATCTTCATTTGCGGAATCTGCGCATTGAAGACATGACAGAAGACATGCAAACTACCATGCTTCCTTCAAGTTTGCTATGGTTAAGGTTTGAATATTGTAATATTGCCACTAAGAATGAAAGAGCACTGAAGAAGTCACTTCATTTCAGATTTGAGGGTAACATCCGGCAATTGAAGATTATGCAACTAGATTCCAACTATTTCTTGGACAGCCTATCTATCTCCCCCATATATTCACTTCCTAATATAGAGCAGCAGAACATGGACTTGAAATGGCTTGTAAACTTAAAGAAGCTCCCTGGCAACCTGTCGCAGCTGCAGTTCTTGAACTTGGAATGGGCTGAGAACTTAAAGAAGTTCCCTCTTACCATTCAGAGCATGTCACAGATGCGACGTTGGAAAATGATAATGCGTGAATACTTAAAAAAACTCCCTGATACCATTGGCAACCTATCACAGCTGCAGCAGTTGAACTTGACAGGGCCCATTGGCAACCCATCAGAGCTGCAGCACCTGAACTTGAGACAGTGTAACGAATTAAAAAAGCTCCAAGAGAACATTGGCAACCTGTCACAGCTGCAACACTTGAATTTGGGAGGGTGTTTGTATTTATATAACCTCCCTGATAGTATTGGCAACTTGTCACAGCTGCATCACTTGAACTTGGAAGAGTGTTTGTACATACAGAACCTCCCTGATACCATTGGCAACCTGTCACAGCTGCAGCACTTGAAGTTGGAAGGGTGTTCGAGCTTAGGGAACCTCCCTAATACCATTGGCAACCTGTCACAGCTGCAGCACTTGAATTTGAATGGGTGTTTGAACTTAAGGAACCTCCCTGATACCATTGGTAACCTGTCACAACTGCAGCACTTGAGCTTGAATTGCTGTTTGAAATTAGATAACCTCCCCAATACCATTGGCAACCTGTCACAGCTGCAGAAGTTGAACTTGGAATTGTGTTGGTGCTTAAAGAACCTCCCTGATACTATTGGGAACCTGTCACAGCTGCAGTGCTTGGACTTGAAAAAGTGTGAAGAGTTAAACAACCTCCCTGATGCCATTGGCAACCTGTCACAGCTGCAGTTCTTGAACTTGGAACAGTGTTGGAAGATAGAGAACCTTCCTGATACCATTGGTAACCTGTCACAGCTGCAACATTTGAACTTGAAAAAATGTGAAGAGTTCAACAACCTCCCTGATGCCATTGGCAACCTGTCACAGCTGCAGTACTTGAACTTGGAAGAGTGTCCCAAGATAGAAAACCTCCCTGATACCACTGGCAACCTATCACAGCTGCAACAATTGAATTTGAAATAATGTTGGAACATGAAAAACTTCCCTGATACTATTGGTAAACTGTCACAGCTACATCAAGTGGACTTGGAGGAATATTCAGTCTTAAATTACCTCCCTCATACCATTGGCAACACTTGAACTTGGTAAGGTGTAGGAGCTTAAATACAAGTCGCTAACATCAAGACACATTATTTTAGCTTAAATGCAAGTGGCTAACATCAAGACACATTATTTTCAGACATCAGAATCAATGAAGTTCAAGTCCCATATTAAGTTTAGATCCATGCATAGGATTTTTAGATATGTAGTTGCAACTTTTAAGTGAGGGCTAATTGATTGCTTGTGTTAAATTATTTGTTCCTAAATATATTTTATTATTTGTGAACCCGTCTAATCTTACACAGCATTAGAACTTGGCCATAGAATTTTATTTTTGATTTACTTTTCAGATCTTAGAATTTCTGCTTATTTAAGATTTTCATTAGTACCCTCTCTCTTTTTTATCTTGTTCATTCTTTTAGGGTTTGTGTTTTGAGTGCATACCCAAGTATCATCATTAACCTACATTCTGTTTGCAAAGAATGTTAAATTTTAGTTTTTAATTTAACAGGTTAAAAATTAGAATTTAGTTTTAAAAATTTATTTCTGATTATCGTTTCCTATTTTAGCTAATTATTCAGTTGTTAGAAAATAGATAACATTTATTTCTTCACTCAGCCTATTTGCCTATCAATTTTTCATTCAATTATAATTATTTGATTTTTTTAAAAAATTAACAAATCAATAAAAATAGTTTTTATTGATCAAAATAATTCTTAAATATTATTTCTTACAGGACCAAATTTTTCTTACGTTCCTGTCATTTAATATATAAAAGAATGTTCCAATTCGGAACTTTTCTCTTTTACATCTTTGCAAACGAGTAGAGCGACGATGATTAATAGTACCTTTTGCTGTTGCAGCTACGAAGCTCGGCTAGCAAAAGATGCTGGCGAATGACCTGATTAAAACATTGGATAGAGTGTCATTAGAAGTTGCCAAGCATCGAGGGGTAATGGACAGAGGGAATAATTCTCTCAATCAGAAATTAAATATCAATTCAGAGGATTCAGAGGATGAGGTGGTTCAAGTTTGAAATATGGGGTATTGGTGGTATTGGCAAGACCACAGGTAACAAGGCCGTGTACAATCAAGTTTATGCTGAAGTTGAAGTTGCTTCCTTTGATTTTAATGTCCACGCCACTGCTGCAGACCCCACATGCCTTACAAATTTGCAGAAACAGATTCTTGAAGATTTAACCAAATATCATGGAAAAATGCACGCTGTTGACAAAGGGATATCTATGTTCTGACATCGGTTGGGAGGAAAATGTGTGCTTGACATGAATGCTCTTATACAGATGAATTCCGTGATTGGGGATTGGCTGGCCCCCGGCAACAGAGTTATTATAACTTCTAGAGATCAACATTTTGTCAATGTTGGTAAATGAGGTCTACATTGGAGATAAATGAAGGTCTACAGTTATTTAGTTGGCATGTTTTTTTTGTTGGGAAATGAGGTGTCTCAACCTTGCATATTTTCCGTAGCATTTATTTGTATTTAATATTTTCCCACGGTCAGTTATTATTTTTATTTAGCTCCAAAATAATGAAGGGGTGTTTTAATTTTTAATTGACACTTTTGCCATAGGTCGGTGCTTTGAAAATTGAAATATTAGTTGTCAAAAGATGCCCACATGGTAGTATATCATGTAAGGACTATTTTTAGCGATATTATGACAGATTCTATGACAACTGGAAGGGTCAAAAATAGGGGAGAACATTTTGGACACGAGAGCTTATTTTTAGATTGGAATCTTGGCTGAGAAGTTAAGCACATGGTTTTGTAAAACTATAGTTGGTTTCTTGTATAGCCAGAAGTCTATAAATTGAAAGTTTGAAAAGAAGTTTGTGGAGAGAAGAGTTTTATGCAGGGTTATACTGTCGATTTTTCCTCCAGAAAAGCTAGATGTAAATCTCCATGTTAAGGCTTTGAGCCTGCAAGTGTATTGTAACATGTTTGGTTGCAGATTAATACATTGGTTCGATACTTTGGAGTGTGGGGTTTTTTACCTGAAAGGGTTTTCCCCACGTATATTGGTGTCTCTTCTCTTTTGTCTATCTTTCTTCTATTATTCTTGTTTCATGTTCTTAAAGTGTTAATTTATATGTCGTTATGCTACTAAAATTTATTTAGATCTGTAAGTTACATTATCTTTCCTCTAAGAGTTAATGTGATGGAAAATCAACTGTCTGTTTCTGCTTTAAGGGCATAGTAGTATGTGCTTGCATCAAGTTATTGAATATATGTTTAAGTAAAATATAAGATATTGTAAGGTGCATGATGGGTTCTTCTTTCCCTTTCAATTGGTATCAAAGCTATGGTGGTTCCATGGTTACATGAGATTGCATGTGTTGGTTCCATGGTGTTTAAGGTTCTGGGTATTTTTTCTGTTGTGATTTCTTAGCTTGGAACGCTTGAGGGAATCTGTAAGAAGGAATTGACTGATTATTAATCCTTGTTTGAGTGGAAGTCTTGCAATTGATCTTTTTTTCAGGTTACAACAGACATTTGAATGATGGAAAAGATGGAGTATAATGGAGTTGATCATGTGGTTACATTTAATATTGTATTGATCTGGAGCTCTTGTTTGATAGTATGTAATAACCCTCATGCATGGTGGTTATGTTCTTTCATTCTATAGTCGTTTGTAGCAAAGTATTCATGTTGGGTGTTTATTCTTGGCTCCCTAATCACATGGAGAAACTTGGATTGTCATGACTATGGTTTGATGTGCTTATGTTGGGTGTTTGGTTTTAGTCCCTAGCATTGGAAGGCATTGTTTTGTTAACTTTGAATGCATGTAAGCTATGGATTTGATCATTGGATGATCTGAAATCTTCTAGAATAGCCTAGCTCCTCCGTATGCTTGTACATGGTGGTGGTTGTGGAGTTGGCTTACAAGTGGGCTTGAAGTTCCTAGACCTCTACTTCATTTTGGTTGGTTGTACTTGCATGTCTCAGTTTCATATTGATTTAATCTGAGGGTTTTGTAGATTTTCCATTCAAAATCTATGGTTATACTTATCTGTGTTATTCCATTATTCTGGTTTAACTATTTTGGTGGTTTTCAAACTTATGGGTCTTCCAGATGATAAGTGGATATGGATTTGCATGTATGTCAATGACATGGTAGTTTTGTAGGTTTTACACAGTTAATCAAAACTTGTGGTTTTGTAGATCTGCAGACAAACTATTTTTCAGATTATGATTCCTTAGGGGTGTTTCTGGATGTAAGATAGTTGCAGGTTTGCATGTATGCTTCGTACATAGTGTGAGGAGGTTTGTAGCTTTCTTAGTGTGGAGATGTTGGTATGTGATCAGTCACTCATCATTTCTACAGTATATGCTTGATAGGTTCCTTGACTATGGTTACTCATATGTGGACTTGTTTGGCAAATCGAATCTAGTGATGATTTGGTGTTTAAGTTTTGAATTCTAAAGGTTGTCTTCTTTGATATCTCAGTTTCCAGGTTACTAATGTAATGATGAGTTAGCATGTTACATTTCTTTTGGATCTTTGAGTTATGTAGTTCATGGATTAGCTACCCATTAGCTATAGTGGGATGACTCGAATGTGGACTGTCTTTATCTACAAGATTGATTTAGTGCTTATGCAGACTTTGTTAGTTGGCCTTGTCTGTGGTCATTTGTGCATTGGTATGTTACATTGGGATAAGAGGATGGATTATTAGAGTGCCTGGATAGTCAATTATTGGGACTTATAGCATGTTTATCATGATGTCATGGATAGCTTGGTTACATAGTTTAGTGTGAGCTTTTGACAGTGAGAGTTTTATTTTCTTGACTTGGAGATCTTGGTTCTACTTTATTTTTTTGTGTTGCTGGTATTGTACAGGTTAATTATTAGATTGTGTTAGAGCCATGGATGATCTTCATTGAGAGGATGGTTATCATAATGCCTTGATAAACTCAGTATCACAGTTTTAGTGGGAGCTTCGGCAGTGATGTGGATCTATCACTTGGTGATGGATGATCTTCTACAGTGGTTGTAGGTGTCATGGTAAGGATTTTGGATTATGATTCTTATATGCTATGAAATTATTTTGACATCTTGAGTTCCATTGTTAGAGGATAGTTATCTTCATGTGATTGGAGATGGTATTGTGCCATGATGGATTCTTGTTTCTAGATTGGAGTTTTGGCATGATGGTGCCCCTTTGGCAAGATATGTTCATTGGAGCAAGTAGTGATCTCCTAGATGGTGATGTTAGATCATGATGTCATGTGTGTTCCTAGATTTTGTAGACGTGCAGTGGGAGCTTTGACAGTGGTCTGGTGAAGTTATCTTTGGTTTTGAGTATTAATCATTTGCTTGAAGCTTCATAATTTTGTAGGATGCATTTGAAGTTGGCATGTATTGGATGATGGATGCTCATGGATACTAGAGAGACTTGAGGTAAGGCTAGAGATCTCTTGTTGTGGGGATCATGTGTTGGAATGGTGAAATTTCAGCAGAAAGATCGAGGAGCCTTCACTTGTTATGGACATGAGTTCATGTTTGCAACTGAGAGAAGATTGTTCTTGGAGAGAGTCTATGAGGCTTGGTGTATCTTAGTGGATCATTCTCATTCCCCACTCTAAGTTCACTCGGCAAAAAATGATCTGATAGGTATTGCCCATGTTATTTTAGATTCATTTTGTTTTATGCTTTGATTTCTCATGGATATGGATCTTGAGCTATAGTTTCTAGTTCTGGAGGGTTCATTTGAGGAGTACTTGGCATGGTTATCTCCTTAGGTATATGGTTTGATTTATGAGAAGTGTTGGAGATATTATTGAGCTGAATTCCTATTTGTGGAATGAATATTTTAAGTTTGATCTTCCTTGGTTAGAGAAGCTTACGTCCATTTTTTTTTTGTTATATGAGATATATATGTTTTGTTTGATCTAATGAGATTGAACAGTTGGGTGTTGTTAAGGCCTTTCAGTCGGGGTTTTGTGAAGGAGATCTTACTTGGTATAACTTAGCACTTGGTGGTGTTGGCATAGAGACATGATATGGTTTGCAGTTTCTCTTTATGGTCTCATATTTCTTCCTAGAGGTTCTTATTCATCTAGTATGATCATTGGGTTTGTGGTCATCTACTGTTGTTGTACTTTATTGTTTTTAGCAATAGTATGTGTTCTTTTAATGTATATCATTTGAGATGTGGAGGACTTGGGAGAAGTGAAGGAGATCAAAGGTAAGAGAGTGAGCAGAAAATTGTTTGTGGAAGTATGCTCTATTTTGCAGCAATTGGTTGCAGTTTGTAGATCATTGTGATTGTTCTTTGTATTATTTGATTTGATTATAAGCCACACTTTTATGTAAGTGCTGATTGGTAGACTTTGTGTTACTTTGGTTGACATTGCTCATGTAGTTTGATTCCTAGGATGTATGTATGTCTTTGGCAGATTGTTTTCATTGGACTGCAGTATCAAAGGTCTTTAGATTTTTTGCACATCAATGGTTTTGGTGTGTTTTTTTATCATGGAAGATGTTAACTTTGAGCAAGACAGTGGATTATAAAGGGATGAGAGCTGCAGTATGGGCAAGATATGTCACGTGCAAAAGTTCTATCAATGGTGGGTTTTTTAGCTGGATGTAAACAACGAGCTGTGGTTGTTGTTCTAACTGTTCTAGAGCATTCATACTCAATCTTGTTTTGGAGCTGTTTGGACTTCAGAGTTATGTTCTGGTAGTGGGTTTGAAGTTGGATACATTGGTGTGTCTATGTGACATTTAGTGTTTCATCATGTATTTGGAATTCTAATCTTTTTCTCGTGTTGGTGATCACTTGGAAGATGTTATAGGTGCTTTTGTAAAGCTCGTGAGCATAGTGGAGTTCAATTGAGGTAGTATGGTAACCTTGGTTGTTCACAAACTAGTTGTGATTCTCCTGGCTCTTGTAAGGTATTCGACAAGTGGGAGAATGTTGTGAAATGAGGTGTCTCAACCTTACATATTTCCCGTAGCATTTATTTGTATTTAATATTTTCCCACGGTTAGTTATTGTTTTTATTTAGCTCCAAAATAATGAAGGGGCGTTTGAATTCTTAATTGACACTTTTGCCACATGTCGGTGCCTTGAAAATTGAAATATTAGTTGTCAAAAGATGCCCACATGGTAATATATCATGGAAGGTCTATTTTTAGCAATATTATGACAGATTCCATGACAACTGGAAGGGTCAAAAATAGGGGAGAACATTTTGGACGTGAGAACTTATTTTTAGACTGGAATCTTGGATGAGAAGTTAAGCACATGATTTTGTAAAACCACAGTTGGTTTCTTGTTGATGCAGGGACTTCTGGAGGTCATAACTTTTGACTCGGATGTGGGTTTTCTACCAAATTTTATAGGTGGATGCGTTATGAGGTGGCCAGTAGTTTCCCAATTGACCTTAGTGGGTTGGACCTAATCTTGGCACTTTTTCGAGGCTTGAAACTTTCATCTTGGCCCTCAAAATGGCAAATTAGTGTTTTTTTCTAAATTTTTTAAAAGTTGCTTTTGTAATAAATCGAAACTCATGTTTCAAATTTAGAATATTAGTTGACATTTCGTCCTACCTTAGTTTTAGGAAGATTTTGGGAAAAAACTGGATTCTCAAGATATGATTATAAAATTACCTAAAATGGCAAAATTTGACAATTGTCAAAATCTGCCAAAAAGGTAATTTTTTATTTTTTTTGTTTTCTTGGATATAAGAGAGTTTTCTCTCATTGTAGTAGTAGAGTGGATGAATAGAAGTTTTCTTATGTTCCAGTCTTCAAATCTTTGGCTCACATGATTAATGGCAAAATTGTATTGAGTGTATGTTGTGTGCTGCATCATCTGGTATCAGAGAAGGAAGATGGCTAGGAGAGGAAGAGAAAGAGGCGGTCTTGCCCAGATGCATAGAGAAATGCAAAATCTGCAAAGGCAAGTAGCAGAACTTACAACATGGATGGAAAACCAAAGACTGGGTAGAGGAGGAGACGAATCTGATGAAGAGATAGGTCGAGGAGGTGTAGATTAAGATATAGAACATGAGGAAGAAGAATTAGAAGGAATGAGTTTTGAAGAGAGGATGCTCAGGGCCTTAGAAGGGAAAAATGAAGGGGTCAAGGTCAATGTTTCAGATTATGCAGGTAGTCTTAAACCAGAGGAGTTGATAGAATGGTTGAATGATATGGGAAATTTTTTTGAATGGAAATCCATGACAGAGGAAAAGAAGGTGAAATTCGCATGCACCAAATTAATGGGTCATGCAATGATTTGGTGGGATCATCTTCAAAAGGAATGAACGAGGAAAGGCAAGGATAAAATTAGGACATGGAATAAAATGGAGAAGAAGTTGAGAGAAATTTTTTTGCCCATAGATTATGAGCAAACCCTTTTTCGTATGTTTCAAAATTTAAAGCAGAACCTCTCTTCTGTGCAAGATTATACAAATGAGTTTTATACATTGTATATACATATAGAGCATCAAGAAACTGATGAACAGATGGCTGCTAGATATGTGAATGGCCTGAAACTCTCTATTCAAAATGAATTAAGCATGCATTGACTCAACAGTATGGAAGAAGCTTACCAATTGTCTCTAAAGGCCGAAGAAAAATAAAATAGACAATACCATCAGAGAATAGAGGAGGAAGAAGGGGTACATCAACCCCATTTCAAGGAGGTTCAAACTATGGTAGGGGAGAGTCATCCCATGGATTGGAAAAACAAGTAGATACTTGACAAGATCCTCCAAATCAAGAATGAAGAACGGGAATTCAAAGAGGTAGAGGTTATGGTAGCAGTAGAGGATGGGAAAACCAGAGGAGGCCTTTCACTTGTTTCAGATGTGGAGAAGAAGGTAATAGGTCATTTGAATGCTCAAATTATAACATGCAAGAAATAAATCAAGGAGGACAACCTAGGGTGAACTTGATTCAAAAGCAGCATGAAGTGGAAGGGATGGAACTAGAGGTTCCACCAGATGTGGGAGAAAGTCTCATGATGAGAAGATAAATGGTGATTCTAGAGAAGGAGAAAACACAAGCCAAAAGCTCTGATGGTTCATGGCTTCGAACCAATATCTTTAGAACCAGATGCACTTCAGGTGGCAAGGTATGTCAAGTTAATGTTGATGGAGGTAGTTGTGAAAATATGGTTTTAAAGAAATGGTTGACAAATTGAATTTACACTGTGAAAAACATCCTCATCCGTACCACATTGCATGGTTTAAAAAGGGAAATGAAGTCACTCTTGACAAAAGATGCCTAATTAAGTTTAGCATAGGGAAGATCTACCAGGATGAGATATGGTGTGATGTTGTCCCAATGGATACCTGTCATGTGTTATTGGGAAGGCCATGGCAGTATGATAGAAAAGTCATACATGATGGAGAGAAAAACACATACACCTTTTGGAAAGATGGCTCTAAGGTGATTTTGTTGCCTCTCAAGGATGAAGGAAAAGGTGAGACCATGTTGTCTGAAAGAGATCTTGTTAAAGAAATGAAGGTGACAGGGTGTTATGCATTAGTAGTGAAAAAAGGTGAAGATGAAGATATTTTAGTTCCCCCAGAAGTAGCAGAGCTATTGAAAGAATTTCTTGATGTTGTCCCTAATGAATTTCCTGATGGTCTACTGCCAAAGAGAGATATTCAACATCATATTGATTTCATTCCAGGAGTAACTCTACCCAACCAAGCAGCTTAGAGGATGAATCCAACACAACATGTAGAGTTGAATAAGCAAGTAACAGAACTCATAAGTAAAGGTGTGGTGAGAGAGAGCATGAGCCCATGCGCTGTATTAGCATTGTTGACCCCCAAAAAAGATGGAACATGGAGGATGTGCACTGATAGAAGAGCAATTAATAAGATTACCATCAAGTATTAGTTTCCTATACCTCGTATGGAGGACATGATGGATGTCCTTGCAGGAGCCAAATATTTCAGCAAGATCGACCTAGGAAGTGGCTACCACCAAATCCGGATCTGAGAAGGGGATGAGTGGAAGACAACCTTTAAGACTGGAGATGGATTATATGAGTGGATAGTTATGCCATTCGGGTTATGAAATGCACCTGGCACATTTATGAGATTGATGAACACTATACTACGACCTTACATTGGTAAGTTCGTGATAGTTTATTTTGATGATATTTTGGTATTTAATAATAGCAATGAAGAGCACTTACAACACTTGAGGATCATCGTTGGTGTGTTAAGAAAGGAGAAGCTCTATGCCAATTTGAAGAAGTGTAGGTTCATGTAGGACAGTTTGGTTTTTTTAGGCTTTGTCATTTCTAAAGATGGTGTCAGAATGGATCCAGAGAAGGTCAGGGCAATTCTAGAATGGCCTATTCCAAGTAGAATCACAGAGGTAAAAAGTTTTCATGGCTTGGCCACTTTCTATCGAAAGTTCATTTGAAATTTCAGTAGTATTGTAGCCCCTATAATAGATTGCACCAAAGGAAGGGAGTTTGTATGGACCACGGATGTTGAGGAGAGCTTTAAGTACTTGAAGCAAAAGGTAACAGAAGCACCTATACTTGCATTGCCAAATTTTGATAAGGTATTTGAAGTAGAATGTGATGCCTCCCATGTGGGAATAGGTGTTGTGCTTAGCCAAGATGGAAAACCTGTAGCTTTCTTTAGTGAAAAGATGAATGAAGCGAGAAAGAATTATTCTACTTATGACTTGGAATTTTATGCAATTGTTCAAGCATTGAGGCATTGGAGACATTATCTAGTCCCCCAGAAGTTTGTTTTGCTTACAGATCATATTGCATTGAAATACTTGAACACACAAAAAAAGTTGAATAGTAGGCATGCCAAGTGGGTCTCTTTCTTGCAGAGTTACAATTTTGTGTTGAAGCATAAGTTTGAAAAACAAAACCAGGTTACAGACGCATTAAGTAGGCGTGTTTTACTTTTGACCACAATGGAAACTGAGGTGATTGGTTTTGATTCCATCAAAAATCTGTATGAGTCTGATGATGATTTTTGGGAGATTGTGGAACAATTGAAGGCACCAGTATCTGGTAACTTGGATCACTTTAGGGGTGAATATTTTCTGCAAGATGGGTATCTATTTAAAGGAAAACAACTATGCATACCAGCTGGCTCTATGAGGGAAAACATTCTCAGAGAATTTCATAGTAGTGGGTTGGCTGGACATTTTGGCAAGGACAAGACAATAGCCTTGATAGAAGATAAATATTACTGGCCAAAGATAAAAAGGGATATAACTAGGTATCTAACAAAGTGTAGGATCTACCAAGTGGCTAAGGGACATTCACAAAATATAGGGTTGTATATGTCATTACCAGTACCAACTGCACCATGGATAGATTTGAGCATGGACTTTATGTTGGGACTTCCACATACTCAACGAGGTAATGACTCTATTTTTGTAGTTGTTGATAGGTTCTCCAAGATGGTTCATTTATTGCCTATAAGAAAACTAATGATGCAACAAGGGTAGCAGAGTTATTTTTTTCAGAAGTTGTTCAACTACATGGTGTTCCAAAGACTGTTACCTCTGATAGGGATACCAAATTCCTCAGTCATTTCTGGAGGAATTTATGGAAGAAGATGGGAACCAAGTTATAGTTTAGTAGTGCCTATCATCCTCAAATGGATGGGCAAACAGAGGTAGTCAATCAGAGTCTGGGAAATTTTTTGAGGTGTATTGTTGGAGAAAAGCCAAAACAATGGGACTTAGCATTACCCCAGGCCGAATTTGCCTATAATAGTTCTGTTAACAAATCAATGAGAAAGTCCCCTTTCCAGATTGTGTATGGCAGGAATCCTCAGGGTGTTCTAGATTTGGTACAGATACCAATGAAAGATAGGGTCAGTGATGATGGGGAAGCATTTGTAGAACACCTTCAACAGTTGCAAAAAGAAGTGAGACAGAAGTTGCAGAACAGTAATGAGAGGTACAAGAAAACAATGGATGCTAGTAGGGGACATCAGACATTCAATAAAGGTGACTTAGTGATGGTATATTTGACAAAAGTGTGGTTTCCTACTGGAACATACCACAAGTTGAAGTATAGGAAAATTGGTCCTTGCAAAATTACAAAGAAGATCAATGATAATCCATATGAGGTCAGTTTACCAGATGATCTCGATATTTCTCCTATGTTTAATGTTTCTGATTTATATGCATTACATGGTGAGGATGATGCTGAAGATAGTCAACCAGAAGTGGCATGGCACCACCACATTCCCCATAAGAAGAAGGAAAAGATTACATAGGTTCTTGATAAGAACACTATCTACACTTGGCAAGGGTAGTACAACAAGTATTTAGTACAGTGGGAAGGATTACCACCAACAGATAGCACATGGATTACATAGTGGGAAGTGCAGTAGTTCGAAGACACTCACTTGCAGGAGTTGCATTCTTTTCAACTAGAGGAGAATGATGCAATCCCATTTCGAGGAGGTTCAAATTATGGCAGGGGAGAGTCATCCCATGGATTGGAAAAACAAGTAGATAATCGACAAGATCCTCCGAATCAAGAACGAAGAAGGGGAATTCAAAGAGGTAGAGGTTATGGTAGTGGTAGAGAATGGGAAAACTAGAGAAGGCCTTTCACTTGTTTCAGATGTGGAGAAGAAGGTCATAGGGTATTTGAATGCTCAAATTATAACATGCAAGAAAGAAATCAAGGAGGACAACCTAGGGTGAACTTGATTCAAAAGTAGCATGAAGTGGAAGGGATGGAACTAGAGGTTCCACCAGATGTGGGAGAAAGTCTCATGATGAGAAGAGCAATGGTGATTCCAAAGAAGGAGAAAACACAAGCCAAAAGCTCTGATGGTTCATGGCTTTGAACCAATATATTTAGAATCAAATGGACTTCCGGTGGCAAGGTATGTCAAGTTATTGTTGATGGAGGTAGTTGTGTGTTGTACCCAACCAAATTTTTTTTTCTTCATTAAGGCATTTTGAAACAAGTCTAGAAAATTTTTCGTCAAAAAGTCAAAAAGCAAAATTTCTAAAAATAGAAATTTCTAAAAATAGACGTCGAGTTCAGTTTTCTGGGTTTCTTGAAATATGGATGTTGGAAAAGCTTTCTAAAAATAGAAAGTTTCTAAAAATAGTATCTCCAAATCAGGTGTCGCGCTCGATTCTCATTGGTCGATTTTGCTTCACGATCGGCACGGTCCAGACGCAATCTTCAAACGACCAATTTTTCTCTACTGGGTCATATTTGCTTTTTCAGAAGGCGAAGCATGAGCTCAAAAATCAGCAACATAGAAAAGTTCACCTGCCAAATCTCTTCGACGAGTTTCCAACGTTGTTTCAACGACGCAAAACTAACAAACGACCGTCGACTCGACGATGCACGCAAAACGATGCAAGATGGATCCAAGGTGAATGGAAAAGTTGGAAAATCACAAAAATGGCTAAGTCTGGTGAAACTAGGTGCCCCAAGAGGCTAGGGGCACCCATCCTCTCCTGTGTTAGTTTTTTTTTTTGAGAAACGTCAAAAATGCTTCCGTCAGCTCCTTTCTGGTTGGTCAAACTTGGTCAAACTTGGTCAAAAGTCAGTCAAAGCTAGGATTTCATCACAGATATGTTTAGACTACTTAGATCACCCTCCGTCCCACCTCGAAAGTCGTCAGAACGACTGAAATCGAAGACCGAACAGGAGCTGTGGGCACGAAAATCGAGAAAAGGTACAAAATTGAAAATTTTTGCAAACAATGGCTAAGTGATGACAAAATGGGCGCCCCAGGAGGCTAAGGGCGCCCATCCTCACCAGTGTTAGTTTATTTTTCATGTTTTTCTCAAAAAACGTGAATCTCCTTCCGTCAGCTTGCTCCGGTTCAGTGTTGATCAGTTTGGCACATTTTTTGAGGCGAACGGAAGGTACAATCAGCTCAATTTTCATCAGGCTTGCATATTTACCAGATCATCAGACTCATTTCCATCCCAGTTGATAGAAATTGATAGCCAAACAGGGGTCCTGTGCCTCCAGAACGCACACGCAAACCAAGAAATTGGAAAAAAGTTAAAAAACTAAAAAATGGCTAAGTGTTGGGAAACTGGGCGCCCCAGGAGGCTTGGGGCGCCCATCTTGAGTAGTGTTAGAATATTTTTGTGTTTTCAGTGTTTTTCGACATGCTTTGTTACCAATCTTCGCCCGTTGGCAGTTTCAGGGAGGTGAAACTTGGTCAAACGATGTCAGATCATCGAACAGAGGCAGGGGATGGAATCTCAGTTGATCAATCTCTAAAATGTCACGATCAGTTAGCTTTTTCAGTTCATGATGACATTTTTCCACCTTGTCAAAGTCAGAGATAGGCCATATTTGAGTCAAAACGAGTGTTGAAGTGTCGAAAATGAAGAAAATTTTGTTAACACTTCTTCCATCTCGCGCATTCGATGACATCATCAAAGAAGATATTTTTGTCATCTTGCACATGAAGCCATAGGCTCCTACAAAATAGGGATTCTTCCTATTCGAAGACATCCACTTGGATTTATGCTTTAAAATATGCTTTCTTCATGGATGAGGATGAAGTTTTCTTCTCACACAAGTAAAGCTGCTTTTTTAACCAAAAGATTTAGAAAGACAAGCTTTGGCTTCTTTATTTCATTACCTTTTGCAGGTTGCATCCAGAGGAAAGATTTTATTTTTCTTTCAACAAAGATTCGAAGACCCAAACCAGGTGCTTTTTTAGTGTTCTTCATAGATTCGGGTTGAGGAAGAAGAAAGGCTTACTTTTTCAG
This sequence comes from Cunninghamia lanceolata, assembly GCA_027924645.1. NCBI lineage: Eukaryota > Viridiplantae > Streptophyta > Pinopsida > Cupressales > Cupressaceae > Cunninghamia > Cunninghamia lanceolata. The sequence goes on along the minus strand of BSBN01000396.1, from coordinate 6,877,904 downwards.
GGTCCTTGTTTCAAGGAGATCATTTTTCAGAAATCCGACCAGAGTTTTTTTAGTTTTCGTCGAGATGGGTCCATCCAGATTATCCTCCTCTTGAAGATTGGGAGTTGTGTTTTTTTTCGAGAAACAGCTTTTTTCTTGCTTTTTTGAGAAAATCTCCGCTTTTTCAAAATCTGACGATCTAGGTTGCTTCAAAACAGAATTGCCTACAAAACCCATGTGCCAGCTTTTTTCGCTCAGAATCAGCTTTTTTAGAAGAAATCAGCAAAAGAATATCAATGGATGACATCACCAAAAAGCAAGAATGTTGATGAGGATGCATTTCAAAAGAGAGCAGCTTTAAAACATATGTTTTTTGTTTTAAAGCATGTGCTTTCATCCTAAGCTCATCCATCCTATATTTAGAAAGAAATCACCTTGTGATAGTTGGAATTTTTTTGCTTTAAAGCAAATTGCTTTAAAGCATTTGTTTATTGTATCTTTGTCTTAGAATAGTAATAAAGCTTGCGAGTTGGCAAGTTAGGGTTAATCAAGGAGATTTTAGGGTTCCCTACTCCTTTGATTTTAGTGTAAATAAGGGCATCCTTGCCCATTGTTGGGAATGACCAGGGTGATAACATATTTTGCTGTGCCTATTCTAGCCTACAAACATTGTTATTCCAAGTGTTTGTTCAGTCTGTGTTCTTTGTAAGCGAATGGTAGTTGTGATAGAAAATTTGCTGTGCCTATTCTAGCCTGTAAATCTTGATATTCCAAGTGTCTGTTCACTTTGTGTTCATTATTCTCCAGTGTTTGATCGCTTACTGTATGCCTACCTTTTGCTGCAGTATCGCTGTCCTAGAGTTGTATTAAACTTTCTGATATTGAATAGAAGTCTCATGCCTACTTTGCTCTGATATTCTATATCGATTCATCAAGTTTTCGTCGTCAGATGTGTAGCTTCTGCAGCTTTCATTTTCAGCTTTCATCATTAAAGTACTTTTATTCTTGTGGTGTAAATCTGGAGGAAAACTCCTTAAATCTTTGTGTTAACAATCATTCCCCGTTCACTTTCAACTTCCTTTGCTCTGAATTTACTCAGGAGGTTGAAAGCGTCTTTAGTCTATGCCAGTTGTAGTAGAAGTTTTATTTAAAAAGGAAAAAACCTCTTCTGCAGTGTTTAGAGTTTTATAACCTTGTGCTCTGCAACTGAGAATCAAAACGAAGATAGGCGAAGTTTCTTTCAAGTTATCTTTTCAGTGAACATCAGCAAGAAAGGGAACTCCCCCTTCCAATAGGAGAGCAGTTTATCTGTGCATAGCTGTCCGTTTCCAAATTGCATACCAGAGGTGTGAATTGAAATGCCAACAATTTTTTGGTGTCCACTGTGGGGCACGAGGCATAAAACTTCAAGCAAGCTCAGGCTTATGACACGGTAATGACTCTCTGGCATCCTTCTGCTCCAGTTCAACAACCAAATCTTACACCACCTGTTATTGAACCAAATCTTGTATGAGTGGAAGGAGAGCAAACGGACATCATTAGCAGCCTTAGAAGTTTCATATTTGCGCAAAAGGAAAGTCCTGATCAGTGGAGAAACGCAGCTGCTATCCTTGACGAAGAGCAACACAAAGCAAATCTTGCAGCAGGAAGACCAGTACTACCACCTCCCGCGTGGCAATAGATAATCCTGGCTCACAGGGTTTATTCAAGAAAAGGAAAAGGCGGTGCTACGGATCCTTTCTTTCAAGATCTTGACTTTGCAAAAGTTAGAGAAGCATCCAACATAGCTCGAGAAATTCAGATAGTTCCTGATGTCAAGCAAGAAGAATTACCAGAAGAACCAGTAATCCAGCCTAGAGCAATGGGTGATGCAAATAACAACAATCACAATGACACAAATCAAAGGCGACCGCCACCATTGCCTTGGGGTAATAACATTGGACCTTTGGCCCTACAAGCACATCATGATTTACCAAAGGGGTCAAGGAAGCACTTTCCTCAGTTCCATGGTGATGGAACTCAACATCCTGATGAACACATCTCTGCATTCACAACAGCTTGCGCTGTTTTGCATGTATCACATGAAGATGTTGCCATGCGTCTCTTCGTTGAGACTCTCGCAGGAAATGCTGCCGATTGGTTCAATCATATGGAACCAGGAATCATTACAACATGGGCAACTATGAGCGAGAAATTCTTGGCAAGGTTCAAGCCTGCCAAAGATGGTCACAGATTGTTCGCCCAACTCTCAAATTCAAAGATGGAAAACAATGAACCAATGAGGGAGTTTGTGGCAAGGTTTAATCGCCTAGTTACACGTCTTTCTCTTAATCCATCTCTGCAAATTCTGTTGAGCAGTTTCATTAACGCTCTTCCCTCTGAGATAGCCTTCTTTTTGAGATCGACTAATGAAACAGAATTATCCAATGCACAAAAATGCCATCAAGTTAGAGGACGACATGATTACCTCCGACAAGATGAAAACGGATTCAATCAGGCCTCTAGTTCAGAGTTCTACAGATCCACTGCTGCATAAGGTAGCAAACGAAGTGACTATCATGAAGAGACAGTTGCCTACTTAGGGGCAACCCGCGCAACAGCCGTATCAGTCGTCGCAACAACAATACCAACCATAGCAACAGTATCAGCCTCAGCAACCATATCAGCCTAAGAGGAACAATTTTCAGCCTTTCAATAACTATAGGCCCAGGTTGCCAGCACCACCACCAAGGCAAGTAGTCGATGCTGCTCAAAATGCAGTGTTTTGTTCCTTTCATGAGACTGATGCACATACTAGAGCCACGTGTCCTGAAAATTTAAGGATGAATCAAATCATGGGATATGCTGATGCTGCACCTATTTCAAACATTGTTCCTTCCTCAAGTACAAATGTTGTCTTACCACAGACGGACAACTTCGATGGCGACTCTACCACGGGATACTTCCAGAACGAACCCGTTATAATGAAGGAAGAACTAGACGATTTTCGTCACTATTCTCTTGCAATGAATCATGAAAATCTTTCAACTCCTGTGTTTACACGTGCTCAACATTTTAAAGCACAAAAGGAAGGAGAGGATAGACAAAGACTAAAAGAAAAGGAAAAGGAAGTGGCTTCCACTTCCAATGCTCAGCCATCACGTGAAAGTGTTTAGACTACTCAAAATTCATCTTCAACAAATTTTGATATAGTCGATTCCATGATGAAGACAAAGGTGCAGATTTCTTAGCTGGAGTATCTTCAAGACCAACCAGATCAGCTGGATAGAATTGTCAAGTATGTCAAGAAAGATACTGTCGTGCAGCCCACATTGCTAGAATCTTCTGTTCCGGCAGGAGAGAAGCCAAAGCCCTTCTATATTTCTCTGTATATAGGAGGTTATAAATTGAGCAATTGTATCATTGATTCAGGAGCCTTAGACAACATCATGCCTTTGCAGGTAATGAACGCGTTGGGACTCTCATGCACCAAAACGCATGACAAGTGTTATTCGCTTGAGTCTAAATCAGTGCCATTAGTTGGACAATTGAAGGATGCTCAAGTTCGATTAGCGGCTTGCCCAGAGAAGAAAATAATGATGACTATCTTAGTAGTTGACATTCCAGCTAGCTATGGGATGCTACTAAGTAGAAGTTTCTGCAAAGATCTTGGAGGAGAAATACAATTGGATTGGTCATCTGCGACCATTCCTTTAAAGAAAGGTAATTTCAAATTGGAACTAGAAACCAAGTCATGGTTCGTGGTGGTGAAATCTCAGGATCCTCAAGCACAATTGCTATATCAAGAAACAGATTCTGGTACATATGTTATGTTGTCTGATATAACTAAAAAGAATCAAGAGGTTGTCTATGTGGTTGACGAATCAAAGGAAGTATCCGAAGAAATGTGCAATTTGCAAACTTTCTTTGAAGAAGAAGTGCAACAATCTTCTCAAGAGCAAAATTACAAGGAAGAGATCAAATATGTTGCGGAGAGCAATGAAGAATCTGATTTGTTCTTCTCATCTTTTGAAGGTTGGTTTGAAGAACCTATGTCAGATATATCCAAAGAAGAGACCAAAGGAATGTTGCAATTGGAGAAAGAACATGATCTTCATTTTGAAGATGATTCATCATTAGAGGAATTTATCAAAAATGGAGATCATATAGAAGATTCATCATTAGATCTTGACAGTTTTCTACATCACTTGGAGAGTGATTCTTTAGTAGAGGATACTGTAAATTTTCTTTTATAGTTTAGCCCATCTTCACCTGCATCTCGAGAATGTTTTATACATACTAGTGAAGAGGACGATGTTGAATCCATCTATGAACCTGCACAGAAAAAAGACTTTACTGATACTATGCAACCAGTGTGGAATGAAACAAATGAAGAGGTTGATGGAGAAGAGCAGTTCATGGAATATTCAGTTTTGGTCACTAAAGAGGATGATATTGAAAAATCAGAGATTCTTGACAAATGTCTTGTGAGATACGCCATGTGTGAGATTGATCAAGAAGAAGAAGAGGAAACATATGACTCAGATGAAGCTATCTTTGATTCCACTCCTTTTACAGAAGAAGAAAGATACATGAATGCTGAAGAAGAAGTGATGATGGATATCCGCATTGAAGAAGAGTACTCTATAGAGGATAACGAGATTCCATGTAATGAATGGGAAAGTGAGCTATTAGGTGAAGATGTTCAAGAGTTTAAGCATTCAGATCTTAATGATTCACCAGTTTTTGAACAGTGGATGGATGAAAACACAACCAATAAAGAAGCTCTTGAAGCACTTGAAAAATGGGCAATGACAGTTGTGGATCCAATAAGCCAAGAATCAGTGATGAGAGTTGTGTATGAGCAGCTTGCACCTTTTCCAGAAGATGATGCATTAACTGAATACAAAGTTGCGTGTGTACAAGATATAAATGAAACTCATATTCAATATGTGGTGGTGACCATTCCCACAGATGTACTTTGGCCACAAGACTTTCCTGTATATCTTCAGAAAGAAGTTTTGTATCTCCACATATTGCAGAGGTTGCTTGCATTGGAGGAAGATGCTCCACCTGATCCCTGGCATATCAATCAGTTTCTCAGGAACTTCTCATGGCCTGAACGTGAATACCCTCCTGAATCATGGCTCTTTGAGAGGATGTTGCAGAAAAAGAAAAGTTTTGTGCTACCAAGACAATCTTCACAGCTAAAGAGAGATGGTTCTTACTTTTCTGAGTCGATTGATGGTTTTGACAGTCCTAATCTCTTCTCATCCTTGCTCAGGAGAAAGAGCGCGTGAAACACTTTTTGTTCTCGTAATGTGTTTCCCCTTTCTGTGATGTGACCATTATGTCGTAATGTTTTTCCCCTTTCCGTAATGTGACAGTTGTGTTTCCTGTTGTATTCTGAATTTCTAACCCCCTAGGTGATTTTAGGAAGTCCGGTTTTAGGTGATGTAGAAAAGTCTTGTTCTAGGTGATTAGGAATGTAGCCTGACTCTATTGCCCAATGGACAAAGCATTGGTCCAACTTGCAAAACCCAGAGATTCTTGGTTCTCCTATGCCGTAAGTATTCGCCATGGTCCCCAGACAGAGCCAATTGTTGTACCCAACCAAATTTGTTTTGCTTCATTAAGGCATTTTGAAACAAGTCTAGAAAATTTTTCGTCAAAAAGTCAAAAAAGCAAAATTTCTAAAAATAGAAATTTCTATTTTTAGAAATTTCTAAAAATAGACGTCGAGTTCAGTTTTCTGGGTTTCTTGAGATATGGATGTTGGAAAAACTTTCTAAAAATAGAAAGTTTCTAAAAATAGTATCTCCAAATCAGGTGTCGCGCTCGATTCTCATTGGTCGATTTTGCTTCACGATCGGCACGGTCCAGACGCAATCTTCAAACGACCAAGTTTTCTCTATTGGGTCATTTTTGCTTTTTCAGAAGGCGAAGCATGAGCTCAAAAATCATCAACACAAAAAAGTTCACCTGCCAAATCTCTTCGACGAGTTTCCAACGCTGTTTCAACAATGCAAAACTGACAAACCACTGTTGACTCGACGATGCACGCAAAACGATGCAAGATGGATCCAAGGTGAATGGAAAAGTTGGAAAATCACAAAAATGGCTAAGTCTGGTGAAACTGGGCACCCCAGGAGGCTAGGGGTGCCCATCCTCTCCTGTGTTAGTTTTTTTTTTCGAGAAACGTAAAAAATGCTTCCGTCAGCTCCTTTCCGGTTGGTCAAACTTGGTCAAAAGTCAGTCAAAGCCAGGATTTCATCACAGATATGTTTAGACCACTCAGATCACCCTCTATCCCGCCTCGACAGTCATTAGAACGACCGAAATTGAAGACCGAACAGGAGTCGTGGGCACGAAAATTGAGAAAAGGTACAAAATTGAAAATTTTTGCAAAAAATGGCTAAGTGTTGACAAAATGGGTGCCCCAGGAGGCTAAGGGCGCCCATCCTCACTAGTGTTAGTTTATTTTTCATGTTTTTCTCAAAAAAAGTGAATCTCCTTCCGTCAGCCTGCTCCAGTTCAGTATTGATCAGTTTGGCACATTTTTTGAGGCGAATGGAAGGTACAATCAGCTCAATTTTCATCAGGCTTGCATATTTGCCAGATCATCAGACTCATTTCCATCCCAGTTGATAGAAATTGAAAGCCAAACAGGGGTCCTGTGCCTCCAGAACGCGCACGCAAACCAAGAAATCAGAAAAAAGTTCAAAAACTAAAAAATGGCTAAGTGTTGGGAAACTGGGCACCCCAGGAGGCTTGGGGCACCCATCTTGAGCAGTGTTAGAATATTTTTGTGTTTTCAGTGTTTTCCAACATGCTTTGTTACCAATCTTCGCCCGTTGGCAGTTTCAGGGAGGTCAAACTTGGTCAAACGATGTTAGATCGTCGAACGGAGGCAGGGGATGGAATCTCAGTTGATCAATCTCCAAAATGTCAGGATCAGTTAGCTTTTTCAGTTCATGATGACATTTTTCCACCTTGTCAAAGTCGGAGACAGGCCATATTTGAGTCAAAACGAGTGTTGAAGTGTCGAAAATGAAGAAAATTTTGTTAACACTTCTTCCAACTCGTGCATTCGATGACATCATCAAAGAAGATATTTTGTCATTTTGCACATGAAGCCATAGGCTCCTACAAAATAGGGATTCTTCCTATTCGAAGACATCCACTTGGATTTATGCTTTAAAAGATGCTTTCTTCATGGATGAGGATGAAGTTTTCTTCTCACACAAGTAAAGCTGCTTTTTCAACCAAAAGATTTAGAAAGACAAGCTTTGGCTTCTTTATTTCATTACCTTTTGCAGGTTGCATCCAGAGGAAAGATTTTATTTTTCTTTCAACGAAAATTCGAAGACCCAAACCAGGTGCTTTTTTAGTGTTCTTCATAGATTCGGGTTGAGGAAGAAGAAAGGCTTACTTTTTCAGGGTCCTTGTTTCAAGGAGATCATTTTTTAGAAATCCAACCAGAGTTTTTTTAGTTTTCATCGAGATGGGTCCATCCAGATTATCCTCCTCTTGAAGATTGGGAGTTGTGCTTTTTTTCTGGGAAACTGCTTTTTTCTTGCTTTTTCGAGAAAATCTCTGCTTTTTCAAAATCTGACGATCTGGGTTGCTTCAAAACAGAATTGCCTACAAAACCCATGTGCCAGCTTTTTTCGCTCAGAATCAACTTTTTTAGAAGAAATCAGCAAAAGAATATCAACGGATGACATCACCAAAAAGCAAGAATGTTGATAAGGATGCATTTCAAAAGAAAGCAGCTTTAAAACATATGCTTTTTGTTTTAAAGCATGTGCTTTCATCCTAAGCTCATCCATCCTATATTTAGAAAGAAATCACCTTGTGATAGTTGGAATCTTTTTGCTTTAAAGCAGATTGCTTTAAAGCATTTGTTTATTGTATCTTTGTCTTAGAATAGTAATAAAGCTTGCGAGTTGGCAAGTTAGGGTTAATCAAGGAGATTTTAGGGTTCCCTACTCCTTTGATTTTAGTGTAAATAAGGGCATCCTTGCCCATTTTAGGGTTCCCTACTCCTTCGATTCATCAAGTTTTCGTCGTCAGATGTGTAGCTTCTGCAGCTTTCATTTTCAGCTTTCATCATTAAAGTACTTTTAGTCTTGTGGTGTAAATCTAGAGGAAAACTGCTTAAGTTTTTGTGTTAACAATCATTCCCCGTTCACTTTCAACTTCCTTTGCTCTGAATTTACTCAGGAGGTTGAAAGCATCTTTAGTCTATGCCAGTTGTAGTAGAAGTTTTATTTAAAAAGGAAAAAACCTCTTCTGCAGCGTTTAGAGTTTTATAACCTTGTGCTCTGCAGCTGAGAATCAAAACGGAGATAGGCGAAGTTTCATTCAAGTTATCTTTTTAGCGAACATCAGCAAGAAAGGGAACTCCCCCTTCCAATAGGAGAGCAGTTTATCTGTGCATAGCTGTCCGTTTCTAAATCGCATACCAGAGGTGCGAATTGAAACGCCAACATTGTGAAAATATGATTTCTAAAGAAATGGTAGACAAATTGAATTTACATTGTGAAAAACATCCTCATCCGTACCGCATTGCATGGTTTGAAAAGGAAAATGAAGTCACTGTTGATAAAAGATGCCTAATTAAGTTTAGCATAGGGCAGATCTACCAGGATGAGATATGGTGTGATGTTGTCCCAATGGATGCCTGTTATGTGTTATTGGGAAGGTCATGGCAGTATGATAGAAAACTCATACATGATGGAGAGAAAAACACATACACCTTTTGGAAAGATGGCTCTAAGGTGATTTTGTTGCCTCTCAAGGATGAAGGAAAAGGTGAGACCATGTTGTCTGAAAGAGATCTTGTTAAAGAAATGAAGGTGACAGGGTGTTGTTATGCATTAGTAGTGAAAAAAGGTGAAGATGAAGACATTTCAGTTCCCCCAGAAGTAGCAGAGCTATTGAAAGAATTTGTTGATCTTGTGCCTGATGAATTACCTGATGGTCTACCACCAAAGAGACATATTCAACATCATATTGATTTGATTCCAGGAGCAACTCTACCCAACCAAGCAGCTTATAGGATGAATCCAACACAACATGCAGAGTTGAATAAGCAAGTAATAGAACTCATAAGTAAAGGTGTGGTGAGAGAGAGCATGAGCCCATGTGCTGTACCAGCATTGTTGACCCCCAAAAAAGATGGAACATGGAGGATGTGCACTGATAGTAGAGCAATTAATAAGATTACCATCAAGTATCAATTTCCTATACCTCGTATGGAGGACATGATGGATGTCCTTGCAGGGGCCAAATATTTTAGCAAGATCGACCTACGAAGTGGCTACCACCAAATCTGGATCCGAGAAGAGGATGAGTGGAAGACAACTTTTAAGACTGGAGACGGATTATATGAGTGGATGGTTATGCCATTCAGGTTATCAAATGGACCTAGCACATTTATGAGATTGATGAACACTATACTACGACCTTACATTGGTAAGTGTATACACCTAAAAATGACACGGTTCACTCTAAATAAATGTTCTAAATATTTATTCCATTCTTCTACCAATTAAATAAATATTCTAAATTTATTTAATCGATTCACTGTTCCATAATTAAATAAATTCAATTTATTTAATTAAAATTCTTCTAAATGTCCTACACAATTAAATAATCATAAATTATTTAATTAATCCAAATTCCTCTATCCTATGTTCTAAATTCCAAAAATCCACCTCATCGGGTTGCACATGTAATTAAATATATTAAATATTTAATTACCTTATTTTCCCTCACCCACATGGCCTATTTCTTCTCAAATCAAAAGTTAGTTAACTAATCAATAAAAAGTGTTAACTAACCAGTCAATTGAGTTAATCCCTAAATCAATTCAGTCAATTCCACAATTCATTCTTCCAACTGACTAATCAAGTCTGTTAACTGTTCAGTTAAAAGAGTTAACTCTCAATCAATGTTGTCACATCCCCTCTTTCATGATGGAGCTGGGACACTTGTCATATTTCTACTGGTTGCACATTCCTCAACCATCCTCAGCTATTGATCATCACACTTCTTCTCAATCGTTGATTTTCATTTTTCTGAGTCTATAAATGAAACCTCATTCTCCCATTCTATTCACCCAGGCTATTCATATTGTTACTCTGCAGAATTCTACCCGCACGCCTTTGGCACCCCAATACTATTTGCTTGAGATCACCATTGTTGCTTTGAAGCTCATCTTCTTGGCATATTCATTATCACAGCCATTTACCATCGACATCCTACAACACAGCTAAAAGAGTGCACTCATTGAGGGCCTACTTCATCAGCAAAGGACGGTTGTAATAGGCAAACAATAGAAGCTTTGAAACAGGGAAGGTTTGCATTGTGTGGTTCATTGCTCTTTTCATTCAATTTTTCTTGTTTTCATTATTCTGTTGATGTTTGGGTTTGTTATTGTTAAGTTGATTAAACCACATTTTACCCTAACATTTTTTGTGCCCACCGTGGGGCCTTTGCCCCTTTATTTCATCAAAATCTGAGCTTTTTTGAAGGCAGGTTCCGTACAGGTCACGCAAGATCACGTACAGGCTACTTTGGCACATTTGAATATTTTTGTGGCGCATATACCCACTGTTACGATGCTTCTATTATTTCTACGCATTTGTGCTTTTTAGCTACACTTTTGCACACTGTTACAGCGCATCTATCATTTCTGCGCTTCTGTGTATTCCTACGGCACTTTTACACACTGTTACTGTGCATTCATTATTCCTGTGCATCTGTGCATTTTTGCTGTGCTTTTACGCAGTGTTATGGTGCATTTACTAATCCTGCGCATCTGTTTATTCCTGCGGCACATATTTGCACTGTTATGGTGCATCCGTAAATTCTGTACTTCTGTGTGTTACTCTGGCACATTTGATCACTGTTACTGCGCATATGTCTATTATGTGCATACGTTCTTTTCTGCTACGCATACGCGTACTGTTACGGTGCATTTATCCTTGTTGCGCTTCTGTTGATTATTTCTGCGCATTTAATCACTGAAGCTGCGCTTTTGTAATAGGTAATGGTTTTAGTGCTTTTCTAGGAATGTTTGCTAACACTAACCTTTTCGCAGGTGTTTGTAGGATAGGCTCGGGTTTAGTTCCATATAGTTGCATTTAAATAGTTCACACTTCACTTTCTAAGGGCTAGTAAAACTGATGTTCATTCAAATCCTCACCTAGCTCTAATTAGGAAAGAAGTAACTAGATCATTTGTTTCTTGCATTGCAACACTTTCCAAGTTATTGCTATCTGGGATTAAAAATTGAACTCACCTTTGATTTCGGGATTAAAATTGAACTACTGCTATCTTGTTGGACCAAAACTTCAAAGTTAACTATTTCATGCTACGAGGATTAAAAATATAACTCACCATTGATTTCTGGGTTAAAATTGAACTACTGCTATCTCGTTGGACCAAAACTTCAAAGTTAATTATTTCGTGCTACGAGGATTAAAACTGAATTCACCATTGATTTCTGGGATTAAAACTAAACCAATGCTATCTTGCTAAAATCACTTCGAAGTTCTGGGCTTGCCCGAGTATATTAGCCCATTTAGTTTTTCTATTTTTAACTAGGCTGGATTAATCAGTGTCTTCTGTGCTTGACGAATGACAATAGGCTTATGCTCTCCCCTTTACTGGGTGATCAGAGTGCCAGACTTGTCATTCTATTTGTTTAACCTTTAGGAGGGGCCTACCCTTGGATGCACGCTTGTCCAAGTGGGAACGACCCTGAGTGGTAACAGGCTAACGCCAAGCCCTACCAAGCCACTTAAAATAAATTGTGCTTGAGGTGAAAACTTCCTGCAACAAGCGCTGCTATGTTACATCGATGCCCAACCTCCCCCAAAACCCTCTCAGGCGCAACCCTTTGAGGTTGGGAGACTCCACAATGGAGAGTAGTGCCGCCGCATGTGTAACCACTTGAACGATTGCCCGCATTAAAAACCTCTTGTTCTAGTGGCCAAAATCCCTTGTAATCCATTTCTAGCCTAGGATCTTTGTGCTTGCTTTTGTTCAGTTTAGTCCAAAATAGAGTCGAAAAAAACCACAAAAATAATGAAAAACGATAAAATATTCTTTGTGCTTGCTGTGTTTTCTTGTTGTTAATTCATAAAATCAGACCAAGAAGGCTTTTTTCCAGCCAAAAAAAAAAAACCAAAAACAACAGAAAAATCCAAAATTTTGTCAAAAAATCAGAGCTGCACATGTACCCATTTCTGCGGCGTATTTGTATCGATTTACTATGCATACATATAGACTTGCTGCACATACACGACAGTGAGCACATGCACTTTTTTTGAGGAAACAATTTTACCTATTTTGAGTACCCATTTTAGCCTAGCTTCACTTTCTGAGATCATATTCAACCTTGCAGTCAGTCTTCATCTGTTTCACCCAAATCTCTCTCTTTCATCAATCGTCCCATTCACTTTCTATCCAAAACCTCTCCTGTAAAAGCAAAGTCAGTTTATTCCATACCAGTTCGACATAGGTCCCTTTTTGTGTCATTAGTGAATTCACGTAAGCCTAGTAGGTCACAGTACCTTTGCTAGTAGTCTTGTTGAACAACTAGTCCATATACAATAAGACAGGTATCAACTACCCTTACTGGTGGCTACCGTCTTGTGTCAACCATCTTACTTGAAGTCATTGAGCAAAACAATCCTTTGTCCAAGTCTTGTCCTAGGTATCCTATTCACAATAGTCTCAGTCGGCACCTCGCCAAAATTTCTAAACCTAGTCCACTTCATCCCACATCACCTTGCATGGTTCTTACTCGATCCCAGTACAACAAGCAACTTGAAATGGCCGGCTCATCCAATTGTATCATCACACCTCATGATAGTGACGAAGAGATCTCTCACGAAGATTATGAAGGGAGCATTCAAAATCAAAAATTCCAACGTTTAGTAGAGAAGGTGCTCCATGCCGACCCTCATAAGTACTTCTATCATCTTGCTAGTCTCAGAATCAAACTCCCTATAGACTTTGACATAAGCTCAATCATGGAAAATATAGACAATGATCACGAAAAGGGTAAGGATGACACAGAGCCACATGCAAATGAAAGAGAAAGGAATACTACAGACCCACATGCAAATGAAAGAGAATGAAATACTATAGACCCAAATGCAAATGATAGAGGGAAGAGACCCATCGACCATAATGCCCCTATGGAGGAAATGAGAAAACAACTTGAGAGCCTCACATAACAAATATCAGACCTTAAGACGGGTACAAATACCAAGAACTACTCCTTGGAAGATATAGCACCCTACCCCTTTGACAAAAGTGTGGACATGAGACCATTCCCCTACAAATTCGAGGTTCTAAAATTTGACAAATATAAAGGGAAAGGGGACCCTAGAGATCATATCCGGGAATTCAATGCAGCATGTTTAGAAGTAGCTCACAACGAGACCTACTTGATGAGACTATTCCCAAGATCTTTAGGTGGTCAAGCTATGGAGTGGTTCTCGCATCTCCCACCAGGAATCAGAACTTTTGATGAACTTGTCAATAAATTTATAACGCACTTCTCTTACAACATCGAACACGAGGTATCCATGCTAGATCTATGCAACACCAAACAAAAGAGTGGTGAGTCATTCACCACCTTCTTACAACGATGGAGACAACTAGCTAGTAAGTGTTCTTACGATATGCCTAAGAAGCAACTATTAGAGATGTTTGTCCACAACCTAAACACTGATCTTAGCTATCAGATACAGATACAATGCCCTACATCATTCTCAAAAGTCATTGAAATGGGCTTATTCATCAAAAAGGCTATGATCACTAAAGGAGCTATCAAGCTCTACAAGGACACACCTACTTCCAATTACACAACGGATAAATCAAAGTTTTGGACCAAGAACAAGAATGTGGTCAACGATGGAGTAGTGGATGCCAAGGCGACAGCTCTCAAGCAACAACCCATATTCACTCTCAAGGGAGAAACAAACAATGGTACAATCAACAAACCACCCTCTCGGGAGCCCAGACCTTGGTTCAGTTCAAATCCAAGGAGAAAAGTCACACCATTGGGTGAGTCTCAAGAGTCTGCACTAAGGAAGTTGTTGGCTAACAACGAAATTTCTCTACCGCCAACAAGCGATTACGAGCCTATAGTCAAACCTTCCTACTGGAAGGACACAGAATATTGTGAATATCATCGAGGAAGGAGGCATACAACTAACAACTGCATCTACCTCAAACATGTCATACAAGATATCCTAGATCAGAATCAGGGAGGGACACAACAGCACACCTCCAATGAAACTCATGTGGCATACAGGGATCCACTTCTGAATCACAACAGGCCATATAACAACAACAACAACTCCAACAACAACAACAACGGCCACAACAACAATGGCAACAATAGTAACGACAACAACAATAATCGCAACCAGCCAAATCAGAATAGTGGGACTAGTAATTCCAACTATGCAAGTGTGCCATTTGACTACACCATAAACTGCATTTCTGAGCAAATCCCGCAGGTCAATGTCATCTCACCCAACCAACAACCAGGACCTAACAGAACTGGTTGTAGTATAATTACCCGCAGTGGTAAAGTCATGCTCAATACCGCCCCTCCAAGGTCGTCACCGTCTCCATCCAATTTCTGTCAGTACAATGTCATCGACGAGTTACAGAAAACTCCGGCTCACATTTCTATATTGGAGCTATTGCGTCTATCTCCTTCTCATAAGGAGATTCTTGAGAAAGCCTTAGTGGAAACCACTATCCCCACTAATTTGGCCCAAGAAAAGTTTCAGACCATGGTAGGCAATCTGACATCCCCTAACTCCATATCGTTTACTGAGCAAGATGACTTTTCTATATCCCAACCTCATAACACCCCTCTGCAAATCATCACCTTCATACACAAACACCGCATCAAGAGTGTTCTCATTGATGGAGGTGCTGGTTTAAATATTTGCACATTAAAGCTAGTCCTTGCACTGGGGTTCTCCGAACAGGCAGTTGTTCCAAGGAGGAAAATTACCATCAAAGCATATGACGAGGAAGAAAGAACCACAAAAGGAATAGTTGTCCTACCCATTCAAGTGGGACTAGTAATCAAAGATGTGGTGTGTCAAGTCCTTGATCGGGAGCTTGCTTATAATATCCTACTCGGGAGACCATGGATTCACGCCATGAAGGCTGTCCCCTCAACCTATCATCAATGCATTAAATTCCCGCACAATGGTAAGCAAGTCACCGTTCAAGGTGACCCTGACCCCTACCAACATTGCAATTCTTTCCTTTTAAAACCTGAGTGTATCATACCCAACAACAGAGCATACATTTCCCCTACCCCGCAATAGGACCATACCATTGAAGCTTCCTCCTCAAGACCCAAAGCGCAGAAAGTTACCATAAAAGAAATTGGAGTGGGAGAATACTCAATTGAGCACAGTCTCGATCTTGCCAAATTACCCTTGTCTCCTAGATCTTTTGGCCAACCCAAACATTTTCCAAAGCCATCTGCTCCTCCTGTAGCTCCTGCAACTCCCTTTGTAAAATGGGGGACCTTATCTGATGAAACAGAGGAGCGAGATCTCTTGCAATGGCTTTATGCTGAAGAAGAAAACACACCCCAAGATCCGCCTAGACTCCCAATAGAACTCTATGGGCGAGGTGAGACTATTTTGCATAGGATGGGGTACGAAGGACAAGGCCCCATCAGCCTCAGAAAAGAAGGAATCATTGAACCTATACAACCTTCTTCATCCTCATCGGCTAGAAACACAAGTGGCCTAGGATACAAAGGCAAGGGTAAAGCCAAGGAAAATGCTTGCCTTGTGGAAACAATCCAAACACTCCAAGTGGACAGCGACACAGATTTAGATGATTCAAATGAGTATGAGTGGGATGAGCTAACAGAGCACTCCTACGACAACAAAGAGGTCGACACCATCCACACTCTTAGCCCCTACCGTGAGGGACAAACACAACGGAACAGACCACTGGAGTCTGATTTGCCCATCCTTGATATTATGGCTTTCGAGGAAAGTTTAAATTCCATTGCAATAAACAACTTGGAGGAAAGTACCACCCAGAACACTACCCCCACCAATCCTCCTAACATTTCCATTCACACCATCAATGAATCAGGTCTATCATCCAACTCCCTTCCCCTCTTGCACCCTGAGCTTATTAACTGGGATCTGCAAGGAACTCCCCAACTAGATATGTTCCAAAACAACGATGCTTACATCAATTATATGGAACTTAGGGACCACTTACCCAAGGGAGATCATAAAGCTAGTTTTTCTATTGAACTAAATACCGTGGCTCACTTCGGGGAGGGTACCAAGCCTTCCAGTCGCAAAAATATCAAGATCAAAAATAGATCTGACAGTGAAAACTGCCTTACGGCAGTGTCAGATCACAAAACAATAAAAAGAAAGGACGCATCCGAAGGTGAAAACCCAACTGTTGCACCTGACGATGGAATGCTTGACACTCTCCCTAGTGATATGTACTAGGAAAGGTCACAAATTGTTGTGGAACCGACACAGCCCGTGAATATTGGAACAGAAGAACAACCCAAGATTATCCACTTTGCCAAGTCTCTTACACCACCAGAGAAAACCAGGTTTGTACCGTTATTTAAGAAGAAGAGAGGCAGCTTTGCTTGGTCATATGCAGACATGCCAGGTCTAGACCCAAACTTAATTCTACATCATCTGCCATTGGATCTAGGAGTGAAACCTTTAAAGCAGAAGCTGAGAAAGATGCATCCTCACATAGCCCTTTTGGTCAAAGAAGAACTCAAGAAATTGCTAGATGTGGGGTTCATTAGAGCCATAGATTACCCAGAATGGATATCCAATATTGTGCCAGTGTCTAAACCAGATGGCCAGGTTCGACTATGCAATGATTTTTGAGACTTAAACAAAGCATGCCGCAAGGATGACTTTCCATTGCTAAACATCGATATCATAGTCGACCTAACTGCAGGACATACAATGCTATCACTCATGGACAGATTCTCAGGGTATAATCAAATCAAAATAGCACCAGAGGACCAACACAAGACAGCTTTTACTTGCCCATGGGGTACCTTTTGCTAGAATGTCATGTCATTTGGGCTGAAAAATGCAGGTGCCACATATCAAAGAGCTATGACTACTATATTTCATGACATGATGCATGTAACTATGGAAGACTATGTCGACGATATCCTAGCAAAATCTCTCACAAGGGATTCACATCTGGATGTACTAGAAAAAGTTTTTCAAAGGTTGGACCAATTCCAAGTCAAGCTAAACCCAAAGAAATGTGTGTTTGGGGTAACTTCAAGCAAGCTATTAGGCTTCATCGTGTCGGCAAACGGAATAGAGGTAGACCCAGCCAAGGTCAAAGCTATAATGGACATGCCACCACCCAAGACTCTAACTCAGTTGAGATCCTTACAAGGCAAGCTGCAGGCCATCTGTAGATTCATATCACAGCTAGCAGACAAGTGCCAACCTTTCAGCCATCTCCTGCATAAGAACATTTCATTTAGGTGGGATGAGCGGTGTGAAGAAGCATTTAACAAGCTAAAGGAGTACCTTATGAATCCACCCATTCTCATGCTGCCGATCCAAGGAAAACCTCTAATTCTCTACATATCTGCTACACCTACTGCTCTGGGGGCACTTCTCGCACAACAAGATTACGAGAACAAGGAAAGAGTTGTATACTACATCAGTCGAACCTTAGTGGGCTACGAGTTGCAATACTCACAAGTAGAAAGATCATGTCTTGTGGTAGTTTTTGCTTCACAAAAACTCCAACATTACATGCTTACACATCCAGTTAAGCTCAATGCAAAAATAGACCCATTGAAGTATCTTCTTAGCAAAGCTGCTCTCACAGGTCACCTAGCAAAATGGGTAATGCTTCTCAGTATGTATGACATCGAATATGTGGATAGAAAAGCCATCAAGGGACAAATCATAGCTGACCAACTAGAAGATGCACCATTACAAGACAGCAAGCCCATGTAGTTTGAATTTCCAGATGAATCCTTATTCACTATGTCAACATCTTCCTGGAAACTCTACTTCAACGGGTCTTACACAAACCATGGATCGGGGGCAGGTATCATGTTTATAACTCCTCAAGGCGACACAATTCCAAAGTCTTACCGTTTGTTATTTCCATGCACCAACAACATAGTAGAATATGAAGCCTTGGTAATTGGTCTCAAGATGGCAACTGAGTGGAAAATCTAAGAACTGCATGTCTACGGTGATTCTCAGCTTATAATCAATCAGGGCAACGATGAGTATCAAACCAAAGATGAAAAGCTCATCCCCTACAAAAGAATGGTTGACAACTTCAAAGAACACTTTGGGACCATCTCCTTCGAGCAAATACCCAGGATCGAGAACAAAGCAGCAGATGCAATGGCAACCATTGCCTCTCTTCTAGAAATACCTAAACATGAGTCACGGTATGAGGTCTTAGTGGAAACTATTCAGCAACTAGCTTACAATCTCCTTGAGACCCATTCCATCTACCTCCTAGTTGGATCTGATTCACATTGGTACAGTAAGACTTACACTTACATCAAGGACAACATTCTCTCACCTGACCTCTCTTCCAACCAAAAGCAAACTTTCATATGACAAACCTCTCGCTACACCATCATATCCGATACCCTATACCGACGTGGTCTGGATGGTACTTTGCTCCGTTGTTTAGAACAAGAAGAATCCATAACTGCCTTGCAAGACGTACACGAAGGGATCTACAGAACACACTCCAGTAGTCCTTCCTTAGCCAAGAAACTCATGCGTTTGGGTTATTACTGGCCAAACATGAAAATGGATTCATATCAGTTCGTTAAAAAGTGCAAACAGTGCCAAATACATGGGAACCTAATCATGCACCTGCTCAGGAGTTGAGAACTTTAATGACACCTTGGCCCTTTTGCCAGTGGGGACTTGACCTTATAGGAAAGATTCATCCACCCTCTTCCAATGGCCACAAATCATCATAATGGCCAGAGTATTTCACAAAGTGGATTGAGGCCGTTCCCCTAACCACCGTCACAGGCAAGCAAATTTCCTTTTTCATTCTAAATTACATTATCTGCAGATATGGCATTCCTTCATCTATTATCATGGATAATGGAAGACCATTCAAAAATCAGGATGTTCAAGAACTCTGTGAACGTTTCAAGATCCAACATTGTTTCTCCACTCCATACTACCCCCAAGGTAATGGCCAAGCTGAGGCATTGAATAAACCCATTATGAAAATCCTAAAGAAAACTGTCAATGAGGCTGGTCGTGATTGGCATGTCCAACTCAATCCCGCTCTGTGGGCCTACAGAACTAGTATACGCACTCCCACAGGTGCTACACCCTATGCCCTTGTCTATGGTTCAGAAGCCATCCTCCCCATTGAGGTCGAACTACCATCTCTTAGGGTGTCATTGAAAGGTCTCATATCAGACGAAGAATACAGAGTCTCCAGGTTACAAGACCTAAAGCTGCTAGAAGAAAGGCACCAGAAAGCCTTTGATCATCTCAAAGTATATCAACAGATGATGTCAAGAAGCTATAACCAAAAGGTTCACCCAAGATGCTTCAAGGTTGGGGACCTCGTCCTCAAAGAAAACCCTCGCAATCAACAAGACAAAGAAAAGAAAGGTAAGTTTAAACCAAACTGTCTTGGGCCCTATGTAGTCGTAGCTGCTTACGGATTGGGGGTATATCAATTGGCAACATCAAAGGGTGAGTTGTTCGATGATCCAATCAACAGCATGCACCTTCTCCAGTTCTATACCTAGGAGAACCCCAATGCAAGGGGGTGCAAAAATACAAAAAAATCCAAAAAATTGAAAAGAGAAAATACAAAAAAAAATAAAAAATAGAAAGCATACAAAAAAATTGTCCTTTAGTGAAAACCTGGCAAACAGGCACCTTGGATAGGTATCATGATGAAAACCTGGCAAACAGGCGTCATGTTTACTTTCTAGCTTCTCGTGCAAATAAAAGAAAGTGATGAAAACCTGGTAAACAGGCGTTACTTGTGATAAACCACCTTCTCCATCTTTGGGAGTCCAATCACCTTGAGTCCATTCTTTCTCCATTTGCCCGATTCGACCCATATCTATCGCACAATAAACATTTGACAGTTACCTATCATGGCTTGATACTCTCCTTGTGGCCTTGTCAACCAAGGTTTTGTCCCATACCGTCTCCTCAATGTGAGCCTAACATAGTGTCTCTTGTCAATGTCCATGGTCCAAGTCCGTGAACTACGTTGCCTCTATGCTATCACGTAGGCAAGGCCATTATTCTAATGCGCCCCCAAGGCTTCCATTTCTCCATTGCCTCTCTTCTAGAAATACCTAAACATGAGTCACGGTATGAGGTCTTAGTGGAAACTATTCGGCAACCAGCTTACAATCTCCTTGAGACCCATTCCATGTGCCTCCTAGTTGGATCTGATTCACATTGGTACGGTAAGACTTACACTTACCTCAAGGACAACATTCTCCCACCTGACCTCTCTTCCAACCAAAAGTGAACTTTCATACGACAAACCTCTCGCTACACCATCATAGCCGATACCCTATATCAACGTGGTCTAGATGGTACTTTGCTTCGTTGTTTAGAACAAGAAGAATCCATAACTGCCTTGCAAGATGTACACGAAGGGATCTGCGGAACACACTCCAACGGTCCTTCCTTAGCCAAGAAACTCATGCATTTGGGTTATTACTGGCCAAACATGAAAATGGATTCATATTAGTTCGTTAAAAAGTGCAAACAGTGCCAAATACATGGGAACCTGATCCATGCACCTGCTCAAGAGTTGAGACCTTTAACAACACCTTGGCCCTTTTGCCAGTGGGGACTTGACCTTGTAGGAAAGATTCATCCACCCTCTTCCAATGGCCACAAATTCATCATAACGACCACTGAGTATTTCACAAAGTGGATTGAGGCCGTTCCCCTAACCACCGTCACAGGCAAGCAAATTTCCTCTTTCATTCTGAATTACATTATCTACAGATATGGCATTCCTTCATCTATTATCATGGATAATGGAAGACCATTCAAAAATTAGGATGTTCAAGAACTCTGTGAATGTTTCAAGATCCAACATTGTTTCTCCACTCCATACTACCCCCAAGGTAATGGCCAAGCTGAGGCATCGAATAAACCCATTATGAAAATCCTAAAGAAAACTGTCAATGAGGCTGGCCGTGATTGGCATGTCCAACTCAATCCCACTCTGTGGGCCTACAGAACTAGTATACGCACTCCCACAGGTGCTACACCCTACGCCCTTGTCTATGGTTCAGAAGCCATCCTCCCCATTGAGGTTGAACTACCATCTCTTAGGGTGTCGTTGAAAGGTCTCATATCAGACGAAGAATACAGAGTCTCCAGGTTACAAGACCTAGAGCTACTAGAAGAAAGGCACCAAAAAGCCTTTAATCATCTCAAAGCATATCAACAGATGATGTCAAGAAGCTATAACCACAAGGTTCGCCCAAGATGCTTCAAGGTTGGGGACCTCGTCCTCAAAGAAAACCCTCGCAATCAACAAGACAGAGAAAAGAAAGGTAAGTTTAAACCAAACTGGCTTGGGCCCTATGTGGTCGTAGCTGCTTATGGATCGCGGGCATATCAGTTGGCAACATCAGAGGGTGAGCTATTCGATGATCTAATCAACAACATGCACCTTCTTCGGTTCTATACCTAGGAGAACCCCAATGCAAGGGGGCGCAAAAATACAAAAAAATCCAAAAAATTGAAAAGAGAAAATACAAAAAAATTAGAAAAAAATAGAAAGCATACAAAAAAATTGTCCTTTAGTGAAAACCTGGCAAACAGGCACCTTGGATAGGTATCATGATGAAAACCTGGCAAACAAGCATCATGTTTACTTTCTAGCTTCTCATGCAAATAAAAGAAAGTGATGAAAACCTGGTAAACAGGTGTTACTTGTGATAAACCACCTTCTCCATCTTTGGGAGTCCAATCACCTTGAGTCCATTCTTTCTCCATTTGCCCCATTCGACCCATATCTATCCCACAATAAACACTTGACAGTTACCTATCATGGCTTGATACTCTCCTTGTGGCCTTGTCAACCAAGGTTTTGTCCCATACCGTCTCCTCAATGTGAGCCTAACATAGTGTCTCTTGTCAATGTCCATGGTCCAAGTCCATGAACTACGTTGCCTCTACGCTGTCACATAGGCAAGGCCATTATTCTAATGTGCCCCCAAGGCTTCCATTTCTCCCATGCTCCCATTCATCCCCTTTCTTGTCTTCATTTTTGTCGTCTTTCTTCTAGTCCATCCATGGTCCATTAGGGTTTACCCCGAACTACATTGCCTCTGCGTCGTCACGTAGGCAAGGCCATTTAGCAATGAGCCCCCGAGGCACTAGGTCAGTCCCTTAGGGTCCGTCTCGCCAATAAGGGTTGTTCAATCTTCTCACCAAGCAAGCAAGTGCAAGTAGAACCCACGCTCAAAGCAGAAATCTTGACTATGAACAGCTTAACCTATTCACACACAAGGCAAAATACCCAAGGTCTTCTAACTGATTCTATCTATATTATGGCAAGAACAACACATCTAAATGCAAGAATGTTTTGTGGATTGAATATCAGAGTTAGGTTACCACGTCTTGATTTTTGTTATCATGTCCTCCTATGCTACTCAAGGATGCCACAAGCTAGAGATGCTATGATGGGGGCATGATCATTTTCTTTGTTTGCTATCTGTGGATTCCCCTGTAGTAATGTGACACCTTGTCTAAGGACATGATCGGCAAAAAATCATCAAGGACATCAAAGGTCTAACATGAATGGGGGCAATCCTTGTTTGTTGACACGCAAGAAGTACTCAGGTCATCTAGATTCAATTTTGACTAGAGGCTTGTATTTACCTGCCAAATTAAACACCCACGTAAGCGGTACTCAGGTCATCTCGGTTCAATTATACCTAGATGCTTGTATTCACTTACAACATTACAGAAAATGTACCAAAAATAAATTGCCCAATGATGAAATAAAGCACTCTAAAAAAGCAAAACATCCATTATACATCCATTTACACATCCATGCATCCATATCCATTACAACCAACAGTACCCGAACTATGCAGAATAACAATATCAAATGCAGTTTCTAAGTCTTTCTACAACCATTCTTCTATCTATCATCCTGTCATTCTTGTGTCGATGGAGTACATTTGGACATCACAAAAATATATAGCATATAGGTGCATATCATATCACATTTTGAGTTAGTCATGAACATGATTAAATCAATTGCATACATAACACAGTGCATTAGATTATCCATACATCACCATCACATAGAAATCATGTTGCACTTGCATACATTCGAAACATTGGATCATATAGACATCACATAGCATCATATACAAACCTTCATCATCACATAGAAATCATATCGCATTTGCATACATTCGAAACATTGGATCATATAGACTTCACATAGCATCATATCAAACGCATCTCATATAACATCAGATAGAACTTCTAAGTCTACACATGCATCACATCATACAATAGAAGTAAATCATCATCTCATAACATATACAATAAATCATAAGGCTGCATCATCATATATACTATCATAAAAAGAGGTCCAAATGTACAATATCATCGTCTCTATCTCTGAATCAAAATGTCATATACAATATACATCCAAAAGGATGGTGATATATGTCCCAAAAAGTACAAAATCTAGTGCAAGTCTATCCCTGCTGCTGTCAACCACCACTGCCAACTCTTGACTGCTGGGGACCCATCATGGAAGCCCCTAAATGTGATGGACCTGCTCTATGAGTAGCCCCAGACTGACTCCTGAAACTCGCAGCCCTCTAACTCGATGACACTACCCCATGGTATAAGCCCCGGTAGTACTGTGCCTGTGACTGTGTTCTGGCAAGCTCTGCCTGCACTTGTGCCAACTGTGTCTACAACTGGCCTACCTGTGCCTGTGCCTGCTGCACCTGCCCAACCAAAAAGGAGCTAGCTACATCTGTCCCCATGGCGGCCACGGTAGTGTCCCACTCTACATGGATAATGCGCACATGTGCATCTGCCATGTCCCTCTCGTGGGTCAGCCCAGCGATCACTGTTGCATCCGTCTCTCACTGGCCGTCAGCCCTCCTAAGCTGTGCCTGTAGCTCTTGCACCTGTCCCTCAGGCTGGCTATGGCCCTCTCATGCACCTCTACTTGCACCAGCCCCTATGCTACCTCTGCCTATCCTAGCCCCTGTGGCTGGGGCACCTACTGTTGTGGTACCTGCTGGGGTGGCGGCATCTGCGCCTGCTAAGGTATCTACTGCTATGCAACCTGTCCTGGCATTGCTTGCTCAGCCTGAGCCACCCTCCTCTGCTGTCTCGGCCTCTCTCCATCCCTACCACCCCGTCCTCCTCGACCCCGTCCTCCTCTACCTCCCCTCCGGCCCAGGCCAACCTATCCCTCCTCCTCTGAATCGGCCTCGACAATACGAGGCACCAGCATGCCAGGTCCTGAATACCTCGGGAAGGGATGTGCAGTCATCCAATCCTCATAGTCCTATGTCACCCTGGCGTCAGCTATCTCTATCCTCATGTCCCATGCCAGATAAGGAGTCTACCGGAACTCTGCCAGGGCCTCCTCAAACGAAGCCATCGGCCCCCATCAGACCCTCTCTGCATGTGTCCGCGCAAATAGCGCCTGTCCCTGTGGCATACCCTGCCTCCTACCAAACTATCGCAGCACCCGGCCCACCATCTATCTCTCCAATATGTAGCATGTCTGGCCTATCAGCCACCTCATCTGAAAATAGTACGGCAGCTCATCTCCCTCGTCGTCCCAGGGCTCGCAATCTAGATATGGTCACCAGACGACCACATCTACACCATCCAACGTATGCCTCCAGTACTCCAACTTCCCCAGCCTCTGCTGGGAAATCACTCCTGTGTAGCCATAACTATATGGCTCTCCTCGCTGCCTCGCGAATACACATATCGGCCTCGTCACCACTATGTGCTCCCATAGCCAAAACTGTAGCAGTAGCACTCCTGCTGACAGACTCGTGCTGCGATGATACACCACCTGGTGCATGTCATGGTACATGTGGGCTAATATACAAACTCCCCATGCATATCGAGTGCCCTCAGTCAGCATCCACTCCATGATCCTGCCCCATCCAATGGGGAACCCATGTGATCTCTTGTTGGGGCATACAACGTCTCTGATCAATCCAGCCACGATCCCAGGGAAGTAGTCGTAGCAGTCATGTATATCGTGCCAGGGGATGACCTGTCCAACCAGCTCAGGGTCATCGAACACTTGCCTGCACTCGGCGAGTCCGGCATCCCGCTGCACATCGTACTCCACCAACTCACCAACAATGGGTAAGTGCAGTATCATGTATACATCCTCTAATGTCACAGTCATCTCGCCAGTCAAAAAATGGAAAGTCCCATCCTCACTGTGGAATCTCTCCACGGCAGCTGTCAACAATCCCCGGCTCGCCTGCACCTCAGGCATGAAGTAAACGTAATCCAAACCCATGGCACCAAGTGCCTCCCTGTCGATCTCTGTCAACATGTATCTCTGTAATAGGGGCATGGGAAATGTCTCCCTCAACTGTAGTGTGTCTCGAATCTCCTCCTGCAAGCAAGCAAAGCAAGGCGTCAGTCTAAAGCGGCATATACCATACTCAACATATCTACTGAACTATATCAACTAAACTTAGCATTTTAAATTGATCAAAATAGCACACTACATCTCTTGACTAGATTCTTGCAATCTCGGAGATAGCTCATTGATTTTCCACGTCAAACAGGACGCTAATCGAATCAATTTGGCTAAGTAATTGACTATCCAAAAGCAAATGCGCCGTTACAATGAGGAAAAGCGCCGTTTCTTGATAGATGCGTTGCTAAAATAAGCATATGCACCGCCAAAATATAGATACGCCACCACATTATGCATATGCGTAGCTTTCACATATGTGCCACTACATTCAATAGATGCGCCACGAAATTACAAAAGCACCGTTAAAATTGACATATGCGCAGCTTCCATAGATGCGCAGCCAAACTAGGCATATACGCTGCCAAAATACAAAAGTGCCGCGAAACTACAAAAGCGACGTTAAAATTGACATATGTGCAGCTTTCACATATGCACAGCCAAACTAGACATATGTGCGGCGAAACTACAGACGCGCCGTTTCGCGCTGCATATGCGCCATTCTGCACTGCGGCGCATCTGTTTGACCTATTTTCTACTTGCATTTATGACACCCTAATTCAACCCTAGGGAAAAAAATTTTAAGCACATACCGAGGGTCCTGCCTCTGCTAGCCGCCTGAATCGACAGACTCACTCGAATCGGTGCTCCTCGCGTGGAATGTCTGCTGCTCTGGCTGCCATGCTGCTCCAAGTTTGCTCTAAGCTCTCTATCTCCAATCCAGATGAAACAAGTGTACAAATGAATAACCTTATGGACCCAGCTCCTATTTATAGCCTCCAAACCCTAATTCTGGCTAGGTGATGACTGTGACTACTTCCCGCGCCTGTTTTTCCTCTAGTTTTCTTCCCGTTTCCCTGAAACGCATCCCTTTTCCCCCAACCTATCCTAACCCCTTCATCTTCGTGAGATTGTCCGTCTCTGAATCTTTCACACTTTTCCTGTCCAATCTCCTGAGGGGGCATCCTATCATCATTAAACTTGTACCAGGGCAAACTAGGGCATGTATCACTATCAGACTATCAATTTCTTTGAAGCAACGCTGTAAACCGCATTGCATCAAAGAGGGGCAAAATGTATACGCCTAAAAATGACACGGTTCACTCTAAATAAATATTCTAAATATTTATTCCATTCTTCTACCAATTAAATAAATATTCTAAATTTATTTAATCGATTCACTGATCCATAATTAAATAAATTCAATTTATTTAATTAAAATTGTTCTAAATGTCCTACACAATTAAATAATCATAAATTATTTAATTAATCCAAATTCCTCTATCCTAAGTTCTAAATTCCAAAAATCCACCTCACCTTGTCCACCTCATCGAGTTGCACATGTAATTAAATATATTAAATATTTAATTACCTTATTTTCCCTCACCCACATGGCCTATTTCTTCTCAAATCAAAAGTTAGTTAACTAATCAATAAAAAGTGTTTACTAACCAGTCAATTGAGTTAATCCCTCAATCAATTTAGTCAATTCCACAATTCATTCTTCCAACTGACTAATCAAGTCTGTTAACTATTCAGTTAAAAGAGTTAACTCTCCAATCAATGTTGTCACATCCCCTCTTTCATGATGGAGCTAGGACACTTGTCATATTTCTACTGGTTGCACATTCCTCAACCATCCTCAGCCATTGATCATCACACTTCTTCTCAACCGTTGATTTTCATTCTTCTGAATCTATAAATGAAACCTCATCCTCCCATTCTATTCATCCAGGCTATTCATATTGTTACTCTGCAGAATTCTACCCATGCACCTTTGGCACCCCAATACTATTTGCTTGAGATCACCATTGTTGCTTCGAAGCTCATCTTCTTGGCATATTCATTATCATAGCCATTTACCATCGACATCCTACAACACAGCTAAAAGAGTGCACTCACTGAGGGCCTACTTCATCAGCAAAGGATGGTTGTAATAGGCGAACAACAGAAGCTTTGAAACAGGGAAGGTTTGCATTGTGTGGTTCATTACTCTTTTCATTCAATCTTTCTTGTTTTCATTATTCTGTTGATGTTTGGGTTTGTTATTGTTAAGTTGATTAAACCACATTTTACCCTAACAGTAAGTTTGTGGTAGTTTATTTTGATGATATTTTGTTATTTAGTAATAGCAAAGAAGAGCACTTACAACACTTGAGGATCATCCTTGGTGTGTTAAGAAAGGAGAAGCTCTATGCCAATTTGAAGAAGTGTAGGTTCATGCAGGACAGTTTGGTTTTTTAGGCTTTGTCATTTCCAAAGATGGTGTCAGAATGGATCCAGAGAAGGTCAAGGCAATTCTAGAATGGCCTATTCCAAGCAGCATCACAAAGGTAAAAAATTTTCATGGCTTGGCCACTTTCTATTGAAAGTTCATTTGAAATTTTAGTAGTATTGTAGCCCCTATAAAAGATTGCACCAAAGGAAGGGAGTTTGTATGGACCACGGATGCTAAGGAGAGCTTTACATACTTGAAGCAAAAGGTAACAGAAGCACCTATACTTGCATTTCCAATTTTTGATAAGGTATTCGAAGTAGAATGTGATGCCTCCCATGTGGGAATAGGTGTTGTGCTTAGCCAAGCTGGAAAACCTATAGCTTTCTTTAGTGAAAAGCTGAATGAAGCGAGAAAGAATTATTCTACTTATGATTTGTAATTTTATGCAATTGTTTAAGAATTGAGGCATTGGAGACATTATCTAGTTCCCCGGGAGTTTGTATTGTTTACAGATCATATTGCATTGAAATAATTGAACACAGAAAAAGTTGAATAGTAGGCATGCCAATTGGGTCTCTTTCTTGCAGGGTTACAATTTTGTGTTGAAGCATAAGTCTAGAAAACAAAACCAGGTTGCAAATGTGTTAAGTAGGTGTGTTGTACTTTTGACCACAATGGAAACTGAGGTGATTGGTTTTGATTCTATCAAAAATTTGTATGAGTCTGATGATGATTTTTGGGAGATTGTGGAACAATTGAAGGCACCAATATCTGGTAACTTGGATCACTTTAGGGGTGAATATTTTCTGCAAGATGGGTATCTATTTGAAGGAAAACAACTATGCATACCAGCTGACTCTATGAGGGAAAATATTCTCAGAGAATTTCATAGTAGTGGGTTGGCTGGACATTTTGGCAAGGACAAGACAATAGCCTTGATAGAAGATAAATATTACTGGTCAAAGATAAAAAGGGATATAACTAGGTATGTAACAAGGTGTAGGATCTGCCAAGTGGCTAAGGGACATTCATAAAATACAGGGTTGTATATGCCATTACCAGTACCAACTGCACCATGGATAGATTTGAGCATGGACTTTGTGTTGGGACTTCCACATACTCAACGAGGTAATGACTCTATTTTTGTAGTTGTTGATAGGTTCTCCAAGATGGTTCATTTTATTGCCTGTAAGAAAACTAATGATGCAACAAGGGTAGCAGAGTTATTTTTTTCAGAAGTTGTTCGACTACATGGTGTTCCAAAGATTATTACCTCTAATAGGGATACCAAATTCCTCACTCATTTCTGGAGGACTTTATGGAAGAAGATGGGAACCAAGTTACAGTTTAGTAGTGCCTATCATCCTCAAATGGATGGGCAAACAGAGGTAGTCAATCGGAGTCTGGGAAATTTGTTGAGGTGTATTGTTGGAGAAAAGCCAAAACAATGGGACTTGGGATTACCCCAGGCTGAATTTGCCTATAATAGTTCTGTTAACAGATCAATGGGAAAGTCCCCTTTCTAGATTGTGTATGGCAGGAATTCTCAGGGTGTTCTAGATTTGGTACAGATACTAATGAAAGATAGGGTCAGTGATGATGGTGAAGCATTTGCAGAACACCTTCAACAGTTACAAAAAGAAGTGAGACAGAAGTTGCAGAACAGTAATGAGAGGTACAAGAATACAATGGATGCTAGTAGGCGACATCAGACATTCAATGAAGGTGACTTAGTGATGGTATATTTGACAAAAGAGCAATTTCCTACTGGAACATACCACAAGTTGAAGTATAGGAAAATTGGTCCTTGCAAAATTACAAAGAAGATCAATGATAATGCATATGAGGTCAGTTTACCAGATGATCTCAATATTTCTCCTGTGTTTAATGTTTCTGATTTATATGCATTCCATGGTGAGGATGATGCTGAAGATAGTCAACCAAAAGTGGCATGGCACCACCACATTCCCCATAAGAAGGAAAAGATTGCACAGGTTCTTGATAAGAACACTATCTACACTTGGCAAAGGCAGTACAACAAGTATTTAGTACAGTGGGAAGGATTGCCACCAACAGATAGCACATGGATTACAAAGTGGGAACTGCAGCAGTTGGATCCAGTCAAGTGGCAGCAGTTCGAAGACACTCACTTGCAGGAGCTGCGTTCTTTTCAACCAGAGGAGAATGACACAGGGACTTCCGGAGGTCATAACTTTTGACTCGGATGTGGGTTTTCTATGAAATGTTATAGGTGGATGCGTTATGAGGTGGGCAGTGGTTTCCCAATTGACCATAGTGGGTTAGACCTCATCTTGGCACTTTTTCGGGGCTTGAAACTTTCATCTTGGCCCTCAAAATGACAAATTAGTGTTTTTTTCTAAATTTTTAAAAAGTTGCTTTTGTAATAAATCGAAACTGATTTTTTGAATTTAGAATATTAGTTGGGATTTTGTCCTACCTTAGTTTTAGGAAGATTTTGGGAAAAAACTGGATTCTCAAGATATGATTGTAAAATTACCTAAAATGGCAAAATCTGACAATTGTCGAAATCTACCAAAAAAGGTAATTTTTTGTTTTTTTTTGTTTTCTTGGATATAAGTGAGTTTTCTCTCATTGTAGCAGCAGAGTGGATGAATAGAAGTTTTTTTATGTTCCATTCTTCAAATCTTTGGCTCTCACATGATTAATGGCAAAATTGTATTGAGTGTATGTTGTGTGCTGCATCACTTGTATAGCCAGAAGTTTATAAATTGAAGGCTTGAAGAGAAGTTTGTGGAGAGAAGAGTTTTATGCAGGGTTATGCTGTCGATTTTTACTCCAGAAGAGAAAGATGTAAATCTCCATGTTAAGGCTTTGAGCCTACAAGTGTATTGTAACATGTTTGTTGTTGCAGATTAATACATTGGTTCGATGCTTTGGAGTGTGGGGTTTTTTACCCGAAAGGGTTTTCCCCATGTATATTGGTGTCTCTTCTCTTCTGTCTATCTTTTTTCTATTATTCTTGTTTCATGTTCTTAAAGTGTTACTTTATATGCTGTTATGTTGCTAAAATTTATTTAGATCTGTAAGCTACATTATCTTTCCTCTAAGGGTTAATGTGATGGGAAATCAACTATGTCTATTTCCGCTTTAAGGGCATAGTAGTATGTGCTTGCATCAAGTTATTGAATATATGTTTAAGTAAAAATATAGGATGTTGTAAGGTGCATGCTGGGTTCTTCTTTCCCTTTCATTTCTCGCATCTCCAATTCCCAAATACCAACATCTATCCAATAGAATACTGAAAGCTTGTGAGGGGCATCCTCTTTCCTTGGAAGTGATTGGATCTCCCTTATATGTTAGGGAGAATGTCACATGTTATTGGACATAAGCTCTTTTTTGTTGTATAAGTTTTGTATATTTTCAATGTTTATTAGTTTGAGTGGGATTAATAGTGTTATTTTGGATATTTTATATTTCCCTCCTTGTTTTAAAGCATTCATGTTTATCTTATGCATGATTTCATGCAATGTGTAAAACCACTTTTGATGTGTCTATTTATATTTGCACATGTTTGAGGGTGAAGTAAGAAAGATTCATTATTGTATTGGAGAACATTTGAGTTTTCCCAAATGAAAATACCGCATATTGTCTTATTTTTCTATTTTTTTTCTTTATATTGTATATGCACTACTTTTATTGTATAGGTTTATCTAGGTTCTTTTTCTTTCCCCTAAAGGTGGTATTAGAGCTTGGTTTAAGCTTTTTTTGAAGGGTTAGGGTTTCATTTTCCTGTGACAAACTCTGTCTTGAGTGGGAGGTGTTTATACGAGGATTTGTGTGGATTTCAATGATGGGAGGCACAAAGATAGAGAGAAAAAATTAATAGAAAGAATTTTGAGTTG
The DNA here is from genome assembly GCA_027924645.1 of Cunninghamia lanceolata. Classification (NCBI taxonomy): domain Eukaryota; kingdom Viridiplantae; phylum Streptophyta; class Pinopsida; order Cupressales; family Cupressaceae; genus Cunninghamia; species Cunninghamia lanceolata. The sequence goes on along the minus strand of BSBN01000396.1, from coordinate 6,846,044 downwards.
TGGAAGTTAAAGATGGAAGATTTGCTTGTTGAAAAATATTAGTAGATTGTTGAATCATCAACAAAACTAGTTGGTATGAAGGATGAAGATTGACCGATTCTTGATAGAAAGGTAAGGAGTTCAATCAAATTGTATCTTTCAAATTTAGTTTTGTTGAATGTATCAACAAAATATATAGTAAAGGAGCTATGGAATAAATTGGGTACTGTGTATCAACGAAAGTTTCTAGCAAATAAACTTTTTCTTTGGAAGAAGTTGTATTCACTAAAGATGAATGATGGTTACTTTGTGGTTGAACATTTGAATGCCTTCAATACTATGGTAAGTCAATTATTATCTATTGAAATTAAAATGGATGATGAAGATAAATGTATTGCTTTGCTTTGTTCTTTAATTGACTCTTAGGTTAATTTAGTAATGGTAATCACTAGTACTACTTATAAACTAATGAGTGAGGATGTAGTAGCATCCCTTATATTTGAAGAAATGAGAAGAAAATCTTTAGGAGATTACAAATCAAAGGATGCCTTGGTTGTATGAGGTTGTTCCCACGAAAGAAATAAAGATAATTTAGGAGATAAAGAGTCAAGGGACAAGAGATCAAAATCTAGAGGTAAATCAAATCCTCTAGATAAAAGTTAAGAGTAAGTGATAGAATTGTGACAAAATAGGGCATTATAAAAGGGATTGCGAATCTAAAAAGGTTGAGAAGGGATAATCATCTAAAGATGCTTTTTCTACATAATCAAATTCCTCAACTAGAGATTTAGGGGATATATTTTTGGTTGTTGCAAGCTAAGATGAACATCATAATGAAAGGCTTCATATCACTCATAAGAGTTGTTTAATGAATATGAACAAATTAATGAAGGTGAAGTATTCCTAGGAGATACTTCAGCATACAAGATTATAGGTCAAGTAAAAGTAAAGTTGAGGTTGAAAGATGAAAGAATTAAAACTCTTCTTAGTGTTTTGTACATTCTAGGTTTGGAAATAAATATAATTTTAGTAAAAAAATGAATGATGTAGGTGTATAGGTGGTTTTCAATAAGTGTTGAACACACTAGGATACTGAGAGGGGGGGTGAATCAGAATCTAAATAACTTCAACTTATCTGGAGTAGATTAAAACTTAAGAATCACAGTATTAATATAAGCATGAAAGATTAAAACAATGCACATCAACACATAACACCAGATATACATGGAAAACCCAAGAAGGAAAAAATCACGGTGAGGATTAACTCACAATATATGAAGCTCAAATAACAACTTTGTTTTAGGGCTACAACCCAAGGAAGCTACTACTCCCTGCAAACTTTGTTTTAGGGCTACAACCCAAGGAAGCAACTACTCCCTAAAAACTTTGCTTTAGGATCACTCCCAAGGAAGCTATTGTTCCTTGAATACTTTGTTTTAGGGTCACTCCCAAGGAAGCTACTACTCCCTGAATTGAGAACACATTTAGAACATATTACAGTATGACAGTCTTTCTAATGTCTAAAAACTGACATTGAAATTCACACCTTAGATGATTGCAATACTACCTCTTCACACTCTACACTTGATCACTATCACATATAAGTTTTCAAGATTAATCAGGACAACATCTACAACTTCTTCTCTTTGTCCTTCAGTCACACATCATAGTGCACTCATTGTGCTCTTTTTCTTGCTTGCGAACCTTATCAATCACTCTATAATCACACCTTGCCTCACTCAATTTGATTTACAATTTATACAAGATATTACATTGATTACATTGCTTGTTGGCTAGAGACGACATCAAAAATACATTTACAAGTCAGACAGATGACACACAACATAAAACGTGTAGAGGACAAGTCCTAAACAAGACTATACGCTACACCAATAGAAGACCCATGCCTTGCGAACATCAACACTTGATTAATTAGGTCCAAAACATCCTTCACAGCATCAAGCACCAAGGAATTACATCTGTACACTCTACTCATTCAAAAATAGGACAGCTTTAAGAAAAGACCTATGAAACTTGAAGCATAATGGCCACAACAACTTGAGAACCTTGTGCGGTACTGGAAACAAGAAAGATCTTCATGAAACTCTTCTATATGAGTCTACAGGACTTATACAACATCTCCAAACACTCTTTACCTCCACATATCCAAGATTTTGTGCCACACATCTTCAGCCATGAACTCTAAGAACAATCTGTCATCCAGAACACACTATAACATACTGTCATTGAAACACTGAGCTAGCGGACCACCAAGAGACTTGAAACTACGAGGAAGCATGTAATGCACATCCATAAACATGTCCACAATACCACAAGGGAAAATATTTACATCTGGAGGAATACGGAGCATTCCAATAGGCCTTCAACATTAGTTTACTCTGCCAGAACACATATCGATACTCTATCATGCATAACTTTCACAATAGAAGGATAAATGATCTAAAAATTTGGAATTAACACCTTTTCTGTACCCTGAACACAGTTCCATAACCACATATCCATAACTGCAAATGTGGGAGAATGTGGAGCATTCTATTGTCGTATAGTAATTGTCTTCAACACTGTCTTCAAACTACAAAACACACTTTCTATAATCCAATCATCATGAAACTTGGATTAGGCCACTAGTAATATCTTCTCAACATTAGAAACACATCTGATCATCTTAGTGCTTCTAATTCCCATATTAAGGTATCTTCATACTCAATCTCTACACTGATCAAGGCATGCCATCCAACCATGAACTGTATCTTCTCTGCTGGATAGGACATGACATCCAACCATGAACTATATCGTTTCTGTTGGATAGGACATGACATCCAACCATGAACTATACCTTCTTTGCACATGACATCAAACCATGAACACCATCACACCTTCATGAAAGTGTTGACATTAATAAAAACTTTGTTACAGTGTTTACATCAATGACAACCTTGTGACAGTGTTGACATCAATGACAACCCTAGGAACTATATGTGTAACAATAAGAATAGTTGCAAAATGATTCTTGGTGATATGGTATTGGCAAATGAAGTTCATTTAGGAATAATGTTGAACTTGAGGCAAGCACTGTAAGTGGTGGATGTAATACCTATAATGTTCCTAAAGTAAATAATATTGCAAATTAGGCTCCTACACTTCTTACAGGAAAAGAGAATGTTGTGGCATTAGTGGTTGGGGCATATTGGAGAGAAAGTCATTTAAGATCTAAAAAGCAAAGGTATGGTTGAAGAAATTTTGATTTCCTTTTATATTTTCATTTTTGCCAACACTATGTATTTTGAACGCAAACTCATGTTAATCTTCCTAGTAGTGCTATAAGATCAAAAGGAATTTTACATTTAGTGCATAGTGATGTTTTTGGAATAGCAAAAGTTCCATCACTTAGAAAGTCTATGTACCATGTGGGTGAAAGAAAGAAGATGAGTATAAATTTTGTGGTAGTCTTTCGTGCAAGGAAAATGCCGCTTGGAACGGGCACCCATTTTGAAAATAGCAGGTGCCCGAGCCTAAATGGGTGCTCATTAAGAAATGGGCTCCTGTTTAGGATTGGGCACCCGACGCCAAATGGGCACTCATAAAAGGAATGGGTACCCATTTTTGAAAAGTATATATTTTTTAAAAACAAGCCTATGGCTTCATTTTAATAGCCACAGGCCGCGAAAGAGTAGGAAAGAAGATGCCACAAAATGGGTACCCACATCGCCTAATCCCATCGCCTGCCTCTAGAACCTCCCCGCCTCCTCTAGACTAGCTATCAGCTGTATCGAGTTGGTTGTCTCATTTTATGTTGTTTTCAATTTTTTTTGTTTTGTTTTTGTTATTTTTTATTGTTCTTTCATTTGAAACCGTAGGTGCAATTTAGATAGAAATTTGGTTGTTTTCCACAATCTTAAACTGTAAATGTTAAACCCTAAACCAAAAACAATAAACCCTAATTCATAAACAGTAAAGCCTTATTCATAAACCATAAACCATAAACCCTAATTCATAAACTAGGGTTTTATAGAAATTCCAGGGTTTCTTTTATATAAGCTTAACAATAAACCTTTAGCAATGATATTTAAAAATCATTTGAAATTGCCTATATAGACTTGATGAGTCACATAGTCCTAAAACCATTTGTAAAACTCTTTTCATGAGGGCTTGGAACATACAAACACCTATATATTAAATTCGATGGACACTTGTATAAGCATATAAAATTTAGACAATTGTCATAGGTTGGTCCTATGGGTCAAAGAGTCAGGGAGCTATGAGAATGTCCTCTTTCATATGACTTATAAGGTATAATAGAATCTTATAAAGTTTTAAGGATTGTCATACCAACCACTAAGTTCATGTCAAAGTTACCCTAGGAAAACAACTAACTCATGTCACATGATAGAATTTTATCAAGTTTAAGGATTGTCATAACAACCACTAAGAATGTCAAAGTTACCCTAGGAAAACAACTAACTCATGTCACTTGATAACCTAAAGGGTTGTTATCTAAGGTCAATTAGTATCACTTAACCAATGTCAAGATCCAAATCATCTAATAGGATTGTCATTAGGATGGGGAACAACGAAGATAGTCATAAGATGATAAGGTAGTCATCAAGGTCCTAACAAAGTTCATTGCACCATCATCTAAATCTTAACATTGCCTCAACAATTATATGACCTAGAAGGACTGTCACATCTTGTAAATCTAATCTCTTGTCCTTGATATGGACTATTATGCATGAACATCCAAAGGAGTTGTCACTAGAAGAAAAGGACCATAGGACTACCAAAATAAGGATATAGTTGTGTTGTTCACAATAAGAGGGCAATCATCCTAAACTAAGAAGAGAAGAAAATTAAAAATCAAGAGACTATCATTAATGGTTGTCATGAGCATGTTAATGGTGTTAGGGTTAGCCGGCAGAAGATATCAATTAAATGCAAATAAAGATTAAAAAAAGGAATGAAAAATACACAGAAATAATAACAATGAGAGATAATTTTAACGTGGTTCACCCAAACTTGGGCTACATCCACCAATAGAGAGTCCATTATTATTATCTAGTAAATCAAACCAATTACAACCAGCAATCCCCACAACTCAATACCGCTGCAAATGCTACAATACAATATCTACGGAAACCCTAACCCTTAGCCGATTTGATCAAGCCTTATGTCAGTTACAAAAAATAGGGTTTTTTATGTCAACTAATAGAAATATAACTCCCGATACCTTAATAAAATAATAGGCAATTTTTTCTTCAGAGGCGCTGCTCCCAAGCCCCCGGCTAGGGGCACTACCCCTAGCAGGGCCCGCTGGGGGCGTTGCCCCTAGACCCCCATCGTGGGCTCTGTCCCCGGGCCCCACAGGAGGGGCTCTTCCCCCTGCACTCCCCCATTAAATAATTTGGGGGGAAACCACGCCGATAAAAGTGGGGAAAATTTAACCTTTGAGTCTGATTAGGCTCCATATAACAACAATCTCCCACTTGGAGACTGATTAGACTCCACACCATATCATCTCCCACTTGGAGACTGATCGTAACACCACTGACCCTGTAGCTCCCACTGGAAATAAGCACCCTAGACTCTGCTGTTCTAATTTTTGTTTTCAGTCTTGAAGACCAACCGAAGCTGAAAAGGAGCTCAACTTCTCCCTTGTCACTGCCTTTGTAAACATATCCGCTAGATTTTCATATGTATGTATATTTTCCAGCCTTAACTGTCCATCATCCAACACTGACCGAATGAAGTGATACCTCAATTGTATGTGTTTGGTCTTTGAATGCAAGGCATAATTCTTTGCAAGATGTATGGCACTCTGACTGTCTATAAACAAATAATTGTTAGCCTGTTGTTTGCCCAATTCTTCCATGAAAGATTGCAACCATATCATCTCCTTGCTTGCCTCTATTGTAGCTACATACTTTGCCTCCATGGTGGATAAAGCAACCACCTTTTGCAATTGTGAGATCCAACTCACCATTGTCCCACCTATAGTAAAGACATAACCTGTAGTACTTCGCCTAGTATCAATATCCCCTACCAAATCTAAGTCTACATAACTTGCTAAATCGATATTAGAGCCTCCAAAACATAAGTGTTTATTGGATGTACTTCTCAAATATCTGAGAATCCATTTTATTGCATTCCAATGATTCAATATGAGATGACTCATATACCTACTTACAACTCCTACAACATGTGCAATAGTTGGTCTCGTGCATACCATGGCGTACATTAAACTTCCTACAGTTGAAGCATATGGTACCTTGGATATTTTTTCTTCCTCCTCTTGTGTCTTTGGACACATTTCCTTAGTCAATTTCAAATGACTAGGCAAAGGTGTGTTGACAGCTTTTGCATTCTCCATATGGAATCTCTGCAACACCTTTTCAATATAATCAGCCTGAGATAGAGTCAATTTTTTGTTCATCCTATCTCTGCAAATTTTCATACTAAGGATTTGTCTTGCTGCCCCCAAATCCTTCATAGCAAATGACTATGCTAACTATTGTTTTAACTCTCTTATGTGATCCATGTTAGACCCCGCTACAAGCATGTCATCAACATATAAACATAAAATAATATAGCTATCATTATCCAACCTCTTACAATAAACACAATGGTTAGAATTACACCTGCCGTAACCTTGCTTAGCCATAAAACTATCAAATTTCAAATACCATTGCTGAGGTGCTTGTTTCAGGCTATACAAACTCTTCTTCAACCTGCACACCTGTTTCTCCTTACCTTTGATCTCAAATCCTTGGGGCTGTTCCGTATATATCTCCTCCAAATCACCATGGAGAAAGGAAGTTTTCACAACTAGTTGTTCCAAATGTAAATCTTCAGCAACCACAATACTTAAAATAGTATGAATAGAAGTCATATTGACAATCAAAGAAAATATCTCATCAAAATCAATGCCCTTTTTCTGTGCAAATTCTTTTACAACTAACCTGGCTTTAAATCTTTTCTTACCTCCATCTTCCTCTTTTAGCCTATAAACCCATTTGTTTGGTAAAGCCTTTTTACCTGCAGGCAACTTGCATAATTCCCAAGTTTGATTTTCAGCAAGAAGTCTATTTCTTCTTTCATTGCAAGCTCCCACTGAACCTTTGTATCCACCTGCATAGCTTCATCATACCTTCTAGTTCACCAACATCTGTTAACAAAATAGAATACAAAGAGGGAGAAAACCTTTCAGGTCTACTTAGCCTTGTTAACCATCTAACATTCACTAGAGTTTGTGGTATTTTTGGTTGCTATTGTGGAGCATGAGGAACCAATGGAACATCACTATTTGGAGTATCACTCAACACCACATAATCCTTTTCTTTCTTGTCATTGAATACAACAACCCTGCTTCTCACAATTTTCTGATTTTCAAAATCTCAAAGCCTATAACCAAATTCATCAATGCCATATCCAACAAAAGTACATTTTTTTGATTTTGCATCCAGATTGGTTATATTTTTAGAATCTACATGCTGCAACTGATCTTTGTACAACACCTTCTCATTGAATGCAACAGCCCTGCTTGTCACAATTTTTTGATTTCCAAAATCCCAAAGCCTATAACCAAATTCATCAATGCCATATCCAATGAAAGCACATTTTTTTGATTTTGCATCCAGCTTGGTTATATTTTCAAAATCTACATGTACAAATGCTTCACATCTGAAGGTTTTGAGAAAAGAATAACTCACCTTCTTACCTATCCATGCTTCCTCTAGAATACCACAACCCAAAAGAACTAAAGGACCTCTATTAATTAAATATACAACAGTGTTGACAGCCTCTGCCCACATATTTAAAGGCATCCCAGCATGCAATCTCAAGGTTCTTGCACACTCCATTATTGTCCTATTCATGCGTTTAGCCACTCCATTTTCCTGTGGCATCCCTGGAACCATTTTCTGCCTACAAATTCCATTAAAGGAACAATAATCCTCAAATTCTTTGCTGCAATACTCACCACCATTATCAGATCTGAGACATTTTAATCTTTTACCTGTCTCATTCTCAACCAAGCTTCTCTATTTCTTAAATGTTTCAAATACATCAAATTTCTGCCTGGGGAAATAAATCTAGACCTTTCTAGTTGCATCATTTATGAATGTAACATAATACTGAGAGCCACCGAGAGAAGATACCTGAGCTGGTCCTCATACATCTGTATGCACAAGCTCCAACTTTTCATCTTTCTTTTGCTTCCCATCCTTTAGAAAACTAACTCTCTTTTGTTTTCCATACACACAACTTTCACAGAAATCCATATTAATGCATTTCAGACCTGGTAAAACTTTCTTAGAATGAAGTACCTTCATACCTTTTTCACTCATATGCCCAAGTCTGTTATGCCACAGTGTTGTCTCAGAACCTGCAACAACTGTTTCAGTCTCTTCCTGCGAACCTGCAGCAACTGTTCCTGAACTTGTTTTTTTTTTTTCTGCAATAGCTAAAGTAGAAGGAACAGTATGACCTATACAAAGATATAAGGTGCCTACTTTCACACCTTTTGCTACTATTAATGCACCTTTTGAAACCTTCCATTTTTTATTAGTAAATGTAACAATGCAACCTTCTTCAGCTAGCTACCTTGCTGAAATTAAATTCCTACTGAGCCTTGGAACGTGCCTTACCTCTTGTAGTAGCCAATGATTCCTATTCTACAACTTAGTCTTTATTCTTCCCTTTCCAACAATCTAACAGGGTTCATTATCTCCCAAATAAACCAGCCCAAAATCCCCTTGGACATAATCAAGAAAATAACTTCTATGGGGTGTAGCATGAAACGAGGCCCCTGAATTTAAAACCCATGAATCATCAGCATTATCTAGAGAAAGAATCAAAGCATCATCTTCAGATTTATTACTTACCACATTTTCCTCCTTATTGCCTTCTTGTTTGTCTCCTTCTTCATTCTTCCCTGACCAGCAATCTTTCTTCAGATGACCTGGTTTCCCATAGTACCAACAATCCTTCTATCCTTTAGATTGGGATCTCTTCTCCTTTGATTTTCCTCGTGACTTCCCATGACCTCCAGAACCTTTTCCTATCTCCTTTGATCTGCCCCTACTTTTTGCATTCAAAACACTACCTGATGTGGACCCTCCTGAGCTTTTCTGTCGCATTTCCTCACTAAGGATAACACCAATAACATCATCAAATTTTAAAGTGTTTGAACCAGAGACAGAGTTACTTACAGCCATTACCAAGCTATTCCAGCTTTCTGGTAAAGAACATAAAACTAAGAGAGTCATCACCTCTTCATCAAATTTCACTTTTACAGAAGTTAACTGACTGACAATCGTATTAAACTCATTTAAATGATATGTCACAGATCCACCTTCAATCATTTTTAGATTAAAAAAATGCTTCATGAGAAATACCTTATTTGAGGCTGAGGGTTTTTCATACAATTTAGCCAAAGCTTTCATCAGTTCACTTGTTGTCTTCACTTCTATTATATTGAATGCCACAGATGGTGCCAGGCACAACCGAATGGTTCCCAGTGCCTTTCTATCCAGAAGTTCTCAATCCTCATCCGTCATTCCTGCCGGTTTCTTGGATACTCCTTCCAATAGCCTCCATAAATCCTTCTGATAGAGATAATCCTCCATCTGCATCTTTCATAACTGATAGTTCTGCCCATTGAATTTATCAACCTTCTATTTACCCTTATCTGCCATTGCTCCCACTCAACCGTGAGTCTCCCACTCAACTGTGAGACCTTCCTGCAGACGATAATTAAACACATCCCGCTCGGATACCACTTGTTAGGGTTAACTGGCAGAAGATATCAATTTAATGCAAATAAAGATTAAACAAAGAAATGAAAAATACATAGAAATAATAACAACAAGAGATAATTTTAATGTGGTTCACCCAAACTCAGGCTATATCCACCAACAGAGCGTCCAATATTATTATCTAGTAAATCAAACCGATTACAACCAGCAATCCTTGCAGCTCAATACCACTGCAAATGCTACAATATAATATCCACGGAAAACCTAACCCTTAGATGCTTTTATCAAGCCTTATGCCGGTTACAAAAAATAGGGTTTTTTATGTCAGCTAATAGAAATATAACTCCCGATGCCTTAATAAAATAATAGGAAATTTTTGCTTCGAGGGCGCTGCCCCCAGATCCCCACCGTGCACTCAGCCCCTGGGCCCCCACCGGGGGGATAAGTCTCCCGGGCCCCACAGGAGGGGCTCTGCCCCCCTGCACTCCCCTGTTAAATAATTTGGGGGGAAACCGCGCTGATAAAAGTGGGAAAAAATTAACCTCCAAGTCTGATTAGGCTCCATATAAGAACAAATGGACAATTAGTTGTCATATTAATCATAACACTATCCTATTATTTACACAAAAGCACCTATAGCAAAGAGAGCATAGTCATTGGAGAACCTATTTGCTACATTCCCAACTTACAACTTGACTTAATCATTTACTTAGTATGATAATCAGGAGGATTAGACATAGTTAATTGATTTGATATTGTGGAACTATCTAATTTAACTCTTGATTCTGAAATAGTTATTGATGATAATTTGTTTTATAAATTGATTAAATTATGTTATGAGACGTGATAATGATACACTGATCATGATCTTGTGGTCCTGAGTGTGAACAGGAAAATGAACGTCCTTCGAAGAAGGAAGGAGAGTATCATCTTGGAGGAATGGTTAGACGTTGTGAAAGCAAAGGGTTGAATAGCCATTTGAGTATTGACTTTTATGTCCTTCTAAACTTTGTTCGTAAGTTGACACATGTCATGCCTCTTTTCTTAGTTTTCATGTCCTCTGTAAGTTGTTATGTCTTTGATGCCATTTAGACTAGTCACAAAGACCAGATGATGTTCTTAAAGCATCATCTCAAGTCAAGGGACAATCTTGTAGAGAGACACAAAAGTCTCTCGTAATCTTTTGTTCTCAAGGATATTGTTCCTTGGTCTTTCAACTAAGAATGATAGTCTAATTCAGAGGAGAATTACTCGACCCAACAATCGATGATCTAGATGTGATTCTTTTGTGCTTTCTATTATTCAGTTTTAATCCTTTAGTAAGGATTAAAACCCTATTATAGGTTAAATTACCATAATAATAATATTGTTATTATCTCTTTTATCATATTATTCGATTTCAATCGAATGCTATTTAATTATTGTTGGTCGGCTTTGTGAAGTGATGGAGATCTTTAAGCTCATCCATTTTCTAGAACGATGCCAACATTTAGCCACCTTTTGTGGGAACCAATTGAGTAGGAAAGGTAGTTACCTTTCAAGATGGCATGCGAAGGGTTGGAAGAGGGTTATCGTATTCGAGGGAGGTAGTTTTTGGTTTTTGTTGTTCGAGGAATAGTAGACTGGGGTTGTTATGAGGAAGGTAGCAAAAGGTACAGAGAAAACACAAGTGGATTAGAAGCTGTGTGCAGTTTGAAGGAGACTCAGACTGGAACAATGTCTCCATTGAAATCATTAACCAGGTAATACGAAGGATGTAATCCTATTTTATTATCGATATATATATATATATATTGAGTTGTAATCATGAGTAATCTTTATTAAGATGAAGTTATTTGTCATAACTCAGAGGCACGAGGCCAGTGAGGTCGTGCCATTACTTATGAAAATATTTACTTAGCCATGGCTCGAGGCTGTTACAACTGAGCTATTGTGGTTTCTAAGTTTTATTTCTTATAGTGGCTCCTGGCCTTAAGGTCGAGCATACCAAGATTATCTTTATGTCAAGAACAAGCTCATAGCCTTAAAGGTTGAGCTAGCATTACTAGTTAAACGTCATATGTATGAACACATGACTATTAAGCCAAGTTTTGAACTTAATGGAATCTTTTTATATTACTGTAGGCCATATGGCCGATTGTATAAACATTGAAAACTTATTTTGGAGACTGCACTCTAGGCTGTGTGGCCGAGGCAACAAAATATTATAATGTTATCGATGGTTAGGCTCGAGGCTTTGAAGTTGAGCATTGACTGCCCCATGTGTTGACTGTGTTTCTTTCTCAAGGTTGCAAGGCTGAGTCTTTTAGAATGACATCCTTTCTATGCCTGAGTTGGGATCTCATGACCCAACTATAATGCTTTGTACATCTTTCACTCTATAAAGAATAACCAGTGCATGAAGCCGTATCGGCTGGGCTTGTTATTAAAGAATGATAAACTCACATCATTTAATGACATGGATAGAGTTTATGAACTCTTGAATGGAGCAGGGAATAACTCCATAATGATTGTTATCATAAGTGCTTAATACAGTCATATGACTGTGGTCTCAGTGGTGAAGGCATTAACATTCATAATATAGTCATCCGACTATGATGACAGTCGGGGAGGCATTCGAAAAATAGTGTATATACAACATCAAAACGGATACCCAATTAGGCTTGTATGAAAAGCCAATTATGAAACACTTTCATGTTTACTTCAAATATCAAGATTATATAGTTATATCCTCGAGTATGGAGGTGGTAAGACCATTGAGAACATGGTCTCATCATGAAACCATTGAAATGTATTTACAAAAGAATACTAATTTATTCGTTATGAATCTAAATTTAAGACTTATTGTTAAATGTTATGAGTTATGCATATTTTACTTCTACTCTACCAAGGCAAGGTATGCCTTGAGTACATGTATTCAATTTCATCATATGAGATGACTTGTTTCTGAAATTGCAAACCATATGGACCCAGGTGTCAAAATGGTCAAACTTAATATGAAATGAAAACGAACATGGTGATGAGGAGTCACTAGATTCTTGTTATGAAAATAACATATTTTAGTTGTAACCAACCTATGGAGGGAGTCAAATGCCCAAGTATGGATAGTGATTTGAATTGATCCCACTCACACAAGACCTAAAGAATTGGGTCGTTAAGAGCTTACTGTAGGACATGACAACTTATAAGTTGAGTTAGGGTGGTGGACATACGATGACATTCATTGTGCAACATGTATGTATGAAAACATTTGGCCAAAGTAATGCATCCATCTGTGCATGCATTGTCACTATACAGTGTTCTAGATGGCCTAGTGTCTCCAGTAGTGTCATACAAGTTAGAGTGGATCTATAGTGTGTGACCATGAGACATTAGGAAGGACACAACACTAGATACTCAGATGGCTATCCAATTTCTAATGTCTAACCTTTCGGTGAAGGGTAGGGCCTCTTCCAATTAGGAAGATGAGTGGGGGACTGTAGGTCCTTGGTTGGAGGAAAAGCACCAGGATGATGCCCTCCTTTCCAAGCATGAGATAAGCCGAGGCTTATGAAGACAAATGTCATTGGTTCTAGATACAATGTTTGCATTTTATGACTAGTTGGTCTATTGTAATGTAAAAACTTGATTAAGATGCCTAGAGCATATATTGTGTTTGATTAGTGATGGTTACGCACTAAAGATTGTAATGGTTTACTGGATTGTAAGCTTTGTTATATCTTGATTTGATTAATATGCTTAATTGATGGAAAAAAATATGTCTCTTTTGGTTCAAACTTTTGATTATCTCTATCAATTCTTAATTAATGACTTGATTATGTTACATGTTTAAGTTAAATCTTGAGCATTATGGAAAGTGATGTTACATATGGTATCAGAGCTACTAGGTTCAACACATAGACCTAATGAGCTCACTACTTGATGATTAATGTATCCAACATTAAGTATGCTAATGATTAGATGTTCTATGCCAGAATGGTAAAAATTAGAACCACACCTCACAAGAAGGTAACGAAACATGGATGTTACCTATGCCAACAAAGGATCTTGAAGGCATGAGCCTCCATGAGGTGAAAATTGAATAGATTGGATGCTTGGTAGGTGCATGGTTATCTAATGAAACTTTCGTTGATACTGTGAAACACATCAAGCAGGAGTTAAGGAAGGCTGAACGGTTGGCTGCCCCTAACTTTACTGGAGCATTAGTGACACCCTCTTCCCCTAAAGCACCATTTGAGGGAAATATCCCTAAGGACTATAATGTACTTAAGGAGAATGTGATGGAATACCAGTGTGTATCCTCACCTCCTGAGACTGAAAAGAAAACATGATTATGGGATGTTATCCCAAATTATAAATGACTTGCAGAAGCAAGGTGTAAACACAATTTTGTAATTTTGTGGATTATATGTAATCCAATGGAAACTGTAATGCAATGGTAGATTTTTACAATCTTTCCTTTCTTGTTAAAGATTACATGAATGTGAATAGATTTGTAAATGAATAAATTGCAAAGCATGGAAAACTAATCCGTGATTAATCTACAAACTTCAAGAAGAAGTAGATTATAGTAAAGTTTCAAGTTGGAACCAGAATGGAGGATAGCCGAGATGAAGGAGCACCTTCAGGGAAATCCAAGTATAAATTAGACCAAATCTTGACTTTTTTGAAAGAAACAAGGGGGAGGGTGGAAACTCTCGAACACAAAGCGGGAGGCCAGTCAAAAGACAACTGAGATGATAATGAAGGGGGTGATGGCGAGGAATGCTATAATGACACCATCCAAAGCCACCACGGAGAAAATAACTCCATGGTTAAACAGAAACCTGGGCTAAGAGGAGCCTTATGGCTATGGAATTGTCTCATGACATGAAAAAGGTCATGCCACCTAAATTTGATGGATCCGTAAGTAGAGATGCTGCGGAGGCATGGCATATGGAGATGGAGAAGTATTCTGAAATTATAAATTATAAAGAGGTTACCAAAGTTGTCTAGGGAGCATTTCAGCTATTGGGTGAAGCATCCACATGGTGGATGAACAAAAAGATGGAATGCAGCTTGAGGTCTACAAGCCTTACTTGGGACAGGTTCATAGAATTGTTTAGGCAAAGATGGTTGCCTCAACTTTTCTATGATTAAAAACTTATAGACTTTCAAAAACTGAAACAAGCTGATATGATTGTAAATGAGTATTGGGAAACATTCACCTGACTGTTGAAAAATGTGCCACAGTATCAGTATGATGAGAAATTCTGTGTCTAAAAGTTTATCATGGGGTTGAACACCCAGATTGGGGGCGAGGTTAATGTTCACAGTCCTACTACCATGGAATAGGTCTATGAGAAGGTCGTTAGGCAAGAACAGAACCTGAAGGCTATGTCGGCCTATAGGGAAAGAAACAAAAAGAGATATAATTGGTCTCAATCTTCTCAACCCTCAAAGAAAAAGGGGAAGAAACAAGATTATACTGAGAAGAGTGATAAAGGGGCCAAAAATAAACAAAATGAGTCTAGGGTAGAGAAAAATGGGAACAACCACTCCAAGAAGAATGTGAACAATTCTGGCAAACCTCAAGAGAGGCAAGGACCAGTTGGAGGATGCTTCACTTGTGGCGGATATCACTACACCAATCGGTGTCCCAACAAATCATAAGGAGTGCAACCAAGAGGGAATTCTCTACCTTCCCAGCAAGTGGCGTTCCAATAACGTATCCATGCGGCTTTGGACAACCATCAAGTCGAGTATCAAATAACTCCAGTAGAGACAACATGTATTTTATTTGGAGTTCCAATTTTAGTTTTAATTGATACAAGTGCCATGGAATGTTTTATTTCTCCCAAAATTGTAAATAAGATACCTAGAAAAGAAGGATTCATGGAAAATACTTGGTTTGTAGAGTATGCAAATCACACCAAGGCTCAGGTAGAGCAATGCCTGTTTGAAGCTCAGGTTGAACTTCCAAACTTTTCCACAGAAGTAAATCTATATGTAGCCCCACTTGGCTCATATGATCTTATCCTAGGGATAAATTGGCTATGGAGACATCGAGCCAAAGTAGACTATTATGCCAAGATAGTAGAATGTTTGGATGATCTAGGAAACCAAGTCCTTCTCCAAGGGAAACCTAGGGAAATTAAACTAAGGCAAATTTCCACCTTACAAATGAAAAGGGCACAAAGAAAAGGATGCCAACTTTTTGCTGTCAAGATGGATAAAATAGATGAAACAAAGCAAGCCTACTTCCAAGATGACTTGATGTTTTATGAATCCCAAAAACTTAATGAAGTAGGGATGAAGGAGTCCAAAGGTTAGGAAAGATCAGATATGGACAAGCATCCCCTCCTCAGAGATTTTGAGGATGTATTTTTGGATGAATTACCAGGGTTACCCCCTAAGAGAGATTTTGATTTTGCTATTGATATTATATTTGGGTCAGAACCTATCTCTAAAGTCCCCTACAAGATGACCACAACAGAACTAATGGATTTAAAGGCTCAGCTACAAGAGCTGCTAGATAAAGGGTTGATTAGACCCAGTGTGTCACCATGGGGAGTGCCTGTCATTTTTGTGAAAAAGAAAGATGGCACTTTGCGGTTGTGCATATATTACCACATGTTAAACAAAGAAACCATTAAGAACAAATATCCTCTACCTCACATCGATGATCTTTTTGACCAGATGAGGGGTACAATAGTATTTTCCAAGACTGATCTTTGATTAGGATATCACCAACTGAGGTTGAAGGATGAAGACATGCATAAGATAGTCTTTAGAACCAGATATGGACACTATGAATTCACTGTCCTACCTTTTGGGTTGACAAATGTGCCAGCAACGTTTATGAATCTTATGAATAGTGTGTTGAAAGACTGTCTAGACAAGTTTGTCTTAGTATTTCTTGATGACATTTTGATCTATTCTCATAACGAAGAGGAACATATGCAACATTTGAGAATTGTTCTTTAGAGATTTAGAAAGCATAAACTATATGGCAAGCTGTCTAAGTGTACCTTCTTTCAGAAAGAAGTATAGTATTTGGGTCATATAATAGCTATGGACCCAACTAAGATTAAGGCTATTTTTGAATGGCCCGAACTAAGAAATGTTCATGAGGCCTGAAGTTTTATGTGCCTTGCTGGTTATTATAGGAAGTTTGTGAAAAACTTCTCTAAAATTGCACACCCTATAACTTCCTTGCAAAGAAAGGGCAAGAAGTTTGAATGGTCAGAAAAGTTCTAGGATGCCTTTGACCTACTGAAGGAAAAATTGACTTCAACCCTGATATTGAAAGTTCTTGACCCAGAAGGTCAATTTGAAGTCATTACCGATGCCTCTAGGGAAGTCTTAGGTGGTGTACTAGTCCAGGATGGACATGCCATTGTGTATGAATTGCGCAAACTAAAAAACTATGAACAAAACTATGCCCCACATGATTTAGAACTAGAAGTAGTCATTCATGCACTTCAAATGTGGAGACACTACCTACTTGGAAAACCATTTGAGTTGAAAACAGATCACCAAGGACTTAAATATCTATTCACTCAACCCCATCTTAATGCTCTTCAAAGAAGATGGTTAGAATTTATCTTAGATTATGATTTCAAGATTAAATATATTCAGGGAAAAGAAAATCGCGTGGCTTTGATTAGAAGGCACATCTCCACTATGATCTCTATACATTCTAATTTTAGAAACCTGGTGTTACAAAAATCTAAGGGAAATGAGTTTTACAAGTAGGTAAAACAGGCCCTTGAGAAAGATCCACAAAATCTGAAATATGAAGGATTCAACCTTGAACCAGATGGGTTATTAAGGTTCAAAGGAAGGATGTATGTACCTAACTTAGCAGAGTTAAGGAATATGGTTTGGAAAGAGGTTCATTCTAAACCATATTCTGGGCATCCTGGAGTAACCAAGTTACTCACTGATGTGAAACCTTTATATTTTTGGAAAGGAATGAAGAGGGATGTTAGAAATTTTGTAGCTACTTGTATTGAATTGCAAAGGGTGAAGGCAGAACACCAACACCCAATGGGATTATTATACCCTCAAGAAATTCCTGAGTGGAAATGGGAGATTATAAGCATGGACTTTGTGCAAGGGCTCCCTATGTCAAGGAACAGGCACAATGCTATCTTGGTTGTGGTGGACAGATTCACCAAAGCAGCCCATTTTATACTTGAAAACTTGACAGATGGGGTACCCATCATTGCTCAAAAATTTTTTCAAGAGATTTTCAGATTGCATGGCATTCCTGAGAAGATTATCTTGGATAGGGATGCATAGATTACATCAAGGTTTTGGCAAACCTTGTTCTCTTCACTTGGTACACAGTTGAACATAAGCTCTGCTTATCATCCTGAAATGGATGGTCAAACTAAAAGGGTGAACCAAGTGTTGGAGGACTTATTAAGGATGTATTGCATGGATGAGCAATCCAAGTGGGAGGATTACCTTCCTCTAGTGGAATTTTCCTACAATAACTCTTATCACTCAGCTATTAAGATGGCACCATTTGAAGCATTATATGGACGAATGTGTCGAACCCCTATAAGTTGGGATAAGCTAGAGGATAGGGTTAGCCTTGGTCCAGAAATGCTATCAGAGATGGAAGAACAATTCCATCTGATTAAGAGAAGGCTAGTGGAAGCCAATGATAGGCAAAAGAGTTATGTGGATACAAAGCATACTTAAAGGCATTTCACTGTGGGAGATAAAGTTCTCCTAAGGGTAAAACCTTAAAAAAGATCCATCAAATTTGGAAAAATGTCCAAACTAGCACCAAGATATTTGGGGCCATTTGAGAGTTCTAGAAGAAGTCAACCCAGTGGCATACAGAATTGCTCTACCACCAGCACTTGCCATGATGCATAATGTGTTTCATGTTTCTTAATTGAAAAAGTTTAATTCTGCTGATAATCAAATTCCTATGCTTGATTGGAATATTCTACAGGTTAAATACCCAGGAGTGGTGGTGCTCGAGCCTATTAAGGTGCTCAAAATGTGTAAGCTACACTTATGTAATAAGGAAATAACATAGTGCAAGGTCCAGTGGGACCAATATTCGGTGGAAAATGCCACCTGGGAAAATTATGATGACTTCCATGATAGATTTCCTCATCTTTTCTAAGACATTTGATATTATGCTTTTGAAAACATTTTTTATGTTATGTTGGTTTATCTTAAGACAATTAATCATTAGGGACAATGATCCTTGTGGGGGGAGATATGTTACATCCCCAAATAACAATTAGACTTAATCATTAACTAGTATGATAATCAGGAGGATTAGACATAGTTAATTGATTTGATATTGTGGAAATATCTGATTTAAATCTTGATTATGAAATAGTTATTAATGATAATTTGTTTTATAAATTGATTAAATTATGTTATGAGACATGATAATGATACACCAATCATGATCTTGTGGTGCTGAGTGTGAACAGGAAAATGAACGTCCTTCGAAGAAGGAGAGTATCATCCTGGAGGAATGGTTAGACATTGTGAAAGCAAAGGGTTGAATAGCCATTTGAGTATCAACTTTTATGTCCTTCTAAACTCCGTTCGTAAGTTGACACGTGTCATGTCTATTTTCTTAGTTTTCTTGTCCTCTGTAAGTTGTTATGTCTTTGATGCCATTTAGACTAGTCACGAAGACCAGACGATGTTCTTGAAGCATCATCTCAAGTTGAGGGACAATCTTGTAGAGAGACAAGGATGTCTCGTAATCTTTTGTTCTCAAGGATATTGTTCCTTAGTCTTTTGACTAAGGATGATAGTCGAATTCAGAGGAGAATTACTTGACCCAACAATCAACGATCTATATGTGATTATTTTGTTCTTTCTATTATTTAGTTTTAATCCTTTAGTAAGGATTAAAACCTTATTATAAATTAAATTGCCATAATAATAATATTGTTATCTCTTTTATCATATTATTCGATTTCAATTGAATCCTATTTAATTATTGTTGGTCAACTTTGTGAAGTGATGGAGAGCTTTAAGCTCATCCATTTTCTAGCACGATGCCAACATTTAGCCACCTTTTGTGGGAACTGACCAAGTGGGAAAGGTAGTTACCTTTCATGATGGCATGCAAAGGGTCGGTAGAGGGTTATCGTATTTAGGGGAGGAAGTTTTTGGTTTTTGTTGTTCGGGGAATAGTAGACTGGGGTCGTTATGAGCAAGGTAGTAAAATCTACAGAGAAAACACAAGTGGATTAGAAGTTGTGTACAATTTGAAGGAGACTCGGACTAAAACGTCTCTATTGAAATCATTAACCAGGTAATACGAAGGATGTAATCCTATTTTATTATCGATATATATATATATATTGAGCCATAATCATGAGTAATCTTTATTAAGATGAAGTTATTTGTCATAACTCAGAGGTGCGAGGCCAATGAGGCCGTGCCATTAATTATGAAAATCTTTACTTAGCCATGGATCGAGGCTATTATAGCCAACCTATTATGGTTTCTAAGTTTTATTTCTTATAGTGGCTCCTGGCCTTAAGGCTGAACATACCAAGATTATCTTTATATCAAGAACAAGCTCGTAGCCTTAAAGGCTAAGCTAGCATTATCATTTTAACATTGTATGTATGAACACATGACTATTATGCCAAGTTTTGAACTTAATGGAATCTTTTTATATTACTGTAGGTCGTATGGCTGATTGTACAAACATTGAAAACTTATTTTGGAGACTGCACTCTAGGCCATGTGGCTGAGGTAGCCAAATATTATAGTGTTATCGATGGTTAGGCTCAAGGTTTTGAAGTCGAGCATTGACTTCCCCATGTGTTCACTGTGTTTCTTGCTCAAGGCCGTAAGGTCAAGTCTTTTAGAATGAAATCCTTTCTATCTCTGATTTGGGGTCTCACGACCCAACTACAATGCTTTTTACATCTTTCATTTTGCAAAGAATAACCAGTGCACGAAGCTGTATTGTCTAGGCTTGTTATTAAAGAATGATAAACTCACATCATTTAATGATGTGGATAGATTTTATGAACTCTCGAATGGAGCATGGAATAACTCTATAATGATTGTTATCATAAGTGATTAATATAGTCATATGACTGTGGTCTCAGTCGTGAAGGCATTAAAATTCATAATATAGTCACCCAACTATGATGACAGCTGGGGAGGCATTTAAAAAATAGTGTGTATACAACACCAAAACTAATACCCAGTCGGGCTTGTATGAAAAGCTAATTGTGAAACACTTTTAGGTTTACTTAAACTATCAAGATTATATACTTATATCCTCAAGTATGGAGGTGGTGAGACCATTGAGAACATGGTCTCATCATGAAACAGTTGAAATGTATTTACAAAAGAATACTAATTTATTCATTATGAATCTAAATTTAAGACTTACTGTTAAATGTTATGAGTTATGAATATTTTACTTCTACTCTACTAAGGGAAGGTATGCCTTGAGTACATGTATTCAATTTCATCATATGGGATGACTTGTTTCCGAAGTTGCAAACCATATGTGACCCAGGTGTCAAAATGATCAAACTTGATATGAAATGAAAATGAACCTAGTGACGAGGAGTCACTAGATTCGTGCTATGAAAATAACATATTTCAGTTGTAACCAACCTATGGAGCGAGTCGAATGTCCAAGTTTGGATAGTGATTCAAATTGATCCCACTCACACAAGACATAAAGAATTAGGTTGTTAGGGTGGTGGACATACAACGACATTCATTGTGTAATGTGTATGTATGAAAAACTTTGGTCAAAGTAATGCATCCGTCTCTACATGCATTATTGGTCCATAGAGTTTCAGATGGCCTAGTGTCTCCAGTAGTGTCATACAAGCTAGAGTGGATCTATAGTGTGTGACCATGAGACATTAGGAAGGACACAACACCAGATACTCAGATGGCTATCCAATTGGTTTCTAATGTCTAACCTTTCTGTGAAGGGTAGGGCCTCTTCTAGTTAGGAAGATGAGTGGGGGACCATAGGTCCGTGGTTGGAGGAAAAGCACCAGGATGATGCTCTCCTTTTCAAGCATGAGACAAGCCGAGGCTTATGAAGACAAATGTCATTGGTTCCAGATATAGTGTTTGCATTTTATGACCAGTTGGTCTATTGTAATGCAAAAACTTGATTAAGATGCCTAGAGCATATATTGTATTTGATTAGTGATGGTTACTCACTAAAGATTGTAATGGTTTACTAGATTGTAAGCTTTGTTATATCTTGATTTGATTAACATGCTTAATTGATGGAAAATAATATGTTTCTTTTGGTTCAAATGTTGATTATCTCTATCAATTCTTAATTAATGACTTGATTAAGTTACATATTTAAGTTAAATCTTGAGCATTATGGAAAGTGATGCTACACTATCTCAATCCTATAGTCAAGGACAATCCCATCACACAATCTCAATCCTTCCAAGGGACAAGCATTTGAACCATAATGGAAAGACAATGATATGTATCCTACAAACAAAATCATTTGGTCATGTTGTAATCCTCTCTCCAAACTATGCAAAATCCGATGGTGTTTGGATGAGCTCCATTTGGTCATACAAAAACCATTTGTAAGATGACATGTAAAGCACACACATAGGAAAAGGGATAAAATGGTAACACAAATTTAGCAAGGAGTGGCCTATTCTAAAACCTGTAAGAACTTGAGAGGCTTCTTCGGACTTGAATTTAGGATACTATATATTATTTGTAAAGAGTTATGGTCACATGATAGTCCCTTCATGAAATAGGGTTTCATAGAACTTCTAGGGTTTCTTTTATATAGGCTTAACAATAAAACTTTAGCAATGATATTTCAAAATCATTTGAAATTGTCTATATAGACCTTGAACTATTTCAACACTATAGACATGTTCTTCTAGTCTTCATGGCTTTCAATGTTCCTGATGAGTCTCATAGTCCTAATTTAACCATTTGTAAAACTCTTTTCATGAAGCTAAAAGCTTACAAATTAGTCATGATAGTCCTAATATCTTTTTGTAGACCTAACCTAATTGACTTATTAAACCTAAACCTAAAACCTAGAAGTCACTTTCAAACCTAATAAGAATTAAGAGTGGTGATGAAGTGTTTCCAAAAAAACAAGGCTAGATCTATGACAACTTGAGGCTTAATAAAGGGTTAAAGGGGACAACAACAATGGAAAACAAAAAATAATGTTGAGTACATAGGATGGGTTCAAAGATTGAATAAAATAAAACACTTAGGAAGGATAAACATGGATTACGAACAAAATAGGAAATGGTAACATGGCTATGGAATGACATTTAGGCTATGTTTTTTTGTAAAAAGGGTCAAAATGACATGTAAAGCACACACATGGGAAAATGTATAAAATGGAAACAAAAGTTTAGTAAGGGTATATAAATTATAAATTATATTATACTTACATACATGATGATGATACTTTGATGCATGAATCTAGTGATACATTGATTGATAGAGCTAAAAAATGGTTTAATTCATGTCATGATTCTTACACATTCTTTCATGCTAAGTTGTCGTGCATTCCTTTATTGATTACTTTATTCCTAAATCCCTATACCATTTTTTAGTCGTGCATGATTCTCACATTCACCCCCTATAAAAATAGGCAAAGATATATTTATGGAATTAAACATAAATTTTGATTTACATTTTCTAACTTTTAAATTTTTCTTGGAAAAGGTCACTTGGTTAAATGCATGTATATATGTATATTATTATATAAAATTAAATGTTTTAATGTATTGTTTAAACCATGTAAATTTATATATTTCTAATTTTTCAATTTATATGTATTTAAACACACGTTGTACATGCAATTTAATATATATATATTTTCAATTCCTAATTCAATTTTAATTATTTTTCTATAATTGAAGCTCTACTTCTAAACCTGATTTGTACACATGGCCGATCCCCCCTAGGACCCCCTAAGACCCCCAACCCAACCTCCACCCCAACCACCACCACCACCACCACCCGATGAGGCTCGCTTGAGAGCAACGATTGATGAGAATATACAAACATTGCAAGAAAAAATCATTTTTTTGCAAAACCAAATCCAAGCTCCACTACACATTTCACTATTTGCATCTACGATGCAAACTATTATTGATTCGGTGAGAGATATTCACATTGATCTAGACACATTCTACTCATGGAAGGAAGAAAGGAGGCGGTTTTATGAAGATGGTCTCTTGGATAAAGAGATCAATGATCTACACATTACAAAAATATGATTGCCCTATTTGTCATTGATCCCTCCACAGGCCAACAAATAGCACCCTATAAAAAGAGAATTTCAATAAGATGGTGCACACATCAACAAATAGCTGATAACTTTTGGGAGCGGCGGTGGATGGTCTTTGATCATCCACTACATGCTAATTATGAGGTTCCCTTTTATTTTTTGAAAGAAATATGGGCTAAGTTTGTGATGGTCTTAAAGCTCGATTATTTTGATATGAGATCATTTCAGGGTGTGGGTGGTGGAATACCACAACATAGACATAGGGCATGTGTCAATCCAAATCGATGTTTGCCCCCTATACCTATTGTCCCTTTTCTTCCCTCTATTCCTGTGCCCTTTCATTAGCACACAGTCATCTCGGCACTCAGAGCGTTATCGTCGCTCTTAGGAAACTTAACTAACCAAGCTACCCACCTAGCAAAGAAAGTCAATCTTGTAGAGCTTAGAGGAGCATTTGGTGTTGGTCCTAGCACCTC
Organism: Cunninghamia lanceolata; assembly: GCA_027924645.1. Classification (NCBI taxonomy): domain Eukaryota; kingdom Viridiplantae; phylum Streptophyta; class Pinopsida; order Cupressales; family Cupressaceae; genus Cunninghamia; species Cunninghamia lanceolata. Next base: position 6,821,559 of record BSBN01000396.1, on the reverse strand, counting down.
ACAACCATTGACACCATTGCAGTCCACACAACATTTTTTTTAGAATTGTAGTCATTCATGTTTTAACCTCCTACATTTGCTTCGGGGGAGGAGTCCTTTTTGGCTACATTATTCACTCCTATGGACTCAGTATGTATGCCACATTTAATAAAATTAAATTTAATATAAATTAATATAGATTCAATTATCAATTATCAATCTATTTAATAAATTTTAAATATATTAAACATGTTGATTGGTACAGATGACTCCATCATCTACTACCACTTCATCATGGTTGGGCCATTTAGTGTCAACATCTATAGAGATGGGTAGACCTTATACGGTCGAGGTATAAAAATTAGTCTCAAGATTATTTAATTGGATATCTATTTTAATAATGTAGAATAATATGAAAATGTGATGAACCTTTTTTAAAAATTTAAAGTAGATGGGAGGTCCTGGCACTTTTGTGTCAAACTAATCAAGCCATCTAGGACCACCACCACCATCTTTGTAGGAGCTTGCTTCATATTCCCTGGTTTGTAGCTTAAAATTGTACATTTTTAGTTTAAATTTGAATTTTCAATATAACTTCATGATTTTAAATTCTTCTTTCAAGTTGAATTTATATATACACATGTACATATATACGCAGGATGAGATTAGTCTAGGTGCAAGCTCAATTAATCCTATCATTGATGAGCCTGCACAAATGCACGAGTCATATGCCACATTACAAGTCCTCTAGTTAAATCCTATGTCATTTCAAAGTCTTTTATATCATTCAACCTTGCATTTTGTATTTATACTCTAGCCTAATTCATGTTTTATTGAAATATAGGAATTGGCAATATAGACCTTTACTCTGCTATTAATAGTATCGGTTGCACACAAGCATGATAGGAGAGATGATGAGCATGTTGTGGTATGCTTAGACATTTTCAAGTTTATATTTAAAAAATTAATTTGATGGTTTGGTTTTAAATATTTGATTTAAATAATTTGCATGTAGTTTTGACATTAAAATTGATTTGAAGCTTCTTTTTTATTGTACACAGCATGAGCCGCCCTCTGAGTTACATGGAACCAAAAGGCATCTTGAAATGGATGGTGATAAAACTTAGGGCACATAATGTAATTTGTTATATTTATTTCATGTTCAAGTTGCACACATGTGTATTAGAGTGTTTATTTCATGTGGATTTTATGACTATTTTAGTATTGACTGGACATAGACCGTGACTATTTCACTATTATTTACATGGACTGTTATTATGTCAGTATTTATCTCATAGACTATTTTACTATTTATTGAATATCCACTATATGCATCTATATTCAAACTTTTATTTCATATCTCATATTTAATACTTCAAATTATCATGTGTTTAATTGTAAAATTACAAACTACTAATTATAATTAGATAAGAGGAAAATTTATACAATAAGTCACAAAAATTTGCAAGACTTAATTTTAATTGCTAGTCAAAATTGTAATTGTGATTGATTGATTGTGATTGTGGCTGATATAGTCTTAATACTTAAAATTATCATGTGTTTAATTGTAATTGTGATTGATTGATTTTGATTGTAATTGATAGTCTTAATACTTAAAATTATCATGTGTTTAATTGTAATTGTGATTGCTAGTCTTGGTAATTCTAATTTCCATATTGGAGTTAAAAGTTTCCTAGAATTTAACATTGGAGGGAGAATAAAAATTCTAGATTATAAAGGATAGGTAGACAATCCAAAATAGCATACATATATAAAAACCATAATATATTTTAAAAATTAAAATTTCCAATTATCTACATACTAATTAAAATTGTTGTAATTGAAAAAGTATATATTCAATATACAATATTCTTCAACATATATGAATATCAATTGTGAGGGTAAAATGTGGATTAATCCATGACAATAATAAACCCAAACATCAATAGAATATGAAGGAGAAAAGGAGATTTAAATAACAAAACAAATGATACTCACAACCTTTCACCTTTCATCTTCCATTACTCACCTTTTCTGTCTTGATCTTGATGGAGATGAATATGGCCCTCAGGAAGCTTGTTTCCTTGCTTCGAAGTCCTCAAGATGACAAGATGAAGTTGGCTATGATACTTTGTGTGATTTAAGATGAGCTTCAACACACTATTGATGGATGATAGATGATATGGAGATTGGGGTACCAAAGGCGCACTTGTGTTTCTGTAGCATAAGTTTACTCAAACGATGGATATCAAATGAAGAAGAAGAGGGTTACATTTATAGAAATGTGTGAGAGAAGATCAACGGTTGAGAAGAAATACGAAGATCAAAGGTTAAGAATGGTTGAGGAATGTGCGCGAATAGAAAGAGGACAAGTGTCCAAGCTCCATCATGCAACAGGGGAGTTAACAAAATTGATTGAATAGTTAACAGAATAAACCAATCAGTTAAGTGAATTGATTGGGGAGTTGATTGAATTAATTGATCAGTGAACTCGAATGATTAATTAGTTAACAGACTTGATTGATGAGTTAACTAATTTTGACTAGAGAATAAATACGACATGTGGGTGAGGGAATATTAGCTAATTAAGTATTTAAAATATTTAATTACATGTGCAACATGGTGAGGTGGCAAAGGTGAGATGGAAAGATGAGGTGGATTGGTGAGGTGGATTTATGGAATTAGTACTTAGGATAGAGGAATTTAGGATTAATTAAATAATGTATGATTATTTAATTATGTGAGCCATTAGAAGAATTTAGGGAATTTAATTAAATAAAATGATTTTATTTAATTATGGGATAATGAACCAATCAAATAAACTTAGAATATTTATTTAATTGACAGAAGAAAATAAGAATTAAGATAAATATTAAAATATTTACTTAATTCGGCATGAGCCAATTTTAGGTGTATACATCAATCACTTGATGACCCTACTAAATAGTAACAAGAAATATAAATTCTCACAAAATATCTACACAAAATTGTTGAAGGCACAAGACAACTGAGAGGGGGGAGTGAATCAATTGTATCAAAAACTTTAACTTTTCTCAAACAATATCACATTCACATTCACTTATTTTAACCTCTTAATCTATTATGAAGATTAAACATGAAGTGCAGAAACAAAACTTAAACACATCAACATCATACACACATGAACATGAAATTTGTACGTGGAAAACTCTAAAAGGAAAAAACCATGGTGAGTGTTCGCTCACAATATAATGTAGTAACAATACCGAATAACAAAAGAGGCTCACTACAAGGGCTCATTACCTAAGGACTCACTATTCAAAGAAATGCTTACTGCAAATAGGGCTCACTGCCATGAACTGACATAATAGCATCTACAACATGCTTGAGTTCAATTACATTGAAGCACAATACAAATCACCTTCACTGCCCTTACTACACAAACACTCTCATCTTCGCATCTTCACATCACACACTCAAGACATGGATTCATTACATTTATTTATACAAATAATCAACCTTGGAACATACATCAAGGTCAACATTACAATCTGTAACCTTTGGAACAATCTCCAAGGTTGGCAAACATACATAATTCAAATTAGGTCTAGATCTAAACAGACTTGCAAATCAAATAAATTAAGGAAGAACAGTTTACGGCTTAGCTCAGACCTAAATACATCTTCACATGCTTCAACATGCTTCTACAATCCACAAAATTCATCTGCAAAGAGTGTTAGCACCCAAGTCGGCCAAACTTGTGTAAACACCAAGAATACTTAGACACACACTCCCAAGAACTTCATCATAGCTTGCGGATCAAGCACATGCCATTAACACAATTTGGAGACATCCACGAACAACATAAAATCACTTGGGAGCCAACAAATCCAGCCGCAACAGATCTCACTTGAAGACAACAAATATCACTTTAAGATAGATCATAGACTTCTCACAACAAACACTATCAAACTCTACTAAACAATAACTTGCTTTCCAGAGCACCAAAACTAAGGACCTTATAATCATATGTCCAAAACTACAAGACCAAAAACCAAACTACGGAGAAATGCAGAGCAAAATAGTTTCTTCCTGTCACATTGCAAATGCTACCAGGCACACTTTTCATACTGGTGAATAGAAATTCTACTGTACAACGATCTGGACCACCAAATTCTGGATTTAGCATCTTCAAACACTTCTCTAAAACATATCCAAATCTCATACTCTAGTCTTTGACAGAGAAGAAATGCAGAGCAAAAATTCAGATAGTATCCTATAAGCCAAAATACATCTTCACAACTCTGTCTTCAATATGAACCAAATTTTCTCAAAAACACTTGGAGACTTAATATCAGGAACATATTCTTATCATCTTCAACACTTATACAATGCAATACAAAGACACTAACTCATCACAATCAAGTAACAAAAAAAGAGTACAGATGACACTAATGACAACACAAACATGTTGGCATCAATGACAACACCGATTAGCACATACTTGCAACAAAAATTTACCTATAAACATGTTATAAAAGAGAATTTATTATGTTTTGAACCCTAACATATTAGGTAAAATAGGTAATAAGATGAATTAATATATTGGAAATAATATATAATCAGAAATATTGAAATACATTTATAGTTTGTACATTCATCTCATCAAGAAAAATTCATATTTATTTATATAATAGCTATGTTTTACATAATTCAAGTGAAAATGTACTGAAAATTTTATATAGTAATTGAATTTTGACGTGAGAAGGTGTATTCACCCTTAACCTCCAAGTTGGAATAGGAAAGAGATGCACTTTTCTAAGATTGTAATCTTCTTTTACTTATCACTCATGGGGTCATGAGATTATCTAGCTTCACTTTTATTATTAAATAGGGAGTTGTAATATTGTTGTCACCCAGTATGCTATTCTAAATCCCTCTCAATATAATTTACATATATATGATAGGATGAGTCAGGTTTGTAGCTTATTAGGAAGTGATCTAGGAGAACCAAGAATATTAATATGAAGGTGGAAATGCTACCCTCTCCTACTACTCAAGTAAGTTAATGTTAATCAACTTCCTTCTTCTTCTTCTTCTAGATCAATGGGTTAAGGAAAAGCTTCCATCGATATTCCAACTTCTAAAAAATACATGAATTTTATCTATCTTAGGTGAATCAATTAGAAATTCTAGTTCAAAGAAACATAGGACATTTGTTTGGAGAAGATTAAAAAATAAAAAAATAACTTGAAAACAACTGCAAAATTGAAAAAATTTATTCCATAATCAAGTCTCCAACCCTCAAGTATAATTTTTTTGTTATTATTTAAATAGGATATATATCAAAAAAGGTTAATTTACAATCACAACAATTTGGAATAATTCTAAGTCAAAATATATAGTCAAAATTACAATTACACGAGTCATATTTCAAGGTTTTGGACTCCTAGATTATAGTAAATTGTAAAATATAAAATTTCTTTGATTTGAAGGGATGTCATATCTCACTTGCATAGAATGTACAAATCATGACAATTATGTCATCTAGTTGTAGGATCTACCTAAAATAGAGATGATAAATTAATTAAAACTATATATAAATAAATTAAAAGTATAAACACAACTATAAGTCAGATGAGAAAATTATATAAAATAAAGTTGAAAAATTATGGTAGAAATTCCATACATTGAAGCGATATATAACATACGAAATCTAATATGAATGTCAAACATTGAATGCACTGACTTAGTGATAATCATTCCAACTAGTTGTAGGAGACCTAACATACATTAAACTAAACCAAATCCAATAGTTACTATTAAAATAAATTAAACTTACCTAATTTTTGAAACTTAGGTAGGGGATGACTTAAGGGGAGATTCAATCAATTAGTATTTTGGTAATTGTGCACACTAGTAAATCAACTGCCTATAAATATACTTAATCCATAACTAACATTCTAAGAACTACCTAATTAAACTAAATCGTACTTACCTGACTTATTAAACATAGCTAGGAGATGGCTTAAGAGGAGTTAAGAGGATGGCTTAAGGGGAGTTATTGAAGTTATTAAACTAAATCCTAAGTTTACCTAACTTATGGAACATAGTTAAGAGGATGGATTAAGGGGAGTTAAGATGATGTCTTAAGGGGAGATAGAATCAACTCTAGTATTTTGGTAAGGGTGTGCTAAATTATATATCAATTTACTATATTGAAGTTATTAAACTAAATCCTGAGTTTACCTAACTTATGGAACATAGATATGGGATGGCTTAAGGGGAGTTAAGAGGATGGATTAAGGGGAGTTAAGAGGATGTCTTAAGGGGAGATGGAATCAACTCTAGTACTTTGGTAAGGGTGTGCTAACTTATATCAATTAACTATATTAATGTTATTAAACTAAATCCTAAGTTTACCTAACTTATGGAACATAGCTAGGGGATGGCTTAAGGGGAGATGGAATCAACTCTAGTATTTTGGTAAGGGTGTGCTAACTTATATCAATTAACTATATTGAAGTTATTAAACTAAATCCTAAGTTTACCTAACTTATGGAACATAGCTAAGGGATGGCTTAAGGGGAGTTAAGAGGATGCTTAAGGAGAGATGCAATCAATTAACTATCAATCATATTAATCCTAAATTCACATCCTAGACCAAATTCTAAAGCTATTAAACTAAATCGTAATTACTTAATCTATGAAACTTAGCTAGGGGATGGCATAAGGGGAGTTAAGAGGATGGCTTAAGAGGACATGAAATCACTTAATAATTCGGTTAGAGAATGAAAGTAAATGAATTAGTGCTATCAATTAAATATGTATACAACTATACATTAGTCAAAAAACAAAGATTAAAAGTTTAAAAATTTCTACATACCTGTTAACCATTTAAAATTTTTACTCCATTATACCATCTGCATCTTCTCTTTTTTGTAATGCATCTATGATTACCTCATGCTCTTCCATAAAAAGTGTCCATGAATCTTTTGTTACAGGTCTCCCTTTATATCTCACTAATTATATATTTGTTGCCACAACTAGATGTCAGTAGTACAAAATTTCCTTATATTTTTCATAATCTTCAAATGCAGGTATACCATTCCTCCTAATCAAATATTTATGTAGCCAAGTGCCAACAACAAGCACAGAACCTGTTGGATACTCGAAGTTATCATCATCTACTCTAGGTTGTAACAACTTGTGTTTTGCCTCAACACACCGAGCCAACCAATACTTTGTTTCCTCTTCATTGCCATCAGGTGCAACAATAGCATACACATGTCATGCAAAAAACTTTCAAATTTAATGTCACAAAAATATACATGTATGTGTACAATTAAATATAGATTATAAAAAAATGTAATGAAACTAAATATTGAATCAATGTACCTTCTTGTACAAGGTCTGAAATACGATCATAGTCATCTGATGCTTGCAAGTGATTATCCTCTTCAAATGTTATCTCATTTTGATCATGTGCTTGTATAGGTGTTAGGGATCTTTGTTGCCATCCTTCAACCCAATCTATTTTTTTCACATGCTTCCCACTCACCTCTGATACAAAACTGACAAAAACATGCAAGCTCCCTAGTCCATATAGTCCATGTGCTTTCATTTGAACTCTTAAATAAATGTCATTTTGTTGATCCAGTAATTGTATCACAATCATATTGGGGAGGAATGTTTTCTTCTTCAACCAACCAAAAAAACCATTAAAATTTAGAGTTTTCACTTGATCCTGTAGTCGATTTTGCGTTACACCAATCCACAATTGCACATGCATCTTGAAACATTTCTACATCATGAAATTTTAGTTGCTTCCTAGTAAGAGCCTTTTTCACACATGCTCCATCTCCATCATGTTCTCCTTTACCATGTCTAGCTTCAAAGAAACTCCACATATGTTGGACATTGTTTTTTTATGGGCCCTACTTAACCAAAAAAATATTTGAGCATTTTTGAATTGTCCTGTACAATTGTTTGACCATATGGGATGTTGTGTCATCTGGATTTGTCTTTCTTTTAAGTTTTCATTAAATATTTTGAAATAATACTGCACAAACTCTGGTGAATGTAATCGATTATCACTCAAATAGAAATGGTACTCCCACAAAAATTTTCTGCCATCTTCTGTACTATCAACTGCATGTCTGTATACAATATGAACAAAGATGGCCACCTGTATCGAGTTATAATATTGTGACTGAATCTCTTCTTGTGGAGCAAATCTATAGTTTTTTGCAAAGTCAACCACTAAAAGTATAGTTCCAATTGGAAATACGTTCTTACATTTGTGGAATTGTTCATCAAGCCATCGAGCATATTAAGAGTGTTTCACATATTTATATGAAATCTTATTCTTGAACTTTGTGATGAATGCATGTACACTACCTTGTTCTGTGACTAACTCACAATGCTTTCGAGTTTTTCCATCCTTTAATAGATATTAAACATTGTTGAACCTCTTCACATCCACTAATTGTTGTCCAAAATCATGTGAACTACTTTCATGCATGCATTCTCCTAACAATGAAAGGTTACCACATCTATTGCATTGTCTAGAAACACATGGTTTTGAAAAAAATAATTGCCCATCAGTTGTTTCACAAAGTAAACTTGTTATAAACTCCTTAATTGTTGTAGGTGACATATTAATACCACATTCCTGCATAATTTGGTTAGTATGCAAAGTACAATGTATTTATCGAAAAACATCATAATAATAATGAAATTGCACATGAGTTTTGCAACAACAAGAGATTTCTTTCTTATTAATCTTGACATACCAAAGTTTACATTTCTTAAATGATCTTTGACTTATGCTAAAATTTTCTATAACTGAATCATCTAGAAATTTTCTATATAATTCTATTTGAGTCATGTCTAAAAGATGTTTTGGATGAGGATAACAATTTTTTGACCCCACCCTTAGTTTCAAAACATCTCTAGCATTTGATGAAACCCTTGTATTATCATGCCAAAAATTTTCAATCAATGACTTAATTTCATTATTTAATTTCATGTTAGGTCCCTTGGGAGTCTACCACTAAAAGTCCAACATTAATTAATTGGATCATCTTCAATACTTACTCTTATCTTTGCTGCTCTTATTAAAGTTATAGCATGCACATTTAAATATCCACTTGTCTTACTTATCATTCTTTTTCTCACAACTAATTTATTAATTAAACTAGTTTTTATTGCTTGACGTGTTGCATTCTTATCCTTAGATTGACTAGTTTTATAATAGAATCAATAGCATTAGCAACACTAGACATAACTTGTTCAATTGATTCATCCACCTTTTTGAGTTTTACAAATATGCCTAATTTTTTCATTACTTTTCTCATTTTTGACATTCTCATCAATTGTAATAAAAGTTGGCATTGAAATCCAAGAGTTTTTCTATAAAAAATTATTTGTAAAATCTATTTGCATGGCTTCAAATTTGTCTCCAAGATATCTTACCACAAAGATCCTTCAAAACATTACTTTCAATTTAAAAAAAATATTTTCATTTTCACTCATACAAGAGATTTCATTTTCATTTTTTATTGTCTTGTTTGTAATAGAAGAATTTATCTCAACAATGTTATATCCAACTTGCAATCTCATTATCATTCAAGGGATTTGAAGACATACCTAGATTCATTCTTATATTTATATTTTCCATATTATTGACCTCTTCCACATTTGCATATTCTACATTCACTTCATCCATATTGTTCTCTTCGATGTTCTCCTCTTCAATAGTCATCAAACTGGATGCTACATCATTCTTCATTTTTTCAATCTCCTCTCTCCTATCTCTTTGTCATTTTGTCTCTTTCTCTCGATGTACTTCAATTTCTTCATGTGTCATAACTTTCCTCTCCTTTTTTTGTTGACATTTATTTGATCCATTGATTACCAAAATGTGTTGATAAAATCAACAAATAATATTGTATTATACTTAGAGTTGGATCCCTTCTTAAAATTTATGAAATACAAGTAGATGTAGATCCTTTGTTCAATATAATATTTGATTGATATTTTTTTGATCTCTCTAAGAAATTGAATCCCAGTAAAAATTGAATTTTCTACTTTATTCCATATGAAAATGCTTCTTATGATTGAATCCCTATAAAAATTGCATAAAATATGTCCCATTGAGAGCTCAAATTGACACCTTGCATATAAAAATTGCACAATTCATCATTGTCAGTCATACTGGTAAAATGAAATGTTGCAGAGTATCTATTATACTACGAATTTATGAAAATAAATAAATAACGACTAAATAAGAAATGGGTGTCTGTTTAGAAATGAGTGCCCATTTATAAATGGGCACCCATTTCTAATTATTTCAAACCCCACCAATTGGCATTGGTTTTAGGCTTGGTAAAGTCTTGGAAACCCAAGCCTTAGCTTTGGACCTGCAACTAGGAGACCATGAAAACAATAAGAGAAAAAACTAGTTTCACCACTGTGGGTGACGACCTTTTTTTAAAATATTTTAACAAAATTAAAACCCATTGTAGATATGAAAGCCTAGTTTTCAAATATGTAATTTTTCTACTATTGGACATAATTTTCTATTTATTAATTATTTTCTAAACAAACAAAGTCATAAACTTGAAATAACATATGTAACTATTTTTTAAATAAATTTTGATTTGGAAAGTTTCTTAAAAAAACTTATGTCTGACCAATCTAGATATCATTCTCTACATGATGAAAAAAGAAATTTAGTGAATTGATTAGTTTAGCTCAAATTATGTTGGCCATACACGAGGGGTTTTAAAAAGCACTAATTAGGGCTATTACAAAATTAATAAAAAAAGTATTTATCAAAAAATTATAAAAGAATACCCTGTGCATCTTTCCACAAAAGGAATTATAAAAATACCTTCATTTAGGTGAAATTATGTTGGCCGTACACATGCATGCTTTGGAAAAAAATAGGGGACTTTGAAAAAGCCTCTTTTTGTACATCCAATAAAAATCCAACTTTCATCATTTGGGTATTAGAAAAGATTACATATTTGAAAACTAAATACAAAATATTACATTTCTTATTTTTACATCATACTGATATCTTATGTGCAAGTGCTTCAAATTGTCACTTCAATTATGACAAAATTTGAAAAATAGGAAGAACACTTCCACTTTTTGGCCAAAAAGTGACCTAATCTTCTTTCCCTTACCCATGTTAATTTTATAGATGACTTCTTAAGAAAGACTCTAGGTGTGTTTTCTTTGAAATAAATAAGATGTTTTCAATAAATTTGAGTTCAAGGCTTTGGTAGAAAATCAAATAGAAGACAAAATTAATGTTTTGAGAAGAATAACGGTGGAGAATATTGCTTAGATGCATTCAATAAATTCTACAAGTAATGTAGAATAGAAAGGTAGAAGACCACTCCTTATACACCACATCAAAATGGAGTTGCTGAAAGAATGAAAAAAAAATCTAATGGATAAGGCTTGAAGTATTATTAGTTGTGCAAGTTTGGATAGAAAATTCTAAGAAGAAGCAATAACAACTACTTGTTATCTCATCAACAGCTACCGACCTCAGCCTTGTTGGATAAAATTCCATAGGAGGTATGGACTTGTAAGAAACCCTCACTCAAACATTTAAGGGTTTTTGGTTGTGATGATTTTATGTATATGGGTCACTGCAAGAAGTTGGGTCCACTTTTTGGCCAAAAAGTGGAAGTGTTTTCCCTAATTTCCAAAATTTGTCACATTTGACCTAAGCATTTGAGGTACTTAATGATTGAATCTTAAAAGAAGTTAGTAATATGAAATGTAGTACTCAGAGTCTAGTTTCTAAATATGTAATTTATTTTAATACCCAGATGATACAAATTAACTTTCAATGGGTATTTCTAAATACCACTATTTAAAAGTCATTTTTTTTTACCATACCATACACGTGTATGACCAACATAGTGTTGCAAGTATGGGCCTAACAGGTGTTGTCATTGATGTCAACATACTCAGGTTGCATTAATGAGAAGGATTGGATGAGCTGTGTACTAAGGATATTGAGAAAATTAGTCTCAATCAGGAACAGTGAAGAACAGTGATGACAAGAAGGTAAAAGTCCCAAATAGGTTGAGGATCAGAGTATGTGGTTTAAAGGTTTGTAGATATAAGTCTTGAGATGCTCCAGTCAAGTTTTCAAAGGTCCGCATGAAGATCTGAAGAAGTTATGGTCACTCCAGTAGAACCGGTTCTGGCAGGTGTTGAGAAGTGACAAAGTGACACAGATAGGTCCGGTGAGATCCAGAAATGCATTTTCCCATTCTACAGATTTGAGGAGGTGTTTAAGATGTCCTTGTAAAGTGTCAAGTAGATTGGTTCGTGGTTTGAAAGTTCAGAAGAACCTATTCCTTTGTGACAGTGATGACAGACTATGTTCTTGAGGTTCCAGATGAAGGAGAGAAGAATTCCAGAAAGTAGATGAAGTGCAGATGTTCTTGGTGACTCAGGAAAGGTTATGGTGATCTTTGGATCGTGTCTAGCTCATGTTGGTGGTCTGCATTGAAGTTAGAGTTTGGTTTTGATGGATAACCACCGGATGTTGGTGTTCTTCTTGAGACTAGCCGACCGGATGTATTACACGTCTTCCAGATGATCTATAAGTGTGCCAACTTAGATGAGTGTTCATAAGTCGATGCCTTGTATAAATAAAGGATTGTGAAGTCATTCCAAAGTGTGTCTTGTGGAGATGAGAGTGTGGTAGCGAAGAAGGGAGTGAAAGGCAGAGCAGAAGTTTTTGGACTTTAATGGAACTGATTCAAGCATGGTGAAGATGCTATTCTCCATTTCATGTATGTGATACTTACTTCTTTGTAGATAGTGTGTCTCTTGTAGGAAGTGAGCCTCTTGTGAGCAGTGTGCTCGGGCAGTGAGCCCTAATTGGCAAGTGCCATTTTGTTCTTTCTATTCTTCTAACAAAGAATACAATCTTGGGTTAATCACCCCATGGTTTTTCCCTTAACCAAGTTTTCCACATCAAAATCTTGGTGTCTTATGTGTTGATGAGTTTCTACTTTTGATTTGAATGCATTATGTTTCATGTTTAATATACTGCTAATCACCAAGAAGTTTTAAGTGTACAAATTGGAGAAAGTTTTGCACAACTGATTCACCCCCCTCTTAGTTGTGTGCCCTAAGTCTAACAATTGGTATCAGAGCCAAGTTCCTCTAAAAAGAGCTTAACCGCTTGAGGAGATCCAAGATGTCGTCTTACAAGAAAGATAGTCTGAAGTTTGATGGAAACAACTTTTCTCTTTGGAAAGGTCACATGAAATGTCACTTGCAGTGTATGGGAATGGATTACTGGTCCATGGTTACAAAAGGATATGTTCCTCCACAAGGTGGTCCGACAAACCTAAATGAACTCACAGATGCTGAAAACAATCTACGGACCAAAGAGGCTCTTCTAAGTGCATTATCTGACTCAGAGCTCTCAAATGTTATTGACCTACCAACTGCCTTTGAGATTTGGAGTAAACTGGAACTTTTGCATGAAGGAGACCAGTATGTTAAATGTGCAAGGTTACAGAGTCTAAAAAGGAAATTTGAAAAACTGAAAATGAGAGATGATGAAAATATTACTACCTTTATGCCAAGAGTGAATGAGCTAGTTTGTGGAATTAGAAATGCAGGTGGAATCCTAAGTGAAGAAGAGATCATTGGCAAAGTTCTCAGATCCCTTCCTATCTCTTATAAACTCAAGGCTTTTGCAATCGAAGAATTCAGAGCTCACACAACAGTCACAAGAGATCAATTGGTTGGTAAGTTGGCTGCTTTTGAAATGGCCGAGTTTGGAGATGATCCCCCAAAGACTGAATCTGCATTCAAAGCCAGTGTCTCTGTAAAAGGTAAACAAAGGTTTGATCCGGGAGAAAATTCATCAAGGAAACTGCCATGGTATGAAAAAGCAAGAAAAGACCTGGAAGAAGAAGAAGTAGAAACTGCTCAACTTGAAGCCCTTATTGCAAAGAGACTGCCAAGAGGATCCGGTAAGTATGAAGGAAAATTGCCCTTTAAATGCTTTAACTGCAATAAGACTGGTCATTTTGCCTCAAAGTGTCCAGATAGATTTTCAAGGTCAAATCCCAATAGATCAAGGTTCCAAAAGAATTGCTACTATGTTCATGAAGAAGATGACAATGAAGGAGTAATAGATGATGAGTCAAAGACAGGAAACAAATCCATAAATGAATGGGTGTTTATTGCCATCAAGGAAGAAGAACCTATATTTTCTGAATCTGTCAATCTTAAAATTGTAGAAAGAGCTCTGGCTGCCCAAGTTGAAGAAAAGAATGATTGGGTCATTGACAATGGATGCTCTCACCATATGATAGGTGACAAAAATAAGTTTGTAGACTTGGAAAGGTATGAAGGAGGAATGGTAAAGTTTGGTGATAATTCTGCTGGCAGAATCAGAGGTAGAGGAACTATTTCTTTTGATGGTAGAAACAAAACAGGTAATGTACTGTATGTTGAAGGATTGAAGCACAATCTTCTCAGTGTTAGACGGTTGGTGGACAAAGGCTATGATCTTCAGTTCAAGGATGGAAAATGCAAGATCTTTGAAAGCTCCAGAATAGAGATTGCATCCGGTACTCAAACTAAAGGTAATATCTTCCACTTGGTTGGTACTTGTAAAAGTTGCTTATTTGTTCAAGTTGATCAGAGCTGGTTATGGCATAGGAGGATGTGTCATATAAATTTTGATAATATCATCAAGATAAGCAATACTCACATTGTAAGAGATCTTCCTAAATTAGTAAAACCTACCAACAGCTTATGTAAAGAATGTCAGTTGGGTAAGCTAAGCAGAGTCTCATTCAAAAGTAAGGAACTTTCCTCTACCGGATTATTGGACTTAGTTCATACTGATCTTTCTAGTCCGGCAAGAATCGGGAGTCTACAAGGTGATAGATACTTCATGCTGCTAATAGATGACTTTTCTGGGATGATGTGGGTAACTTTTCTGAAAAAGAAATCAAAAGCTTTTGAGAAATTCAAAATATTCAAGGCTATGGTAGAGAATGAAACTGGATTAAAGTTGAAATGTCTGAGGTCTGATAGAGGTGGAGAATTCACATCCGGTGAGTTCATAGAGTTCTATGAGAAACATGGAATAAAGAGACAGTTGTCCGCTCCTAGGACTCCACAGCAGAATGGAGTAGTGGAAAGAAAGAACCAAACCATACAGGAAGCTTCTAGGACCATGATGATGGAAGCTAATGTTCCTCATATCTATTGGAGAGAAGCTATCAGCACTGCAGTCTATACTCTCAATCGAGTTCAAATCAGAAGCAATACCGGTAAGACCCCTTATGAACTCTGGTTTGGCATTACTCCTACTATAAGATATTTTAGAGTCTTTGGTAGCAAATGTTACATCAAAAGAGATGAAGATCTAGGCAAGTTTGATGCTAGAAGTGATGAAGGAATATTCTTGGGTTACTCTACTCAAAGCAAAGCATACCGGTGTTATAACAAGAGACTAAGAAAGATGATAGAAAGTACTGTTGATGCTCAGAATTGCGCTGTTTCCAGCACCAACATGGGAAACTCTGAAATGTGGGAATGCTCTTCAGGGTAACCTCTAGATTTTAAAGAAGCTGGCCCTTCTTTATCTCAAAGGTGTTTGGTAAAAAGATAGAATTAAACAGAATCGCAACTGTAACTAAAAGGGAAACTAAAACTATGGCGATGTGCCTGAGTGTGATTTTGTTCCTCAATATTTAAGCACAGTGAAACTACTTTTAAGATTCAAATACATTAAAGAGCAAATAATGCATGATTAATGTAAAAGATGAAAAACAGAAAGGATCAAAGGCTCACTACTCAGAAGATTTTGTAATAACACAGAAAAAATCAACAATGGCACAGAACTTTGTCTTTATTAATGTTCCAGTTACATAAAAGGCACAGAATCATGCACAGTTACACAAACTTTCTGAATCAAGAAAACAGAACAAAGGCAAATGATATTACTCGCCACTACAAAAGATCTTCCAACTTCTCTTACAATCTATGATGCAGAAAAATCTCTATATCTCCAATGTTGTATATCTTGGCACGGTGATCTAAACCCATATTTATAGCATAGAACTAGCCCAAAGATTGCCCGCATGATCAAATCTCAACGGCCTAACCGAACTGGCGGTTAACTGAAAGTGTCTGACAGAGGATTTCTTTCGAATCAGAAACGGTTAGCCATTCTGCAAATTCATTAGCTGCAACAGATACATGTAACCCCACTCACTTGAATCAGGGAGGGACATGTGGCAGCTTTCTGATAGTCTTTGCGACTATAAACCCTTCAAACAGCTGGCATTTGCGCGTGCCTCTCTCTTGAAACTCCTTCATCTTTCTAGATCAATTAGGAACTAACACATGGCATCCTCCGCATGACTTACTTAAGATACTGCTTCTTTCTCAGGAAACACTGGAACTTGACACTTGGCAGCGTTCGCGGCCCTTTCAAAAAACACATGGTGTTTTTCGCTTTATTTAGAGTCCTTACTGCGGTTTATACTAAGAGTGCTCGGGTTCCGCCATTTGTCACGGTCCGCTGAAATTTGAAACTTAAGAAACATTAAAAATGGGACCCACCATACAATATGCGCCTGAGCAGCTTCAAAAGAAAAAGGGACAGGTGGCGCTTTCCGCGTTATTGAGAAACTGTAGACATGGCGGCTTCCACTGCTCTGAGAGAAACTGTAGATACTTTTAGGGACTTCTGCGGGAGTCGACACTTGGAGCTCTCCACTGAAATTGAAAGAAACATTTGAAACACTGCGGGGTCCTGTGGAAGATGACACTTTGAGGCTTCCGCTGAGCTTTAAGAAACTTTATAAAAACATCAGGGACACTATAAGAATCGCATGGATAGTGACAGATGTCGCACTCCGCTGAAACTACAGGAATATCAAATGGGGCCCACCATACCTCTTTACTTAGTGATGAAAATAAAAAGGAACCCGCGGAATAAGACACTTGGAGCTTTCCGCTTCACAGAAATGGGACACGCGGCACCTTCCGTGTTACCTTAGGAAACTTTAAAGAGACTCTCCGCCTCTACCACTTGGCGCCTTCTGCGCTCACCAAAGCTCTAAAAAGGGGCCCACTACATTATAAGAAACACTCAACAGGACGTTTGAAACTTTGAGGAAACTTGAACGGGTGCCGACACCTGGCGGCTTCCGCCTTACTGCAAAATACACGTGGCATTCTCCGTGGCCACCCTGAGAAACTTTATAATGTATCACGGCTGCCGACACGTGGTGGTTTTCACTGCATTGGAAGAAACTCTAAAAAGTGCCCGCCAGACTTACTTTGTAAAAGGGCTTTAAAACTTTGAACGTCAGATGCCGACACCTAGCGGCTTCGCAGGGACTTAAAAAGACGCATGGCTCCATCCGCATAACCTTAAGCAACGGTATAATATGTCCTGGGTACTGACACTTGGCGGCTTCCGCTGAACTCTGGGACTTAGACAAAATTTCAAAAATGAAAACCCTGCCGGCGCTCTGTACCCTGCCGTGTCAAAAACCCCTCGCTGCAAAACTGAAATAAACAGGGACAAAACTAGAACCCGCTCAACTGAAACTCAAACTCAAAATGTAGACTATTTTACTCTACAGTTCTTGGCGACCCCGAGGACTTTTAAGCCTGCTTAAAAAAGAATCCCAAAAATGTTAACTATACAACAAAACTTACAAATTCTGCAAAGCCGTCTGATAGACAGACCACTCAGCATCAGATAAACCTTGTTTATTCTGCAAGTCTTGGAAGGGCAAATCCAGGTTGATCATGTCTTTATGTGAAAAGCTTTACAAAACATGAACCGCTGCTTTCAACTGGAAATCAAGCTGGGCCATAGGAATCAAAACAGCTTCTACTTCTGATACCGATGAGGCATCTGTTAGGCCCTGAAAAACTAATTGATCATTCTGTCTAGCCAGCAATAGGGGCTTGATCTCATCAACCATTAGTACTGTGTTGCTATCAGGAAAAGGAGAAGGAAGGCCCAACTGCACCAAGTCTTCTATATGTTTCTTCATATCCTTTACTCCTTCCTTTACCACATCTAGGAGTTCCTGGCAGGTAATTGCAGCAGAGTTGCAACTCAGAACCTCATTCACCCTTTTGGCAGTAATCATCCTGTCACTGATCCCTGCTGCTGATAAAGTTTCATCAGATGTGTCGTAAAGTTTTCCCAGCAGCAATTGAGAATCAGAAACCCTTACTGAAACAGTGGACAGAGTGGCCTGAACTGAGGTTTCCACCTTTTCACATAGTTGCTGTGCATGTAGCAGGAAGGTCAAAGAAGGTCTGAGCTGAATAATCTCCTTAGAGATTCTTGCCCATACTGATGCATATAACTTCTTGACCAAATTTAATACTCCTACATTTTGTGGCCTATTTGCCAACTCAAGGGTTAATTGCTTGGCTGTTTGTTGCTCGGCCTGAAGTTGAGCTTGAATAGCAGCAACATTATTCTATTCTTTCAACAATTGCTGTTGCAACTGTGTAGCCTGTTGAGAGGAATCCTGATGCCTCTTTTGCAATGTGGCCTTTTCCTGCTTCAGGGTAGCCAGAATAGACTTTACCTGGGTCAGCTCCTTTAATGAAGCATTTTGGCTCTGTGTAGCCTGATGGATCTCACATGAAACAGTATTTTGCAACTGTTTATTAAGATCCTCAATCTCATCATTCTTTGACTTGAGCTCAGCAGCCAGAGCCTCACTATGTGTCTTTTCCTAAGTCAGATTAGCTTCCACCTTCTGCAACTTCCTGGATAACTTCAGATAGTCAGTGGCTACAGCAGAAGTGGTTTCATTTAGCAGCTCAACCCTGTCTTGTGGCCTGAAGAGTGACATATCCATTGCCACTACACTCATTGTAAAGTCTTGGGGCTGCATCTGCTCATTTGGTTTTGCTACATTTGGTGACAAATGGGTCACAGTTAGCTGCTGCTGAATTGGGTCAAATAATGACCTCATATGTGGGACAACCTGAGCTTTATTGTCCTTCTTTCTCTTCTTGTCCATCCAGGCTTCCCTAGCCTTCTTGGCAATGTCTGCTTGAGCCTGGAAGGTAGGGGGAGAGGCAATGTACCCACCCGCAAAAGGATGACCTTGTGGCAGGCCATAAGGAATAGCCAAATGTTGGCTAGGAGGAATCTGAGGAGGGACTCTTCTGGGAAAAGTGGGAGAAAAGGGAGGTAATGAAGTGGCCTGCAATGACATGGCCTGTGTAGTGACAGGTGGGGAAAATTAAGAAATTGGCATAGCAGAGGTGGCAGGGGATAATACTTGGCCAGCTGGGATTGCCACCCCTATTGAAGAAGAAAAAGATGGAGAAGAAGAAGGAGAAGAAGCATGTACCTGAGGGGCAACTGAGACACTTGGTGGTGGCTGCAACAAAGGTTCTACCTCCTCATCCGAATCAGGCTGAAGTTTCAGCCTCTTATGTTTCCTTGGCTTCTCTTCTTCCTTCTCCGCAACATTTACCACTGTTGCCAGTGGTGTTTGCACAAAATCGGAAGCCCCACTCATTGAAACTGATGAGGTCCCTCTAGGTGGTGATGACACCACACTCTTCTGCTTCTCTATAGTGCTGAGGGATTGGGGCCAGGTGGTTACTGCAGGTACAGATGATGTTTGTCCTGGGATCTGCACTGTAGGAGTGGACTCAGTCTCTTCTTCAGATTCCTCACCCCTTTTTCCGATTTTGCTTGTATCAGGGCTAGAGGCTGGAGAAGGATGCCATTCGTCCCAAATGGACTCCCATTTCTCATCTGTATCCATGTTGCCGAAAGAATGGGTCGTCTGACATATTTCCAATAGGCTTCTATTTTATCCACCTTCCACCCTCTATCTCTTAACATGTTTTTCTTTAATCTAGTGCCCATTTTGAGGTTAGGGTCATAGGCCCTCTCCTTTTTATAAAACACCTCCCATGGCCTGGGTCCCTCAAAAGGTAAATCTGTCAACTCTGGATATAAATCAGGGGTGTCTTCCTTAGGGTTTCTTCTGTCGTCCCAAAAGGGATGGCCCTCATGCGCAATTTTGGCACCAATCTTGTTATTCTTGACCCATAAGGTGATGAAACTGACTGGATCATATCTCCATTTGTCCTCAATTAGAAAGAAACCTAGGACAACTAACTTTCTCAGCAACAAATGCTCAGCATCTCTGACCAATAAGGTCATGTTCTTCTTCACCCAGGGAAGGTCATACATTTTCTTTTTCTTCTTCCCAGCCCCATATTCATTATCAACCACAGATACTTGCCGGGTGAACTCTAAAAAGGCTAGCCTAGGAGTCAAAACTTTGGGCAGCAACATTGGTTCCCCATTAAAACCATGGACCCTGATAATAGTATGGTGAGACCCAAAGAAATAATCACAGGGAATGGGGGAATTTGCCATGAGGCCTCTGATACTCAAAGTCAATCTATTCTCAACAGGCTCTGGGCTTAGGTGAGTAAAAGAAGGGGTGACAAAAAGTTCCCAAAACTCGTAAGGGTCAGATGATTCAGACAAAACATGGGTCCAAGCAGACACAGGGATGGTTCTATTTGGATCAAAGCTTGGATCGTACATGACTAAATGCATATACTGGGAAAAGAGGGCATAATTTTGATACAACATAAGGTGGAACAGATAGGAGGAATACCTGAAAACCCCTGTTGATTTGAAATTTGCGAGTTGTTTGGCCATTGAGTAGGCAATCTGCTCAGAGAAATCTAACTAAAACGCTTGAGATGTATCAACAGTTTTCATTCTGAAAAGAATGGCCAACTGCCAATCATAAACAGTTATATCTTCCTTCATCCTGAAGATAAACACCATCATAGATAACGCCTCCTAGCTGGCATTGTGCCCTTCCTGTGGGCAACACTGGCATTAGGGTATTGTCGTCTCCCAACTGCATCTCTGCATTCAGAAACCTCAGTTGAAACTTAACATTTGCCAACGTCTTCTGCATCTTGGCAACTGTGGGAAACGTGGCTGTGCTATCATAGTGTAGGGCCAACATGTCCCTGATGGCCTTCGGTGTAATTTGTACCATGAAGGGTCCCTTTTGAATGGTGCTTGAAGGTGCATGAAACAATTCAGTGCATACCTCAATCAGGTCTGGGCATAAATGCATGCTTGGGACAATGAATTTCACCAATTGGGAGGTCCAAATTCGCATGCCGAATGTTTCAAACTATTTAGCTTTGGCCTTCAGTAGGCATCTTTGGTGTGCTCCCTCTCGCAGAGCTTTGCAGGACTTTTGTAGGGCTGGCTCCACAATACCATCGGCAAAATCTAGCACCTTAGCTGGGTTAACTGCATAGCCAACCTCTGGAACCCTAGTCCTTGGATAGGTCCTCAAAGGTTGCGAAGGGGCCGAAGAATATGATTTGCTGGCGAGGAGCCTATCAACAGACTCGTAAATTCCAAGCCCCTGCTGAGAAGACTGTGCTTCCGCCATCTCTGTGCTTGCTGGAAACTGTATAACTTTCTGCAACTTTCAAAAGTTGTTGAACTTACTGCAAATGAGTATGGAAGCCTGTAACAAGGATAGAAACTTGGCAACAGAGAAGACACACTTAGGAAGCAGGTTTTGCGATGAAAATGCAGCGACAAGGCAGACACTTAGCAGAAGTAGTAACAAATGAAACTCGGTTTAGACTTTAAACTCATGTAGTTGGGATATTTTAATGATGCATCAAGTCTCATAAATGGCATTAAAAATGGAAACCGTTATAAAATCTTAAGCGATCTGAGTGGGACAGAGTGTCAGACACGTCACAAAAAGCAGCGGCGGCGGGTACCTTTTAGGAATTTTGGGGATTTGAGAGATTTAATGAATGCGAGAGTTCAGAAACTTTCCAGAAACTTAAGCCGTGGCCACGTGTTTATAAAACACTTATTCAAAAAAAAGCAACAAAGCGGGAAAAACAAAGCAACAACGAAAGGAAACTATCTAACTATAGTACAGAAGAGAAATAGTGTCTAATTGAAATGCTTCAAGTAGATCCCGTTGACAGGAATCTCCTCAGGCTCACCCTACATCGTTTCAAGCTCAAAATAATTTTGCTGTTTACAGGCACGAATCTTATAGGGGCCAGTCCATAATGACTCAAACTTACTGTGTCTACCCGGCTTGGCAGTTCTCTCATCCCATTTCAGAACAACTGATCCAACTTCAAAATGAGGGTTTGAAGTTTTCTTGTCAAAACAGTCTTTTATTATTTTTTGATGTTTTAGCAATGATTCATGTGCTGAATCCCTTTTTGCTTGAACCTCCAGGAGCTCGGCAAGTCTGACCTGCATAGGGCCATTTTCCTCAATCTCCATTTGTTTCAATAACTGGAGAGCAGGAATCTCCAAGCTCAGGGGCATCACAGCAGGTTTACCATAGACCAATTCATATGGGGACATTTTTGTCACTTGCTTTGGTGTAATTCTGTCTACCCAGAGTGCTATATTAAGCACTTTATGCCACTCTTTGTGATGATCAACCCCAATTCTTTTAATAAGTCTGATCAGATTCTTGTTGGTTGATTCTGCTAAACCATTACCCTGAGGATAATAATTGGAAGAGGTCTTCAAGTAGATTCCATACTTTAGTGCAAAATCAGATATCGTTGTCCCCAAAAATGCCTTAGCATTATCTAAAATTATAGTACGAGGAGGCCCAAAGCGAGTAGTGATACCTTCCAGAAAGTCTAGGATCACCTTTTCTGTTGCTTCTTTTAGTGGGACTGCCTTGCTCCATCTAGTAAAATAATCTGTGGCAGTTAGGATCCATTTGTGTCCCATACTTGACACTGGGTTGATCATTCCAATGAAATCTAGACCCCATTGAGCAAAAGGTTCATCAACAATTATAGGACTAAGGGGCATTGCTGCATTCCTTCTCTTCCCTACATAGTACTGGCAAGACTGGCATTCTTTAACCAGTTGATAACAGTCTGTGAATAAAGTGGGCCAGAAGTAACCTGCCTGACTTATCTTTATAGCTGTGGTTCTTGCAGAAAAATGTCCACCTGACACTCCATGGTGCATCTCATGCAGTACTCTTTGGGCTTCATCCCCCTCTATGCATCTTAAAGTATGCCATCAGTGTTTCTTCTGAAAAGAACTTGGTCAATTAAAACAAAATGAACCCCCTATTGCCTATAATACCTCTTCTTATCCTGAGAGAGCTCTTTTGGGAAAATCCCATGTTTCATAAACTGGATCCTATTGGTGACCCAAGAATTCTGATCAACTTCTTGTATCCTCAATACATTTTCCTCTTCTGTTTCTTCAGTTAACATTTTTTCCATATCTTGAACCATATACTGGCACAAACCCTTGCCTCTGACAAGTTTAGTTGGTCTGACCTCCACATCATATTCAAGAATCTTTGTAATCCAGTTTGCTCTTTTCTTAGTGATTTCTCCTTCCATAATATATTCTCTGACACTTGGATGAGCCACTAGTATCAGAATCTTATTACCTGTGACCATGTGTCTGAACTTCTTGAGGGCTTTTACCATAGCATATGCTTGTTTCTCTACAAAGTTATACCTGGCTTCATATTCCCTAAGAATCCTTGAGAAAAAGGCTATTGGATGCTCTCCCTCTTGCTGTTCATCCTTTTGTGTTAGGACAGCAGCAACACTAAATTCTCCTCCATAAACATACATTATAAAAGACTTAGAGAAGTCAGGGTTTCTCAATACTGGGGCCATTGAAATTGCTTTCTTGATCTCTTCAAAAGCCTGTCTCCCTTCTGCAGTCCATTTGAAAACTAGGTCTTTCTTCAGTAGCAGTGTAATTGGTCTTATTAGGCCTGCAAAGTCTGATATGAATCTACTGACAAAGTTAACTTTTCCCAAGAAAGACTGAACTGCTTTCTTATTGACAGGCAGAGACAGGTTCATTATGGCAGCGACTCTTTCTGGATCTATAGAGACCCCTTCTTTAGAAACTATATGCCCTAATAGTTTACCTTGAGGTACTGCAAAAATACATTTCTTAGGATTTAGAGATATTCCAAACTCTTGGCATTTCTTAAAAACTGCTTCTAAATGGTCAAAATGATCAGCAGCATTTTCAGAGAAAACAGTGAGGTCATCTAGGTAGATTAGAATGATTTTATTGATAATCTCTCCAAATGCTACATCCATTGCTCTCTGAAATGTGGCTCCAGCATTTGAAAGACCAAAAGGCATCTTTGCATAGGCGAATGTTCCCCATTTTGTGGTGAAAGCAGTCTTATGCTGATCTTCATTAGCCAACCAAATCTGATTGTACCCAGAGAAACCATCTAGCAGAGAAAACCTCTCTGATCCAGCCACCGTCTATAAAATTTGTTCCATAGAGGGCAAGGGGTAATGATCCTTCAAGGAAGATCTATTTAGATCCCTGAAATCCACACAGAGCCTTATGTCCCCATTCTTTTTCTTGACTGGTACCAGGTTAGACACCCAAGTTGAGTGTTTGATTGGAAAAATGATCTTTGACTCTAATAGTTTCTGCAACTCATCCACCATCAGAGGTTCAATCCTAGGGTTCACTGGCCTCTGCTTCTGTCTAACTGGTTTAGATCCTTTCAGTCAGCTCTCTATAGTGTGTTGAATGATACTTCTATCATAACCATGGAGGTCTTCATAGGTCCAGGCTATGACCCTATCATATTTCTCACATAAATCAATTAACCTTTTTCTTTCCTGTTGAGTAGCAGAATTTCCAACCTTCAGTCTTCTTCCCTCACTTACCTGAATCTCAGAGTAGTCTTCCTTGTTTGCTTGGAATCTCTTCTTTTCTAGGCTAGCATCTTCAGGATCAAACAAGTTTTCTAGTGTAATCAGTCCCTTAGGGAGCTTGTTTGATTTTAGTTGAATGATTTGATCACCATATGCTTCTTCAATTTTTGGTTGTAACTGACCAGTAAATTCTCCTGACTGTTGTAAAAATGAGAGTACTTGAAAATCATTTTCAAAAACTTGCCAATTTTCATCATTGTCTGGGATGGTTGGCCTCATAATAACTTTGACTGACTCATTATTGACCATTAGATCAGTTATCGGATCAAACTGTGAACCAATTTTTGCCATCCTATCTGCCTCAGAATTTTGGGCTCTAGGGACTACTTCTATATTGAAAGCTTCAAAATTTTCTATCAAGTCCCAAATTCTGTGCCTATAAGATCTCATCCTTACATTTTTGGCTATTGCCTTCTCTCTTATTTGTCTCACCACTAGCTCTAAATCTCCTTTGACTCTCAGATTCTTTACTCCTTTCTTTTTTGCCAATATAAGTCCATGCACTAAAGATTCATACTCAGCATCATTATTGGTACATGGAAAATGAAAGCGAATGGCTCTTAAATTTTTTTCACCATTAGGGGCAGTGAGACAAATCCCTGCTCCAGCTCCATTTTTGCTTTTAGCCCCGTCAAAATTTAGGGTCCAGATTCCTGAGTCATTTAAGGATTCCTGGGTCTGAGAGGGTTTTTTCCTTAAGACATTAGGGATCTCCTGGTCTTCTTCAAATATAACATAAGTACCCAACCTTGTTGAGTCATAGTTCCCAAAGGGATTACTCTGCATCATGGTTAACAACTGGTTATCCTCAACTTGCTGATCATATTCAGTCCAATCCCTTATTTCTTCAACAAAGACCTTTTCCTCTTTATTTAACATGGCATGGGCTGCTTCTAATTTTGGGGTTGGCTCATTAGTGATATGGTCCTTTGACAATGGTTCTAACAGTACCTTCATTTTAGTCCCATATTTGGTCCTTATGATGAGATGAGACCAATCAAGTGACATATAACCTCCTATCTTGGCTGTAAAATCTCTGGATAGGCATAAGCCAAAAATAGGAGGAATATCTATGACTACAACATCTTGATTAACAATTATATTGGGACAAGTATATAGCTCTAGTGGAAGTTGTTTAATTTTCCCTATTGTTTGCACAGACTTCCCATCTAACTGCATAACTCCTTTTGCAAGTGGCTCATATTTTATTTTCAAAGCATCTGCTATTTGCTTTGGCATCACTGTGGTGCTAGCCCCAGAGTCTATCATTGCATTGTGCAATAGTTTCTTCCCAACTATTAAAGTCAAATAAAATGGATCTAGCTTGGATTTACTTACCTCTGGTGCATTGTTTAGAAGAGCTGTTGTCTGCAGAGGAATAGTATCCTTGAGCTTTTCTTTATCATTTGGTCCTCCTTTGGCAACAGTCTGTTTAGGCACAGCTTGGCCCTGTAAAGCTTCTTGCAACAGTGTCTTTTGCTCAGGAATGGATAACATGTCCCATATTGACACATGTGCTGGAGTCCTTTTCAACTGATCCACCACATTCACAGGTCCTAGTGCTTGTGTTCTTGGATAATAAGGGTACCTTGCTCTTTCTTGAACTTGCCCAGAAACTACCTGATTCTGCACTGGCTGAGATGCTTCTTGTCTAGTAGCTGTATTTTGATGATCTTGAAATGGTGGAACTCCCATAATTTCATTATTTGTGACTCCAGGTTGTTCCATCATCCTTCTCTTGGCTCTAGTATAGTAATCTGATTGTACCAATGGCTTCTTAGAAGTTGAAGCTTCATTCAAGAATACTGATTCTTCATCTTCAATCCATGAGAAAAGAGCATGCTCAGGGGCTATTTCTTCTTCTTGCTGTAGGGACATTCCTTGCATCTGAGCCACTAGGACTGAATTTTGCATACCAGGGGATTGATAGGGTTGATTGTCAGAAGTATTTGCAAATTGTCCATCCACTCTTCTTTGTTCTGCTATCTTTTGCTGTAGATTACCCCTAGGACAATCTCTGGGCATATGTGCATTATTACAAGGGAAACACCAAGCATTGGTGCCATCTACATAATTATTCTGCCCTGGTACAATCTCTCTGTTTGGATTGGGAGGAATAGTCTGCAAGGGTGTTGGGACTGCAACCAATTGGTTTGATGGCTGAGGGTTAGTTTGCCTTTGGGGGGCCTGATATTGGTTTGGCTGTGGAGGAAGTCTATTCCCTTGATAGCCTTGATATTGGGGTCTGGGATAAGGATTTTGCTGTCTCTTTAGGTTAATTATTTCATTAGAAAATGTTCTCAGGATGTTCTTGACATCATCCATCTCTGATGACTGGGTAGGGACAGCAGCTTTAGCAGGTTGTTGGGGAAGCGTATACATAGACACAGGTGGGGTTATGGGGTTAGGAGCTTCTTGTGGCAGTGGTAGGGTAATCTCTAGAAACATAGGCATGGGAGGCCTTGGGGGCAATTTTCCAGCATCTATCAAATTATTTTCGGCTTTGACTACATAGTCATAGGCTTCTGGCAGGGTCTGTCCTCCAAGTGATTGAATCATTACTGCTATATCTGAATTTAGGGCTTTAAGGTAAAACACTATAGCCATACCTGGTAATGGTCTTGCTGTAGCAGGAATCCTTTCCCAAGTCTTCTAAAATCTGGTATTAAAGTCAGTCATTGCTTCTTGTGGTGCCCTCTTGATGGTAATCAGTTGTTGTAATAGAGAAGATTTATCACCCTTTTCTTTGAATCTGGGAAAGAAAGCGTCCCCAAGCTGGTCCCATGTAGCAATTAAATTTGGGGTCAAAGATCTATACCAGTCCAGAGCCTTCCCTTTAAAAGAAGCTGCTAAAAGTCTTATAGCCACATTTTGCTGTGTGATCACATGAATTGCACAAACATCAGACACATCTTGTAGATGTTCTTCAGGTGTCTTGAAATCCTCCCCACTGAATTTGGGCAGAGCCTTCAGGGCATTTGCTGGAATAGGATCCCAAGTGGCTGGTGGTACTGGAAGAATCAGAGCACTGCCAGTATTCCAATTTGCATAATTCCTTGGGGCTACAGGGGCTCCCATGTTTGCGCTTCGTGTTGCTGTAGGCTGATTGACCCTTCTTCTTGAATTATTTATCAATGGTGATAAAAGAATACCTGGGTTCACAGTGGATTGAGCTCTTGTCACAGGTCCACAGCTCTGACTCCTTGTGACTCTCTGGTTCATGCAGTCTTGAAAGAATCTTCAAGAAATGGTCCCACCAGGCGTGCCAAAAACTGTTGATGCTCAGAATTGCGCTGTTTCCAGCACCAACATGGGAAACTCTGAAACGTGGGAATGCTCTTCAGAGTAACCTCCAAATTTTAAAGAAGCTGGCCCTTCTTTATCTCAAAGGTGTTTGGGAAAAAGATAGAATTAAATAGAATCGCAACTGTAACTAAAAGGGAAACTAAAACTATGGCGATGTGCCTGAGTGTGATTTTGTTCCTCAATATTTAAGCACAGTGAAACTACTTTTAAGATTCAAATACATTAAAGAGCAAATAATGCATGATTAATGTAAAAGATGAAAAATAGAAAGGATCAAAGGCTCACTACTCAAAAGATTTTGTAATAACATAGAAAAAATCAACAATGGCACAGAACTCTGTCTTTATTAATGTTCCAGTTACATAAAAGGCACAGAATCATGCACAGTTACACAAACTTTCTGAATCAAGAAAACAGAACAAAGACAAATGATATTACTCGCCACTACAAAAGATCTTCCAACTTCTCTTACAATCTGTGATGCAGAAAAATCTCTATATCTCCAATGTTGTATATCTTGGCACGGTGATCTAAACCCATATTTATAGCATAGAACTGGCCCAAAGATTGCCCGCATGATCAAATCTCAACGGCCTAACCGAACTGGCGGTTAACTGAAAGTGTCTAACAGAGGATCTCTTTCGAATCAGAAACGGTTAGCCATTCTGCAAATTCATTAGCTGCAACAGATACATGTAACCCCACTCACTTGAATCAGGGAGGGACACGTGGCAGCTTTCTGATAGTCTTTGCGACTATAAACCCTTCAAACAGCTGGCATTTGTGCGCGTCTCTCTCTTGAAACTCCTTCATCTTTCCAGATCAATTAGGAACTAACACATGGCATCCTCCGCGTGACTTACTTAAGATACTGCTTCTTTCTCAGGAAACACCAGAACTTGACACTTGGCAGCGTCCGCGGCCCTTTCAAAAAACACATGATGTTTTTTGCTTTATTTAGAGTCCTTACTGCGGTTTATACTAAGAGTGTTTGGGTTCCGCCATCTGTCACGGTCCGCTGAACTTTGAAACTTAAGAAACATTAAAAATGGGACCCACCATACAATATGCGCCTGAGCAGCTTCAAAAGAAAAAGGGACAGGTGGCGCTTTCCGCGTTATTGAAAAACTGTAGACGTGGCAGCTTCCGCTACTCTGAGAGAAACTATAGATACTTTTAGGGACTTCTGCAGGAGTCGACACTTGGAGCTCTCCACTGAAATTGAAAGAAACATTTGAAACACTGCGGGGTCCTGTGGAAGATGACACTTTGAGGCTTCCGCTGAGCTTTAAGAAACTTTATGAAAATATCAGGGACACTATAAGAATCGCGCGGATAGTGACAGATGTCGCACTCCGCTGAAACTACAGGAATATCAAATGGGGCCCACCATACCTCTTTACTTAGTGATGAAAATAAAAAGGAACCCGCGGAATAAGACACTTGGAGCTTTCTGCTTCACAGAAATGGGACACGCGGCACCTTCCATGTTACCTTAGGAAACTTTAAAGAGACTCTCCGCCTCCGCCACTTGGCGCATTTCGCGCTCACCAAAGCTCTAAAAAGGGGCCCGCTATATTATAAGAAACACTCAACAGGACGTTTGAAACTTTGAGGAAACTTGAACGGGTGCCGACACCTGGCGGCTTCTGCCTTACTGCAAAATACACGTGGCATTCTCCGCAGCCACCCTAAGAAACTTTATAATGTATCATGGCTGCCGACACGTGGTGGTTTCCACTGCATTGGAAGAAACTCTAAAAAGTGCTCGCCAGACTTACTTTGTAAAAGGGCTTTGAAACTTTGAACATCGGATGCCAACACCTGGCAGCTTCGCAGGGACTTAAAAAGACGCGTGGCTCCATCCGCGTAACCTTAAGCAATGGTATAATATGTCCCGGGTACTGACACTTGGCGGCTTCCGCTGAACTCTGGGACTTAGACAAAATTTCAAAAATGAAAACCCTGCCGGCGCTCTGTACCCTGCCGTGTCAAAAACCCCTCGCTGCAAAACTAAAATAAACAGGGACAAAACTGGAACCCGCTCAACTGAAACTCAAACTCAAAATGTAGAGTATTTTACTCTACAAGTACAAATGTGAAGGTTGATGAAGAAATAGAGAAACCCTCAAGGTTTTATGAATATGATGAAGATGATCAGAATGGTGTTCTGGTTCAAGGAGTTCAATCCTCTTCTGAAAGTCAGTTTCAAACTGATCCGGTAAATCAGGAAGAAGAGATAGGTTTGAATGAGCCTGCTCAAGAAGCAGAAGTGCAAGAAACTCCCAAAGTTCCAGGGTATATAAGACTGAACCACTCTAAAGATCAGATCATAGGTGACAAAAGCAAAGGTGTGCAAACTAGAAGGAAAATTGCTCAAAATTTAGATGAATATTGTCTGATTTCAAAGATTGAACTTAAGACAATAAATGAAGCCTACAATGATGAAAACTGGACCAAAGCAATGGAGGAAGAGTTGATGCAAATTGAGAAAAATCACACTTGGGATCTTGTTCCCAGACCTAGAAACAAGAATGTGATTGGAACTAAATGGGTCTTCCAGAACAAACTAAATGAAATTGGTGATGTAATCAGAAATAAAGCCAGATTGATCTGCAAGGGCTACTCTCAAATAGAAGGAATTGATTTTGAAGAAACTTTTGCTCCGGTGGCAAGAATTGAAGCAGTCAAATTATTTCTTGCATTTGCTGCCTTCAAAGATTTCAAGGTATATCAGATGGATGTCAAGTCTACCTTTCTAAATGGTGACTTGGAAGAAGAAGTGTATATAGAGTAACTGGATGGATTTCAATTGTCTGATCATGGTGATATGGTCTGCAAGTTGAAGAAGGCACTGTATGGATTGAAGCAAGCCCCAAGAGCTTGGTATGAAAGACTGCATAAACATCTTTTGAAGATTAGTTTCAACAAAGGTACTACTGACAGTAATTTGTATTTCAAAATTGATCATGAAAACATTTTGATTGTTGAAGTGTTTGTGGATGATATCATTTTTGGAGGAAGAGATAGTATGTGTAAAACTTTTGCAAATTAGATGAAAAGTGAATTTGAGATGTCAATGCTTGGTGAAATAAATTTCTTCCTGGGTCTGCAAATTACTCAAACAAAGAAAGGAATCTTCATTGCTCAGACTAAATATGTGAAATAGTTGTTGAGGAAATTTGGGATGGAAGATTCAAAGCCAATGAATACTCCCATGGCAACTGGATGTAAGTTGAGCAAAGATGATGACTCTCCTAAGGTAGATCAGACAAAGTACAGATCAATGATTGGAGGATTGTTGTATCTCACTCAAACTAGATCAGATATAATGTAGGTTGTTGGTCTTGTTGCTAGATTCCAGGCTGATCCCAGAGAATCTCACGTCATGGCAATCAAAAGGATTTTTAGGTATCTAAAAGGAACAGTTGAGTATGGTTTGTGGTATCCTTGAGATCATGATTTCTTTCTTCATGCATATACAGATGCAGATTGGGCAGGAGATGTGGATGACCGGAAGAGTACCAGTGGTGGAGCATTCTTTTTGGGAAAGAGATTGGTTTCTTGGCTAAGCAAGAAATAAAAGGCAATATCTCTGTCTACAACTAAAGCAGAATACATTGCTGCAGCAGGTAGTTACACTCAATTTTTGTGGATGAAGCAGATGCTAAGAGACATCAAAGTAGAGTATGAGGAGCCTATCACAATCTTTTGTGATAATTCAAGTGCAATAAATATTTCTAAGAATCCGGCGTTGCATTCTAAGACTAAGCACATACCTATCAAGTTTCACTTTCTGAGAGAACAAGTGAACAAGGATGAAGTCAAACTAAAGTTTGTGCCCTCCAAGGATTAGATTGCAGATATCTTTACTAAACCTCTTCCTAGGGACTCTTTTGAATATCTCAGGGAGAAATTAGGGGTTTTTGCCCCTTCAGTATTGAACTAAGGTGCACTGAGGTGCATCAGTCTGGTGGATATCAAAGTCATATCTTATGATCCAGATTGATGGGAGCTGCTACTCAGGGGGAGCAGCAGGTATGATTCTGAAGTATTAGAGTTGCAAGTATGAGCCCTTTGCCATTGATGTCAAAGGGGGAGAGAAGACATGTGAAAAATAAGTTGTTGTTGATCAAAGGGGGAGCAGTAAAGGAAGAGAAGACATGTGAATGGTTGTTGGTGATAGCGGGAGTGACAGTAAGGAGAAGTTCTTGTCTTGATGGTTTTTCACATCATATGTTGCCATCAATGACAAAGGGGGAGATTGTTGTAAGTATGGGCCTAACAAGTGTTGTCATTGATGTCAACATACTCAGGTTGCATTAATGAGAAAGATTGGATGAGCTGTGTGCTAAGGATATTGAGAAAATTAGTCTCAATCAGAAATAGTGAAGAACAGTGATGACAAGAAGGTAACAGTCCCAAATAGGTTGAGGACCAGACTATGCAATTTAAAGGGTTTGTAGATATAAGTCTTGAGATGCTCCAGTCAAGTTTTCAGAGGTCCGCATGAAGATCTGAAGAAGTTATGGTCACTCCAGTAGAACCAGTTCTGGCAGGTGTTGAGAAGTGACAGAGTGACACAAATAGGTCCAGTGAGATCTGGAAATGCATTTTCCCATTCTGTGGATTTGAGGAGGTGTTTAAGATGTCCTTGTAAAGTGTTAAGTATATTGGTTCATGGTTTGAAGGTCCAGAAGAACCTATTCCTTTGTGATAGTGATGACAGACTATGTTCTTAAGGTTCTGGATGAAGGAGAGAAGAATTCCAGAAAGCAGATGAAGTACGGATGTTCTTGGTGACTCAGGAAACGTTATGGTGATCTTTGGATCATGTCTAGCTCATGTTGGCAGTCTGCATTGAAGTTAGAGTTTGGTTTTGATGGATAACTACCGGATGTTGGTGTTCTTCCTAAGACTGGCCAACCGGATGTATTATACGTCTTCCGGATGATCTATAAGTGTTTGCCGACTTAGATAAGTGTTCCTAAGTCGATGCCTTGTATAAATAAAGGATTGTGAAGTCATTCCAAAGCATGTCTTGTGGAGATGAGAGTGTGGTAGCGAAGAAGGGAGCGAAAGGTAGAGCAGAAGTTTTTGGGCTTTAATGGAACTGATTCAAGCATGGTGAAGATGCTATTTTCCAGTTCATGTATGTGATACTTACTTATTTGTAGACAGTGTGTCTCTTGTAGGCAGTGATCCTCTTGTGAGCAGTATGCTCGGGTAGTGAGCCCTAATTGGCAAGTGCCATTTTGTTCTTTCTATTCTTCTAACAAAGAATACAATCTTGGGTTAATCACCCCATGGTTTTTCCCTTAACCGGGTTTTCCGCGTCAAAATCTTGGTGTCTTATGTGTTGATGAGTTTCTACTTTTGATTTGAATGCATTATGTTTCATGTTTAATATACTGCTAATCACCAAGAAGTTTTAAGTGTACAAATTGGAGAAAGTTTTGCACAACTGATTCACCCCCCCTCTTAGTTGTGTGCCCTAAGTCTAACACATAGTTTGACCTAAATAAAAGTATTTTTATAAATCCTTTTGGGGAAAGATGTGTAGTACAGTGAAGTTTGATGAGGACATATTTTTATAATTTTTTTTCAAATATTTTATTTTTTATTAATTTTATATTGGCCCTAATTGTTGTTTTTGAAAATCCCTCATGTACGACCAACATAATTTGAACAAAACTAATCATAAAATGATTTTTTTTTCATTGTGTAAAGAATTACGTGTAGATTGATGACATATAATTTTTTAAAAAAAACTTCAAAAATTAAAATTTATTAAAAAAATACAAACACCTGTCATTTCAAGTTTTTGGACCAGTTTGCTCATAAATTAAATAATAAATAGAAAAATAAGTCCAATAAAAAAAATTACATATTTGAAAACTAGACACTGCCGTCTGTAATGGGTTTTAATTTTGTAAAAAAATTTAGAAAAAAATGTCATCAGCCATATAGATAAAGTCGGTCTTTCCTCTTGTTCTGTACATAGAGAAATACTTGCAGGTCCAAGGCTCAAGGTCAGCTACCCATGCATTTCCTGAGCCTAAAACCAAACCAAAAGTGTGGGTGTGAAATTCTAAATTTTAGAAATGACTACCCGTTTTAAAATGGGTACATGTTCTAAAAAATAATAGAAAATAAAACGGGTACCCATTTTAAAACAGGTGCCCATTCTAAAAAACAATAAAAAACAAAACGGGTACCCATTCTAAAACGGGTACCCATTTCTAAAAATAATAAAAAAAAGGGTACCCGTTTTAAAATGGGTACCCATTCTATAAAACAAAATGGGTACTCATTTTAAAAAATAGGTACCCATTCTAGGCTCGGGTGCCTGACGCGTTCCTAAACAGGTACCCATTTTCTTTAAAACAGGTACCCGTTCCTGTCAGGATTTTTGTTTTGCATGACACTTCCCCTATATGTGGACCCAACTTCTTGCTTTTACCCATATTCCCAAAGAAAGAAGAACTAAGATAGATTATAAATTTGCAAAGTGTATATTTATGGGATATAGTACTTGTATATTAAAGACTATAAGCTATTGAACTTAGAAACATAGAAAATGGAATGTAGTCATAATGTCATTTTCAGAGAAGGAAAGATGGCTCCAAGATATAAAAAATAAATAGAGAAAGAAATTGAAAAAGTTCATGTAGAAATAGAAGAGGGTAGAAATATGTCAGAATCAAATGAACTAAATAAGATCAATCATATAACAAGTTGGTAGAAGAGAATCTAGAACTAGGAAATGCAGAATCAAAGGTTACAAATATAGAGGATGCAAGACTACAAATTCTAGATTTAAGGAGATCAAATCAAGTAATAATATGTAATGAAATACATTGTACAAGAGAAAGAAATATGTTTCAAGTACTTGATAATAATTGAGAATAACAAGCCAATTCAAGGAGGTAAACCTCCAAATATCTCCAATGAGAATGTAATTTGCAATATTATATTGATAAACTAACCACTAGCTCTTATATGTACCCTACTTATGACTTGTATGCCATGCAAGCCAACTTAGATACCTAAATATAACACCTAGGATGATTTAATTAACTAAATAATGTTGGAATAGCCAATGATACTTTGCAGCAACTTGATCGACACTCTCACAATAAGGAAATCAACAATACAAGATAAGAAATCGATGATATTGATGAACCTAATTGAGCATAAAATTATATTGATATCACTTACAAATTTACATTAGAATGCCTCATTATATAGGCATGGAAGAGGCAATCCACCTTGCATGTGGATTGACAAGTGCCCTGTGATGTGGCATATGCATGAAGACAAGTGTCCTATAGGTGTCAACCTTTGGATCACTTGGAATGTGCAAACCAACAACCTTGTGTCACAAGTGTTGCATGACTACAAAGTGCCTTTTGAGGTGAAATGGAAAGTCTTCCAACCTCAAGAGATATGTACATAAGGTTTACCAAACAGCTAGGTAACCTCTAACCTCTAAAAGGTTGCACATTTAGTTAGACAAGATGTTGTCTAACCTCATCAGTTCTTCAGTACACTTAAGCTATAGTGAATAGATAAATTATTCACTCTAACACCCCACTTAAGTGATACTTGGGGAGATCACAAAAGTGCAAGAGATACATAAATATGGGTCCCGACTACTAGGTCATATCAGGTACCGATGTACAAAGTTTCTCGTAAAATGGAGTAAAGGAGAAAACCCAGTGGGAACAAAATTCCTCTCCAAAAGGAGAAACAAAATGCATGAAAAAGAAAATAAGTGAAGGAGGAATTATATCATGATCCCCCTAGGACAACTTCTTTCACATATGTACAATAAATTTCTCCAAAATAGGAGATACAAAGAGAGACTTGGAAACCCCCCATAAGATATGCTGCAGTGCTTGTAGATGCTCGATGAAGCATGCTAAAACTGCTCTGTAAATGTCAAACAATGTTTCTCCCCTTAGGAAGAAAGATAACTACAACTATGTGCAATGAATCTTCCCATGGAAGAAAAAGATGATAAGTCTTTGAATGTTGCACAAAATTCAAAGATAAGTATCAAGCCTTCACAAAGTGATGATGGTCCTCTATGATAGTACTGAAATCTTTTGAAACTTTCTCCATAAGAATTGATGCCAAGGATGAAGATGGATGCACAATAGCATGAAGATGGTTGTCATCAAAAGTGTCTACCAAATATGCATAGTGAGAATCATCAAACAAACATGCAATATCGGTCAAGTACTCATCCCAAAAAACTAGTGCTGGAAGATTGATGGAAGTAGCCTGCTGATGGAAGTCTGTGGAAACCAAAGATGTAGGTTCACAAGGAGATGTGATCTCAAGAAGAATTGATGTGGAGGAAACAACTCCAAGGTTCAAATATCCATATTAAATCTCCTTATCCAAGTGTAATGCATGAAGATCATCGTGCAAGTCAACAATATGTGAAGAACCAAAGCAATAGAAAGAATATAAGTGAGACCCATGATCTTCTTTTCCCATTGCAACAATGTCTCTACTCTGCAAATCCCTTACGATCACTAAATTAGATGTGGACTCAACTGTTTTCGTAGTTGCATTATGAGTGATTTGATAAATGGAAAGGAGATTATTGGATAAAGAAGGGACATACAAAACATCATTGATTGTGCCTTCACCAATTTCTATAGTGCCTTTTCCAAATGTTGTCATGTAGGCGTTATTTCCCATGAGAATAGGTGGATATGAACCTGTTTCATAGGTGGAAAACATATCTTTTGAATTTTCCATGTGATGCGAAGCCCCTGAATCTAGAAGCCACTTAGATGATGCATTATTAGTAAAGGCAACCAATGCCATGTTGTTATATGGATCCTAATAAGACTCAGAGGTTAAATATATCCCACTTTTATCGGCATGGTTTCCCCCCAAATTATTTAACGGGGTCAAGGGGTAGTGCCAATGATTTTTTATTATTCTATAAAGGCGTCGAGAGTTATTTTTTCTATTGGCTAACATTAAAAAAAAACCCTATTTTTGTAACCGACATAAGGCTTGATAAAAGTGGCTAAGGGTTAGGGTTTCCATTGATGTATTGTAGCATTTTGTAGTAGTATTGAGTTACAAGGATTGTTGGTTGTAATTGGTTTGATTTACTGGATAATAATATTGGACTCTTTGTTGGTGCATGTAGCTCGGGTTTGGGTGAGCCACGTTAAAACTTGTCTCTCGCTATTATTATTTCTATGTATTTTCATTCCTCTGTTTGATCTTTATTTGTACTTAATTGATAACTTCTGCCAGCTACCCCTAACAAGTGGTATCTGAGTGGGTTGTGTTTGATTATCATCTGCAGGAAGGTCTCACGGTTGAGTGGGAGCAATGGCAGACGAGGGTAAATTAAAGGTAAATAAATTCAATGGGTAGAACTATCATTTATAGAAGATACAGATGGAGGATTATCTCTATCAGAAGGATTTATGGAGGCCGTTGGAAGGAATAGCCAAGAAATTGACAACAATGATTGATGAGGATTGGAATCTTCTGGGATAGAAAGGTACTAGGAATCATTTAGTTGTGCTTGACACCATTGGTGGCATTCAATATAACAGAAGTGAAGACAACAGATGGCCTGATGAAATCTTTGGCTAAATTGTATGAAAAACCCTTAGCCTCAAATAAGGTATTTCTCATGAAGTGTTTGTTTAATCTGAAAATGATTGAAGGTGGATTTGTGACAGATCATTTAAATAAGTTTAATATGATTGTCAATTAGTTAACTTCTATAAAATTAAGTTTTGATGAAGAGGTGAGGGCTCTCTTGATATTATGTTCTTTGCCAGAAAGCTAGAATAGCTTGGTAATAGTTGTAAGTAACTTTGTCTCTAGTTCAAATACTTTGAAATTTGATGATATTGTTGGTGTTATCCTTGGCGAGGAAATGCGAAGGAAAAGATCAG
Organism: Cunninghamia lanceolata; assembly: GCA_027924645.1. Lineage (NCBI taxonomy): Eukaryota > Viridiplantae > Streptophyta > Pinopsida > Cupressales > Cupressaceae > Cunninghamia > Cunninghamia lanceolata. The sequence continues at coordinate 6,783,511 of BSBN01000396.1, read as the reverse complement.
GAGGGTCCACATCAGGTAGTGTTTTGAATGCAGAAAGCAGGGGCAGATCAAAGGAGAGAGGAAAAGGTTCTGGAGGTCATGGGAAGTCACAAGGAAAATCAAAGGACAAGAGGTCCCAATCCAGAGGACAGAAGGATTGCTGGTACTGTGGGAAACCAGGTCATCTAAAGAAAGATTGTTGGTCTAGGAAGAATAAAGAAGGAGACAAACAAGAAGGCAATAAGGAGGCAAATGTGGTACATAATAAATCTGAAGATGATGCTATGATTCTTTCCCTAGATAATGTTGATGATTCATGGGTTTTAGATTCAGAGGCCTCATTTCATGCTACGCCTCGTAGAAGTTATTTTCTTGATTATGTCCAAGGGAATTTTGGGCTAGTTTATTTGGGACATAACGAACCCTGTCAAATTGTTGGAAAGGGAAGAATCAAGATTAAGTTGTAGAATGGGAATCATTGGCTACTACAAGAGGTAAGGCACGTTCCAATGTTGACTAGGAATTTAATTTTAGTAGGGAAGCTAGCTGATGAAGGTTGCATTATTACATTTACTGATAAAAATTGGAAGGTTTCAAGAGGTGCCTTAATAGTAGAAAAAGGTATGAAAGTAGGCACCTTATATCTTTGAACAAGTCATATTATTCCTTCTACTTTAGTTGTTGTAGAGAAAAAATAAACAAGTTCAGGAATAGTTGCTGCAGGTTCTGAGACAACACTGTGGCATAACAGACTTGGGCATATGAGTGAAAAAGGTATGAAGGTACTTCATTCTAAGAAAGTTTTACCAGGTCTAAAATGTATTAATATGGATTTCTATGAAAGTTGTGTGTATGGAAAACAAAAAAGAGTCAATTTTGTTAAGGATGGGAAGCAAAAGAAAGATGAAAAGTTGGAGCTTGTGCATACAGATGTATGGGGACCAGCTTAGGTATCTTCTCTCAATGGCTCTCGGTATTATGTTACATTCATAGATGATGCAACTAGGAAGGTTTGGATTTATTTCCTTAGGCAGAAATCTGATGTATTTGAAACATTTAAGAAATGGAGAAGCTTGGTTAAGAATGAGACGGGTAAAAGATTAAAATGTCTCAGATCTGATAATGGTGGTGAGTATTGCAGTAAAGAATTTGAGGATTATTGTTCCTTTAATGGAATTCATAGGTAGAAAATGGAGTGGCTGAACTCATGAATACGACAATAATGGAGTGTGCAAGGACCATGAGATTGCATGCTAGGCTGCCTTTAAACATGTGGGTAGAGGCTATCAATACCGATGTATATTTAATTAATAGAGGTCCTTTAGTTCTTTTGGGCTGTGGCATTTCAGAGGAAGTATAGACAGGTAAGAAGGTGAGTTATTCTTTTCCCAAAACCTTCAGATGTGAAGCATTTGCACATGTAGATTATGAAAATAGAACCAAGTTGGATGCAAAATTGAAAAAGTGTACCTTCATTAGATATAGCATTGATGAATTTGGTTATAGGCTTTGGGATTTTGAAAATTAGAAAATTGTGAGAAGCAGAGATGTTGTATTCAATGAGAAAGTGTTGTACAAAGATTAGTTGTAGCAACATGAGAAGAAAGAAAAGGATTATGTGGTCCTGAGTGATACTCCAGATAATGATCATCCAGTGGTTCCTCATGCTCTACAACAACAACAAGAAATACCACAAACTCTAGTGAATGTTAGATGGTCAACAAGGCTAAGTAGACCTCCTGAAAGGTTTTCCCCCTCTTTGTATTCTATTTTGTTAAAAGATGTTGGTTTACCAGAAGGGTATGATGAAGCTATGCAGCTGGATACAAAGGTTCAATGGGAGCTTGCAATGAAAGAAGAAATGGACTCCTTGCTGAAAAATCAGACTTGAAAATTATGTAAGTTGCTTGTAGGTAAAAAGGCTTTACCAAACAAATGGGTTTATAGGTTGAAAGAGGAAGATGGAGGTAAGAAAAGATTTAAAGCCAAGTTAGTTGTAAAAGGATTTGCACAGAAAAAAGGTATTGATTTTGATGAGATTTTTTCTCCGGTTGTTAAGATGACTTCTACTCGTACTGTTTTAAGTATTGTGGCTGCTAAAGATTTGCATTTGGAATAGCTAGATGTGAAAACTGTCTTTCTCCATGGTGATTTGGAGGAGATATATATGGAACAACCCCAAGGATTTGAGGTCAATGGTAAGGAGAAATTGGTGTGCAGATTGAAGAAGAGTTTGTATGGCTTGAAACAAGCACCTCGGTAATGGTATTTGAAATTTGATAGTTTTATGGCTGAGCAAGGCTATAGCCGGTGTAATTTTGACCATTGTGTTTATTTTAAGAGGTTGGATAATGATAGCTATATTATTTTATGTTCATATGTTGATGACATGCTTGTAGCAGGGTCTGACATGGATCACATAAGAGAGTTAAAACAACAGTTAGCACAATCATTTGCTATGAAGGATTTGGGGTAGCAAAACAAATCATTGGTATGAAAATTTGTAGAGATAGGAAGAATAGAAAATTGACTCTATCTCAGGCAAATTATGTTGAAAAGGTGTTGCAGAGATTCCATATGGAGAATGCAAAAGCTGTCAGCACAACTTTGCCTAGTCATTTGAAATTGACTAAGGAGATGTGTCCTAAGACACAAGAGGAAGAAAAAATGTCTAAGGTACCATATGCTTCTGCTGTAGGAAGTTTAATGTACGCCATGGTATGGACGAGACCGAATATTGCACATGTTGTGGGAGTCGTAAGCAGGTATATGAGTCATCCTGGACTGGAGCATTGGAATGCGGTAAAATGGATTCTCAGATATTTGAGAGGTACATCCAATAAACACTTATGTTTTGGGGGCTCTAATACTGATTTAGTAGGTTATGTAGACTTAGATTTGGCAGGGGATATTGTTACTAGGTGGAGTACTACATGTTATCTATTTACTATAGGTGGGACAATGGTGAGTTGGATCTCCAAGTTGCAAAAGGTGGTTGCTTTATCCACCACAGAGGTAGAGTATGTAGCTGCAATAGAGGCAAGCAAGGAGATGATATGGATGCAATATTTCATGGAAGAATTGGGCAAACAACAAGCTAACAGTTATTTGTTTACGGACAGCTAGAGTGCCATACATCTTAAAAAGAATTCTGCCTTGCATTCAAAGAACAAACACATACAGTTGAGGTATCACTTCTTTCGATCAGTGTTGGATGATGGACAATTATGGCTGGAAAAGATACATACAGATGAAAATCTAGCGGATATGTTTACAAAGATAGTAACAAGGGAGAAGTTTAGCTCCTCTTCAGCTTCAGTTGGTCTTCAAGACTGAAAACAAAAAATTAGAATAGCAAAGTCCAAGGTGCTTATTTCCAGTGGGAGCTACAAGATCAGTGGTGTTATGATCAGTCTCCAAGTGGGAGATGATATGGTGTGGAGTCTGATCAGTCTCCAAGTGGGAGATTGTTGTTATATGGAGCCTAATCAGACTCAGAGGTTAAATTTACCCCACTTTTATCGGTGCAGTTTCCCCCCAAATTATTTAACAGGGTCAAGGGGTAGTGCCCCTTGCGGGGGTTTGGGCACAGGGCCCCTAGACAGGGTTAAGGAGCAGTGCCAACAATTTTTTATTATTTTATAAAGGCATTGAGAGTTATTTTTTCTATTGGCCGACATAAAAAAAACCCTATTTTTGTAACTAACATAAGGATTGATAAAAGTAGCTAAGGGTTAGGGTTTCCATTGATGTATTGTAGCATTTTGCAGCAGTATTGAGTTGCAAGGATTGTCGGTTGTAATCGGTTTAATTTACTGGATAATAATATTAGACTCTCTATTGGTGGATGTAGCCCAGGTTTGGGTGAACCATGTTAAAATGTGTCTCTCGTTGTTATTATTTCTATGTATTTTCATTCCTCTATTTAATCTTTATTTGCCTTTAATTGATATCTTCTATCGGCTAACCCTAACATGCCATTCCTTTGTTCTTATTCACATTTGAAGATGATGGAGATGAAGAGCCACATGAGGAGTTGATTTGATTCTTCTTAGTAAGATGTTCTAACTCATCTATTTGTAGGTTGAGGTTATCTCTTTCCTTTTCAAAACAACGATGCTCTTCATGTCCAAGTTTGTTACAATAACTACAAATGGGCCTTTCCTTAGACTTTTTCCCTTTGGATGGAGTAGTTTCTTCAATTTGAGGTTTTGATTTTGATCCCTTAGATAGGTCCTTGTTTACTTTCTTCACCTTAGGAGTTGAATTATTTTCACCACTAGAAACTAGAGCATGATTTGATGAAGACTTTAGTGTGCCCATTTGAATTAGTTTATCTTTCTCTCATGTTAGAGAAATAGCAAACTTAGCTAGAGAAGGCATAGTGAAATGACTACCTAATGAGTGTTGTGTGGCATTAAAAGTTGAAACAAACAATGAATAATCTAGACCTAACTTTGATAAGACACTTAGGATCAATTGATCATCTTCTTTCTCAATCTGAACTATCTACAATTGTGACCTTAATTAGTTTAACTTGGTGAAGAAATATTGAATTGTCGTAAAATCTCAGGGATTGAGACTTATTAATTCATTCTCCAAATGATGACCCCTCATTATATCTTTCTTGCCAAACAATGTTTCTAATGTTGTTAAGACATAATTAGGTGTTTTAGTATCATTAGCATGAAATAATAGGTCTAGAGAAATGGCCATACAAATAATGCCATAGGCTTCATCAAGTCAATTAAACCACTTCCTCTTTTCAAAAGTTGTGGTAGTTTCAGGTTCCAATCCTGTAGTTGCTCTATGTAAACACTTTTGCTTAAGTTGTAAATCTATTGCATGTTTCCATGAATGGTAATTAAAAGGAGTAAATAGGTTATCCATTGCAAGAAAGAAGACAATGAAGACCCCCCTGAAACTATGAAATTTGTCCCCTTGATTAGGTGACCACCCCAAATTTTGGCACTTTATAACTTAGTGTGTTCTACAAAATAGATATGACCAATGCATGGGAAATTAAAAACATGCACTTTTTAAAAAAATGGTGCTCAATTCTGAGCTACTGACCAAAAGTTATTACAATAACAAGTTCCTATAAATATGGCCTATTCTTAAAAGCTACACTTGAAGAAGCAAAAACTGCCTAGGTGGAGAGAAAAAACTAGCCTTCCAATGACTCATCAAAATCAGCAAGAAATTTACAATACAGTGGTTTGATATGTGAGGGGTAATTGGCCTCTTGCCAAACTGGGCCTCACTCTCTGTCTTTGACAAGCAAAAAATACAAAGGTTTATTAAAACTAATATGCTTGTTAAAGTAATGTTACTTTCACCAAGTGTGCTGCCAGTTAAAGTAAATGTTACTGCTACATAGTTAACATATAGCATTTGTTTTGTCACATGGTTTTAACATAAATACTTATTGTGACATAAAGTTAATAGCTACATAGAATGCTAACTTAAATGCTAAACAAAATAGTGGCCAACATGCAACAAGAAAAATGGTTACCAAAGAAACCATACACCACAACTTTAGAGGGCTAATAGATGAAGATGGATTGAATGCAACTTCAGATGGTGAAAAAAAAGATTTGATCCTATAGAAGGGTAGTTATGGAGTCGGCTAAGAATCTCTAATAGATCACTAGAAAATCGTGACCGAGTGTATGCTTGGTGGTCGATGAAGAATATGGCTTTCCATGACCACAATAAAGGCTTTCGACCAACAATGGAGATGTGTGGAAAACTTGTGAGTGCCATTGAAGTGTTGATTGGCAGTTTAAGACCTCCAATACAGAACCTATGACTTTGAATGGAAGCTATGTGACCTCTAATACAGAACCTACGACTGGAACTTTGAAGCCCATGGCCTTGGAGGAAGAAACACAACCTAAAGCTGGAGATTCACAAAAAATAGTGACTTTGGCCACACGAAAACTAACAGCAACCAATACCAAGGATGAAACTGCAAGCAAACTCATTGAAGATCAAAGACCTTGATAATAGACTACGTCCTCACGGATCAAAATAGCTACCTCTATGTATGCTTCAGATGCCTCTTTGTATAGCTGTCTCTCTATATGTTGCCTCTCTGTATGTTGTAGGCCTTGAGAATGGGAATGGTGACCTTTGTAAAATTTTGAACTGTAGAGAGAAACAATAAATAAAAAGTAGATTGAACTTTGGCTCAAAATAAGCCTCAAATCGTGCCAAATTTCTTCAGAAAACCTTCATAAACAAATGAATCAACCTAAAAAGTCTTGGCAAAGGATGAATAGGCCACTTTATCTACCACAAATGTGAAAAAATTGACCAAATCAACCTAGAATAACACTAAAATTCTACCCAATAGACAAAAAATTGCAGGTGTCAAAGTGACCTCTGTAAAAAAATTCAATTTTTTAATAGTTTTCTAGTGAAATCCATTTCGCTTCAGGACGTATCAACTTTCACCTCACATCCAAATTCCCTCAAATCAAAGACCGTGTCTGCAGCATGGCTTTGATACCATGTTGGAATAGACAAGGATACTCTGCAACTTAATCTACACTCTCATAATATGTAAATCAACAATATGAGATAAAAAATTGATGATATTGATGAACCTAATTGAGCATAAATTTATATTGATCTCACTTGTAGATTTAAATGAGAATGCCTTATTATATAGGCATGGAAGAGGCAATCCACCTTGCACGTGGATTGACAAGTGCCCTGTGATGTGGCACATGCATGAAGGCAAGTGTTCTATAGGTGTCAACCTTTGGATCACTTGGAATGTGCAAACCAACAACCTTGTGTACAAGTGTTGGATGACTACAAAGTGCCTTTTGAGGTGAAATGGGAAGTCTTCCAACCTCAAAAGGTATGCACATGAGGCTTACCAAATAACTAGGTAACTTCTAACCTCTAAAAGGTTGCACATTTAGTTAGATAAGATGTTGTCTAACCTCATCAACCTAAGTACACTTAAACTATAGTGAATAGATAAATTATTCACTCTAACAAATAACACTATAATGATAATCATATCTTAATTAAAAGTCAAGGTAGCAACAAGCCAACTAATCAAAACCCCATGCACATTATAAGATTAAGGGCATAGCATGCCCCCTCTCAAAGAAGCATTATCCTCAACACTAATCAACTATGGATTTTTTTTCTCAAAATACTCATTTTCCCACATCTTTTACTAGAGACTTCTTAAATTTAATTAAATGCTATATGATTGCCTTTGTCTATAGCCTCTTGGAGTGTGTTTAAAGAACTCCCTCAAGATCTAAAACTATTATGCACTTTGTTGGGTCCCAAAATCTAGGTCCAAAATCCTAGAGCATATCTCCACCTTCTAGGCTAGGGGTGTCATCAAGAAAGTGAGAAAGAAGTTTATCCATAGATTGAGGATGGTTAAGGCCAACTAATGAGAATGGGTATGCTCTCCTACACTTCGGGCTCAGCTAAACCTAGGAGGGTGTTCTTAGAGGTACCGAATGAAAAACAAATCAATAACCATAGCTATACCCAATGTGCACTTGACCCCTACAATTGCCACTAGGACAAGACAAATTGGTTGCATGAAACCTCTAATTAAGGTAATTATTGCACCTTGCAGATGTACCCAGAGATGGCAACAACATGATATCCCTTAATATGAATCCACTTAACTTTTCTTACATAATTTACAAGGTACAAACATGCATGAACATGATTCACATATGATTTAAACAATTTGATGTCAATTAGAATGATTCCCTAGTTACAATACTGAATCATACAACATGTGAAACCTAATCTACTTCTAACCCTCCTTCTACAACTAACAGGGTAGAGGCTTATATTTGAAAGGTGTTTGATCTTTTCCCAATGTGGACTTGTGCCTACTCCATTAGGAAATAGGGTCATGAATAACAAGGAGGAAAAGATACATCCAATAGAACATCTAAAGAACTAGACATGCATTTACACACAAACCATAGATTACATATTATACAAGGACATACTTAATGATCCATAAAATAACTACAATAACCCATACATAACACATAAATGATCATTACAAAACTTTCAATGTTTTAAGATGTTGTCACATACATCAAATTTGTAATTACATTCATGCCATCAAATGTGGCAAGAGGAAACCCTAGCTATGACTTAGTGATTTTCCTGAATCAGTACAAAATATCATGGCTTGACATACCATTACATACATATATTCTTTTAGGATCCATCCTACGTTGTATTAGATGCAATCCCTCACTTGCATCCTAGACCAACTTTGCTTGATGCCCTAGAATCACCACGAGTAGATGCACAACCAGAAAATTAGTTCTGCAACTAACCCTTGAAATGAGAAAAGAACTAGTATTTATATCCTATCACATGCCCTAATCCATAGGTAGGAAATCGAAGAGCATCTGGAACTTCGAATTCACCCATCATCGTAATGCGAGGAAGGAGAACACACAAAATCCATGATTTTCACCAACCACAGCGTGAGAACTACATGTGGAATTGCATCCATGGAAGGTTGGATGCATATGGATGTGAAATTGGCCTTTGACAAGTTGTAGGTGTTGAATGGAACCATTCATGGTGAATTCACAAGTTACTAAGATGTCCCATCACATTTTTCAAATGTCGTTGGGGTTTCAAGTTTTCAGGGGATCCGTTGACCTATAGACTTGGGAAAGGGGTGGGCTGAGATTCGGGGCCTAGGATGAAACAAGGATGAGGGAAGTAGGAACATGGGATTCCAAGGAATCATGGAGTAAAGAGACCTAGAGACCAAGTGAAAAGGTCAAAAGAAGGTCTGGAAACTCGTGAGGAGAAAGGGGAAATGCATAGGAGCAAGAATTGGGAATCAGGAGGAATCGAGGAAGATTGGGATCCACGGTTTGGGAGGGAAATACGATCAGGTTTGATAAGCGGACAGAGATCAGAGACTAGAGTAGCTAGGGGATGGGATCAGGTCTAAGGACCTAGATTCTAGGAGAACTTGGAACCTTGGGACCAAATAGCGAAGGGAGTGGGAAACCAAGGAACTCAAGGATCTTGGAATCAAGTGCAAATGTTTCAAGAACCCCTGGGTTCTAAAAAACCCAAAAGGGTAGAGGAAGGTGGGGAATGTGGACTTTCAAAGTTTCAGGGAACCGTTGAACCAAGGGACACATGGATAAAGTTTCAAGATCTTGGGAAAACCTGAACACTTGAGAAGACAAAAGGGAAAGAAGGGCACAAGGGGTTTTGGGGAAACTTGGAATTATAGAACCAGAAGGAAAACATGGGGAATTAGGGATTCAAAAACTTGAGGACAAAGTTCCAAGATGCAAAAAAACCCATGGGGACCTAAAACTCACAAGCTGAAAGAGCACTCCATCAGGGTTTGAGACTTGTGAGGAACTAGGGACCAAAGGACAAAAGGGTCCTAGGCCAAGAAAATCCTTGAGCTTAGAACATCTCTTTGTCCCTAAAAAATGTGAAAACGCAAAAGGAGCAAAAAATCAAAGGAAACCCTCAGACTTAGATTTTTGATGATGCCAACATATGAAGGGCATGTGGGGAAACAAAAAAACAACACCAAGTTGAAAATTTAACAAAGGTATAACCCATTAAAGGCTTCATTGATTGGATATATAAATGATAGGATACACATGACAACTACAACGAGGGGCACCAGACTTCAAGCTTTTATGAGAAATTTAGGCACAACGAATTTGGGTCCCAATAGTGGCTCTGGTTGGGGACGTTTGCCTCCTATAGGTACAATGAGAATCCAACTATTGTCATGAGAAAGACCAAAAAGAAAAACACACTAGGGGAAAATACAAACATATGTATAGGGAAACACATAATGAAGGTGTATATACATGACAAGTGTAAGGACACCTAAAACTTAATTATTAATTGTGATATTTTATTGCGAATAATTAATCAATTTCATTGTTTCAAAATAATTATCTAGAGGATTTAATATTGTGTAGGTAAGAAAATCATGCATTGCCATTATATGTTGTTTTATTTACATATTTTAGAAAAAATTCTTTATTTCATTAATATTATGGCCCACATGCAAAAGTGGCAGTTACTTGTCTCTGAGAAGGAATCTTGAAGAAATCTCTATTTATTCCATCTTCTAAGTTTAAGGAAACTAATTTTAGAAAAGGGGTAAAGGGAGTGATTCAGGCTTTAAAAAAGAAACACGGTGATGAAAAGTGGGGAGAGGATCTTTCACAAGAAAATGACTGTGAAAGTAAGAAATCACTACAAGATTATTTAGAGTGGGAAGGCATTCTTTCTCTTGCAGGGGAGTAATGGTATCTTCAGAGCTCGGGGCTCATACATCAAAAGGGAATGAAAAGATGATTCTTAACAACGGCAAGTTAATATTTGTCTTCTATACCTCTGTATTATGTATAATACTCAATGTAGAGGTAAGGTTAAGTTGGATTTTGTTTGTTTTGGATTCTTTTTGTGAGGTATTTTAGCATTAGTTTGGATGCCATGTCTAAGTACTACATGCATGTTAAGAGATCATGTTCTTTGTTCCTAAATCTTTGCTGTGCATCTATGGTTTGAGTGCATCTATGTCTCCAAATCCCACTTTGTTCTTATCCTACATTCATTACATTCTTTTTGATGACTTGTCTATGAGGGATTCAGTCAAATGGATCGCGTGACAAGTCTATGTTTCCGTATTTTGCATGCATATCTACCAGAGCATCTCCATCTCTATTAACAAAGCTTCATTCATGATGAGGATGCAGGCAAGCTTGGGGAGTCTGGCATTATGCCTGCCAATTGCATTTTGCTTGAAGTTTTTAAAGCCTTTTCAAAAAATCTATCTTGTGCATATCCTACAATCGAAGCTTTTTCATGCGACGACCTTCTTTTAAGCATTCTGTCAAACAATTCACGTACCTAATCCTTGTCATATTATATTCCAATAGAAAATAAATTTAATGCCCCCTTCCCACTTCAATTATGTTTTAGTTCAAAGTTGTATACTTGGGTAGAGTGTTTGTTTTCCTTGGTGTATGCTTACTAGAGCGCTGTATGAATGTTTGATGCCTGTAGACAAGCGCCCCGTCCTATGAAGATTAATCTAAATTCTTTTGCTTGAAATTTCCTTAACTCTTTTGTGTATTCGCAATCATTGTATTCCATGAGATGACAGCTATTTGAGGCATTCCACTAAACAGTTTGTTGGCCTTGTTTGAGTTTTTGTTTTTTGCATTATCATCTACCAGAGCCTTTCCATCTATAATTTCTGACAAAGATCCGCCTTCCATAATTTATCTCTACGCTGGTAGAGGAAGTGGTTGATGGGGATTAAAGATGTCATATTGCTTTCTTTCTAAATAGGGATTAACATACCTTTGGGGAATCTGTATAAAATCCTTGTAAGATCTTCCTATGTTTCAGTTTCTTTGAAAGATGAAACCTCCTCTTGCTTTGTTATATCTATAATGTTTAAAAACCGATTGTCTATGCATCCTCTTTTGGCTAGTCGATCAAAGTAAATCCGACTTCCGGGTGCTTAAACCATTGTTGGGAGAAGCTCCTTTAACCTTAGTCAAATGTTAATCTTCTATTACTCAAGTTTTCTTTCCATAGTAAATGCATTATTAAGTTGCTAAGGCTAGAGTTTAGTCTAATGCTTCATAGCTTTGATTGATTGGTTTTTGCTCAATTCTATGGATGTAGAATAATTTGTTTTGGCAAAACGTTCATAGTAATTATCCTTGTAATCTTTTGTTGAGGCCCTTTGTGCTTCTCTCGAGATAATTAAATAGTTTTTGATTTAGCTTTACTGTTTGCAATCTCTTTACATATAAGTTTATGGTATAGTTACCTATTCATGTTCGACTTGGAATATAAACGAAGACACTAATCTTGAAAGGATTATAATACCTAAAGATCTTGGTTAATTATACTTGGTTAATAATTGTTTATAGTTTAAGGAGTCCTATGTACTACATAGGATGTTTTGTAACCACAATTAGGTAGGAAATCAAATCATTTTGTTATGTTGAAAACAATATTGTGTACTTGTTGTAGGATATGATAATAATATGTATGTGTTTATCCTATTCACTTTTGTCTTAAATTATTGCTCAAATGTAAGTAGTGTTCCTTTGTTTTGAATATTAAAATTTCACAATATAAATATTGTTAAACATATATTTTCAATAATGTGACTCGTATGATTAGATAATTTATTGAATGGCTAAGTTTATTTTTGTAAATAATTAAGTCTCCTAGAGAATTAGAACCCACTTTAGTGAATTGACTATATTTTCTCTAGGCTTGTAGAGTTGAAAACTCGTAAATAACATCGGTTGTTTTATGTTAGGTAAAGACCTTTCTTCCATTGAAAAAAAAAACCTTCTTAAATATTGGTTCCTAAGATAGATGACATTATAGATCTTAGGATATGGAATCCTTAGGATCTTAAAAGTGTCATCTACTCATTAGCTTAGATATATATATAACTTTGCCTTAGGGTAATTGTGTAAATGTGATATCAACGCTAGTGGACCTAAATTTATTAATTGGTCTTAGAATAATGCTTATATTGTATAGAGTTTGATCCTTGTTTTGTCACTAGAGTGATAAGACATAAAATATGATTCTTAGAGATGAAATTATGATTTTAAGATAGTTAATTACTTGATAGGTTTCCTAGGAATGTTGAACTTTACATATCTTTGGTAGGGTAAATTAGTCGTGTGCAAGAGTATTAGTGTTATGGTGAAATGTTATAGGGAAGATCAATTACCTTTTTCCATGAGTTTATGACCTTGGTAAATTGTTACAAATGGTTTTAGCATTCGTGATGGAGTTTATAAATATATGTGTTATCATGTTTGGTTGAACTTCAAACTTGATATGACTGAGAATCTCCATTAGGTATGCTTATGTCTTGGATAGATATGGAGTTTAAAAGTAGAGTGGAAAGTAAATGTTTTAAGTGTAGCTTATGATTATTGTTAATTATTTTATACTTGTTTATGCATAATTTCCTTACCCTAGAAGAGGATTAAGTTACTTTTAGGATTTATTAGGATTAGTTATCGTCATTTTAGATTTAGTTAATCTTTGGTGTAGGAAATATGTTCATACATACTACTGATGGTAGAAATTATATGATTACATCTTCATCATATTTGAATGATGATTGGTTTTGAATCTTTTAAATGGACATGCTTAGAATATGTTATTTAAGATACCAATTATGTCATTTTATGATATGAGGTTGAACCTCCTCAATGTTTATGTACCTAGAGAATAGATGAAAATTATAACCAGGTCAAACATGAATGTTTTGTCTTTTGTTTATATATTACTTTAGACAAGGTTTAGTATCACATACTCATTAAATCAATTTGTCTTCTTGTGCTTTACTAGTGTGAGCTAGACTTCCTAGTTTACCTACATTAAACCTTGAGGGATAATTATGTAATTGACTCAAGGAAATTAAACCTTAGCTCATGCCTAGTTTGGGAAATTTTATGAGAATGTTGTGGTATGGGTAAACCTTAATCTCCTACTATCCTCAAGTATGGATTGGAAATGCAAATATGTATCTAAGTTTGAGAGGTTGTCGATATCATGTGAATACCATCTTAGAGGTTTGATTTGGATGAAACCATCTTGTGGTTGCAAGTTCAAGACCCTGAACTACGAAGTCTCTACGCTGCGTGTACGTAGGCAAGGCCATCATGAGCCCCCGAGACATTAGGTCTGGCCCTTAGGGCCTGTAGTCTGGTTATCATATGCAATTGACATCTATTATGTATATTTATTTTGTGGAACTAATGTTTTCATTTATTTGTGCAATTTTAGGCATGTTAACCATGCAGGGTATTGGAGCTAAGAAAGTATTTTCCCACTTTACGAATGGATGATCATATGGCATTTATTGTAAATGTATATAATTGTATAAGAAATGTTTATATCTTAAATTTTAATTTATGTTGAATGATACAAAACTTATTTTTAATACTAAGTTTATTAAGTTTGAGTAAGTGAATTTTCCTCTGTCATCATATTTCTTTCTTTAATTTTTCTAAATTTAATCTTATTGTTATTTATTGATATTTTTCATGGGTAGGCATTACATAGGTATCAGAGTACCAGATTGCAACACTTGGGAGCTTTGGGGTAAAAGTATTAGTAATGTAAACATGTTTTTGGGTCTCACCATGGTAAGTAGAGGTAAATTTTAATTAATTAACTATATGGAATGAACGTCTAGTAAATTATTTTCAACATATATACATACATGTTCATGGATGTATTCTTGTGATTGTAAGTTTATGTAATGTTAATTAATGATTTCTGTCAAGCGTGTATATTTTTCACCTTATTATGTGACGATACTGACAAACTTGTGTGTATGGTGATGGTGTTGTGGCTGGATGTGCTGGGAGTTTTGGGTTATGCATGGAGGTTGGAGAAATGGTGTTGTGGGGGTTTGTGATTTGGGAGCTACGTTGTGTTTTGGGAGCTACGGTTGTGATTTGGAAAATACGTTGTGTTTTGGGAGCTACGATTGTGATTTGGGAGCTACGTTGTGTTTTGGGAGCTACGGTTGTGATTTGGGAGCTACGTTGTGTTTTGGGAGCTACAATTATGATTTGGGAGCTACATTGTGTTTTGGGAGCTACGGTTGTGATTTGGGAGCTATGTTGTGATTTGGGAGCTACGTTTGATTTGGGAGCTACGGATTGTGATTTGGGAGCTACATTTATGCAAAGGGAGTTATACTTGTACCCTTAGTGTGGATTCTTTGTGAATGAGTAGTTCAATTTTTTGTGAATATCAAAGTAAACTATGAATTAATTATTCATATAGTTAGTAATTGATTCAGCTACAAAATTTTGTATAAATTTCATGGTTGTGTGGGATATGCACACTGTGATATGATAATCTATTATCGAGCTCTCTATGGTTTGAGGTCACCACATTCCCCTCCTCCCATTAGCTGGCTCATTTGAAGTCACGTGGTGATTGTGATGTTAAGTTTTATGGAAATTGATGAAGTTTGATTTGAATTTTACATGATAGTTTTTTTAATCTTGGGCTAGCAGTTTGAATTCTTAGATTTTGGTTGATTGAAATTGTCCTTTTTACCTCAAGGACTATTTTATTAAGGTTTTTGGTTGTTGTTTTGGCTTCTGCTATTTAATTTTCTTTTACATGAAGTTTTATTAATTGATTTTATTTGAAATTTTACTCATTGAAACTTCTTTATTTTGAAGCTTTATCAATGTTTGTTGTTGGCTTGTGTGGAGTAATGTGAATTGTGTAGAATGTCATATGCAAAGGGGTCCCTAACAGGTTGTATAGAGGAGTAGATGGCCTGGGGAATGTTTATTGTGAAATTATGAAAGATCTATTCTGTGGCATTATGGTTCTATTTGGTACTGATCATCCTCATTCCATCGGGAGTATACATGATGTATTATGTACAAAGTTGATATCTATGATGTTTAAATGTTAAGAGTTACTATAAAAGAATATGTTGCAATGAATTTGATAAGTTGTAATATATTGATGATATAAACATGCTCTTTGGTTAAGTGATAATATTGTAGATGTTACAGAATTCTAATGTGCAGAATGGTATACCTGGATTTTGAATGATAGAGTTGATTCAAGTTATTTCCTGCATAATAAGGTATGACATTTTACCACTTTGTTAACTATTAAGTTGATAATCCTTGTTATTTCTAGTAACTATAGAAATTGTGTATGGACAAAAGATGATCTAGTAAAATTATGGTTTCTATTACACTTTGTATGGTGTACAATTTCAAATACAGCATTGGTATATCAATTACTTGTACAGATGATTTTTTTTTATGAGATCTAACTTCTGTTGAATGTGTTGAATATAAGAAATATTCTTTTCTCTTGATGACTTTCAGGAGGAAGTCCATTTTTAGAGGGGAAGAATGTAAGGACACCTAAAACCTAATTATTAATTGTGATATTTTATTGTGAATAATTAATCAATTTCATTGTTTCAAAATAACTATCTAGAGGATTTAATATTGTGTAGGTAAGAAAATCATGCATTGCCATTATGTGTTGTTTTATTTACATATTTTAGAGAAATTATTTATTTCATTAATATTTTGGTCCACATGTGAAAGTGGCAGTTACTCATCTCTGAGAAGGGATCTTGAAGAAATCTCTATTTCTTCTAGCTTCTAATTTTAAGGAAACTAATTTTAGAAAAGGGGTGAAGGGAGTGATTCATGCTTTAAAAAAGAAACATGGTGATGAAAAGTGGGGAGAGGATCTTTCACGAGAGAATGACTGTGAAAGTAAGAAATCACTACAAGATCATTTAGAGTGGGAAGTCATTCTTTCACTTGCAGGGGAGTAGTGGTATCTTGCAAGGGAGTTGTGAGCATGAGGGAACACAAAGAAATGATGATTATAAACAAAATTTTAATACAATTCAAGTTGACCCTGCAAAGATGGATGATGTTACTTTCTTCTGTCAAATAAAAGCTAAATGAAGTAGTTGATCTCCCTCAAAACAAGATTGTATTCACCACCCAACTAAAATAAATGATGACTTCCACCTACATACTCCAATTTGTAACCATTTCTTATGAAGTGGAGACCAACCCAACTACTAACATCATTGTAGGGAAACCATAAGTGATATGTACATGAACCATCCCACACAACATCATGCATGTTTTTAGTAGTAGAGAGTGAAACATTGAAAACTAGGTTAGCAACAATGCCCATAGATGAAGACAAACATCCATCATTGAATGCAATTATATCATACTTGGTGACCTCTTCATGTGAGCTAAGAGAAAAAGAAAACATCTTCAGTTCACATGGCAAAGAATAGTGTGCTTGACTGCATTGTTGATTTTCAAAAAGAGAAGCTTCTTCCTACAAGTCAAACTAAAAAATTTCAAGCTCTGGCATACCTTCAAATTGAGCTACAATGTGCTAATCTTTATGCTCACTTAGGTATTGTAGCTCCACTTCACTTTTATCTATATGCTAGATCCATACAAGTGACTCCATCTCGAGCACAAAACCATCATCAACAACATTTGAAGCATGACCTTCAAAAAGGAAAGCTTCATAATCAACCAAGTCCTCACCGGGCTCTTGGATAACTAGTGGACAACATACACCACTTTCATATGTGCTAGTACAATTGACAACATCTTAATCATAGGCATGATTAATGCCAAATTCAAATCATCAACACAAATATTAACACCATGGGACATCTCAAGTGAAGAACAAAGTTCTTTCAATTGTCCCACTATTTCATGCTCCATTTGGTAAACAATTGTGTCACATCTATTGCTACAAACAAACTATTGGCATGTTTCTTCTTCCTCGATCATTCTTGTAAAAAAATTTGTTTGTGGTCTATTTGAAATACAATCTACATGGGGAAGACAACAAACCTTGAACCAAAGAAATAGGCTCTCATATGTGTCCACATGATCACCACCTTCACATTCATCAAGGGCACATTCCTCAAATTGAAAATCTATGTCTTCACTAACACTTATCTCTGATAAGTTATTACCAAGTGCAGGCATACCCATTCTCAAGAAAACAAGCACTAACTACTTCATCATCACCAATAGGAACAAAGGAGGGAAATATAGCAAACAAGAAACTAGTTTCTTTCTCACCTACTATATCACATGCATGTGTACATCCCTCATGATCATCATCACAAGATGATTCAACTAGTTGTTTTTTGTTGCACACATCTTCCTCTTTGTCCACGAGGCCACATACCTCATCTTCAAACTAAAGGTCATCATGCATTTCATCATTTTTATCTCTAATGGATTACCCATCTAGCTGAAGGTAGGTGCATATACTATCCTCATCATCAGCATTGCTATCATATGATGCACCATCTTCAATTTCTACCTACCTAACCACACAATCAAATTCATCGACTACTGTAGTCACCTGAGACATTGCATCCACCTAGTTGCTACTAATAGAAACCTATTCATTACCAACAATAGTTGTATTTGAGGTCAATAATATTGTAATGTAATCATCCCTCATCTTTTCAACATAGTCTAGGCATAAATAATCAGAAAGAATCAAAAACTAAGGAGGATTCTCTACACACTATTGATCTTGTACAAGAATTAGAAAGAATCAAAAGACAAGAGGAAGAGTCTTGCATGGATTTTAGTCACAGGTTTGTTGTTGTCCTTTCTAATATTCCAGATGATTTCAGACCTGACACACTTGCCTACATTGACATATTCTTGGAATCCTTTGAATTTGGTTTGAGTTTAGCGCAGGAGGACTTCAAACTTACATGAATGCAATAGACATATTTATGCCTAGATGAAATGGAAAGGATAAGGGATAACTATATAGTAAGGTTGTTATCCACAATTTTGAGCACTACTGGTAATGAGCAAGATGATATGAACAACACTCATGTGGATGCAACTAATTAGATGAGTGTAAAATCTAATTGTGATGATTGTGTAGTCAGAAGGGTGGAAGATGAAGGTGGTGCATTATATGACAACAATGAATATGATCAGAACAGTGTGTGCACCAACTTTTAGTTGGACAGTTCATCAAATGAAGATGAAAATGATGAAACCAATGATGACTTCTAGCCTAAGAATAAGGTATTTGGATTAGTGGAAAAGGAGGAAGGTGTGTACAAGAATGAATAGTTAGTTGGATCAGCTTGTGAAGTTGATCATGTTGTATGTGCACATGTATGTGATACAAAAGGTGAGCAAGAAACTAGTTTCTTGTTTGATGTGTTATCTTCCTTTGTTCCAGTTGATGATATTGAAGCTATTAAAGTAGTCAATGTTTGTTTGCATGAGGCTAATGTGGGTGTACCTGATAATAACCAATCAGAGACAAGTGCTAGTGCAGCCATGAAGTGCAAGTGTGAAGAGTTTTCCCATGAAGATTGTGAAGATGGTGATCATGTGGACACATATGAGAAACTATTTCTTTGGTGCAAGGTTTTTTGTCTTCCCCATGCTGAGTGTGTTTCAAACAAACCACAAGAAAATGATAATAAAATAAATGAGGTTCAGAAGAAATGTGTCATCAGTATGCTTGCACCAATGAATGTGACGCAATAGATTGCCTGAATGAACCTAAAACAATGGGACACTTACAAGAACATGGTTCTTCACTTGACGTGTTTCATGATGTTGAGTCAGGCACTAATGATTTTGATTGTAGCCCAAATCATGATGATGATTTAGATATTGAAAAGTGTAGTAGCACATTTGAAAGTTGTGTTCAAGGGTTCGGTGGAGATGCAGATGAGTATGAACTTTTCCACTTTGATGTGGTATGTTCATCAACTCTTGAAGGTATTGTTTATGTAGTAGAGGTTGATTCCTTTGTGTGGGACATGGATGTGAATGAGAAGAAAGGAATGTGTATACCTGGATCTCAACATGTTGTAGCCCAACTTAAAGGCATGCTAGAGCTAGATTTTTCCCAGTTTGATTTGCATGAAGATGTGTCTTCTTTTGTAGATCAACAATGTAGTTAGGCACACTTTTCTTTGCCATGTGAATTGGAGATGTTCTCCTTTTCCATCAATTCACATGAAGAGCTTAGTAGGTACGATAGTGTTGTAATTGATGATGAATGTTTATCTACATCCATATATTTTGATGTTCACCTGATTTGGATTGTCTCACCCCTTTCTAGAAAGAACATGCATGATGCTATGTCGGATAGTTCTTGCAAAATTATTTGTGGTTGCCCTGTAGTGATGTTGTTGGTGGAGCTAGTCTTCATTTCATGGGCATTGGATACAAACTGATGCATGTAGATAAATGATTTTATTTGTTGTAGTTGGGTGGTGATTGCAATTTTAGTTTGAGGGAGATCAACTCCTTTATTCAGCTTGTCTTTGATAGAGGTAAGTAGCCCCATCCATATTGTGTAGGTTTGACCTATATTGTGTTAAGATTTTGATTCGCATCCATAATTTTAGTGTTTATGAATTTCCATGCCAATGGTTGTGTTGTCCTACTATATATATGCTCTCATTGTAAATATATTATGTTTTTTTATCTCATTTCCTTTTTGGTCTACCCCCAAAGATGCCTGGTTCTTGTTGTGCTTGTAAGACACACTTCCCCAACCAGAGCCACTATTAGAACCTAGAATCTTTGGTCATAATTTTGCCTAAAATCCATATTTTCTCCCCTCTAATTTGCCTTGGCTTATTTGACCCATTGTTGATAACCGATCTGAGACATCTTATGTGGGTTTCCCATGTGTTAGAATGTAAGTAAAAATATAAAAAATTTAAGTCTGGGATGTTTTCGATCTTTTCCTTGGTTTTGTGCTCATGTTAGCCTTTCGGAGTTTCAGGTTTCCCGTGCCAACATACCATCATTATTAGTTCCGAACTTTTCATTGGTTCCTTGTTTTTTTGCCTTTAAGTCTTTCGGGATCATAGTGTTAGGCATTTCCATTTCCATTTGAATTTTAGGCATAAGTTTAGGAACTTCTTCAATCCTTGATTGTTGATGATTGTTAAGTCTTTTAGTGTCACGGGTTATGTCTTCCTTGGTTTTCTTTTCCTTTCAAGAATGCATTTTGAGGTATCCTTAACCCCTGATCCCTAACATTTCATATTTTTAAAGTTTTTTGGGATCACAAAGTTAGGAGGTGTGTGTTTCTCATGATCAAATGGAAGGAGGTTTGGTAGTGGCCCGATTCATCAGGGCCCAATGAATTTTCCTTCCAACTATTACACCCTTTTTTTCTTTGGCCTTCAGACTTCAAGGAATCTCTTACTCCCATTCAAATGGATCTAGTGTGTGCCCTATTGGGCCAAAGATTGATGAAATGGCTTTGCCTTTGCATTTCATCAGGGTTTCGGGGAGTCTCTTTCTCTCGATTAGAAAGAAGGTAGTTTGGTGGAAGCGTGATTTGTCGGGGTCTGACTAGTTGGTCTTCCATTAGGGTTCTAGGTGAAGGCATGAATTCCTTCAAAGGTTCTATAGTCTCCAAAGGTCAATACTTGTTTTATAACCATTAGGGAGCTGCCAAGTCTGATGTGCTAAAGTGGTGAAGGGGATTTTGCTGATGTGTTTTTTTCAGACTTCAGAGTTTGGGGAGGTTCTTGTTCTCCTATTGAAAAAAGTGGAAGGCAATTCAATGGAGGCCCAATTTTTTGAAGCATAATAGGTCTACTTTTTCCTTGTGTTTCATTTGAGTTTAGAGATTGGGGAATTGCTTGACGTTTGCATCCAAAAGTGGAAGATTGTTAGGTCAGGGCCCAATTGTCAAAGCCCGATAACTTGGTCTTCCTGATTGGTGCACCCTTTTCTACTTGTTAGAGTTGCGGGAGGTCTTCTACTCCCAATCTAAAAGAAGGATGTTTGGAAAAGGCCTAATTTGTTGGGGCCTGACAAATTTGCCTTCCTAGTCAAGGGTAAGTACAAAAAGATGGGGGGCCAAAAAGTGGACAAATTCTTTTCAAAATAATTTAATGCATAACACGAGCACATTATAATGCGCTCACATTATGGTTTGGTAATGACGAGCCTAAGGCTCATCAAAACCAAACCATAATGTGCTCGCGTTATAACGCGAGCACATTATGAATTATTATAAATAAATAAAATGGCTAATCTTCTCATTTCATTTCTATTTTCTCCTCTATACCCGCGGCTTGCAAACCCTAGGAAGCGTGCTCGTGTTTTGGGAAAAACAATTCAACACCAAAATCTTGCTGATTTGTCACCAAAATGCCACCATGACATCAAGCATGCCAAAGGAGTGAGTTTTATTTGTTTTTTTGTTTGAATTTCTTTCTAAATAGGTAGGTTTGAGTCAATTTTTGATGTATATTTCGTTAATTGTCAGGAAATGTTAATGCACCTCCTCCTCCTCAAAATCCACAAAATCCTGCGGAACAACAACCTCCTCCATCCATTCCTCGACATGCCCCTGGAACACAAGAAAATATAATGGGGCAGATTGAAAACAACAAAAAAGAAATTGAAGATATAATCGCAAGGTTGAAAGATCCTTCCACTTCAACCTTGTATAGGTCCACGCTTGCTAAATCTCTTGAATCTATGTTGTCAAATGTAGATTCAATTAGCAAGCAAATATCTAGTTGGATGGATAAAAGGAGAGAGTTTAGAGACTATTATGCAGACAAGCTGTCATACCAAGATGTGAAAAAATTACAAATCATAAAATTAGACTTGTGTTCAATTTTCACAAACCCACAAACAAATCAACCTCCACCCATTACATGCAAGAGGTTCTCTATCCATTGGTGCAACAACCAAGTGATAAGGGACAATTTTGGGTAGAGGTGGTGGATGGTTTTTGACCATCCTCCATGCAATAATAATGAGGTCCGGCAATACTTTTTGAGGAAACTCTACTACGAGTTTGTCCTCAATAAAGTGCCAAACTATTTTGATATGCGGGACTTCCAGGGTAGAGGTGGGGGGTCAACACAAGATAGACCAGGGGCACGTGTTGACCCATAGTGGGCAGTGAGATGAGTAATCAGCAGACCAGCCCATGAGCATGTTTCTATCCCTTCCATTGTGAAGGAGAGTGTTGAGGTCGATACACTTCAGTCCATTAGTGCCTTGACCCAGAGCATCATAGAGCATACTAGTCCTACAGCACAGAGTGGGTTGGGAGATAGTGCAAGGAGTAGGGTCCCACGCCATGCTTGTCAGACTTGCAGGTCAACTTGTGGTTATGACCCCATGGATAGTTAGAACGTAGGTGCACAGGCTACATCTACAGTTGAGCAGATGGTGATGACAGATACCCTCCTGAGTGAGACTTTCAACCTTGATACTCAGGTAAATATTAGCAAGTTTATTGAATTTAATTTATTAAATTTCATTTTTGAAATGCAAAATTAAGTAATTTAGTTTGATGATTTTAATGAAATTTCAGGGTCATAGCGTTGATGCAGTTTTCAGTGGTTCTCCACCTGCATATTACACTAGATCATCTATTGTCGGGGTATGTAACTAGTAAACAATTATAAATATTACATGTGAATAGCATTGTTATATGAATGGTATTCTAATATCTGATTTTAGATGTTGAATAGGTTAATATTGGAGATTTCACGGCAACACCTGCCAGTGGTGGTGGACTTCAAAGCTTCACAGAGGTAATAAAATAAATAGTTTAATGAATGAATTGTACTTACTAGATTTTTGTATGTGGCTTGTGTGCTTTATTGTGTGTACTTTCATGTTTAGATGAATGTGTGTGTATGTTAGAAGCCATGATTTGCATCACTATTATAGTTTTTGTAATTGAATAATGTTGTTTTATTTCCAGATGATGCAAGGTGTGGAGACACCTCTCGATGTTCATAGGGTAATGGAGCATGGTGTGACCTCTGCGATTCATAGCTCCATGGCATTGACAGGGGTATGAGGCAGATTAGTAAATTTCAATTTGTAATCATTGTTATAGTTGTTTATTTTTGAAAAATCAAAAGATTATTGATTTGAAGTTTAATTTCTATCTGGATGGTTTCTATAGGACATGACCACCATGGCCTATTCCTTCTACTGAGGCAAGTGAGGAGACAGATTATATGGTAGCGGTAAGTGATTATTTTGTTAAATGTTTCATTTTTTATAACATGTAATTTCTATATATTAATGTCTATACTTTTTATTGTAACAGCGAAAGATGCAAGAAGAACTAAATAGGAGGAGCATCCCTTGGGTTCGTAGTAGACCACCCACATGCACGTCTCCATCCCCTAGAAGATCAAAGGCTGACCGTGATCTATTCTCTTCACCAGCCAGAGGGGAATGACTTTTTATTGTGTTCCTTTGTTGTATGCCTATATAGCATTTGTGGACATATATTTTGTATTGCATATAGTCAACATTGTATGCCTATATGGCATAAGCCTATATGGCTATTTTGTAAATATGTTATACTTATATCAACAGATATTGATGTATGCCTATATGGATATTTGGTTAATACAAATCTTTTTTATTGATGGCGTCCATACTTGCATTATAAATCCACGTTTGAATGCATATTCTAGATGGCTACTTCAAATATTTAAAGTCCAATTGTATTACATAGGATGTTTGTTGATCCAATAAGCTAGCTATTGTTATTCAAGTATCACCTAAACCTCATTTTGGAACTAAAAGATAAAAGTTGTATTTTAAAAAAAATGAATCATCATGTTGAACAGAAAATATTAATATTCTTTATGAGTAGCATACAATGTCAACTATATGCAATACAAAAAAATGAATCATCGTGTTATTCTTTATGTTTGAGATCCTGAAAATGACTAAGTATCATGTTATTCTTTATGTTTGAGATCCTAAAAATGACTAAGTTTGGTAGCCTGATATCTTGAAACACTAAAAATTGACTAGGTCTAAAATCTGGTGGATCCTCCAAATTCTATAATCTACATGTTAAATCCGGTGGATTCGAGACCTATCTCAAACATCCTGAAAGGTATATTGAAAAATATTTAAAGTATATTCAATATACCTTATCCTCTGGGACTTACACTTCTAGGTGCAAAATTGCTCTAGGGAGTTAGGCGCACTTTCCCACCTCTGCAAACTCAAATTAGCACCTAAGATTGAGACCTCAAAGTGCGCCTAGAGAAGAAAACAAACCTTTGATCATCCCAAGTTATGGCGCCTTGAATGGAATTGATAGAAATGACCTTAATCATTGAAAATTTGACAAGGAAAACACATTATGAGTTTGGGTGCCCTTCATGCTTCATATCACCAATTTTGGTGCCTTGGCAACATAGTAGATGAATAACACCTCAAAATGAGTGCCTAAGGGTGATGTAGTCATACGAGGGTTCAAACAAGTGTTAAAAGCCTTAAAATATCAAGGAATAATCCAAATTCAAGTAAGGCGCATTTTCACACCTTGATCATCATCTAAGGCGCCTTGCAAAGGAGGTCTTGAGCAACATAGACCTTTGGCACAATTTCTTGCTTCTACAATCAAATTTGAGTGCCTAAGGAGTGGATTGGTGATGGACATCACTTTGAGCGCCTTAAAATTGTTTGAAGGTTTGAATTGGTGAATGATAGTGCCTTAAGGTCTTAGAACCAACTAGAATAAGGAATTAAAGAATGAGTTAACCACTTTGAGCGCCTTGAAGGAGAGAAGTATGTATATGAAGATTGATTTAATGTTTGAAGTTTAGGCGTACTTTCCTTGTCATCTAATCACACATTGGCACCTAGGAAGAGTTGACATGAAACAATCCTTTGAGTGGACTCCTTGATGAGATCTCTCCCATTGCTTAAACTTGTTGAAATGTTAAAAGCTAAGTCAAATGGATCCTTGGATCCTAGGCCCTCTTTGCTTTCAAAATGACCTTGAATTGGCACCTAAGCATAACAAGAGAGTTTAAATCCATTCAATATAGCACCTTGTAAGAGGAGAGCTTAAGAGCATGAGACTAAATGGCATTTAAGAGTCAAGATCATCAAAATCCAAAGAAATGGGCTAAGTAAGCTAAGGCGCCTTTGCTTGTCATTCAATACCTCCATGAGCGCCTATATTGAAATTGCATCCAAGGACATCTAAGAGTAAGCACCTAGAGGGGAAAAGTCATCCTATGACCTTCATAATTATTTAAAGCATAAAAAATGCCAAGTATAAAGCTTCATGATGTTGGGTGCTCTTTCACCTCCATATAGATCTAGATTGGTGCCTTAGATAAAGTATCACAAATCTATATCATTGACTAAGTTCCAAGAGAGAACGGCTTACTTCAAGCATGTTTAATCATTCAAGGTCTTACAAATAATGAATAGAGCCTAAATTGATGCTAGGCGCCTCCTCTTGTCTCTACTATCTAGTTTTGGCACCTAAGGAGAAATTGCATCTAGTGAATTCATTATTTGGCACCTAGGAGGAAAAGACCTTAAACTTACATTATTGAGTCAGAACTTTAGAAATTGAGCCATTCCTAGTCAATTGGAGTCATAAAATATCAAATACAAAGTCAAATTGGACTTAGGCACCCCTTCATGTAATTTCCCACCATCATGAATGCCTAGATCTAGGAAGATCATCCAATTGCACCTAGGAATAAGATACAAGTCCAAGACCTCAAATTTGAGCACCTAGAAGTGTGATGGATTGAAGAAGCTACATTGGCGCCTAAGGGTAAGTTGTATCTAATGACATCACCTAATTGAGCGCCTAGGAGGTATAAAGCTTAACATTGACATGAGGACAAGTGCTTAGTAAAGGAGAGTTTCTCAAACATTTAAACATGTGAATGAAGTCATAGAAATGCACTAAGTCATCTAGGTGCCATTTTCCCCTTGTGTACCCTTACATTTGTTCCTAAGAAGAAGTTGCTTCAGTTCATTGGAGTGTTTGAGTATTGAGGATTTCTTAGCAATGCTTTGAACCCCTTTGAACAAGGCAAGATCAACAAGATACACCTCAAGTGTTCATTATCAAAGTAATCATATTGAACATATCGCATGAGGAGAAGAACGAAAGTTACACCCCTTTGCAACTTTACACTACCTCCTTTTGATGATTTTTGGGGCAGCAGAAAACCTTTCACCATGGGCAAATGCCTCAGAGATATAAAAACTGAGAGAGGTTATTGTAGAGGCACTCGACGTGATCACGTTGCCTTAGATGGAATGTTTCTAAGTGACATGGTTTTTGAGTAACATCTCGTCAAAGATTGCTACCTTTTTACACTTTGGACTCTTTAGGGATATCGTCGATACAATGTAGCTCAGACTATTTCAACATGTTTGTGTGAAAAATAGGACCATGCCTAGCGTAAATGTACCCATCTAGACACATTGGAATAGTCAGTTTGGTCATATCAAGAGCAGGACGAAAGTTACACCCCTTTGCAACTTTACACTGCCTCCTGACGATTTTTGGGGCAGCAGAAAACCTTTCACCATGGAAAATGCCTAAGAGATAAAAAACTGAGAGAGGTTATTGTAGAGGCACTCTACATGATCACGTTGCCTCAGACAGAATGTTTCTAAGTGACACATTTTTCAAGTAACATCTCATCAAAGATTGCTGCCTTTTTGCACTTTGGACTCTTCAAGGATATCGTCGGTACAATGTAGCTCGGACTGTTTCGACATGTTTGGATGAAAAAAAGGACCATGCCTAGTGTAAATGTACCCATCTGGATGTATTGGAACTATCAGTTTGGTTGCATCAGGAGCAGGACAAAAGTTACACCCGTTTGCAACTTTACACTACCTCCTTCTAACGATTTTTGGGGCAGCAGAAAACCTTTCACCACGGGCAAATGCCTCAGAGATATAAAAAACTGAGAGAGGTTATTGTAGAGGCACTCTACATGATCATGTTGCCTTAGACGAAATGATTTTAAGTGACACATTTTTTGAGTGACATCTCATCAAAGATTGCTACCTTTTTGCACTTTGGACTCTTCAGGGATATCGTCGGTACAATGTAGCTCAGACTGTTTTGACATGTTTGGGTGAAAAATAGAACAATTCCTAGCCTAAATGTACCCATACGAATGCGTTGGAACTATCAGTTTGGTCACATCAAGAGCAGGACACCAAAAATGCATAGCATGATGATGTAAAAATATGTATATGTGGAAAAATACAACAGGAAATTAAAAAAAGACAAACCTTACAAATTAATGTGCATACTTACAACTCAATGTAACATGACTTTACAAAATCAATGTGAATACTTAAAAATTAATCCAATGAACCATCCAATTCTGCTCTACTCTTTATTGTGTCAAGTATTACTTCATGGTCAGACTCACGGACCTTCCACAAGATTTTGTTCAAAGGTCTACCCCAATACTTTATCAAACGAACATTGGATGCCATGACAAGGTTCAAGTAATGAAGAATGTTCTGATGCGTGTCAAAGTCCTAAAATAGCCAAACATTAACACTCTTATGTGGGTACCTTCTAAGCCATGTTCCAGTAATAACCACTGAGCCTGTAGGGTATTCGATATTTTCTCCATCTGTAACAAGGGCCTCCAATTTCTTTTTGGCCTCAACACAACGACATAAGTAATAATATGTTCCCTCTTCATTATCTTCATCTGCAATAACTACATATACGTGCCCTAAATTGATATGTGTAGCAAATTAGATGAAATTAGTCAACATTACAAAAACACTACAAAGTAAGATGACATTACCTGGTTGAACTAGATAAAATTACATGCATATGCATGCCCTATATTACCTGGTTGAACTAATTCTGATATGCGGTCAAAGTCAACTTATGATTCCATCTGTGTTAGTTCCAGTGCCGTCGGGGGTTGATACGTGTCAAGTGGGCTAAGATAACTTAACTACCATTCGTCAACCCACTCCTTTGACTCGCACTCATCCCAGACTTGAATTGTACAGGAAGAACAAAAGCATGACATCTTTCACGTATGGATACTCCATGAACCTGTAATTGAGCTTCTGAAAGAGTGCATCTCATTTGATCCTGTCAGTGTAGAACAGTCATCATATAGTGCAATGTTAGTATCATCTATCAACCAAAAAAATCTACGAATTGAAGAATTACCTTCATTACCTGGACCCATCGAAGCATTACACCACTTGACAATTGATTTTGCATCTGTCAACTTTGCATTGTCTTTATACTTTAACTCTTCTCGTGCTATGGCTCTTTTGATACATGCTCCTGCACCATCATGCTCCCCTTTTCCATGCCCGGCCTCACAAAAGTTCCACATATGCTGAATACCTATAAAATTATGCCTCCTACTCAGCCAATAGAAATTCCACAAGTTCTTGAATTGTGATGCATAGTTATCTGACCATATGATATGTTGACTAAACGATATGCCCCTTCTAGACAAATCATTGTAGAACACCTAAAAGAAACCTTACACGAACTCTGTAGAATGCGTGTGATCATCACTAATATAGAAATTATACTCCCTTATGATATTTCTGTCATCCTCTGTACTATCATTCGCATGAATGAATGCGATGTGCACAAATATAGAAACCTGTGTGGAGTTGTAATATTGTGATTGCACCTCACACTGTGGCTGTAGACTGTAGTTCTCTGCAAAGTCAATGACTGAAACAATGCTACCAACTAGAAATGTGTCCTTGCATAACTTGAATTGCAAGCCCAACCATTGAGCTCTATGGGCATGTCTTGCATACTCATACACTATGCTATCACGAAATATAGGCATAAACTGATACACTGGAATCTTTTCAATAACCAATTCACACCTCTTTGCTTCTTTACCATCTTTTGTATTGTATGCCATTGTTTTATACTTGCCAAACTCTACTAGTTCATTTCCAACCGCATGTGTTCTTTCCATATGTTCACATATTGGCAAATGTTGCAAGCCACTGCAACGATGACTTGTGCCATCCAAGCATAATTTCTTGTAGAATATTTGACCTTCCTCTCTTTGACATAAAGTTCTTGATATGAAGTCTCTTAAAGATGTTGGTGGGGCACGTATGGCACAACCTTGCAAAATATTTTTAGTATGCATATCTAAACATATAGACCTATAAACATCAAAATGGTTAGAAAATTCAATATGTAATCTACAACAACAAGTAGTGCGTGTGTGATTTATCTTGACATAGAAAGGTTTTAGCATTTCAAAATATCTTTGACAAATTTTAATTTGAGGATACTTCTCTATAGCCGATGATGGCATGGTTCGGTGGTTAAGTCGCTCAGGATGTAGTGGCGGCCACCAGAGTTCAAACCCCCGCTGGGCCAACGAGCTCGCAAGGCTTTACGCCTTCGCTGGGCCAATGAGCTCGCGGGTTTGAAGTGTTCTTCCTAGGGGATGAGGTCCCCCAGTTGTGGCCTCACCGGTTCATTGCTTCGGGCAAAAGCATTCGCGTGGAGCCGGAGGGCGTGTCGCACCAGCGTCGCCGGTCACATTAAAAAGTTTACCAGGCGCATTTTAAAAAAAAAAAAAAAAAAAAAAAGGATACTTCTCTATAAATTTACCATAAAACTGTGTTTGAGTCTCATCCAAAAAATGCTTTGGATGTGGCTCACAATTCTAACTACCGATTCTCCTTCTTACCACATCCCTTTGATTCGGAGATACCCTTGCGTAATTCTTCCAAAAGTCTTCAATTAGTGATCTCAATGCTTCAACAATTGGTTTATCTTTTTGTGGTAGTCTCCCCAAGAAGGCCTATAATTCATCGGCATAAGTGTCCTCAATTCTTTGGCATCTTCCAATGGCTCTTGATAAAGTTTTCCTATTAATTCTCAATTCTTGACTCATCTTTCTAATGAGACGAGCTTTCCTCTTTTGACTACTTACTATAGTCGATGTAATCACACGCCGTGTTGCATTACTATCTTTTGTGCATGAGGTGTTACCCACACTTTCATATGCACTCATTAGATTATTGACAATAGATTTTTCACTTGAAGCCTCTGATGTTCTCAACCCAAGAATCTTCATGATGGACCTATACTTTATACTTCGCATCATTTCAATGAATAGTTGACATCTTGCAGTCTCATTTAACTTTTCAAAGAGCAATCTCCAAATCTTATGAGCATATCTTCTACAAGTGCATTTTGGAATCTTACCTTCCATTGGCTGCAAAATATTCTCATCAATATCAATCAAATACTTTGGCTTTCTATGCAAAATTCTAGGTGGTATTAAGTTAGGTAAATTCATCTCAACATTAGGAATTTCATCAATATTTAAATAAGATGGGCTAGATGGCATACCTTCGATCAAAGATGGAATAGATGACATACCTTGAGGTTGAGGTGGGAAAGATGGCGTACCTCCTTCATCACATGTGAGTGATGATGTACTCTCAACTTGAGATGTGGTAGATGGTGTCCCTACATGTTGACTTGCGGTAGAGGACGTGTCTCCAACTATGGTATTCAAATCTCTTGTAGCATGAAGTTTTTGCATTCGTTCTCTTTGTGCCGCCAATACCATATCTCTTTGTGATGGTTGTGGTTCCTCTTCAATTGACATGTCTTCATTTATCGTGTCCAATTTCCTCTTCTCACGAAGTTCCCTCATAGCCACTGCTTTCTTTGCATTCTTAGCTTCTATCTCTTCCTGTGTTGGTTTAATTCTTGATCATTTCCTCGGCATGACGGAGAATTTGTCTGTAGCATGATAAAGAGACCAATATTAGTTCCTAAGAAATGAATACAAGATAATAGTGGGATTGTATTTTTATTATGTTGTAAGGATTTATTCTTGTATAGTTTGACATCATGGTATGTTAAGGTCTGTTTATTACACATAATTATTAAAGAGCCCAAGTGTAGAAAATATACATGGCATCATGTGAGATTGTAGGCTGCTTTCTTGATTGGGAATGTGTCTATTTTAAACATGTATGATAAAGCATGATAAAGTAATTCAAATAGAATTAAGGAAAATGTAAAGAACATGCATGTAAAGACTTGACATACCTAAAAAATGAAGATTCGAATGGAGAGAGTACACAATTATGTAGTGTTTTTTTCTTCTTGCATCAAACTCCTCAACAATTTGAGTTTTTCACCACTTGCTTCCTTTTCAATGTTAAATTGAAAAACACTCAAATATAATTACTAACAACAACACTATTAACCAATCTATAATGTTAAATTCCTAAAATTGAATCACAATTAACATTGCAACACTACAAAAATTGAAACTTGAATAGATATATATCAAAATTGGTGTGAAAACTATGTTATTTCCTCCTTCTCAAGTTGGCAAAGTAGGAAAGGTGGTGGAAAGATCATGCAAAGGTTGTAGAATGTGTAAAATGTGCATATGAATTTCCCAACAGCATGAAAGCACTTCTTTTTTGTCGGAGCACGCGCAGAATCAGTATGAAAATAGAGCATGTGGGCCTGGATCATGGGGGTCAACACTTTTTTACCGTTTCTATAGCGGGAAAAAATGTGAGCGCGTTATAACGCGCTCGCGTTTTGTCCTACTATAGATTGATCCATAAATATTTTACCTATCTCACCTTCGATAGCACCTTTACAATATCCAACCTCTAGTTCCATTAGCTCATGTTCTATATCTCACTTATCTATCCCCCTCACCTCTCTACCTCTCCCCTCTTTGTCTCTCAGTCACTCCTTGTCTACCTTAACCCTAATCCCTCGACCCTCAACCTTATCCCTAAACCCTTGACCCTCGAACCTCAACCCTCAATGTCAAAACCTAATCCCTCAACCCTTAGCTCTAATCCTTCGACCCTCAACCCTTAACTCTGATCCCTCGACCCTCAACCCTATCCCTAAACCCTAAACCCTAAACCCTAAAGCCTCAACCCTCAACCCTTCACTCTAATCCCTCAACCCTAAACCCTATCCCTAAACCTTCTGTTGTCACATGAAATTGCACCCTGCTTGAATGGGACTCCAAGCATTCCACTGACACAATGGGAATGATCTCTAAGTATGGGACTTTGCTAAGTGAGACCAAACCTCCGGAGAAGGCCGGCTTCCTTGTCTAGATATCACCTAAAACTACTAAATTTTGAGGGGAAAAGGGAGAGAGAAAGCTTGTAATGGAAATGAATAAAAGCTTGAAAAACATGAAAGGGTGATACACCAAACAGATTTAAAGAGATTTTGACAACACTGAGAGAAGTGCACAATACAATCAAATACAGTAAGTAAATATATATAGAATAGATGATTCTAACAGAGGTAAGAAGTGATATGATTGAGAGGAATGAAACATTCACAGACAGCCATACACAGATTCACATAGAACTAGAAAAATCAGTAAAGGAGGCAAAATTAACTTGCATATATTCAATGGAAAAGTATGGTTACAGTACATGAAAACTCTGTCTGGAAATAGAAAAGCCTTGATGCCAAAGAATTTCCAACCCTTCTTACATCATAAGCCTTAGCTTATATAGCATTTCAAAACTAACCTAGGTCGGTTACAAAATCCGCTCAGGGAGCTATAATCACAAATATCCTTGAAAGGACATCCAGCTAACAGGAGTAATGGTGCCGAAAAACCTGAAACAGGGGTAGATGGAAGATATTTCTGAGTTTCAATGCAAGCTGCTACATCATCGATCTGATCCTCAGAAATGGCAGAGGATAACCTAGCATTGAATGCGAGCAGCTGCTTCTAACAATTCTCGACAATCAGGTGGCGGAGGAAAGACTGGAGATGAAGCGGTGGCAGGATATTTTGGGCCATCAATGCGAGCTGTGCCCTCCTGTGTAGTAATGAATGCAAAAATATCTTCACCAACTCAAGAAAGTCGCTACTGAAAAAGTCCACCCGACCGACATGAAGATCCGGATCAAAAATGGAAGTGGGAACCCTCCTGAAGAATTCTCGCCAAACGGTCATCATCCTGATATTTTCAAATTTCTGCAGGAAATGATTATCCCACATGCACCCGGAGGAGACGCCTCCATCACTTTATAAGCTAGGCCGTGAGCATATATAATGTCAGTGCTTTTGCTCCCGACGGCATCATCATAAGCCTTAACATCATCCTCCTTCTCATCATGTTCCATTGGCAAGACTCCCCAATATCGACAGGCCTATTGCATGTTAGCCCGATATAGAATGTCACCCTGATATTTGAAATTAGCCTTGAGCCTCATCATCATCTTCAAGACCCGTCGGCAAGACTCTCTATATCGGCGAACCATTGGTATGTCACCCCAATATAGAATGTCATACCGATGCGAAATATCCTCCTGATGCGAAATATCCTCCTACTGGAAGTAACCTGATATAAAATATCACCCTGATGTTTGAAAATCAGGATGACGTCAGCAGCATGTAATGAAGGAAAGATCCTCCTGATCATGTTCATACAACATACCTCTTCATATCCAGGTGATGTCATTAGCACATTAGAGTAGGGTGATATTCAAAAGCAAGAGCGATATTTGTAAGGTACCTGATATTCATAAATATCACCCTCATCCAAAAAAACCTGATGACATCAGCAACATTATTGGCATAACCCGCTACATTGGAGGAAGCTCCTCCCGCTATACCGACACCATATGTCTCGCCGATGATCCTGATGAGCATATCTACAAACATCCTGATGATGTCAGTAGCATTTTGAAATATTAGGATGGTCTTCGAATGCTAACTGATGCTAAGAAAATATGACCCCCTGTGGGTTATGACAACATCATCATGATATTCGGGGCAGGATGATATTTGGAAATATCACCCCCTGCAAATGTAGCCTCATCGTAAGATTGGGGTGATCTTTGGAATATGACCTGATATTTGAAATATCACCCTTCTTCCAAATATCAGGTTTGACCAGGCTTATGACCCTGCATAACTTCCTCACTTTGGGGAATTTCAGGGTATGTTTTAAGCAAACCTACCTATCTTTTCAAGCTCTTTCACATGGTAAGCCTCTGCAGGCAAGCTTCAGATTTTGAAATTGGGTTAAGACCTCATGATCACAAATATGGCTTTCATGGGGATATGCATATTGACTGATCCTGCTTGAATTATTTTGACTCCTGCTAGAGGAAAAATAGGTCAACAATTTGGTGACCTCTATAGGATGTTTGCCTGCTAAACATGAGATCAGTGGCCTTAAGCATCCATTGGGCATGGAGTCAAGTTTAAAATATGTTGGGAAACTAGGACCTGCCTCTCAAAACATAAAAATAGGAGAAGGCCTGCTTTCTCCTAATGACAAAGCAGCCTGTGCAGAAGCACTTAGGGAAGTAAAAGGATCTAAACTACTATGCAACAACACTTATTGAAAACAAGAAGTCTAACCTACTAATTTACAGGGTGCTCATACCTCAAAACACCTTTTCAAGTGTATCCCATTGACTGGGATATGCAGATTTTCTCCATTCATATTTGACAACTAAAATGCATTGTGCTCCTTACATTCAGTAATGAGAAAGGGGCCACTCCACATGCTGTCAAATTTGGAATGCTTCCCTGGTCTTCTCCTTAGCTCATCCCATTTGAGCACCATATCACCCACTCCAAAATGTTTGGGGGTGGCCTTCTTGTCAAAATTTCTTTTTGTTTGCAGTTGATGATGTTCTATGGCTGCCATAGCTTTATCTTTGCTTTCCTCCAACTCCATAAGCTGAGCATATCTTATAGCCATGGGGCTTTCTGCTTCAAGCATTTCTAGATGATGCATGATGTCTAGTGCTGGCAGTTCCATAGACATAGGCAACCTTACCTCCTTTCCATACACTAGTAGATAAGGGGAGTTCCCAATAGACCTCTTAGGAGTTATCCTATCAGCCCACAGAGCAAACTTCAAATTAGTGTGCTAGGTCCTCTAATTATTCTCCATTGCCCTCTTAATAATCCTGATGAGATTTTTGTTTGTGGATTCAGCCAAACCATTACCCTATGGATAATAATTTGATAAAGTATTCAAATAAATCCCATTCTTGACAGCCCAGTCAGTTATTCTTAGGCCAACAAAAGCTAGAGCATTATCAGAGATGATTGATTCAGGCACTCCAAATCTGGAGACCAAATCACAATAAAAATTCAAAACAACACTCTCATTAGATTCTTTCAGAGCCACTGCTTCAGTCCATCTTGTGAAGTAGTCTGTGGCTGTGAGTATCCACCTGTGGCCTGCACTTGATGGTGGGTTCATAGGTCCAATAAAATCAATGCCCCATCTCATAAAGGGCTGCTCTACCTGGATTGGGTGTAGAGGCAAAGCTGGCAGCCTCTCTTTTCCTGCAAAAAGGGAACACTTAACACACTTTCTAGCCCATGCATGGGCATCCTTAAATAAGCTAGGCCAATAATAGCTAGCTCTCATTACTTTCCAAGCAGTAGTCCTTGGGGCAAAATGACCCCCTACTGTTCCATCATGGAATTCATGTAGCACCCTGTCAGTCTGATCAGTATCAACTCATCTAAGCAATACACCATTAAAGTCCTTTCTGAAAAGGATGCCTTCTATTAAAACATATGGAATGGATTGCAGCCTAAAGTATCTTCTTTTAGCTTTATCTAAGCCTGCAGGACATCTACCAATTTGCAAAAATTGGGTCATATCATTAACCCAACTAGTACCTACTACTGCTGTATCATCTTGATGCTCCTCTTCTATGATTAGGAGCACCTCTTCTTCTTCCTCTACCTCATCCTTAGAACTGGTGACAAGCTGCTCACTGAGTCCTCTACCTCTAACCAGCTTGGTTATCTTGATCTCCACATCATATTCCATGACCTTGGTGATCCAACCAGCCCTTTTCTCATTAACATCTTTACTCAGCAGGAACTCCTTCACACTAGGATGAGCCACCATCAGGTGTATCTTGTTATTTGAAACAAGATGACTAAATTTTTTTAGGCTCCTGACTACTGCCAAGACATGCTTTTCAACGAAGCTATACTTCTACTCATACTCCTCCAACCCTTGGCTGAAGAAGGTGATTGGTTGTTCAAAACCCTCACTCTACTGCTGCACCAAAATTGCAAAGATGGTATCCAGGCTGCCATAAGCATACAGGATAAAGTCCTTAGAGAAATCAGGATTGATCAGGGTTGGTGCAGTTGCTAATGCCTCCTTTATGGACTGGAAGCTAAGTCTGGCCTCTAACATCCAACTGAAAGTTATGTTCTTTTTCAACATAGACGTCAAGGGTTTTAAGAGATTTGCAATATCAGGTATGAACCTTCTCAGAAAGTTAATTCTGCCAATGAAGCGCTGCAGTCCCTTCATATGACTAGGTAAGGGCAACTCCAAAACGGCCTTTATTCTCTCCTCATCAATGGTAATACCCTCCTTTAACACAACATGCCCCAACAACTTGCCCTCATGTACAACAAAAATACATTTCTTTGGATTGAGGGATATCCCAAACTCTCTGCATCTTTTAAAGACTAGCCTTAGGTGGGATAAATGCTGAGATGCATTCTTAGAGAAGATTGTTATGTCATCCAAGTATACCAGCACTAGCTTATACATCAGACCCTTAAAGGCCATGTCCATGGCTCTTTGAAAAGTAGAGCCAGCATTTGAGAGGCCAAAAGGCATCCTCTTGTAGGCCATAGTACCCCACTTAGTTGTGAAAGCAATCTTGAATTGGTCTTCTTCCTTGACTAGCACCTGGTTATAACCAGAAAATCCATCAAGCAAAGAAAACCTTTCTGAGGCAGCCACCACCTGTAGAATTTGCTCCATTGAAGGCAATGGGTAGTGGTCTTTTAGGGAGGCTCTGTTAAGGTCTCTGAAGTCAACACACAGCCTGATCTCTCCATTTTTCTTCCTCACAGGCACAAGGTTAGAAACCCAAGAAGTGTGCTTGATTGGAAAGATGATCTTCCCCTCAATCAGCTTGGTTAGTTCTTTGATCATCAGGGGTTCTAGCTTTAGATTCAGAGGTCTCTATTTCTGCCTCACAGGTTTTATACCTAGCTCTAACTCTATGGTGTGTTGGGCAATATGAGGATCAAATCCCTTTAAGTCTACATAATCCCAAGCAAACACCTCTTCAAATTCTTTACAAAGAGCAATGAAAGCTCTTCTTTCTTCAGCTGAGTAGATTTTACCAATTTTAAGGAGTCTACCCTTGAAAACTTCTAGCTCTTCATAATGCTCCTCCTTTACCTGCATACTAGTTTTTGTCTTCTTCTTTTGGTCATCAGTGCCAAAAATAGATTCCAAGGTGACCAATCCCTTGCGCAGCTTATTTGTTCTTAGCTGAATGATTTTATCATTGTCATACTGTTGTTTGAGTTTATCCCGATTCATCATGGAAAACTCATCTTCCTCTAATAGGAACCTCAGGATCTGTTCATCACTGTCAAAAACTTGCCAATGAATATTATTATCAGGGATAGAAGGCCTAGAAATTATTTTTACATGAGGATGAACCTTCTCCCTTTAAATATCACTGGGGATGTCAAATTGAGCCCCAATTGAAGCTAATCTATCAGCACGATAGTTCTGACTCCTTGGAATGGAGATCAGATTGAAAGCATCAAACTCTTCAATCAAATTACATACCCTGTGTTTGTAGCACTTCAGGGCATCACTTTTTGTAAGGTACAGTCCCCTCACCTGATTCAAAATGAGCTCACTATCTCCAAACACCTATAGATAGCCAATCTTCCTCCTTCTTGCCCACTACAAACCTTGGATCAACCCTTCATACTCAGTAGTGTTGTTAGTACAAGAAAAGGCAAAACAAAAAGCAACATAATAATTTTCACCTTGTGGTGACACAAGCATTGCACCACCACCAGATCCATTTCTGCCCCTAGAGCCATCAAAATACATTTTCCATACCTCATCATGTTTCTCTACCCACTGCTCTGCTTTCTTCAGAAGACTTGGTATTGCTATTTCATGCTCATGCAATATGTACACTCCCATGCCAGTTTCATGGATATGTCCCTCAGGATCATCCACAACATTTTCAAAGGCCCACTCCCTCAAGAGTACCTCTGGTATGCTCTCAACTTGTAGTTCCTGAGTAGCAACTAGTTCAGGGTCATCAGAGATAATGCAATTTGCATTAACAACACTGGGTGTGTAAGGCTCTATGTGATAGTCTGAAAGTAACTCAGATTTCAAAGTTACTTTGGTGCCATATCTGGTCCTGAAAAATATGTGGGACCAGTCAGAAGATAGATATTCTCCTATTTTAGCTGTAAATTTCCTTGATAAGCACATGGCAAAATGAGGAGGCAAATCTATTATGAACACCTCCTGTGAAATAGAAACATTGGGGCAGGTGTGTAGGGTGAGACCTAGGTCTCTTATGATACCCACAGTATTAACAGATGTACCATCCAACTGGAGTACACCTTTCTCAAGTGGCTGGTACTTAAGCCCTAACTGATCTATAATTTGCTTAGGCATGACAGAACTGCTTGCTCCACTATCCACCATGCAATTGTGCACTAGTTTGTCCCCAATTATCAGTGATACATAAAAGGGAAGAGGTTTGGCACCTTAGTTAGGCTGCTTGATGTCATCTGGGATGAATTAGCAAGGACAGTCCTATTTAGGTCAACAGTGGTATCATTGGATACCTTCAAATCAAACAAGGTAGACTGCAACATCTTCTTTTAGCCAGGGATTGCTAAGGAATCCCACATAGACATGGTTACATTCATCTTTTTCATGTTTTCAATAATATTGAAAGGTGGAGAGGCACCTACCTTATGACTTGACTTTGTAGCAACAGTATCGGCCTACAAATGAGGCATCTCCCTTGCTATTGTTGGAGTACTTCTTTGCAAGATGCGAGGAATATGGGATGTGGAAGCATCAGTATGTCCTCTACCTTTGCTTGCTGCTGGCTCAACCTCATAACCCCTCTTCTTAGCCCTTGTATTGGCAGCAACTGGATTACTATCACTGTTTACCCCATAGAATTCTCCTTCCTGCCAATTCATGAAAGCAGAATCATTCTGAGGTTGCTCTTGTTGTTGTGCAGCTCCATCATTTAGTGTGTATGGTTGTGTGGCTGCCACATTTTGTGTGTATGGCTGTGTAGCTGCCACATTTTGTGCCATCAGAGCTTGATTTAGGACTCCACTTGAACAGGCTGCCTGATTGTGTGGCATATGGCATGGGACACACCAATCATAATCAACTGCAATGTTATTTTGAATAGGGACAAGGTCCCTTGCTGCACTAACAGGTGCTGGATTGTAAGGCTGAAAAGGCCTTTGGTTCATATTTTTCTTGACACCTTGGTAGTTGTTCTGATAAGATGGCCTATTGGCCTGGTAAGGTTGACCCTGCCACTGATATGCTTGGTTCTGCCCCTGATGTTGTTGTTGATAAGGCTGCCTACCTTGAGACTGTTGCTTATTAATGTTTACTAGATCATTCCCAAAAGTCTGCAGAAGATTTTCTATTTTCTGCTGGCTACTTTTTATCTCCTTTAGCTCTTGAGATGAACTAGAGGCAACAGGTTCAGAAGTGGAGGTACTTGGTAATGCTGCAACAACAGGTGTAGGGACAAAATATGGGGTGGGCAAAGGCATAGAAGCCTGGATCTCAGGAAAGATGGGCATAAGGGGCCTAGGTGCTATTTTTCCAGCTTGAATTAGATTGTTCTCTACTCTGATGGCTATTTCATAGGCATCGGGTAGGCTTGCACCTCCTAGTGATTGTATCATCACTGAAATATCACTATTTAAAGCTTTCAAGAAATATAAGAATGCATACTCAGCTGGAGGTCTTACTGTGGCAGGGATTCTGTCCCATGTCTTCTAAAATCTGAAGTTGAAGTCCATCATTAGTTCCTAAGGAGCTCTCTTTATGGTGGTCATCTGTTCCACCAATGACAGATTATCTGATATATCCTAGAACTGCTTATTCAGCTTGTCTCCTAAGTCATCCCAGGTTCCTATAGTCTGTATTGGTAGGCTTCTGAACCATTGTAATGCCTTCTGTTTGAATGAGGCAGCTAGTAATCTGATGGTTACATTCTCTTGTGTTACATGATGTACTCCACATAGAGAAGCCACATCTCTTATGTGTTCAATAGGTGTAGTTTGGGTTTCCCCTATGAAATAGGGCAGGCTCTTTAAGGCTGCCATAGGTATGGCATCATGTACTGCTAAGTTCAAAGGGCTTCCCCCATCAGAAGCCACAAATGGTTGATTTCTTGCCATCTGAACAGCCGGAGGTGGGTTTGCTTGAGTTGCTACAAGGACTACAGAGGCAACTGGTCTAAAATTTGGTGGAGTTGACAATGTCCTCTTAGAATAGGGAGTTCTTACTACAGTTCTACTCTGCCTCCTAGGTGGAGAAAGCTGTAGATAATCAAATGGGCTTGAACTTAAACTCCTAGTTTGTATCCTTTTCATAAAAGTATATCAGCAAAACTGGTTTGCCTGATCTTCCTTAGTATGAGTCACCAAATATGCAATTTTTAACCTCCTATAGGTCAGAAAATCACCGGTTGCACATCAAAACTAGTAATAAGAGTTTGTATTGTCCCACCGGGCGTGCCAGAAACTATTGTCACATGAAATTGTACCCTGCTTGAATGGGACTCCAAGCATTCCAATGACACAATGGGAATGATCTCTAAGTGTGGGACTTTGCTAAGTGAGACCAAACCTCTGGAGAAGGCTAGCTTCCTTGTCTAGTTATCACCTAAAACTACTAAATTTTGAGGGGAAAAGGGAGAGAGAAAGCTTGAAAAAAATGAAAGGGTGATACACCAGACAGATTTAAAGAGATTTTCACAACACTGAGAGAAGTGCACAATACAATCAAATACAAGTAAATATATATAGAATAGATGATTCTAACAGAGGTAAGAAGTGATATGATTGAAAGGAATGAAACATTCACAGACAGCCATACACAGATTCACACAGAACTAGAAAAATCAATAAAGGAGGCAAAATTAACTTGCATATATTCAATGGAAAAGCATAGTTACAGTACATGAAAACTCTGTTTGGAAACAAAAAAGCCTCGATGCCAAAGAATTTCCAACCCTTCTTACATCATAAGCCTCAACTTATATAGCATTTCAAAACTAACCTAGGTCGGTTACAAAATCTGCTCAGGGAGCTATAATCAGAAATATCCTTGAAAGGACATCCAGCTGACAAGAGTAATGGTGCCGAAAAACCTAGAACAGGGGCAAATGGAAGATATTTATGAGTCTTCAATGCAAGCAATTGCATCATCAATCTGATCCTCAGAAATGGCGGAGGATAACCTAGCATTGAATGCAACTAGCTACTTCTGACAGTTCTCGACAATCAGGCGGCGGAGGAAAGACTAGAGATGAAGCAGTGGAAGGATATTTTGGGCCATCAATGCGAGATGTGCCCTCCTATGCAGCAATGAATGCAAAAATATCTTCACCAACTCAAGAAAGTTGCTACCAAAAAAGTCCACCTGACCGACATGAAGATCCGGATCAAAAATGAAAGTGGGAACCCTCCTGAAGAATTCCCGCCAAAAGGTCATCATCCTAATATTTTCAAATTTTTGCAGGAAATGATTATCCCACATGCAGCCGGATGAGACGCCTCCATCACTTTATAAGCTAGGCCGTGAGCATATATAATGTCAGTGCTTTTGCTCCTGACGACATCATCATAAGCCTTAACATCATCCTCCTTCTCATCATGTTCCATCAGCAAGACTCCCCAATATCAGCAGGCTGATTACATGTTAGCCCAATATGCAATGTCACCCTGATATTTGAAATTAGCCTTGAGCCTCATCATCATCTTCAAGACCTGTCAGCAAGACTCTCTA
Source organism: Cunninghamia lanceolata (assembly GCA_027924645.1). NCBI lineage: Eukaryota > Viridiplantae > Streptophyta > Pinopsida > Cupressales > Cupressaceae > Cunninghamia > Cunninghamia lanceolata. The sequence goes on along the minus strand of BSBN01000396.1, from coordinate 6,741,236 downwards.
TATCGGAGAACTATCGGTATGTCACCCCAATATAGAATGTCATACCGATGCGAAATATCCTCCTGATGTGAAATATCCTCCTACCAGAAGTAACATGATATAAAATATCACCCCGATGTTTGAAAATTAGGATGATGTCAGCAACATGTAACGGAGGAAAGATCCTCCTGATCATGTTCATACAACATACCTCTTCATCAACACATTAGAGTAGGGTGATATTCGGAAGCAAGAGTGATATTTGTAAGGTATCTAATATTCAGAAATATCACCCTCATCCAAAAAAACCTGATGACATCAGCAACACTATCTGCATAACCCGCTGCATTGGAGGAAGCTCCTCCCGCTATGCCGACACCATATGTCTCGCCGATGATCCTGATGACGTCAGCAGCATTTTGAAATATTAGGATGGTCTTCGAATGCTAACTGATGCTAAGAAAATATGACCCCCTGCAGGTTATGACAACATCATCATGATATTCGAGGCAGGATGATATTCAGAAATATCACCCCTCGCAAAATATCATGTTGCACTGTAGCCTCATCGTAAGATTGGGGTAATCTCTAGAATATGACCTGATATTTGAAATATTACCCTTCTTCCAAATATCAGGTTTGACAAGGCTTATGACCTTGCATAACTTCCTCACTTTGGGGAATTTTAGGGTGATGTTTTAAGCAAACCTACCTATCTTTTTAAGCTCTTTCACATGGTAAGCCTCTTCAGGCAAGCTTCAGATTTTGAAATTGGGTTAAGACCTCAGGATCACAAATATGACTTTCATGGGGATATGCATACTGACTGATCTTGCTTGAATTAGTTTGACTCCTACTAGAGGAAAAATAGGTCAACACCTTCAACACTATACCTTAAACCCTAATCCCTCAACCCTCAACCGTAAACCTTATCCCTAAACCCTAATCCCTCAACCCTCAACCCTCAACCCTAATCTGTCATCCCTCAACTCTAATCCCTCATCCTTAAACCCTAAACGCTATCCCTATTCCTAAAACCTCAACGGGCTCGATACTATACCTTAAAGCCTAATCCCTCCAACCCTATCCCTAATCCTTATACCCTCGACACTCTACTTTAACCCTAATCCCTCGACCCTCAACCCTATCCCGAAACCCTTAACACTCAAACCTTAATGTACTCAACCCTCAACGTCAAACCCTAATCCCTCAACCCTTAACTCTGATCTGTCAAGCCTCAACCCTATCCCTAAACCCTAAACCCTCAACCCTCAACGTCAAATCCTAACCCCTCGACCCTTCACTCTAATCCCTCAACCCTAAACCCTATCCCTAAACCCTCAACACTATACCTTAAACCCTAATCCCTCAACCCTCAACCCTAAACCTTATCCCTAAACCCTAATCCCTTAACCCTCAACCCTAATCCGTCATCCCTCAACTCTAATCCCTCATCCCTAAACCCTAAATGCTATCCCTATTCCTAAACCCACAATAGGCTCGATACTATACCTTAAACCCTAATCCCTTATCCTTAAACCCTCCAACCCTATCCCTAATCCCTTGACCCTCAACCCTATCCCAAAACCCTTAACCCTTGAACCTCAATGTACTCAACCCTCAACATCAAACCCTAATCCCTCGACCCTCAACCCTATCCCTAAACCCTAAACCCTAAAGCCTTAACCCTCAACATCAAATCCTAATCCCTCGACCCTTCACTCTAATCCCTCAACCCTAAACCCTATCCCTAAACCCTCAACACTATACCTTAAACCCTAATCCCTCAACCCTCAACCCTAAACCTTATCCCTAAACCCTAATCCCTTAACCCTCAACCCTAATCTGTCATCCCTCAACTCTAATCCCTCATCCCTAAACCCTAAATGCTATCCCTATTCCTAAACCCTTAACAGCTCGATACTGTACCTTAAACCCTAATCCCTTATCCCTAAACCCTCCAACCCTATCCCTAATCCTTATACCCTCGACACTCTACTTTAACCCTAATCCCTCGACCCTCAACCCTATCCTGAAACCCTTAACCCTCGAACCTTAATGTACTCAACCCTCAACGTCAAACCCTAATCCCTCAACCCTTAACTCTAATCCCTCGACCCTCAACCCTATCCCTAAACCCTAAACCCTAAAGCCTCAACCCTCAACATCAAATCCTAATCCCTCGACCCCTCACTCTAATCCCTCAACCCTAAACCCTCAACACTATACCTTAAACCCTAATCCGTCAACCCTCAACCCTAAACCCTAATCCCTCAACCCTCAACCCTAATCTGTCATCCCTCAACTCTAATCCCTCATCCCTAAACCCTAAATGCTATCCCTATTCCTAAACCCTCAATAGCTCGATACTATACCTTAAACCCTAATCCCTTATCCCTAAACCCTCCAACCCTATCCCTAATCCTTATACCCTCGACACTCTACTTTAACCCTAATCCCTCTACCCTCAACCCTATCCTGAAACCCTTAACCCTTGAACTTCAATGTACTCAACCCTTAACGTCAAACCCTAATCCCTCAACCCTTAACTCTAATCCTCGACCCTCAACCCTATCCCTTAACCCTAAACCCTAAAGCCTCAACCCTCAACCCTCAACATCAAATCCTAATCCCTCAACCCTTCGCTCTAATCCCTCAACCCTAAACCCTATCCCTAAACCCTCAACACTATACCTTAAACCCTAATCCCTCAACCCTGAACCCTAAACCTTATCCCTAAACCCTTATCCCTCAACCCTCAACCCTAATCTGTCATCCCTCAACTCTAATCCCTCCTCCCTAAACCCTAAACGCTATCCCTATTCCTAGATCCTCAACGGGCTTGATACTATACCTTAAACCCTAATCCCTTATCCCTAAACCCTCCAACCCTATCCCTAATCCTTATACCCTCGACACTCTACTTTAACCCTAATCCCTCGACCCTCAACCCTATCTTGAAAGCCTTAACCCTCGAACCTCAATGTACTCAACCCTCAACGTCAAACCTAATCCCTCAACCCTTAACTCTGATCCCTTGACCCTTAACCCTTAAAACTTGAACCCTAAAACCTATCCCTACACGCTCGACACTCGACACTATATCTTAAACCCTAATCCATTAACCCTCATCCCTAAAGCCTCAACCCTAAATCCTTAAACCTTGAACCCTAAACCCTATCCCCAATCCCTCTACCCTCGACACTCTTATTTAACCCTAATCCCTTGACCATTAACCCTATCCCTCAACCCTCAACCCTCAACTCTCAACATTAAACTCTAATTCATCAACCCTAAACCCTAATCCCTCAAACCTAAACCCTATCCCTAAACCATCAACCCTCAACACTATACCTTAAAACCTAATCCCTATCCCTCAACCCTTAACCCTTAAAACTTAAACCCTATCCCTACACCCTCAACACTTGACACTATATCTTAAGCCTTAAACCCTCATCCCTAAAGCCTCAACCCTCAATCCTTAAACCTTCAACCCTAAACCCTATCCCTAATCCCTCTACCCTCAACACTCTAACCCTAACCTCAACATTAAACACTAATCCGTCAACCCTAAGCCCTATCCCTCAACCCTCAACACTATACCTTAAACCCTAATCCATCAACCCTAAAACCTAATCCCTCAACCCTCAACCCTAAACACTATCAATAAACCCTCAACCCTCGACACTATACCTTAAACCCTAATCCCTCAACCCTCAACCCTCAACCCTAATCCCTCATCCCTAAACCCTAAATGCTATCCCTATTCCTAAACCCTCAACCCTCGACACTATACCTTAAACCCTAATCCCTTATCCCTAAACTCTAAACCCTATCCCTCAACCCTTAACCCTTAAAAATTAAACCTTAAAACCTATCCATAAACCCTTGATGCTCAACACTATATTTTAAACCCCAATCCCTTAACCCTCAGTCCTAAAGACTCAACCCTCAATCGTTAAACCTTCAACCCTAAACCCTATCCCTAATCCCTCTATCCTCAACACTCTACTTTAACCCTAATCCCTTAACCATCAACCCTATCCCTAAACCCTCAACCCTCAACCCTCAACCCTCAACTCTCAACATTAAACCCTAATCCGTCAACCCTAAACCCTAATCTGTCAACCCTAAACACTATCCCTAAACCCTCAACCCTAAACCCTAAACCCTATCCCTAAACCCAACAAAACTGCTTTGCCTTATGTTAGGTTGTTAAACCCATCATTTTTGACACTCTTCTCTTAAAGATATTTGAGTTGCAAGAATATGTTAGAAAAATGGCTATGAACCTTTTTAATGTTAGTAATGTTCTATGGCATGTTTTTCTGGCCCATCTGGGGTTCATTATGCCAATAGGTGTACACACTATGAGAAAAGCTTTGTGTATGGTACATCCACAGTGAGTAATTAACAGTTGAAATCAGAAGGATGATCATTATGAGAAAAGCTTTGCATTGGGGTACATCTATGTTTCTTGTTTTCCACCCTGCACTTAGGGGAGGTATATTGTTATGAAACAGGCAAATAATCTCCCATTGTTTACTGGCTCTATCCACAAGAACTACTAAACTATACCTTAAACCCTAATCCCTCAACCCTAAAATTTCAACCCTAAACCCTATCCCTAATCCCTCTACCCTCAACACTCTACCTTAACCCTAATCCCTCGACCCTTAACCCTAAATGCTATCCCTAAAGCCTCAACCCTAAACTCTAATCCCTTATCCCTAAACTCTAAATCCTATCCCTAAATTCTCAACCCTCAACCTTAAACCTTAATCACTCAATCCTTATCCACCCCTCTCCTCCCCTATCTAGCTCACTCCCATCTCTACCCTCCTCTGCCCTCGACACTATACATACATACATATAGGCATACATACATACATACATACATATAGGCATATATAGATACACACATACATATAGGCATACATACATACATACATACATATAGGCATACATAGATACATACATACATATAGGCATACATACATTTATACATACATACATACATATAGGCATACATACATACATACATGATTAATAGCCTTGAACATAAAAAAAATTTAAGGGGAACATAACGCGAGCACGTTATAACGCACTCGCATTATTTCCAACATGACAAACAGCACAAACTTTTGCGGAAAAGGAAAAATGCAAAGCAAACCATAACGCGAGCGCATTATAATGCGCTCGCGTTATGTTTTGCTTTGGGAATCCCAAGCCTTGGGCTTGGGATTTGCTTTGGATTTCCAACCGAAAGGCTTGGAGTGCCTTTTGAACATCCACATACATGTTTTTCCATATTCTTCAAGATTCCACATAATTTCATTCGTGCTAACCCTCAGATTTGCACGTGTTTCAAGGTCGAACAAATCAAACACTTGGGTAATGTTAGGCTTTCCCTTAGCTATTTGACGATGTGATTTTTTTCACATTATAACAATGTTAAGCCTTTCATCTTTAATTTCTTTTGTTTGTGTGTCCATTTTTGGGCAAAAACCACTATTTGGTCTTTTTTTCATTGTAAATTAACTATTCATTAAAATTTCAAAAAAATTACATATTTAGAAACTAGACTCCATTCTACAAATATTAAAAAAAGAAAAAAATTATTTTCAATTAGTTTTCAAAGTTTATAGGGGTAGCACGGCCAAAATTCTATTTTTTAGGATGTGTCCACTTTGAAAATTAGTAAAAAATCAAATATTCATCAAAAAATTATCAGAAAAATCAGGCATAAACTACATGCTATTAACTAAATTCTCACTGAAGTGATTTTAAAAATACCAAAAAAAAGTTGAACTTTTGAGGGAGCCACAAAACATGCTATGTTATGTTTTTTGGACAGAAACAACCCCAATTTTTGTGGCTCCCTCTTTTGAACCCCTTAATCTATGCCATTTTAAAAAAAATTAGTAGTTTAGAAAGTAGACTCGGAGCACTACGAACATTGTTTTTGCATCCCCAAATTTTGAGTGTAACTATGCTCAATTTCTCATCCAAGGCCAGTATTTCATGATTTTAAAAAAAGTGGTCACTTAAGACCCCTTTTTGGCCCCACATCTTCTTGCACTTACCCTCAATACACTTATCAATACACGATGGGACTCTCCAGTGACTCTCTGGGCCACCATTAATGATTATTTTGCAGCCCAATGGTGTGGTAAATGCAATTGAATGCTGATGTTATTGAAGTATATGGGGTAGGTGATTCCCATCCAAATACAGCACTAAAATGTTCTACTATATATACAAGTTCAAAAGAGGTAAAAGAGGTTGGTTGCTAAACCAATTTTCTAGTCTGCAAGTGCTTCAAGTGATTTTAGGGCATCAAATGAAGTAATAGTCCTTTCTAAAAGTGAAGGAATGTATTTAGCATAGTGTAGGAGGGATTTGTAAAGTAGATTTGCATGTAATGGTATGTCTCCATGGGAGTTTGTAATGATTCAAGGGAATGTGTAATCGCAGTTATGTATTTTCTCTTGTCACATTTGTTGGTATGATTGTAACTAAGGTCTAGTAATTTGTAAAAACATTTAAATTAGTCATTCCTTTGTTGCATATGGATTATTACACTTCTTTTCTAGATTATTAAGTATGTCCATCATATGGGGTTCTATTTTGTGATATGTATGTGAATATATATCTAGTTTTGTGAATCCGTTGGTATATATTTTCTTTCCTCATTGTTCATGACTCTATTACCCATTGGAGTAGGCACCGATCTATATTGGGGAGAGATTAATCACCTTTCTGTTAGACAGAAAAGAGAGACTAGCCCAATAGATCAAACTAGGTCAAATCCTCTTCTATCCAACATTAGGACACAAGATGAGCTTGCCTTCTACCCAAGAAGGAGAACCAAAATTTAGGGGCTTTGTCCCTTTTTTGCATAGAGAAGAATTAACCAAATTCAACCAATTAAACTAGGGCAAAACAATGAAACCCTAATTGAGCAAGATTGGAGCATAATAGACTATCGGAAGCAAAAACTCAAAATATAAAGAGATATAGAGGTGAGGGGATCAAGAACCTAGATAGAGGTTTTAGGGCCCAAAGGATGAGGGTGCTTGGGTGCTCTAGACCCTAATTAGGGTTTAACAGAAAGTGATGCTTGTTGTGTCTTCACCTTTCTATACCCCTATCTCCTATAGCTTGTCTTCTACAAATTCCTCCAGATCTGACCTACACACACAAGAAGGAAAATGGTTGGGTGCTATTTAGGAGCTTGCCTAAGTCAAGCTCTGTGAATAGTATTTTCACCTCCATAATAGAAAAGATGATAGATAAAGAGAACATGCCCTAGGATGGAAGACGTAAATCTTAAGTAGAATGGAATGCTAGAACAAAGCATGAAGGAAAGAAGTCACCATGAGCATGGAAACCCTAGCATGCTTGATGCACCATGACAACTTGACTCAAGAAGTTGGTGTAGCCCAAAGAAGTATATAGATCTTCACAAGACCTGTAATATGTTAGTGCCATAGCAACAATCCACCATAGAGAGCTTTAGAGAAGAGCAGAGAACATGAGAGAGAAGAAGAGAGAGTGTAAGAGTGCCTAGATTGCTTAGATGTTCAAATGAATAAACTAACTTTCTTTTATATGCATTCTCATTGATTTTTGGATAATTAAACCAAATGGGGCTAGCTGATAAACCACCAATTTAGGGTTGGACTAAAGGAAGGCCAAAGGCACTTAATAGCCCTAGTTCTTTAGCCCCAAAACTCCTGGGATAAGGCACTTTAAGTGTTATTAGCGTTGCCTTATAGTTATTTTCTAGGTTTTGTGCATGGGGATCAAGAATTACATACTTAATGTTCAAAAATGTGTTAAAATAGGTCCTAATTAACAAGTGTAAATATTTTAGTTCAACCCAGGTGCTAAACTAGTTGTAAAATGCTAGTGTACACATTTTAAGATGTAACATTTAGTCCCACTTTAGCGTGGGTATGTACTTACATTCAAACTTAGACTAAAGGATGGAGAACGTAAATTTTAGACACAACATGTATAGAAACCCTATAATGTTGCCAAAATTGAGGGGTGATCAAGCCTCCAAGTTTTAGGATTCTAGGAGTCTATGATGATTTGCATACACATAAGGCACGTGACATAATTCAATCATATATGAAGCACTTTAGAAAAGAAAAAACATACACAAGGCATACACTTGAGAAATCACAATGCATACATGTAATACATGAAGCATAGATGTCATACACAAAGTATACACATAAGCTAAAATTTTGTATGAAACATTTAGCAATGTAATTGGTCTCCAATTTTTAATAAGTCCTTTATCCCCTTCCTAAGGTAAAATCTTTATAATTCCTTAAGTATACACATAAGGCACAAAGGTATACATAGAATACATGTGAAACACGCATGGAATACATGAAGAACTCAAGGCGAATACATAAGGAACACACAAAGAGAATGTATGTGAGGCATGCACAAGGTGCAAAGAATATATAGAGAATAAGAATATATGAGGAGAATACATGCATCATTCATCAATCACAGAAAGCACATAATAAAAAGACCTTGAGTCAGCATGACAAAAGAGACCTTAATCTAAATGTTGTCTCAATCATCATGCATCATTCCCCAAGATGCAATAAGAAGAATGCTAAGAGGTTAGTTAGAAATGAGAAGCATAAGAGGGGTACAAACGCATCATATACATAATCTACATTGACAAAAGTATTTCCACTCAAGGGAATACACAAACTACCTATTGTAAGAGGAATTAAATGAAGCCTTGCAAAAAAGGAAGGCGAAGTGGCCTTACTACCAAACTCTAGTTGGTGGAGCAACCCTTCTCCCAAACATGCAAGGAGATTCAACGTAGGAGAACAAGATAGATTCAAGATCTTGTTTCCAAGTTTAGCATACTCCTTTTCGAGAGAGTGTAGTAAAAAAGATAATCAACAAGTGTTTTGTTAGAAAGATGAGAGTAAGGCTCATAAAACAATATATGCCCCCACCTTAAAGTTATTGCTAACTCCATTAGGGAGCAATTGCCTTTAAGGTAGAGTAAGGAAGAAATATAAATAGGTGTGAGAGATTTCTAAAAGCACATGCCCAAATGGTATGTGTTTTCAAAAGCTACGTTGCAATAAGGGGTTGCCCCTAAGATAAGTAAACAAAGGCAATGCTTACAGGCAAGATACACAATCACTTGTGTAGTCATGCTATGACCTTGAGCATTGCAACAAGGTGTCACATAAATATGAGGATGACGGAAGAAAGATCACATGAAAGTAGAGTACACATCAATTGAATCAACATAAAAGGATGCTAAATAATCCAAGAAAAATAACTAAATTGTACATCATGCCATATAGAATAATGAAGATACATATAGAGGAATAACACAACGTGTTATTATTCCTTGTACCTTTGTGCTAACAAGGGTGTCAAGGGAGAACCAACAATCAACAAAACATAACAATACAAGGATCACATTATGCACAAACATAACACAAATGAGAAGGAGGGACCACACTTGCGAGTCAGCCTATAACAAATCATCCTCCCCTAACTTGATTATAAAATGGATGGAGGACAAGGTGCTCCAAGGACTACATCAAGCGTGGTGAAGAGTGCTAGAGCCAAACCTTGTTTGAAGTTGTTGAATTTTGTCACCCAAGACTCAACATTCCTTAGTGGAATGGCCAAGTGCTCAATGATATGCACAATAATGAGGTGTTGAATGATTATTTTGTTGAATCTTTTTGTTCTTTGGAGGAATAAGAGTGATTAAGTGGTCTTTGAGTAGACTTGGCAACATACAATCTTGTTTAGATAGAAGAGAAGATTTAGGTGGAGTAGGAAGCAATCCTTTTTTCTGTGAACATGGTGGAGAAAATGTAGGAGAAGGATAGAAACCTAAAACTACTTTAGACAAGTGTGGTGTTGGTTCCACAGGTTCCTTAATTTCTTGTTCTTTACATCCTAACCCATATCCACGGTATCCTTGTTTTAAAAGAATCTCGAATCCATGCCCATAATGCTTCTCCAAATCCAAAGGAAAAGGAGAGGTCATATGACTATCTTTATTGAAAGAAGAAGTAGAAGGATCATACATTTGATCATGGCCATGAGGGTAAATCTTTGTTTCAACAATCCCATGGCGGTTGAAATCTAAAGAGACCTCGTCACTACCAAGACATTTATTAGAATGACAGGATACTTTATCACAAATGGCCACCATTTCTGTAGAAGAAGGTGGATCTTCATCAATATAAAAAGTTCCATCATCATTAAGCTTGAGTTTAAACATTGTAGGAGTATGAGATTGTGTTAAAGATATTTCATTTACCTTTGAGATTTTTGGGTGCGAGGGTGAGACTTTATATTCACCCGCAAAGAAGGGTGTAAAATCTAATGAACCCCAATCATCACTGAAAAATGCATTCGTCAGACCGACACTATCCTTAACCACACTATTGTTAGCAATGGAGGATAGTGTTAAAGAAGGGATCAAACTACTTAATGGAGTTTGATGTCTCGCTTCCATTTGTAAGCAACTTTCCAAAATTAGATCAGATTCATTTGTATGCAGTTTATTTTCAAAGATGAACTTTATTGAGTGATGAAGGGTAGACGTGAATACCCCCATGGTATGGATCTATGGTCTACCAAGAAGAAGATTGTGTGAAAGAGAATTGGGCATGCCATGGATAAGGGTAGGCAATATCACAGGTCCAACCTTAATATCTAAGGTGATTGTACCTAGTGAGCACCTACATTATCAAAGCCACGAATGTTGAGTTTATCTCATTTGATGAGAGATGTATCAACATTGATTTTATGTAACAAGTCTATTACACAAACATTGAGACTTGATCCATCATCAATCAAAGTGCATCTTACTCTCATTCTACCAATGATGACAAATATCATAAGAAGTTCATATTGATTTTGAACTTCTATGGGAGGTAAATAATGTTGTTGAAATGATATATCATATGTTGTCGCATGCATACAACTAAGAAGAGATGCTACATCATTCAGTCAAACAGAAGGTGGAACAACTACCTTTTGTATGGCCTCATGGAGCATTCCATGGTATGTAGGTGATGTTTGTATTAAATCCCATAGAGAGATCTTAGCTGGAGTAGCACAGAGCTGCTCGACAAGATCGTATTCTTTTTTAATATGTGCAGGAAGATGAGGTGCTTTAGGTAGGATAGTTTGAGAAGGTGGAAGAGAAATGGGCACACTCAGTGTGTGCTTACTTTGCTTATTATTGCATGTGTTATATGTGTGAGCAACTGTATTATTATGAGATTGCTATGACACATTTTTAACACCTTGATTTCCTTAAGTAATTTGTTTTGCAATATTGAGAATGTAACCTGGCGGTTGAGGTGGTGTTGGATCACCTCCAACTGTAATCATTGGTTTAGAGAAAAGAGGCAAATTGCACCTATTCATTGTTCCTTTGATAGGCGGAATAAGTCTATTAATGATGATTGAAATTACATTGTTTTCCTTTTGAGTAAGCTCAACATCCATCTCTGAGGGATTTAATGTGAGAGACCACTATTCATCCACTAATTCTTCATCTTTTGAAGGGAGAGCATTGGAATAAAGGAAGGTAAAGTGTTGTTAAGAAAATTGTTGATAATTATATCTTTAGTGATGTCTAATGGGTTTGAACATGCAATCAAAGGAGACATATCAAGGGTCTTCACATCCTTAGTGATATCCAAGGTACTTGAACATTCAATAAAGGGAGGAAGATCAAGGTTTTTCACATCCTTAGTGATATCCATGGTACTTGAACATTCAACCAAAGGTGGAAGATCCATAGGATTAGCCATAGAAACCTCATCTACTATGGTAGAAATTATAGAAGATTTAAGATGATGAGATGACTGCCCATTATCTACCCATGGAGGATCCTTTGTGAGAGAAGGCCCCTCATCCACTAATGCTTCATATTTTGAATGGAGAGCATTGGAATGAAGAGAGGGTAGAGTGATGTTAAAGAATGTGTCAATGATTTCATCCTCTTGCGGCAAAATATCCTCACAAGTGGGAATAATTTTGGGAGAGGGATCCAAATCATAGGGTGTAATAGATAAAGCTAGGTCACCATCACATGTATTAGAGAGTAGATCCATGGGAATAGACATGGCATAATCATGACTTCTAGTAGAAGTGGGTGCTGCCACAATAATGGGTTACACTTTCTGGGACATCCTGCTTTTTGCTGAAATCACAAATTTTTAGAAAATATAATGATTTAAGCCTTGAAAGGTTCCATTTAAAGGATTTTAATTGAAGAGGGTTTGATCAAACCCCCTAAGAGTCAAACCCCCTTGGATAGAACCCCGCTAGTTTTAAACCATACTTATAATGCAGTCTCCTCTACACCTATCAAAATGCTGATAAAAACTACTTTTGATTTACCTTTTGGGGGATCAAATGAGTTCATTTAAAATTTATGTTTTGTAAGTATGTAGTCCTTATTATAAGCTTCCCAAAAAGTATAATTTTAAATATATTTAATTTGATTATTATATTTATTTTTTATTTCTTGTGAATGTAGGTTTTTCAATGAACATCAAGGTCTTTGTTTCACACATACGAAAAAGTAGGAAAATAGAGAAAAAAAATTCTAAAAAATACATGTCCTCTAAGTATTGATGTCCTTATTCCAACAAAAAAAATTGAATTCTGATACATACAAAAAAAGTTATGTTGGACAGAATATGCCTATGTCTAAATTATAATTGGTTTGACTTCAAAAGTTAATTAAAAACAAAATATTCAACAAAACATTATGAAACCAAATGCATCCTCTAGATATCAGTGTTACCAATTTAAATTCAAAAGAATCAGACTTTTATCCTTTGTAGAAAAATAATTATGTGCGATAGAATACACATCACTTTAAAAAAATGTTCTATACTATTAAAAACTAGTTATCAAAGGAGATGCAAATAATTTTACAATTTAACTCCAATTTTTTTAAAAAAAATATATTTAGAATCTACAGACAAAATCTCCCAAATCACTAGTTCACATCATCTTCAAATTCCTAACGGTTTAGCAACTATAGGTGTCAAAAAGTGAAGATTTAGTTTAAAATGTTGATTTCATCAGGTTTGGCCAAAGTGTAACCCATTATTGTGGGATGACCCAAGTAGAAGTATAATTATCATCATCATCTTTCTCATGACAATTCATGGAGATGAAATTAGTAAAGTCCTCTAATATCAAAGGATACATACCCATGAGAGTTATGAAGCTATCAAAATCAGATATATAACAAAGGATTTCATAAATAGAAAATTTATAAATGTTATTATCATACATGGAAGCTATGTGATTTAAGACATAAGGATGTATATTAATGAATTTATAAAAAGTTTTGAAATCTATAATGTATGCACACAAAGATTCCAAAGATGACCAATCAGGAGCGTCCATAATGAAATGTCTTATTTACTATATGCAAATATGATATGAAATAGAAATGAAAGATCAGATATATTCATTAATCAATTACCATCAATATGAAAATAAGATTATGATCAAAGACCTACAAGTGCAACAGAAGCAGGGTCTTCCAAAAATGTGATATTCTTGGTAACCACAACAACTAAGTCTTGCAAATGTAAGGTGTGTAGTATATGTAAAATAAGTGCCTCAATTATGTATCCACTTAAGTACAAAAATGATTGTGAGAACTTTTCTTTGATGAAGATGTACTAAATGCAAGACTAGTTAGGGTTTACTATCAAAACCCTTGATTTTGAATACTTTCTCTCTAAATCACATTTTTTTTATGCAAGGATTCTTATTGAACATAAATTATATTTATGACATGCTAAAAAAATTCAAGATCATATTTTAAATATAAAATAATAGCAGCAAAATCTAAAACAAGATCTTAATTACAAACCCTAGGTTTTGAATTTGACTAGGTTTTCAAAAATGCAAAATTTTTGACAAAACCCTACTAAATAAGAGTTTAAATGTAAGATGTAACACCATGAAATGATTAAATAATATAATATCAATCAGATCTGATGAAAAATCATAAATTGAATTCATACTATGATAATCTAACCTTATGAAATGCAAACAAGGTCACAAATATGCTTCTTTCAACATCTAAAATGAAATGTTTGCTTTCCAAATTTCAAATGCAAGGATGCAACAATGTTATAGAAAAACAAGGATGATAAGGTACAAAAAATTAAAATCCTTTAATCAACCCAACAATGCAACAATATTTGAAACAACACACTAATCTACAAACCCTAGGTTGAAGATTAGCTAAATTTTCTAAAAATACAAAGTTTTTGCAAACCCTAACAATGAAACAATGCAAAATTAAGCTATGAAAGTATGCCAAATGATGAATGAATGAAATATAATCAGATCTAGGGCAGAAAATATCTCATATCTGAAGAAAGAAGGATGCCAAAGTGTAAGAAATGACAGGTTCAACCAAATGTTAGAAAAGAGAGACTAGCCCAATAGATCAAACTATGTCAAACCCTCTTCTATCCAACATTAGGAAAAAATCCAAGCTTGGCTTCTACCCAAGAAGGAGAGCCAAACTATAAGGGATTTTTCCCTTTGTTGTATAAATAAGAATTAACCAAATCCAACCAATTAAACTAGGGCAAAACAACAAAACCCTAATTGAGCAAGATCATAGCATAACATATTGTTAGAAGCAGAAACCCAGAATCTAAATAGATAGTAAAGGTCAGGGGATCAAGAAGAATCTAGATCTTGGTTTTAGGGTCCAAAGGACCAAGGCACTTGGGCACCCTAGACCCTGATTAGGGTTTAGTAGAAAGTGATGAGTGTTGTGTCTTCGCCTTTCTGTGCCCTTGTCTCATTTATCTTGTCTTTTGCAAATTCCTCTGTATCTGACGTACACACACAAGAAGGAAAATGGTTGGATTCTATTTAGGAGCTTCTTGGATTGCACCAGACAACTGAGAGGGGGGGGTTTAATCAGTTATCCTAAAACTTTTAACCAATTATGATCATCAACTTATCAATTACTTATATTCAAATATAACCATGAAAGCATAAAATAAGAAGCTCAACACAGAAGCATAATCAACACAAGAGACACTAGATTTTTACATGGAATACCCTAAAAGGGAAAAACCACAGTGGGTGTTAGCCCGTGCAGAAATATATAAGTTATATCAATACCAGAAACCAGAGGTTCATTGCCCAAATTGCTCAGTGCAAAAAAAGGTTCACTGCATATGGGTGTCTCACTAGCAAGGGAAGGCTCACTGCCCAAGGAAGGCTCACTGCCAAAAGGTTGAACTGAGATAATGGCATCTACTCCATGCCAAGGTTCAGTTCCATTGAAGCACAAACACCTCTACTCTGCTCTACTACCTTACTTCACTTCTATCTTCACATCTTTACACTTGGATACATTTTCACGACTCAATTAAACAAGTATTTATACACTTCATCAACCTTAGAATGATCATCAAGGTCGACATTACAATCATCAACCATTGGAACAATCTCTAAGGTCAAAAAAATAGGTTACATCATAATAGGTCTGGACCTAAATAGATTTAGAAAGAAAAGAAATGAATGCGGATCATGCTACGCCTTAGCAAGGACTCAAACACAATCTTCAATGCTACAACACGTTATCACAATCTTCGATGCTTCTCTGCAAATGATGAATTCAACTAGGTCGGCCAAGAGTGATGTTAACACAAGTATTCTCAAGAACACGCTTCATGCACAATCTGAATTACGCCTTGTAGACCAATTTTAATGTAGGAGCATGATCAAGAGACATCCACAAGCACATTGTAATCACCAGGAACAACTACACGATCTCTAATCACTCTAACAATAAGATTCTTCAGACTAGAGTACAGGAGCAACACTGTCAACCACTATCATGAGCAAAAGATAGCTTGCGGACCACCAAATCATGAACCATTTCATTTGAAGGCACTTAACATCATTACTGAATTAATTCTAGAAATGTAGACCAAAATACTTCAATGCGGAGAAATGCGGAGCAAAACACTTTCTCCCTATCACCACCAAACATACAGAAAAAGCTTCTTTCACTCTAGTGAACATAACTCACTCAATTCTTCATACCGGAGGCTCAAACTCAAAATATAACATCTTCAAACAGGCTTCTAAGTAAATTTTAATCTGCAGGCAAATATATTTATTCTATAGGAAATGTAGAGCATTCTTCTTGACTGTTCTTCTGCATGTAATGCACTATTTCTACTGCAACACATTATTTTCACTAGAGGGGCTAATTTTCTCAATATCCTCAACAAAGTAAGAGCATAGTTGACACTAATAACAACATAGATATGTTGATATCAATGACAACACTGATTAGGCACATACATGCAACAATCTCCCCCTATTTCATTGATGGCAACATATGATGTGAAAAACTAAAAAGACCACCAAGACAAGATTCCCCCTCTTTCTCTTTACACATCTACATTCTTTCTCCCCTGAGTTTTTCACATGATTTCTCTACCCCTTTGACATCAATGGCAAAGGGCACATACTTGCATGTTACTGCTCTGATCCACTTACTTTATCAGAAACATCTAGCTATTCCCCCTGAGAGGTGGCCTTCAAAACATCAATCCAGATCAAGAAATGACACTTTGAGCTCCACTGGATTGATGCATTCCTATGCATCTTAGTTTAGGGAAGAAGGGGTAATGACTCCTAACTTTTCTCTGAGATACTCAAAGGTATCTTTAGGCAGAGGCTTAGTTAAAATGTCTTCAATATGATCCTTTGTGGTCACATACTCCAACCTTACTTCATTCTCTGTCACCTTCTCTCTCAAAAAGTGATATCTTATTGATATGTGCTTCGTTCTTGAGTGCATCACTAGATTCTTTGAGATGCTTATGGCACTTGTATTGTCACAAAAAATTGCAATTGGATCTTCATATACAACTCTTATATCCTTCAATGTTTGCTTCATCCATAACACTTGAGTGCAACAACATGCTGCTGCAATATACTCTACTTCTGCAGTTGATAAAGAGATTGAATCTTGTTTCTTGCTCAACCATGAAACTAATCTATTACCCAAGAAGAAAGCACCTCCACATGTACTCTTTCTATCATCAACATCTCTAGCCCAATCTACATTTGTATAATTACTGAGAGTGAAGTCATTGTCATTTAGATACCATAAGCGATGATCTAGAGTGCCTTTTAAATACCCCAGGATTCTCTTGACTACCATCACATGTGATTCTCTTGGATCAACTTGAAACCATGCAACAAGACAGACTGCATGCATAATATCAGGTCTGGTTTGAGTTAGATAAAGCAATCCTCCAATCATGAATTGGTATTTTTTCTGATCATCCTTAGGTGATTCATCAGTTTTGTTCAACTTGCAGCTAGTCACCATGGAGGTACACACTTGTTTAGAGTCTTCCATCCTAAACTTCTTCAACAACTCTTTCACATACATAGACTGAGATATGAAGATTCCTTTATCTGATTGACTGATTTGCAGACCTAGAAAGAAATTCATCTCACCGAACATGGACATCTCAAACTCTTTTTGCATTTCACTAGCAAATTTCATACACATACCTTCATTGTCTCCAAAAATGATATCATCAACAAAGACTTCAAGAATCAGTATTTGATCTTCATTAATCTTGAAATAAAGATTACTGTCAATAGTACCTTTATTGAACCCCAATTGTAGTAAGTACTTAGCCAACCTTGCATACCATACTCAAGGGCATTGCTTGAGTCCATACAAGGATTTATTCAATCTACACACATCTCCTTGGTCTGATGACTTAAATCCTTCCAGTTGCTCAATGTAGACTTCCTCTTCCAACTCACCATTCAGGTATGTAGACTTTACATCCATCTAATACACTATAAAATCTTTGTGCGCTGCAAATGCTAGGATTATTCTGATTGCTTCAATCTGAGCTACAAGAGAAAAAGTCTCTTCAAAATATATTCCTTCAATCTGAGAGTATCCTTTGCATACAAGCCTTGCCTTATTCCTTACAACGTCTCCATTCTCATTCAACTTATTCCTGAAAACACATTTGGTTCCAATAACATTTTTGTCAGCAGGTCTAGGAACTAATTCCCAAGTATCATTCTTTTCTATTTGGATTAGTTCTTCCTCCATGGCTTTTACCCAACTTTCATCATTGCATGCTTCATTCTTAGTCTTTGGTTCAATCTTTGAAAGAAAACAATAATTGACTTGTTCCTCTACAGCTCTTCTTCTTGTTAGTACATCTTTGTTCTTGTCACCTATAATCTGATCTTGAGAATGATTGATCCTTACATACCTAGGAGTCTTGACAACACTCTATGGAGCGTCTTCTTCATCCTGACTGTCTTCTTTCTTATCTTTCTATTCATTTACTATAGTCACTGGTTCATTTAGTTCATAACAACTCAGGTTTGATATTCTTTCCTTGCCTTCATCTACCTTCACATTTGCACTCTCAACAATCTTTTTGAGCCTTTTGTTCTAGCACTGGTAAGCCTTACTCTTGGTAGAGTATCCGAGGAAGATTCCTTCATCACATCTTACATCAAACTTTCTTAGATCTTCATCTCTCATGATATAGCATTTGCTTCCAAAGACTTTGAAATATTTTACTGTAGGAATTTTTCCATACCATAATTCATAAGGAGTTTGAGTACGATTACCTTTCACTTGAACTCTGTTTTGGATGTAAATAGCAATATGAATAGTCTCTTTCCAAAATACTTCTGGCATATCAACTTCCTTCATCATAGTCCTAGCAGCCTCTTGAACTGTCCTATTTTTCCTTTCCACAACTCCATTCTAATGAGGAGTCCTAGGTGCAGACAATTGTCTCTTTATACTATGTTCTTCATAGAAAATGTTGAATTCATTTGATGTGAACTCACCTCCTCTATCAAACCTCAAGAATTTGATCTTCAAATCTATTTAATTCTCAACTAGATTGCCTTGAATGATTTGAATTTCTCTAGGGCTTCTGATTTGTCTCTTAGAAAAGTAACCCAAGTCATTCTGGAATAATCATCAATAAGTAACATGAAGTACCTGTCACCTTGTAGACTTCTCACCCTTGTAGGACCACGAAGATCTGTATGCACTAGATCCAGCAAACTAGCAGAGAATTACTCTTTGTTCTTGAATCTTGTTCTTGTTTGCTTCCCTAACTGACATTCCTTGTAGATTTTGTTGGATGGTTTTACAAGTTTTGGCAAATCTCTCACAATCTGACCTAAACTTATCTTTACCAGATTATCAAAGTTTATATGACACATCCTTCTATGTCATAACCAACTTTCATATGCCTAAGCCAATAAACAATAATCATTAGTTCCTCTCAATTGATAGATGTTACCTTTTGTCTTCTTACCGGTAGCAATCATAGTTCTGGAGCTTTCAATGATCTTGCACCCATTGTCTTTGAATCTCAGATCATATCATTTATCACACATCTAACCAACACTCAAAAGATTATGCTTCAAGCCCTTCACATATAGAACATTGTTAGTATTATGCTTTCCATCAAATGAAATAGATCATTTTCCACAAATTTTACTAGTTGCATTATCTCCAAACCTAACCAGTCCTCCATCATACTTTTCCAAACTTACAAACTTACTTTTGTCACCGGTCATGTGATGTGAGCATCCACTATCAATAATCCATTCATCCTTATCTTTCTCAACCTGAACATCCAAAGCACTTTCTTCCAATAGTTTGTTATCCTTCACACAACTAGTAGAATTAGTAGACACAAGATCTTTTTAATAGCAATAAATAGGCATTGATTTGCACTAGTACTAGCATCATCAGATTCATCATCAATCACCCCTTCATCACCAAAATCTCTGACATAGTTGTAGACACCCAAAATTGACCTAGTTATCATTAGTATAAAATATTGTATTAGCTATCATCTATATTTGTCTAACACACTTGAGCAATTTCCCTATCACCTATTTCTTCTATTAATTAAATAAATTCTTATTTAATTAATTAATTCATTATCTATTTCTTCTAATCTATAATTAAATAATCTTTAATTATTTAATTATCTTTTCATTCTATCTATTTTAATTAAATAAATCTTATTTATTTAATTAAAATTCCCTTCATAAGCCCACTTTCCAATTAATTAAATAAATTCTATTTATTTAACTAATTTCTCTTATCATTTATCTTCATGAGCCGGCATGTGTGCCTCTTTTATTTAAAAAAACATGTGTGGTACTACATCTTTTATTTAATATCTTTCATATGTAGTACTTTTTATGTACACGGTCACACATATAAGCCTTATCTTTCCTCCACTTGTCATCTACACATTCACCTATGACTATCATTTCATCTTAGCCATTCACTTAGCCACCAAATCTCTACTGTTGATTGATTTTGGTTGAGGTCTATATAAACACGCTCTCATTCCATACCACATCTATCCATCATTTTCATATAGCGTCTACATTATCATCTTGAGCATATTGAGCACTATAGCATCCATCTAGCATATTATCATTATCATCTATCTATCATGGCAGCTTTTGTCTTCATAATTTTTCATTGTTGAGAAGCAATCCACATCATAAAAAAGGAATCATAAAATCTAGGTGATTTTGTTCTTGAATTGCATGCTTTTGATTTCACTTGGATTCAATTCTTTGATGGTGGTAGGATTAGGTTTTCAATTATATGCTTGATCTTATTAACCTAATTTTTACCTATCACATTTTGGCACACCCGATGGGACTCACGTCCTTGATTAACTTTGTTGTTTGAAGTTGTTCTTTGTGAAGATCAAATTTTTCGAGTGCTTACAGCACATCGCGGTCACGTTTAAGCGAAAAACAGTCACCTAGAGAACTTTCACATCACTTTTAAGATGAACTCTGCCACTTTCAGCATGTTCTGGGTCGCTTCTAAGCCTACAGTGATCGCTTCTTGTCAGATCTGCATCACCTTTAATCAAATCCTGGTAATGTATATCATAATTCGCATCACTTTTAATCCAAAACGGATCACTTCTGGCTATTCAAGTCGCTTCCTGCAATTAGGATTTTTTTTCTAACATTTGAGTTTTGCAGGGTTTCCGCATCGCTTTTGAGCATTAACAGTTTACATCTAGGGTTTCTGTATCGCTTCTGAGAAGTAACAGTTCACTTTTGACAGAATTTAGATTACTTTTGAGCAACAGTCAGTCGCCTTTGGTAACTATATACCGCCTTTAGTTTTATCATTTACAGTTTAGTTTTCTTGGCTACTAATCAGTTATTTGTGCAGCATCTTATTGATTGTCCAATAAAAGGAGGTTGTGAAACTACTAACATATTTGTTGTAGCTACAATCAGTCCAAGACATTGCATTTTATCACTAATTTAGGAACATTTGGGCTTGGTGCTTAAAAAGAATCATTGTTTACTCTGTGATTGATTTATCTTTTTTGGATTACTTGTTGTGCATGTTTGTAGCCCAAATTCAATAGCAAAAGTATCCTCTCCCCTTGCCTATCAAATAGATCTTGGGTGCATGAGAACTTGTTATTATCTTTAGAGGGCATGCCTTCCTAGTGTGAGAAGGGTACGACCCAAGTAGTAATGGGCTAAAGCTAAGTCCTTCCAAACTACTATATAAGAAAAGTGTTTGTGTCAAAAGCCACAAACAATGGGTGTTGCTGTGTTATATCAACAGCCAACCTCCCCCAAAACCCTCCAAGGTGTAACCCTTGAAGGCTGGGAGACTCCATAACGGAGAGTAGTCCTGCCGCACGTATAACCACTCGAACGGATGCCCTTACTAGAAACCTTGTATCATAGCCAAAATCCTTCTATTTGTTGACGCAAAAAGTGGGACCTTTGAAGCCACCCCAATTCTCATGGTTCTTAGTAGAGATAGTAGGGACAATCCTAAGGTTTGGTGGGGGGACAAGCCTTGGGAAACCTGGATCTTGTTATGCATGAGAAGTGAGTGTCGTGGAGGGGAGCCGGTGCTACCAAGATCCTAAAGCTATCCACTTTGAATAGGCATGGTAAGGGGACTCAACAAATATAGTCCTTTCCTAGCCTAGGTTGTACAAGTTTGTGATTGTTGTGAGTGTGAGTGACTGAAATTACTGTTTTCTTGTCTAAAATATCATTCAAACACATCCTCTGACAAACACAGACCACTTTTGAGCCATAACTATTTTCCTTTAGCCAAACCAGATCACTTTTCAACAATAGTTATTCACTTCTGGCAGAATTTGCATCGCCTTTAAACAATAGTCCTTCACTTTTGGCACAATCTGCGTCACTTTTAGCCTAAAACTGATCACCTCTGGCAAACCTAGTCGCCTCTGTTTAACACTGTAGCTTGTCACCTATAACAAAACTAGATCACTTTTGAGCTATTAGTAGTTGCTTTTGGCATCGTTCGAATCGCTTCTAAGCTATTACATGTCGCTTCTAGTCAAATATCAACAATCAGTATCAACTCAGCCAAATTAGTTACATTTTCAGACTTTCTTAGCTCTATTATCAGCTGTCAGATAGTCCTCTAATCAGTTGCAGTAACCTAAGCATTGTCTCCTATCTTGAATATATCAAACCATTAGACTTTTCAAGCTTTCATCCTTTTGAGATCCCAAAACAACAACAACTAGCAAAACTAGCAAACAAACATTGTCCTTTTGGCTTTACTTAGCCCTAGCAAAACCAACAAATAAACATTGTCCTTTTGGCTTTACTTAGCCCTAGAAAAACTACTAAACAACATCAGCAACTAGCTTTTCCCTTGAGTGTGTGAGCTATCCTCTAGGGAAGTTTATCCAACAACCAACAACAACCCAACAACAACAACCAAGCAACCAACAAACTAGCAAAACAAACCAACACCAAACAATCAGCAAACCATCACCTTTTGGGTCTCAACCTTGACAAGCTAAGTTCAGTCCAAAACATCAACCATCATGCCTCAAACTAGGAGCCAATATAGAGCTGAAATGGAAGCAAAATTGTGAGCTGAGATGGAAGCCAAAATACAACAATCCTGATCAACGCCCCTTAGAGATGCAACTCAATTCACAACCGGCATGCCTTCTTACAT
Source organism: Cunninghamia lanceolata (assembly GCA_027924645.1). Classification (NCBI taxonomy): domain Eukaryota; kingdom Viridiplantae; phylum Streptophyta; class Pinopsida; order Cupressales; family Cupressaceae; genus Cunninghamia; species Cunninghamia lanceolata. The sequence goes on along the minus strand of BSBN01000396.1, from coordinate 6,718,120 downwards.
GTTTGTACCTGAAGGATACACCGTTGGACTATCATCTTCACAACAAGAGTAACCCCAAACATTTTCAGAGATCTATGAAGAGCAATCCCAAGATGACTTATCAGAATTTCAAGATACACACGTATGGGATCAAGTTGAGAAGCTTGTTTTATCTGATCCTAATTGCTACTTCTTGCAATTAGCCCGTATGGGAGCCAAAGAACCAAGTGACTTTGACATATCTGCTATTCGAGAACACGATCCAAACACTCTTATTGTTGTTGCAAAGGGACCATCCACTATAGCCACACCATCTCATACCATGTCCATACTACAAAATCCACCTTCCAATCCATCTCTTTCATTGCCTATTGCTACCCCATCAAACGCGCCATGCTCGGAGTACACTCTAGAACCTTTGATAACTTCAATTGAGGTACTTCCTTTCCTTTCACAAAATTTGAGCGTTCCACCTTTTCATGTTCCACAACATACTCCTTCTCCTACCATGATCGTATCTTGACCTCAAGTAGCACAAGCTATGCATGTTGCACAAGTGTCAATTCCCCAAATATCACAAGCTATCCAAACACCACAAACTATACAAGTCTCACAGCCATTACAAATTGCTACTTCTATTGCATCACATGTGGAAACCGCATCCCACACTCATATTCCTATCACCTCTAATATGGTCTCCATGATTTCCATGAATCCATCCAACACACCATCTAACCCCAATGTTAGTCTCATTGACATGACTGACCCACCTATTGTATCACAAGCCAACCCTAGCATCACTGTCTCTTATGTTGATCAACTTACATCACTTTCACCACTCTCATATAATCCTTCACAAACCATCAATCGGTCTTATGCAACCCAAGGATTACCCATCATCACCCAACACATGACATATACCAATCCTCATGTTGTCCAAAACACAAACGTAAATGTCCATCCTTCTTCTACATCCACCAATCCTTCCATCACTTACCATATTACAAATCCAACTCTGAATCCACAACCATTGACCAACGTCAATCCATCCGCTACTTTCCATGTGATGCAAACTCTTGGCACTAATCCATTGCAATATACCCAACCACCACTTGTGTCTCAAGGACAACAATCCTCAAACACATATGTGTCACATACTAATCCTTTGACATATACTATGAGCACGCAACCTCAACAAATGGTCATGCCCTCATACATTCCGCAATAGCAACCACAATATACACCATATTACATTTCACCTTTGAACCATCAACCTCCTTTGCAACAACAGAAACTATCTCAAGTGGATGTTGAACAAATGATTAACAAGGCAGTAGGACAAAACTAGAAAACATTTTCCTTAGGAGATATATGCGCTTATCCATTTGACAGGTCACTTCATATGACACCCTTTCCACCACACTTCAAAATTCCACAATTTGACAAATACAAAGGGAAAGGAAATCCGGATGACCATCTTAGAGCATTCTATGTTGCATGTCTCGATGTCGTCCAAGATGATACATATCTTTTGAGACTATTCCCCCAAAGCTTAGCAAGACAAGCTCTTGAATGGTTCTCTCATTTACCTCCGGGAATTAAGACTTTTGCGGAATTAGCAAACACATTTTGATCTCATTTCGCTATTAACATTGAACATGAGGTGAACATGAATGACCTTGTCAACAACAAACAACGCAATGGTGAAGCTTTCTCCTCATTTACTCAATGATGGTGTAACCTGGCTAGCAAACTATCATGGCAAATACTTGAGAAACAACAACTTGATATTTTTTTCCAAAATCCTCATCCCGAGCTTTCATTCCAACTACAATTGCAAAGTGCTAGCACCTTTGACGAACTTGTCTCCAAAGGAACCATCATTGAGTGCACTATAAAGATTTTCAGAGATAACAAAGACAATCCTCAATTGTCAAATGATAAATCCCACTTTTGGAACAAGAACAAGAATGTTGTTAATGACGATATTATGGATGCAAAGAACATACAAATAGTTAAATCTCCTATTAACATCCAAGCTGCATCTATAGAAAATCAACCTTTTCAATGAAATCAACCAAGAACCAATCCAACACCTCGATGACAATTTACTCCTTTAGCAGAACCTATGGAGGTAATCTTTCAAAAACTTGTCCAAGCAGGAGATATCACATTACTGGAAGCACAACCCAACGGCAAATCAATCTTCAAAGCTCCTTGGTATAAAGAGAATGAATATTGTGAATACCACAGAGTCAAAGGACATAAAAAAATAGTTGTATGTGCTTAAAGCATGTCATTCAAGATTGCATCGATCAAGGTCTAATTAAAATCACACCGCCAACATCGTGACCTGCACATCAACCGACATCGAACTATGATCTAGATGCCTTCAAGAATCCACTTCCATCTCATGACAAGATAAGTAACCCTCATACTGGGAATGATATCTATTACAACTATGAGTCATCCACAATTGGCCACATTGACCAAGCCCGCATTTCTACCATTACTATCCAAGGCAAAGCACCTGATTGTGTTGTAACTACTAGAAGAGGCTGCGTTACCATTCAAGGAGCACCTGTCAATCCTCCTCAACTATCTTCTAGCTATAATATCCTTGATCACCTTGGAAAAACACTCGCACATATCTCTATCCTCAAATTTCTTTCCCACAAAGCTATCCTTGATAAAGCATTGCAAGAATCCTCGGTGCCTAATGATATCGATACTACACAATTTCAATCTATGGTAGCCAACATTGCAACCCCTTGCCATCTTACTTTCTCTAACAAAGATTGTCGACCATCCATCAACCCATCACATAACGAAGCCCTCCACATAGAAGTGTTTGTAACCCAACCCCGTATCAAATGAATCTTAGTGGATGGTGGAGTTGGTCTTAATATATGTTCTTTAAAACTAATAAAACAATTGGGATATTCTGAGAAAGATGTTGACACTTCCAAGGTCATTACTATCAAAGCATATGATGATGTTGAGAGAGATACTGGAGGAATTATCCATATACCTATCCAAGTTGGTCATGTCACTACTGACACCCGTTGTCAAGTCCTTGATATTGAGCTTCCCTATAACATCATCCTTGGCCATCCATGGATCCATGCCCTCAAAGTAGTTCCTTCCACATACCATCAATGTCTCAAATTTCCACATAACGGTGTTGAAGTTACTATCCATGCTGCTCCCAATCCATTTGAGTTTTGTCATGCCTTTCAAGCTAAATATCACAGCCCTAACTATATTCCTATCAACACTGAAGCATATCCATCTTCATCCTATGTAGACCCATCCGCCCTACTCAAGCTTTCATCTAGCAGAGCCACTCCAAATCTCCATATAAAGTACATAGAACATGGTCCAAGTGAGTACACATTGTAAGAATCCTGTTGTGTTGGAACTCTTCCTTTGTCTCCGAAATCTCATGGTAAGCCTTCTACATCCAAGTCATCTTCATCCGTAGTTGCCATAAAAACTCCACCAACAATATTCATCAAAGGTGGATTCCTTGATGATGAAGATATTGATGACATTAACTCTTGGATATTCTATGATGAGAACGACCAAGTATAACTTGAGGTGGAGAGATATAACAATGGGTTCCGTACTATTAAGAACATGGGTTACAAAGGACATGGCGGATTGGGATCACAGGAACAAGGACCTATTGAACCCATTATTGTGTCTAAGAAGTTTAATAAGCAAGGCCTTGGCTTTCAGTTGGAGGTACCACCTTCCAAAGACATTAAGTGCATTTTCGACGGAGAAGGTAGATCTTCTTTAGTAGGAGAGACTCTAATTCAGATACCATCGATGACTCCTCCCTCCATATCACTGACCTTTTTCAAGAAACCTCCATCTTCATGATCTCTACCACTTCCTCTAGCCGAAACTCTTCGTCCATTACCCTTTCACTTGTTTATCCCGACCTCGTCAATTGGGACCAACAGGGGGCACCTCTATTAGACACATTTGAAAATGATGAAGCTGTCACCAAATTTATGGGATTACAACAACGTATTCCATTGGGTGATCACAAAGCAAGTTTCATGATGGATCTCCCTAAACTAGAATAAATAGAATAAAAAAGATAGGTCACTAAGTGAAAACTGAAAGGCGCCTCTTGACCATGCAAAAGTAAAAATAAAGGACGTATCCAAGGGTGAAACCTCTTTGAGGCGCCTGAGGATGGGGGATTTGATCTTCTGGTCACCACCGATTATCATGAAAAATCAAAAGTGCTAGTTGAAAAATCTCAAGACATGAACTTAGGTATAGAGTAGAATCTGAAGATCACATATTTGGCAACATCACTATTAGAGTAGGAAAGAAGAAATTTCACAGCGTTCTTCATAAAAAGAGATATCAATTTTTCATGGACTTATGCTGACATGCCGGGTCTAGATCCATCACTTGTGGTGCATCATCTAGCAGTATCTCCTAATGCAAAACTTGTCAAACAAAAATTGCACAAAACGCACCCACAAATAGCTCTTTTGGTTAAGGCAGAGATTCAGAAGCTATTAGAAGCAAAGTTTGTAAGGCCTATTGATTATCCAGAATGGATCTCAAACTTGGTGCTTGTGGAAAAACCTGATGGACGAGTTCACTGTTGCACAGATTTCAGAGATCTTAACAAAGAATGCCCTAAAGATGACTTTCCATTACCAAGCATAGACAACATTGTAGATCTCACAGGTGGACATGAAATGCTATCCTTGATGGACGGATTCTCAGGATATAACCAAATCACAATAGCAAAGGAAGATCAAGACAAAACATCATTCATTTGTCCATGGGGTACATGCTGCTGGGTTGTAATGCCTTTTGGTCTCAAGAATACTGGAGCTACTTATCAACAAGCCATGACAATTATTTTCCATGACCTTTTCCACACTATCATGGAAGATTATTTTGATGATGTTCAAGGAAAATCCAAGACAAGAGAAGAACATCTATAGGTACTAGCATAGATCTTTGATCGATTAGAGAAGTATCAAGTCAGGTTGAACCCAAAGAAATGTGTATTTGGCGTAACATCTGGTAAATTGTTGGGATATATTATGTCTTGACGAGGAATAGAAGTGGACCCTAACAAAGTAAAAGCCATCATGGAAATGCCTCCACCATCAAATCTGAAGAAGCTTCATAGTCTACAAGGAAGGTTACAATCCATTCGCAGGTTTATCTCACAACTGGCAGACAAGTGTCATCCTTTTCAACATCTCCTTCGCAAGGGTGAACCTTTAAGTGGGATGAAAAATCTCAATAGGTCTTTGACAAAATGAAAGAATATCTAGCAACACCTCCTGTGTTAGTACCTCTTGTACTTGATCGACCACTATTGCTCTACATATCTTCAACAACAACAGCATTGGGTGCCCTTTTAGCTCAACATGATGATTCGGGAAAAGAACAAGCCATTTACTATATCAGTAGAACTCTTGTGGGATATGAAATTAACTATTCACCTATGGAAAAAGCATGTATAGCATTGGTGTTTGCTTCCCAAAAGTTGTGACATTATATGTTAAACCAAACAACAAAGCTCATATCTAACGTTGATCCACTCAAATATCTTCTCTCCAAAGCAATCCTTATGGGAAGACTAGGAAAATGGGTTATGATCTTAAGTGAATTTGACATACATTATGTGGTTTGCAAGGCCATAAAAGGACAAGTTATCACTAATCAATTAGCTGCAACACCTACCACAGCTATTCATCCAATACATCTAGAGTTCCCTGATGAAGAATTGTTCAATCTAACTTCACCAACATTGTGGCAACTATATTTTGATGGATCTTACACACAACATGGATCAGGAGCATGGATATTGTTTATCACCCCTCAAGGAGATTGTATCCTGAAGTCACACAGAATTGTATTTCCATGTACCAATAACATAGCAGAATATGAAGCTTTAATCACAGGATTGCGCATGGTAGTACAATGGGCTATTAAATAGTTACAGGTTTTTGGTGATTCCCAATTAGTCATCAAACATGTCTTAGATGAGTATCAAACAAAATATGAGAAGCTCCTTCCATACAAGGTAATGGTTCACAATTTCAAGAAGTACTTTGATAGTATCACCTTTGAACAGATGCCATGGCTATGATTGGATCTCTTCTAGACATGTCGTCCAATACACATAAGTGTGAGTTTTTGGTTGAATAGCTTCTAATTCTAGCATTTGAAGTACCGCAGTCTAAGCTCATATGTGAGATTGTTGGTCCCAATTCACCTTGGTACGAGGACATATACGAGTATCTCCGTAATCAGACCTTCCCATTTCAACTATCTAATACCCAATGAAAAACCTTTATCCATTGAGCCTCTCGCTACACTATCATAGGAGACACCTTATATCACTGGAGTCTTGATGGTATCCTTCTTAGATGTCTTGATTTTGAGGAAGCAAAAGTTGCCTTACATGAAATACATGAAGGTGTCTGTGGATCGTATTCCGCTGGCCCTGGTCTTGTTAAGAAACTTCTACAAGATGGATACTATTGGCCAACTATGGAGAAAGATGCATAGCAATTTGCAAAGAGATGTCTATAATGTCAGAAACATAGGGATCTAATACATGCACCAGCACATGAACTTCAGACTATCACTACTCCTTGGCCCTTCTCGTAGTGGGGACTTGATCTCATAGGTAAAATCCATCCTACCTCATCAAATGGTCATAAGTTCATTATTACCACCACTGAGTACTTCACAAAGTGGGTGCAAGCAATACTAATGACTTACATTACTGGCAAGCAAATATCCAAGTTCATCTTACACTATATCATTTTCTGATATGGAGTTCCTCAAGCCATTATCACTAAAATGGTTGTCCTTTCAAGAACCAAGAAGTTAGAGATCTTTGTAACAAGTTCCATAGCCAACATAGATTCTCTACACTTTACTATCCTCAAAGTAATGGCCAAGCTGAGGCTTCTAACAAAACAATCATCAAGATCCTTAAAAAGATAGTTAATGAAGCTGGTCATGATTGGCATTTACAACTTAATCCTACATTATGGGCTTATAGAACAAGTGTCATAACTCCCATTGGTGCGACACCTTATGCTCTTGTGTATGGCACTGAAGCTATTTTACCTATTGAGGTTGAGATCCCCTCACTGCGAGTATCCCTACAACATACTATCTCAAATGAAGAATATAGAGTATCCAGACTCCATGATCTTAAGCTATTAGATGAACAACATCTTACAGCATGCAATCATCAGCAAGTTTATCAAAATCAACTACACCGCAGCTATAACAAAAAGATTAGAGAATGAATATTTCAAGTTGGAGATCTTGTCCTTAAAGAAAATCAAAGGAATCAGCAACATCGTGAGAAACAGGGCAAGTTTGAACCTAATTGGCTTGGTCCTTTCGTCATCACATCAGTTTATGGATCAGGAGCATACACTATCTCAACACCTGAAGGCATTCCCTTGGATGAACTAGTCAATAGCATTCATCTCAAGAAGTTCTACCCATGAGTCTTAGCATATCCCATCAAAGAAAAAAATCCATCCAATAGTCAAAAGCACCTTGTGGCACTTTGGATGACAAAAAAAAATAGTACAAGATAAGTAATTCATCCTCTGGTGAAAATATGGTAAATAGGCGCCTTGGATAAGTACCATAGTCAAAACCTGACAAATAGGCGCTATGTGTAGAGACCAACCACCATCATTCACTTAGTTTGTTTGATCACAGCTTTCCATGACATCCATCTACTATCTTGCCTCCATAATCCATATTATAATCCACTATTGTCCTTATCTAAACATTGCAAGCCATTATCCCTTATCCATCCATAATAAAAGCCTTTTTACCCTTACCTCTGCCATGCTAGCTCTCATAGTTTAGACTTCATTGAGGTTAAGATATCATTTGGCATCTTAGCACACTATTTGCATGAATACATCCATTGCAGCGTCTTCCTAACAATCTTTATGCCACACTGGGGGCACTTATTGAACCTTACTTGGAAGTGGATACTCACAGCTCTAGCTCATATCATTTCAACAAACATCTAAACCAAACATAGCAAACATCCAACCAAACACAACAAACATCCAAATCAAAGCACAACAAACTTTCAAAACACAACCAAATATCCCAAAATCCAAAAAAATCCAAATATCCCAAAATCCAAAAAAATCAAAACATGTCAAAATAAAAAAAATCAAAATATCTCAAAATCCAAAAAAATCAAAACATCAAAAATCCAAGCAATAAAGTTGAGCCTTTGACATCAACCATCAACACAATAAACAAGAACTACATCACATCTCTATCGTTCAAAGCCTTGATCTCGTGGATACAGGGTATGTAGGCAATCTGAGATGTGAAGGAAGCACTCTGATTTAGGCATAGACGATAGCCCCTCTCTCATCATCTTTCTTCCATCTTTCTTCTAATTATCCCCCAATCTTTCATCTCAGTTTCTTCTATCTTTCATCACTTCCATCATCAATAAGCCCAGAACTACATATTCATCATGTCTCATCATCATTGTAAATGTGCTTTGATCCCATGGACATAGGGTATGTAGGCAGTCTGGAATATGAAGTATCCAGTACACAAGCACAGACGATCCCCCCCATCTTCATCTTTTTTTCATCTTCCACCTTCTTCTCTTTGACCAGCTCAAGCAAGAAGCAAACTATGCACATCAGCGAAAGCTTAAACACTTTAACCAATCAGGGATAAGCCAAAAGCTATTTGTCTGCATGCCTTAAGCCAACATTTGCTATAGAATTTTATCAACATATTTAGCCTTTAATAGGATGCAGCTTTCCTCTCAACAAGGTGCCAACTTAATCCATCCAAGAGCACTTAAATTTGGCAAGAGAACATGATGACAATATCTTTTGTTTTATCTTTTGATTTATTTTTTGTCCCTTTCATATGCCTAATCAAGACTTCCTTAATCTATCTATATCTTGGTACGTTGCGATGAAGTACGAAATGGGGCATGGTCATATTGCTTTCATATGTTGTGACTGTGGGATGATCTTATTCTCTTCCTATGCGTATCGGTATCTTGTACGTGTTGGGATTAGCATCTTGCATATCAATATATTTTGTATATGAGAAGCTAAATAGTCTCTTATGCATTGAGACTATTCTATGCTAAGACTATTTCCATACATATAACTAGCAAGGTGTCATTATGTGTAGTGGAGATAAGCTCAAACATTTGCTTGTAGCGTCAAAGTCCATCTCAGAACGTTAGCTTCTATTCATATCTTGTGTATGTTGGTTCAACATCTTGACCTCATGCATTTAGACAAGATTGTAGTACGCTAGTTATGCATTAGATACCTCGACACCTTGGTCTTTTATACCCTGGTGTATAACATCCATATGCTATATCAAACATAAGGATTGCATTTCTTTACTTTTGAGCAATTAGTTTAAAAGTTGTCATATCCTTTATCCATTCCATCATATTCCTATATAGTCCTCACCCAAGATCAATATTTCCTTCCTCGTCCTTTTCGCTTTCTTCATTTCCCTCATCGCCCATGTGTCCTCACTCACTCGACCCAATGATCACTGCATGGAATCACCATCCTGATAGCTCTCCAACACTCGAAGCACCAAAACTCTAGGGAGCTCTAGATCTCTATGAGCACTAAACACAAACAAGTACAAATGAGCCTAGTTGCCCTTGAAGGACCTACTTATACCCCCTTTCCATACCCTAGTTCTTCTATACCAAAGATTATTTTCTTCTAAACCATCCCCATTTATCCCTCCCAACCCCATTTTCTTCGTGTCAACCTTGTTTCTAGCCTTCCATCTTATCGTGAGACAACCCAACCCTTCCTAGTTAGCCTGGATTACCTCTTGAGGGGGCATCACCTGCCAATTACACTAGGGCATAACCTTGTTTATCGAGCGAATCATCGTATCTTCTTTGACACAACATTCTATCGAACATTGTATCAAAGAGGGCCAAAATGTAGACACCCAAAATTGACCTAGTTATCATTAGTATAAAATATTGCATTAGCTATCATCTATATTTGTCTAACACACTTGAGCAATTTCCCTATCACATATTTCTTCTATTAATTAAATAAATTCATATTTATTTAATTAATTCATTATCTATTTCTTCTAATCTATAATTAAATAATCTTTAATTATTTAATTATATTTTCATTCTATCTATTTTAATTAAATAAATCTTATTTATTTAATTAAAATTCCCTTCATAAGCCCACTTTCTAATTAATTAAATAAATTCTATTTATTTAATTAATTTCTCTTATCATTTATCTTCATGAGCTGACATGTGTGCCTCTTTTATTTAAAAAAAATATGTGTGATACTACATCTTTTATTTAATATCTTTCACATGTAGTACATTTTATGTACACGGTCACACATATAAGCCTTATCTTCCCTCCACTTGTCATCTACATAGTCACCTATGACTATCATTTCATCTTAGCCATTCACATAGCCACCAAATCTCCACCGTTGATTGATTTTGGTTGAGGTCTATATAAACACTCTCTCATTCCATACCACATCTATCCATCATTTTCATATATAGCGTCTACATTATCATCTTGAGCATATTGAGCACTATAGAATCCATCTAGCATATTATCATTATCATCTATCTATCATGGTAGCTTTTATCTTCATAATTGTTCATTGTTGAGAAGCAATCCACATCATAAACAATGAATCATACAATATAGGTGATTTTGTTCTTGAATTACATGCTTTTGATTTCACTTGGATTCGATTCTTTGATGGTGGTAGGATTAGGTTTTCATCTATATGCTTGATCTTATTAACTTAATTTTTACCTATCACAATAGTAGCATTTCTTTGGAACTCTAGGCCTGCTCTTATGTTTCTTTTTATTTCTTTCAATTCTTTTAGGACATGTGGAAGCATAATGATCTACTTTACCACAAGAGAAACATTTTAAAGGTAATTTACCTTTGAACTTACCGAAGCCTCTTTGTAGCCTATCAACAAAGTTAGCTTCAATTTCATCAAAGTCATCATCCACCTTGTATTTCTCAGCTTTGGAGATCTCTACTAAAGTACTGGCTTTAAAAGTTGATTCAACTTTAGGCAGGGCATCACCAAATTATCTCATCTCAAAGGTTGTAATCTTTCCAAGTAACTGATCTCTATCAATAGTTTTCATAGTCATGAGTTCTTCAATTGTATCTACCTTGTGACTATATGACTTTGGCAGTGATCTAAGAATTTTCATCACAACTTCCTTATCACCGAGAGTTCCTCCCATACCCTTTATTCCAGTGACAAGTTCATCAACTCTTTTCATAAAGGTTGTTATGTTTTCATCTTCATTCATCTTCAAACCCTCATATTTCACTTTTAGGCTTTGTAGCTTGGCTTCTTTTACAGAATCATCTCCTTCATACAGATTTTTCAGCTTCTCCCATACCTCATTTGCATATTCAAGGTCCACAACTTTTGTCAACACTGAGTTACTTAAGGAACTTAATAGAGCATCCTTTGCTTTGACATCCAAAGTCTCATATTCTTTGATTTCATCTTCAGTCATCAAACCATTTTGAAGCATGGTATATTTTGTTTTTGCAGCCTTCCATACTTTATAACCAAAACAAAGAAGACGGATTTTCATTTGTACCTTCCAAAGAGTATAATTTGTCCCATCAAAATGCAGAGCTTCCTTTTTATAAGACATCCTGGATCTTCCTGAAGTTGTTAGGCTTTCTTCAGAGGAACTTGGCTCTAATACCAATTGTTGGACTGCACCGGACAACTGAGAGGGGGCTGGTGAATCAGTTGTCCTAAAACTTTTAACCAATTATGATCATCAACTTATCAATTACTTATATTCAGATATAACCATGAAAGCATAAAATGAGAAGCTTAACACAAAAGCATAATCAACACAAGAGACACCAAATTTTTACGTGGAAAACCCTAAAAGGGAAAAACCATGGGAGGTGTTAGCCCACAGAATTATATAAGTTATATCAGTACTGAAAACCAAATTTGAATTATGCCTTGTGGACCAATCGAAATGTAGGAGCATGATCAAGAGATATCCACAAGCACATTGTAATCACCAGGAACAGCCGCATGATCTCTAGTCACTCTAACAATAAGAGTCTTCAAACAGGTGTACAAGAACAACACTGTTAGCCACTGTCATGAATAAAAGATAGCTTGTGGACCACCAAATCATGAACCAGTACATTTGAAGGCACTTAACATCATCACTGACTTAATTGTAGAACCACAAACCAAAATACTTCAATGCGGAGGAATACGGAGCAAAACACTTTCTCCCTGTCACCACCAAACACACAAAAAAAATTTGCTTTCACTCTGGTGAACATAACTCACTCAATTCTTCATACCGGAGGCTCAAACTCGGAATATAACATCTTCAAATAGGCTTTAAATAACTTCCAATCTGCAGGCAAAGATATCTATTCTATAGAAAATGTGAAGCATTCTTCTTGACTATTCTTCTACATGTAATGCACTATTTCTACTGCAACACATTGGTCTCACCGGAGGGGCTAATTTTCTCAATATCCTCAACAAAGTAAGAGCACAATTGACACTAATGACAATACAGATATGTTGACCTCAATGACAACAACAATTAGGCACATACTTGCAATAGAGCTTGCCTAAGTCAAGATACATGAATGGTGTTTCTACCTCCACAAAAGAAAATATGATAGATAAAGAGCATGTATGCTAGGAGGGCAGAGGCAAATCTAAAGTAGAATGAAATGATAGAACAAAGCATGAAGGAAAGAAGTCACCATGAGCATGGAAACCCTAGCATGCTTGATGCAGCATCACATCTTGGCTTAGGAAGCTGGTGTAGCCCAAATAAGTAGATAGATCTTCACAAGACCTACAATATGTTAGTGATGCAACAATAATACACCATAGAGAGCTTTAGAGAAGAGTAGAGAGCATGCAAGAGAAAAAGAGAGAGTGCAAGACTGCCTAGATTGCTTAGATGTTCAAATGAATACACTAACTTGCTTTTATATGCATTCTCATTGACTTCCAGAGAATTAAACCAAATGGGGTTGACATTAGGAATCATTTAAGATGTCCTAAGCCAACAAACCACCAATTTGGGTCTGGGCTAAAGGAAAGCCCAAGGCGCTTGGGCACCCTAGTCCTTTAGCATTAAAACTCCTGGGATAATGCACTTTAAGTGTTATTAGCCTTGCCTTATAGTTATTTTATGGGTTTTGTGCATCGGGATCAAGAATTACATGCTTAATATTAAAAAGGTGTTAAAATTGGTCCTAATTAACAAGTGTAAATATTTTAGGTCCACCTAGGTGCTAAACTAGTTGTAAAATGCTAGTGTACACATTTTACAATGTAACACTTTCATTTATCAACCCTCATTCTATTAACTGTAGGAGTAGGAGTAGGATGGATTAGGCTCTACATGTTCATGACTTAGTATTATAACTAGGCATCAATCTGAAGCAATATTAAAATTTTTAAATCATTATGAATAATGTGTATGCTTTCCTAGACCTTGTAGTTTGTGTATGTAATGTTAAGTGGATTCATCTCAAGGGATATCGTGATGTTATCATTTGTTGGTGCATGCGCAAGGTGCAGTAATCAACACTATTAGAGGTTTTATGCAGCTAGTTGTCTTTACCTAGTGACAATCATAGGAGGTCAATTGTGCATTGGGTATGACTATGGTTATCAATTTGTGTTCTGTTTCATGCATTTAGGAATATCCCTCATTTGTCTAGTTGAGCCTGAAGTGTAGAAGATCATACCCACTCTAGTTTGTTAGCATTTAACCATCCTTTATATGTTAATGATCCCTTATTTTATCTTCTTGATGACATCCCCTGGCCTTGAAAGTGAGAACATTCTCTAGTATTTTGGACCTATAGTTTTTGGTCATAATAAGGTGCATGAATTGGAGTTCTCACCTCCTCACATGACAAGCATGAAGTAGTTTAGCATAAACATGAATGCTACTTTTTGTATTAAATTACAAGAAATTCATAATGATGTTTACATTATCAGTTCATACATGTGTAAAAGGCATAGAAGATGATATTGGTATAATAGCACCCATGTCTAGTGATCCTTGAAGTTGGGAAAAAGTCTCTAAAGAATTCATCAACTAAAAATAAAACCAATGTTATCTTACAAAAAATTGAAACCTACACACATATGATTAATGATACTAAAGATTACATCAATAAAAATGAGATAAAACTACTACTACTAACATGTGTGGATATAAAACATCCAATATCCACCTACTCAACATCAAATTTTCATTTTAAGATAAAAATTGATACATTAAAAAAATTGGCACATAATATATTTACTAATTTATTACAAATATACTTGATGAGTTGTTAGGGAAGCATAAGTATGATATTTAAAATCATGGGATGCTTAAGATATATTGTTTGACCTTGAGACTTTATAATAAAATGCATATTTTTTTGTTAGTTTTCATTCATAATGGATTTTAATATAGTTAATTCAAAAATTCAATATGAAATATACTAAATTGCATAACATTTTTTTAAATTACATGTGGATCAATACTAAATGTCATCTCCAGTGAGGCATCTATGATCACCATACTCTACAACATAGAATGTTGACGTGACTCACGCTAAGTGGCATATTCTTTAGTGTGTAGAGAATCTTGCTCAGTTTGTGGGAGAAGATTGGATTAGGGAAAATGATGCTCCAGCCACTTGAAGGTGGAGTGATGATAAGGATGATGATGCCCCCTTGAGAGGGTAGATAGGTTTGAAGAACACAGGTGTACTCTTAAAATGGATGAAAAGATACAAGATAGATTATGAGAAAGAATGTGAGATGATCAAATAGAGAATTGGATAGAAGAGGTGGAGGATAGATGATTGGATAGAAGTGATGAGAAGATTGGAGGAATAGGTGAATGGCGGAGATGCAAATGGATGGGGTGTAATGATTAGTCATGCTGCATTAGATTGATAAATTATATTTAATATAGCACTATATTTTATGCACCAAGGTATAAAGACCAAGGTGGTAATGAGTCCCATGCATAGGACTAACTTAGAAAAAAGTTGCAAGCAACCTTATGCCATATACCACCATGATATGGAAGACCATGATACTATTGTGGTAGGTATATTGTAAGGACCAATACAGATGTATGACAAAATCATAATGTACACAAACAAGAAAGAAAGCATGCACAAAATGATATAAATATAAACATAATGTTACCCCTAGTTGAACTGAAAAGCCAAAGATTGAGTGATTGAATGATGATGAATAGTGTTGTTGATGTGAGAATGATATATCCTAAGAACAACACAATGAATGCGAATAATATATCCTGATGAGGATGATTGAAAAGGATCATGGATTGCAACAACACTAGCAAAAAGACTTATGGATATGATTGGATGATTTGCTAGATTGTTGAGTGAGCACTATGTGTGGATTTGGACATTCTTGTGATGTTTGGAATTCTAAGAGCATTGGATTGATGGGGTAAATTGCATTGGGTTACATGTGGGTAGCCTGTAGCTTGATACCAATGATAAGGGGAAGTCGAGTTGAAGGACAAGGAGGATTGTGGGATGATTAAGATGAGGTGATAGGGAGAGTAGATAGAGAATGGGATAGATGGGGGATTCATGATAGATGGATGGAGGGGTTTGGATGTGATCTTCCAAGGACCAGATCGCATAGGAATAATATGCCCTACTCCAAATGTGTCACTCATAATTAAGTGTTCTTGTGAGGATGCATGATAAGGAGGATGTTGTAAAGGATGGGTGTATGCCAAGAGGTGTCCAAAGTATGTTTTAGAATTAATGCCCATGTCCTTGTCCAGATCAAAAGGAGGAAGGGATGATGGATGGGGAGAGGATATAATAAATATGGATATAATGGATGGGTAGGATGGGAGTGATAGGCTAGGTGAGACTTTCCCCAAAGTGTAGGGTACTCTTTGGTAGCATATTATGCATGATTCCCATGAAGGGGTTTTCATCATGGTACTTGTCTAAAGAACCATGAGAATGGTTTCCACCACTGAATGATTTTTTTCCCTTTACATTTTACTTTCTTTCTTTTTTTTTTGATCTTATTGATTTTTGTGATTTTTGATTTTTTAAATTTTTGTGAGTTTTTTAGACTCTTTTGATTTTTTGTGATATTTTTTATTTTTGTTAATTATGAAAAAAGAGAATGATGACAACTAGAATGTACACTAGATCAAACCCTTTTCCATATAACATTCAAGGACAAGACCAAGCAAAATCACTACCAAATGAAAGTGGACTCAGCTACTGATATTGTACTTAGGGATGTTATAGATGGATCATATTTAATTCGGCCTCTTTATCAGACCCTAGGTTAACAATGCATGAAACCCTAGTTCATTAATGATCTTCTCATAAAATAGAAAGTATAACAGATATCCAGAAACTAATTGCACATGGATGATTAGAGAGATGATAAAACCTCTCTCCCGAAAGCAGAGGTGTCAGGGTGTGACCACCTAGGTCTTGACTGGAAGAATCTACTAAAACTATAAACTGGAAAGATGTTGCAAATGATGTCCTGATGCTAGATCTAATATCAAAAAGGGCAGGAGGACATGGTCAACACTGCCCAAGTCCTAGATGAGTGAATTCTTTGAAACTATTTCTAGATCTTGAAACCCTGATCAAGTCACACAATCTTCCTATAGTTCTACATTTTCCAAATCTCACTCTTGTAACCTACACACAAGAAGATAAAAAGGTGTTTGGGGGTTATGGTGTTTAGGGACTTGCCTCAGTCAAATCCAGGGATAGCATTCAAGCTTCCCAACACTGTTGATTGATAAAGAGTGTGTGCCCTCATGGGAGCAGAGGCTCGGAAATGATAATGAGATGATTCAAATGGTGATAAACAACCAATGATACCACCTATGTGATGATCCCTTAGAATGATGAAGGTCCTTCAAATCCTAAGGATGATAGATGATAGCTCCACGCTTGCAAGAAACACACAAATTTACTCTAGAATCATGATGAATGCTCTTTCTTTCTTCACTTCAATATCACAAGTTAGCTCTTTTCAATCTCCTTACAAATGAATCCAAAAACACACTTATATATGCTTTCCCACTCATAATCATGAAATTAAACCAAAAGAGCCAACAAAGAGAAACCTTTTGAAAGGTCCTCAGCTGACATAACCTTAGATTAGGCAAGAACTAAAAGGGGGGACATGGGTGGTACTGCCGAGGTCCATCAACCCTTTTTGGGTCTCGGGTAAGGTAAATGAAGGGACCCTTTTTCCAATTTTACATTGGTGTCAGGCAATTTTGTGTCAGGATAAACATTTTGAATGTATAATGCAATCATGGGGACCTAGAAGCTAAATAAGGAGGTAAAAAGACAAGTGGACACTTTTTACTCCATAACATTTAACTCCCACTCTAATGTGTGTATGAACTTACGATCAATACATGCATTAAAGTATGGTTGAAAACACAAGTACATAAGAAACTAGAGCCAAAAGCACACCCTAAGTTTGGAAGACCATTTCTAGCCCCCAAACTTAGGCAAACATAAGAAGACACATGATAAGCATGCAAAACACGAAGAAGATAGTAGAGAAGCATGCAATACATGGAGAATACATGAATGCAATCACGTAATACACAAGGTATACATGAAGAGAAGACATGATTAATTAATTACACTACACTAATAGGTGATGGGGGGAGCTCGTCACTACACACCACCATCAAAGCACACAAAAAACATAGCATGGGGGGCTCATCACCACATGCCTCCACAAAACACGCAAAACACATGAAAAACACATAGAATACACATGTAATACACGAGCACCGTAGAGTGTGTCATAGACCCACTATACATCTTATACAAAGCAAACACGGGTGATGGGGAGGAGATCATCACTATGCTCCACCATCAAAGACATGCCAAACACATCTGACAGTCGAGCTATGCTACCACGACCACCAAACACACACTTAAGGGTGAGTAACTCAAGACCCAATGCCGCCTCTAGCGAGAGGACTTTTTTCAAAAGGGCATGCAACCACTTAGGGGAAGACACAACCTCACCTTCCGTAGAAAGCATTTGAAAAGTATACAATCCCACCTGCATCACAGAGATGCCTTACAATGAAAAGGAAGCATGTACACAAAGTATATAACCCCACCTACATCACAAAGACACCTTATGGTGAAAAGGAAGTATACACAAACACACAAAACAAAGTATACAACCCCACTTGCATTGCAGAGATGCCTTATAGTTAAAATGAAGTATAGCAACACAATTTATCACAATATCTAAGATACTCAAGCATTTACCACAATATATGTCCCCACCTTAAAGTGGTTGCTCCCAATTGCCGATAGCAATCACATTTAAGGTAAGGTTGAAAAACACATGAGGGAATAAGAGCTTTCACAAAGCCCATGCCTCAAAGTGAAATGTGCTCACAATCACTGAATTGTTCCCAAAAGTCACAATAGAAACACATCAATATCATTTGCTAACAACCATTGATCAATAATAAGCTTTGGTTAGAAAATCTAAGATAAGATAATAATCAAATCATTTCATGAAATTGATATAGAAATAAGTAACATATCACTTAAGAAACCAAGGCTATACTTACATGTATGGAACTAATTATAGCCATGAGGTTTTAGTTCAGGTATCTTAGAACTGAATGTAGCTACAAGGTGAGACAAAAGAAATTCAAAGTGCATAGCAGCAGATTTAGAGTATTGCAAAGGCTTGTTACAACAATTTCGCACAAGATTAAAATGTATAGTGTAAAGGAATGATTGTCTACCTTTACAAGTAATGTATTTGATAATATAGGTTGTTTCTTGAGCCCATTTGACTAGTAGTGACAACCATTTTGTTCCCTATGACAAGAATTCAAATTGCTCTCCCGCTTCTACAAATTCATTGCGAGCTAAACAACTACATTCCCTCATATTAGAAAGTTTTCCCCTATTGTAGGGAGCCTAGTAGCTTTAGATATAGCTACCTCTGTAATAGACACATTCAAACACTTTACTTTTGCTTCCCCCTCATTCAGGGTCTGAGCAAATTTAATTGCAATTTCATCGTTGAACCCATCTAATCTCTAAAAGTAATCCATCCAGCCTACTTGTTGAAAAATGGGAAAAATTCCGGCATCGCTCATAATTAGGGTATGGTTTGTAGACTCTTCCTTTACTAAGTCACCCTCCATTCTATATTTTCCTTCTAAAATTCCACCAATTCAAACCCTTCCTTCCTTGTACTCTCTATTACTTATTCAAGTTTCCCATCTTGAAAGGGTAGTGTTATCTCCTTGTTTCAAAATTCATAGGCTAAAAATGGTAGGGTTTAGATAGAATGTAAGCATTGCTTGAGTTTCTAGCTCAAACATGTTGCATGTGTATGGGTGAAGTTTCAAATGAGGGTGGCACGGTAAATCTTAATAAAGGTAGTAATGATAATTATTATAGCTATGGAAACTTAATCCACCACCCCCAACTTATTGGGTTATGTGACCGCACAAGACAAAAGTAAGGGGAGTGATAGGGATGATGGGATAGATTGAACATGTATGATGGAGTAATAAATGGACAAAAGTACTAGTTTAAGTGCAAAATATATCAATAAATGACACATCTAAAAAATGATTATTAATTAAACAATATGTACATGAAAGTTGGTACAAAATCTTACAAGTGACATGTGAATGGATGAACTAATGGCATAGGCGAGCATAAACTAGAGTGATGTTGTGACATAATGAGATGGAGATGCCATGAAAATTGCATGCGCTGATATGACAGGTTCCATGGAAAGTGGTGCCTAGTATGGATGTGACGTGGCCCTCATAGATGTGTGACATGTAGTTTGACTATATGTCCCTTAAAGAATTGTTTCATGCGCCTTTGCTACAGGTCCCTTGGAGAGTCGTTACATGTTCTGTACTATAGGTCCCTCAAAAATTTGCTACATGTACCTTGCTATAGGTCCCTTGGAGAGTTTCTACAAGTGTCATGCTACAAGTCCCTCAAAGAGTTGCTACAAGTGCCTTGCTATAGGTCCCTCAGAGAGTTGCTACAGGAGGAAATGATATGGATACTGCATGAAGCTAGAAAATAAGGATGATGCATGGGATATGGTTGAAAATATAGCATGACTTTAGAATGATGGAATCTATGGGAATGATGCAAGGAGGCTATAGGATGTCAAAGTGTGTAGTTGTAAGAATGTGGCAAGGAGGCTACAAGATGTAGAAGTGTGTAGCTACAGGAATGTGGAAAGGGATGATGCAAGTGCATAGAAAGGTTTCTAAGGTGGTGAACAATATTATTGGAAAATCAATAGTGCCAAATGGGTTTGCAATGTTTTTTATTTTTTATTTTTGATATAAAGCATAGAAATTATACCTAATCAATGACAGGGGTAGAGATGGAAGGGTCGTCCACTATCATTTCTGCTATTGTTGTTGATCCCATCCCTTTATCTTGTGCCACATATTGAAGAGATTCAACTTTATTGAATGGCTTCTTGTAAAGCTTAAGACGATGGCCATTGAATATTAAAGAAAATCTGACAGGGTCAATGGTAACCAACTTTACAGCTCCATTTAAAAATAATTCTGCTATCTTGTAAGGGCCTAGCCATCTTGTCTACAATTTTACCTTGTGATCTTTGTATCATGAATCAAATAGTAATGCCCAAACTCCCTATTGAAATACCCTTGTTTTAATAAATCTTTCATGTTGTTTTATCCTTTTCTTTTGTACAACCTCTATGTGATGGAAGGCCTCCCTTCGTAGATCATCCAAGGCATTTAACTGAGTGATTCATTCTTTTTTTTCTTCTAAAATATCTATGCAAAGCTCTAGTGATGTTCTTAAAGTTAAACTCAATAGGTAATATTGTTGTCTTACCATATATCAACTTATAAGGTGTGAACCCTGTTGTGGTCTTCCATGTTGTGCTATAAGCCCATACTGCTTCAGGAAGGTAGTTAGACCAATATTTACAATTTAGAGCTACAATTCTTGTTAGAATGTCTTCTATTTCCGTATTTGTAACCTCTACTTGGCCATTGGACTATGGATGGTAAGGAATAGAATTCATATTTCTAAGTGCATATTCTTTAACAAGTGAAACAATCAACTCAGAATTAAGGTGTGGTCCTTGATCAGTAACAATTTCTTTAGGTACTCCATACTTGGTGAAGATTTCTTCATAGAGTAACTTCGCTACTTTTGCATCTCTTACATGTGTAAGAGGCTTGACTTCCACCCATTTTGTCAAGTAACTAGTGCAGACCAATATATATTCTTTGTTTTTAGACCTTGGATCAATAGGGCCCATAAAGTATAGTCCCTATTTGTCAAAAGGTTCTTGAACTAGCTAAGGCTGTAAGGGCATTTCATCTTTCCTTGTTGGTCTCCCCATTCTTTGACAACGGTCACATATCCTAGTATATAAAACTTCATCCTTATGCAATGTCAACCAATAGTATCTAGTTTTGAATATCTCGAAAGTTGTCCTCTTTGCTAAAAAGTGTCATCCACAAGGTTCATCATGGCAGGATTTTAGAATATAATAAACCTCATCCTCTCTAATATGCCTGTTCATGATGTTATTAAGACTAGTATAAAAGAGTGATCTATAAATCCGAGAGTATGGAAGACTTTTCTCTACCAATTGGCACTTTTATCTTTGTGTGAAATGAGGTGGTGTTCTTCTTGCAACCAAATAGTTAGCAATATTTGCATACCACAGAAGCTGTACAGTTAAGGCAAACAAATGCTCATCTAGAAATGAGTCATCTATAATAGGTTCATCTATAGTAAGGCTCAATCTAGAAAGGAAGTTTGCTACTACATTAGCTTTACTTGGTTTATCTATTATGGTGATGTAAAATTCTTGTAGTAGCAGTAGCCACCATACAAACTGACCACTAACTATAGGTTTGTTCATAAGATACTTTATGGATACATGATCATTGTGAACAAAGATAGAATAGCCAGTGATGTAATTCCTAAAGTTTTTGATTGCATAGACCATCACTAGGAGTTCTTTTCAATGACAATGTAATTTAGCTCTGGTGCTTGAAGGTTCTTACTAATAAAATATATGGCATACTCTATTGAACCTTCCTTTTGACCTAAGACAACTCCTACAACATAGTCAGATGCATCGGTATGTATATGGAAGGGTAATGTCCAATTTGGTCCTCTTAACATAGATATGGTAGTCAAGAAGTCTTTTAATGATTGAAAAGATTCTTGACATGTAGGTGTCCAATTAAATTTAGTATCTTTTGTAAGTGGAACAAATAAAGGGGTAGTTGTTTTGCTGAAGTCCTTTATAAATCTACGGTAATAGCCTACATGGCCAAGGAAGCTTTAGATATCTTTTTGTTTAGGTGGTATTAGTAGACTTTTGATGACTTCTATTTTGGTTGGGTGTACCTAAACACCTACTTGTGAGACATAATGCCCCAAAATTATACCCTCTTCCATCATCATATAACACTTTTCATTGTTGAGGGAGAGGTTATGGTCTTGACATCATTGCAATAATTTTTCTAGATTGGATAATGCTTCAATATAAATATTACCATGAGTTGTAAAGTCATCCATGTAGGCTTCTAAATAGTCATGGGTAAGATTAGAGAAAATGTTGATTCCTGCCCTGTGGAAAGTGACATGCACATTACACAAACTAAATGGGAGGACTGCATAAGCATATGTGCCCCAGGGAGAGGTAAACTTCATCTTATCTTGGTCCTCAAGAGAAATCCTAATCTAGTTATATCTACTAAATCCATCCAAAAAGGAAAACTATTTCTTTCTTGCTAAGAAGTCTATAAATTGGTTGATAAAAGGTTAAGGAAAATGGTCCTTGCATGTGACAGTGTTAAGTTCTCTATAGTCTATGTAAACATAGAATTTTCCTCCTTTCTTTGGCACTATTACTAAAGGAGGCACCCATTAGTTGTCTGATATAGGGTATATAAAGCCAACATCTAACAATTTTTTCAATTCTTCTTTAAAAATGTTTTGGACTACAAGATTCATCCTCCTTTGGGGCTGTCTGATGGGCTTATAATCATCCTTGATGTAAATAGAGTGTGTACAGAGAATTGGGTCTAGGCCCTTCATGTCATGGCAATCCCATGCAAAAGCATTTTTTTGAGCCTGCAGCATAGAAATTAGCTCATCTTGTTGTTGCAGGTTGAGTTGGTTATTAACGTTCAGCATTTTGTCTAGAGAAATTTTAACTTGTTTTGTTAAAGATTGCATAGAGGATACATTTGAACATGAAATGTTGATAGAACAACTATGGGGTAATAAGTGATGAAACATGTTGATATCAAAATCATAGTTGGGAAATATTTATGCAGGAAAGATGTAATGTAATGGGCAAGATACACAGGTCAACTAGTTATCCAACAAAGGGTATACCCCTAATTGTTTTGCATTATATTTGTAGTCACAATATCCTCATCCTCTGTGGCAATCAAAGGTATTCTCTCTATGGTCATAAGTGTTTCAATGTAATTCAAATTGTTGTCTTTAGGGTTCGGCCACACAGATTGCTCAAAATGAGAAAAGGGTCAGGTTGGAGGGTACAAGACCAAATTCTTTATGACATTTCCATTGGAAATTATCATGTTACCTGACCTGGAACTAATGAAAGCATCGACTATTGCTAGACATGGGTGACCTAAGATAAGTGGGTATCCTCCCAAGTTAGCCTTTGGTTGCAAGACCATAAAATCAGCAGTATATTCCCAAGAATCAAGTGTGATGACCAAATCCTCAATGATCCCCTTAGGTTCAACTGTTGATCTATCTGTACCAATTGCAGCACTCTAGGTGTTGGCCTTAAGTCCAGTAATTTTAGAGTTGTCATGGTCTCTTTGGTCATAACATTAATTGCAGCACCTAGGTCAATCAAAGTATTTTTATGAGGGTGCCATTAATATGCACATCTATAACTGGGCTGCCAGGTTTACATATTTTGGGACAACTACGTTGCCCAGCATGATGTCAACAAGTTGTCCAATTACATGGATAGTTTGTGGGTCCTTACGCCTCCTGCCTAGCTTTTTCAAGAATAGTTCTCTCATAGTCTTGATATAGATGGAAACTCCTTTAATAGCTTGAAACAAGGGAATTTTAATGTAGACATTCTTTAATTGGCCAAGGATGTCAAATTCAAGTTTAGGTTCCTACTTCTGTATGTTTAATCTCTTAGGGAATGGGGGTTGTTTGGTCTCAACTTCTATAGATGTGATGTAGGTTTCTCAGGGTACTCATTCTAGTTATTGAAATGTAGGTTAGTATCACTAGAATTTTCCTCATTTGAAACCTCCATGATGAGTAATGACATCAGTCTAGATAGCATTTTTCCTAATTGCAACTGAACATCGTTAACATTGACCGCATAGGTCAAGTATTGAATAGCTTTGTTAGCATAAGCATGTTGAACAAGCTTGTTGTTAGGATTGGGTGTAGGTTGTGCAAGTAGTTGTGTTTCTCTTGGTGGTGCAAGGGTAGATGCAACAATGTTTTGCATAAAGGCTAGTTGTTGAGGGAGATCTTATCGTGGCTATAGGTAACTAGTATTGGGATTTTAGCAAGGCTAATTTCCTTGCCATTGTTGGTTATGTGTTTGAAGGTGGTATGGATGTTGTGGCCAAGTCCCCTATTGTGAGGTCCAATTAGGTGGTGACACATTTGGCCAAGGTTGAGGTGGCATGTTGTTTCAAGGTGCATTGTACCAATTATAATATTTTGAGGAAGAACTTGGAATGAAGTATTATAAGACAAAGGGTCTTGGGGCATACCTTGTTTTTGCTACCATGGTTCGCACTAGGCCAAGTAAAATACTTGGCCATCTTTATCTTCTAGGGTTCTAAAGTTTGGATTCTCCTTCTTTTGTTCTGCAATGTTGGCTAGCCTTATGCATTTTCAACTATCCTTCCTCTATCTTCTATGAGGATAGCATTCTACCAATGTTGTTTTTTCTTCTTCTTACTTCTTCTTCACATGCAGGGTGCCCAGCTGGGTCTCTAGATGACTTATAATGTCTTGCTTCATGTCCTTCAGGAGGTGGCTGAACTCGACATGAGAGGCACCTGCAATAGTCTTGGTGGTGGATAGAGCTCTGAGGCTACATGTCTTCTTCATAGTTGATCTTGGATAATTTCTACAAACTTTATATACATCATCAAATGAGAGCAGAGAGATGTCACCTCCTCCTATTAGGTTCAGAGAATCCATGCAGTATTCATTTACTCCTCTCAGGAATACCATCTTGAGACACTCAAGAGAGAGCCTATTTGTTTTTACTTCTATAGGTAGAATATGAACCTTTCTACATAATCTTTGAGGGGCTCATCCTCCTTTTGTGACATTCTGAATATGTCATCTCCTTGCATGTCTCTGCCCCAGTAGTCTCCTAGTATTTTTGAAGGAATTTCATCCTCATAGTTCTCCAATCTACTACAACATCTTGGCCTAATCCCATGAACCACCTCAAAGCAACATTTTTGAGGGTGGTCGGGAAGAGCTTTAATTTATGAGCATCAGTAGTGTAATCATAGCTACAAAAGAGTGCATCAAACTCAAATAGGAAGGTGTCAGAGTCCTCTATAATCAGCCCATAAAAATTTTGCATAACTAAAGGAGGGATGGTTTTCATGGTAGTTGCTCCTTCCTAATGAGTGATTGGGAACCCAAAGGTCATTGGTTCAGCAGGGTTCTCTACTTCTACTTCAGCCATTGTGTTGTGATACCACATGGAAATATCCTCTTGGTTTGTAGCGTCTTCTCTCATAGCAAGTACTTCATCTTCATCCTCTGCTTCTACCAACTCTTCTTGGTTCAAATATGTTGGAAGAAATCTCCCTAGGGGATCTCTCCTCTGCTACATAAAATGAGCTAATAATCACTTCCCTACACAATGTTAGTTGATAATTTGATATTTTGATTTGATATCTAATAGTCCTATATGTTGAAACAAAATTTTATATGTTAAGAAAATAAGAAGAGTACTCAAAACCCTAAAAGTCTAAAACTTGACACCATCCCCAACAATGGCACCAAAAATGTGGAGCATTGTCAATTCCCACCGATCCTAATGTAGCTAAGGCATGCATGTAACCCAATGGATGGACTCATCCTAAATCAAGCAGCTCAACAAGTGAAGACATGCTACATTTAATTTATCAACCCAGGGACGTGTTTCTTAATATGGTGCTAGTACTATATGTAGAGTTAGAGAATTCTAGATGTTCAGTTGTGTATAGCTAATAAATGAAAATTAATGGAATGCTAGAAAAATGAATTCAACACTTAAAATAAGAGAGCTATCTATGAGTTCTAAAAGTAATCTATATAACTATTTTTCAACTATATCAAAGTAATAACTTAAACAAAATCAACAAATCTGGTTCTAAGATCTAAACCTGATAACATGAATCTAATACAAACAAGTGGTAGCCTACTGCAAGTGGACCCTAACTTGGGTTGACTACTTCCTTCTTTTTATCAGCTACTCAATTGTATCAATGCATTCACTTATTTACCATAGATCAAGAAGAAGAAGAATGGGCAATCTAAAATAATACTCTGTTTATTGACTGAAATGAGAATCTGCTACAATCATTAGAAAAATCTATCTAGATACATTGGGTGAGATAGTTATATAGACCCCTCAATAGTTTTATACATTTATGAAAACTAACTGCTAATTGGTCCACTTCCCATAAAACAAGGAGAAGGACTCTTTATTTTAAGAAAGTAAAATCATACTAGGAAACTAAGACACCAGAATAACTGAAGAGGAAGATTCCCAATAAAATTGTAACATAAACAAACTAACTAAAAATCTAAATTTAAATGATCATGGATTCTCCATCTTAAAACGTCCTTGAAAAAGTGAACATTTGCTAGCTGCCACATACCCTCTTTTTATTATTCATACATAAGAAGGATATTTATTATCGTTGGACAACTATTCGTGACTTTATACTTTGCTGCAAGTTGATTCTCTAGCTGCAGGAGATGGGTTTCATGGCTACAAGTTTTGATCCTTTGGCTACAAGAACTCTTTAGTCCTTCGGTTGTAGGAACTGTCCCCGTAGCTGTAGGAACTTCTTCATCCTTTAGCTATAGGTTAGAACTATTCTAATGAAAAGAATACATATCCACTAAGTAAGATCATACCAAACTTAATCTTGGAAAATAATCCTTAAAAATAATTACTTTAACACACATACATCTATTAAAATATAATGCACATAACATAGTATATTGTCTAGTTATTAGTTAAAGTTTCAACTTGAAAGGTGGAAATGTCTGCGACAATATGACTTAAAACAGGAAAGATAAATACTTAAAAGAGATAGTTATGTTTCTCATCAAAATTCATGGGTGAAAGTAGGGCCTAGGGTGGATCACTTGAGGCATACCTGAGGAGGTTGAAGGAGTGAGTTGAGGAATCAACCAACTAGAATCTCCAAGTAGGGGTAGACTATCCTAGAAAATGAGGGACTCATTTTTTTAATTTTCCTCAAGAGTCTGATGCATGTGCATCCTTTGTAATTATGAGAGTGTGGTATCATGTATAAGAAAGTAGAATTTGTTGTTTTATCTAGTAAAGGAAGTTAGCACATTTCACCACATTAAGGAATTATCTTTTGTTCCTTTGGTTGTAGTTTTGCCTATGGTTTTTTTACCTTCTATTGAAATTTGAGGTTGATTGTATAAGTAAAGTTTGGTAATTTGGTTTGTTAAGTGTCTATGGGTCGACAATGTGTTCAGTTGGAACTATTTTTGTTTGCAGAAGGTTTATTTTGGGTTTGTGCCAAAGGTGAATATTTGAGAAAATATAATAACCGTTATGGGGTTGTTTCATGTACTATATGGAGATTGTCCACTATTTAACTGTTGGAATTTATAATTTTGTTATTTTTAGTCGATGACACATTTCATGTGGTTTGAGGTATTGTGCCATATGGAGGTTGACAAAGATCATGTGAAGAGCTTGATTATTATACATATAGTGTATTTTATATCAATTGAAGGTAAGCAAAGAAGACATGGGATGGTATAAGGTTAGAGTGTCACTTTAGATAGTGAGGGGTGAGGTATGAGAGGTTAAGTAAAGGTACAAGGAGTATGATGTGGAGTGCAATCATTTGGAGCTGATTATGGTGCATTGTGGATATCATTTTCATAAATAGTGTTGTGATTTGGAGGTTGTAGCCTATGGGGAAGCAAGACAATGGCTTAGTTTTTGTCTTGAAAATCATTATGTGGCCAATGTGACAATTGTTATAGTAGGGTAGTGGTAAAATTTTGAAGTTATATTATAGTTGTTATCATTGTTCATTTTGTGGTAAGTCTAAAAGTTGTGTTTCCATAGTTTAGTAAGAATGTGCATGTAGGAGGCATGTGGAGAAACTACCCATTTGTGTAATCTTATTGTAATCAAATTGTAACGTCAGAAAATGTCCCCTTGGGGGCTTTTCCCTCTTAAAGTTTAGTTGCCAGGTCTTTTGCATGCATTTAGGACATCTTACTTCATAATTTGGCATCTCGATGGAATGAGCCCTAGGTAACATGACAAATGGGACCTAGGAGGACCTCTTGAGCTTTACCCTACCCAAAATAGGGGGGAGGACTTGGGCGCCTGCGCCCTAGTCCTGCCCTATTTTGGGGTAGTCCCAATTTTTTGGTCTCAGTTTATGACCGTTATTTGGGTCCTATGCCGACACGGTAAGTTTGAATTACGAAAAGCTTGGTGAGAGTGTTTGTAGTTGCATATAAGAGCATTTTTAGGAATTCATTTGTAAAATAGATTATGTTCATGTGATTTTGGCATCCTAAAGGTGATTCAACAGAAGACTTGTGTGGTTTATGTGTTTGTATTTGCATATTTGAGCATCCATTTCCTCATGGAATGAAGAGCATCTTCCTCCCATGAGAGCTTCACTACAAGGTGACATTATATTGTGTTTTTATCATCATTTCCTTTAGTTTTTACCTCTGCCTCACAAGAGCATGTACTCTTTATCTGACAATGGTGTTCAGAGACTTAAGTGTCCTCTGGGGCTTGACTGAGGCAAGCCTCTAAACACCACAACCCCCTCCCAAAGTTTTCATGGTTGCAGGTTACAGGTTGCAAAGCTGGACAAAGTGAAGTTGTAGGAAGGCATCTTGAAGTGTCAGAATTGTAGAATAGAAGGAAAAAT
This sequence comes from Cunninghamia lanceolata, assembly GCA_027924645.1. Lineage (NCBI taxonomy): Eukaryota > Viridiplantae > Streptophyta > Pinopsida > Cupressales > Cupressaceae > Cunninghamia > Cunninghamia lanceolata. The sequence goes on along the minus strand of BSBN01000396.1, from coordinate 6,688,773 downwards.
AGCACCCTGGACTTGGGCGCCCGCTCATTACTCCTCCAACTTCAGTGATAGGAAAATCTCTGGAACAACAGGGAAGAGTTGCAGACTAAGTTTCCAGATTCGAACAAAGAGCAGAGCATGGGACTTGGGTGCTCGCACTTTTGTCCCTGACTTTTCCACCTCGAAACCCCAAAAATAGGTATTCTGTAATTTGATATTTTGCTTCCCTCTACAAGAGCTTTTTCTGTTATTCTTCCGTTTACAGTCATATTTGTGAAATTAGGGTTTTAATGGTCAATTAAGCATAAGAGAACAAAAATTGATAATTAAATTCCCTAATCCAAGTTTCCCTACATCTCACAGTGACCTAGGGTATGATATGCATTGCCACTCGACTCTAGATCCTTGAATGTATAGGGTCAAAGGAGGATTCAAACATCTAAACACCTAAACTAAACAATCCAAATTTTATCCTAAACACAAATGATTACATCCTAGCATGTAAGAGGGTGTATTGTAAAAAATCTTGTGGTTATAATTTAGTGATAACTGTTCCATCTATCTAATCAATAATTGTAGTGTTTTTATGTGAATTTATGTGGTTTATAGTGATCTATGTATGTGTTATTGTTATTGGCTGCATGATAGGATAGTATTTAGTTGGATCCTCCTACCATGACTACATTAGTTAATGAAATAGTTTCCAATTATAATTATGAAATTTTATCGTAACATTAATGTTTTTGTATTAAATTGCATTAGATATGATATGATAGAGTGGCAATATGAAGAACCCTTTTTCTTCAATTTAGATGCTTCAAGAATTCACATTAGAAGTTGTTGTTAATAGTAATGATTTGAGCTACATGAAGAATGCATATGAGGCCAAATTTGTTCCTTTTGATGCTAATGCTATTTCAAATTGTCCTAATGTTGACCTCGACTATTCTATTGATTATGTTAGCTTATATGAGTATGAACTATGAAAATATGAAATTGCTTCAATGTACATTTTGAAGAGTGTTGCGTGTGAAACCTTCATTTTCAAAGAAGATTTGGATGTTGATGAATGTTGGTGTGAATAGGGGTATTTCCCTAATTGGTTTGCCTCGTAGGTCCTTTTCACACCTAATCACTTAAGTTTACTTAGGGAATTTTCACTTTATGTCTCAAGTCATAAGATTAAGACATTTTTCATAATCTTATGTTGTCCTATGTCTCACCTTGTCCTATATAACCAAGGGTTTCTCAATATATTTTCACTCTTTCATAGGAATATAGTTTATTCTTATCATATTGATCTTTTGAGTTCTTTGTGCTTTCTATTAGGCCTCTATATCTTGGATGGCTATCTCCATAGCCAAATATTACATGGCATTAGAGCATGTTGATGTATTTGGTCAGTATCTTGGAAGATCTAGGAGTGTGGATCTTATATTTTCTTGAAGAATTGAGTAAGCTCTTCTCTTACATCCTTGGATAATCTAGAGAAGAAAAAAGGTGTGATAGAAATACCAAATATTGAGGGGTTTCTATTGTGTCTTTGTATTGATGGTATGTTTAGGATATTAGTGGAGAAAATTTGAGCCTTTTTTGTCCTAGTTAGACATTGGACAAAACTCTGCATATTGCCAAAGAATTAACAGAAGAGGAAGTTGAGATAGGAGCGACAAAGTACATCAATCATGCCAAGTAATTGGCTAATCAGGATGCACCCATTCTTCATAAGATGGTTGAGCTTTAGAAGTCATTGGATGATACTAAAAAGTGTCTAAGTATACACTCTTTCCACTCTTTGTAGTTCCCGAGGTTCAAGGATAACTAAACAAAAGCGAATGGTCCAGATGCTACAATCCACTGCAAGTTCATTGGCCTATAGATAGTAGTGCCTGAGCATTCCCTCTATATAGTAGGGTCTATAGCATGGCTTTGAAATTGCGTTGAAGGCCAGAGATATTGTACCCATTCTGCATGGCTTAAGGCAGAGGCCCTACCTTCATAGTGTGGGAGTAGCTAATATAGGATCACATAATAAGATGAAGACTGTGAATGATAGGCCATGATGCCCCAACTAAAAATTGTGATCCATGGAGGAAGCCCAGGGTCAAATCCATTATGGGACCCCCACCCCATTACAGGGATGCATTGAAAATGAAGAGAGCCTTCAATTTAATGCGGCTGAAGGTTTTGAGCCAAGACTTAGAGTTGATTTTTGATAGATAGAAGGGATAGGAAAAACTTTGATGGTCAAGTGCTTATAACAGCCCAATGTACCCCTGACCCCCTACTTTGAATAGTTTGGTAGGGCCCCAGCCCCTACTCTAGCTATAATGGGGTAGGGGTAGGGGCTTGGAATTCTATGAAAGTGCATAAATGACCTTATGTTAGGAGCCCTACCACTAAACCCAACACCGTGCATCTAGACCCTCTCAACAACTGGCCATTACAGTGAGAGGACTCGACCTTTGGTCCCCACCTCTCATGTCTCTATCCCAAAGAGAAGGGGAACCTATTAGATAGAAAAGAGAGACTAGCTTAATAGATCAAACTAGGTCAAACCCTCTTCTATCCAACATTAGGACACAAGCCAAGCTTGGCTTCTACCCAAGAAGGAGAGAAAAACTATAGGGGATTTGTTCCTTTATTGTATAGAGAAGAATCCACCAAATCCAATCAATCAAACTAGGTCAAGGCAAGAGGCCCTAATTGAGAAAGATCAAATCATAATAGACTATCAAAAGTAGAAACCTATAAACTAAATGAACAACATAGATGAGGGATAAATTTAGAACCTTGATCTAGAAGTAGAAATTCCCAAGACTAGGGTGCTTGGGTGCCCTAGACACTGATTAGGGTTTGTAGACTATGATAATTCTAGTGTCTTCAACTTCTTGTTCTCATATCTCCTGTAGCTTGATTTATGCAAATTCCTTTGAATCTGTCCTGCACACACACCAGAAGGAAAATGGTAGTGTGATATTTAGGATCTTGCCTTAGTCAAGCTCTATGAATGGTTTTTCCACCTCCACAATAGAAAAGATGATAGATAAAGAGTGTGTGCCCTAGGAGGACAGAGGCAAATCTAAAGTAGAAGGGAACTCTAGAACAAAGCATGAAGGAAAGAAGTCACTATGAGCATGGAAACCCTAACATGCTTGGTGCAGCATTGCAACTTGACTCAAGAATTTGGTGTAGCCCAAAGAAGTAGGAAGATCTTCACAAGACCTGTAATAAGTTAGTGCCACAACAATAATCCATAATAGAGAGCTTTAGAGAAGAGTAGAGAGCATGAGAGAGAAGAAGAGAGAGTGCAAGAGTGCCTAGATTGCTTAGATGTTCAAATGAATGACTTTACTTTCTTTTATATGTATTCCCATTGATTTCTAGAGAATTAAACCAAATGAGGCCGACATTAGGAATCATTTAAGATGTCCTAAGCCGACAAGCCACCAATTTAGGTCAGGGTAAAGAAGGGCCCACAACACTTGGTTGCCCTAGTCCTTTAGCTCCAAACTCCCAGGATAAGGTAATTTAAGTGTTATTAGCCCCACCTTATATTTACTTTTCTAGGTTTTGTGCATCAGGATCAAGCATTACATGTATAATGCTAAAAAAGGTGTTATAATAGGTCCTAATTAACAAGTGTAAACATTTTATGTCTACCCGAGTGCTAAACTAGGTGTAAAATGGTAGTGTACACATTTTATGACATAAACTTTAGCCCCCACTTGAGTGTATGTACAAACTTACGTTCAAACTCACATTAAAAGATGGAGAAGACAAATTTCAAATAGAACAATATAGAAACCATATAATGTCACCAAAATTGAGGGGTGATCAAGCCCCCAAGTTTAGGATTCTAGGAGTCTATGATGATTGGCATACATATAAGACACATGACATAGTTCACTCATATATGAGCACTTAGAAAACAAGATATAAGACAAGACATACACAAAGCATACACTTGAGAAGTCACAATGCATACAAGCAATACATAAAGTATGCACACCATGCACATAGTATACATGCTTGACATGAAGTATACACATAAGGCATAGAGGATACATGGAATAAACATGAAATGCACATGGAATACACATAAAGTACTCAAGATACATACATAAGAAAAACATAGAGAGAATATATGTTAGGCATGCGCAAGGCGTGAAGAATATTGATGCAGGAGCATCCGAGCTCACAAGCAATCTTGCATCAACAAAAAAATATTTTATTTCTTTTACACTTTTTTTTTTCTTGTAAATTTATAATCAACATCATACATAGACTTTGGCAAAATAAAATAAATATTTTAATTTTCCAAAACTCCAAGGAAAAGACAAGGCAAGTTGGATATGGACAAAATCCTAGTCACCTACATGCTAGAAGACAAAAAATGGATAATGAAGAGTTTTCAAGCATCCAAGTCATAAAGGAAAGAAACAAAAGAATCCCAAGAGTCAAATTTTTCCAAGTTGGATGCCACCAAGCAATAAGAGGAATACCAAGAGTCATTGGAGCTTAAATGAGACAGATGAAACTTGGCAAAGGAGATATTATAAATAGATGGAAGTTTGGCTCCAAAGAAGAATTGAAAAACAAGAAAAGAGCCCAAGTTTATTTCTAATTTTTTTGTAGGTCATCAAGAGGACGTCCATAGGTGATGTTGAAGAGAATTCTCCAAGGAAAATACATTCATTTTGATGAGGCAAAGAAAGTCAACGTCCATGGTGACTTGTTAGGTGAAACAATTTTGAATTTGTGAGTTTGTAGAGGTGGATAGTTGGAAAGCTTGGTAGAGATGTTTCATAGTTGGATTTGTGGAGGTTATGTATGTGTTTTTCTACTTTGATGGGCTACATAAAAACATTTGGGTTGTAAGCATTTGTTATTGTTCATGTTTTATTAAATTCTCAAGATATAGTGTTACTTCATAGCTGAAATTTTTGCTACAACATTCACAAACTATATTCACTTAAGGGCTAAAAATTTAAGAGACTAATCTACATTTATTTTTCTACAACTAAAGGAATCAAAGGGACAAATAACAATCCTTAAGAGCTGGACTTTATCAAAGTCAATTTGCATCTAAGAGGAGTGGAAAAATATTGATAAAAAACAATCTTAAGGCTGAAATTTAACAAGGATATGTTGGCACATACAATTTTTTACAATATTTTAAGTTTTGAGAACATGATTAGAAGAATTTGAAGGCATGAATATTGTTGTTATTACAATGCACATAAGTGAAGTTGATTGGGCTGCATGATGGGACAATACTTCATTGGATTCTCTTGTCATGATTGCATCAAATGGTATCAGAACAGGTATTTTGTTGGGAGGTGTGTCGAGGTGAGTTGCATGAGATGGTATAGCTCTAAAATTTTGTTGTAGGTATGAGAGAAATTCCTGTAACTGTAGAGATCTAGTATTTGAGATTGTGGTTTAATTTGTATTGTTGTCCTCCAATAGAGATAAAGTTGGGTAGAAGGTGTACAAATATCTTCCACTATGGGAAAGTGGGTAGAGGGGGTTTTGAGAAGTACATCTTCTAGAGTCTTGTTTTGGGTGGAGGATAGTTGTGGGATTTGGTAAATGTGGAAGTGTTTGATTTATTCATATTGTGAGAAAAGATTGTGTGAGTTTTGTGGTTAGAGTCTTCAAGAAAGAGGAAGAGTATGAGTTTCGCCTTGGGTAAGGCTTTAAAATTTTCATTTATTGAAAGGAGAGAAAGAAAGTTGGGCCAGGATTCAGGAAAAGTGTGCAGAGATTTCTGGGAGGTTTGATGCCTTGGAGGCAAGTATAATGAAAGGAAAGAGCAAAAAAAGAAGATGTAAGGTAATGAGTCAAAAAAAAATTTTGATTTAGTTTTATGTGCAGGTGAAGAAGAAATACTTATGCAAGAGAATGAGGAAGAAGAAAAGAATGAGAATGCAGCAACAACATGTCTTTTTGCAGGCATGGAGGAAGTGGAGAAAGAAGTTGTAGCTAAGGGTGAAGATGAGAATAAAGTTGCAGCAGTTTTGTGTCCTTTGAAGGACATATTGGTAAATGCAAAAGAGTGTGAGGAAGAAGTGAATGAAGAGGTAAAAGAGTTGATTGTGGAATTTTTTCATTTTAATAATATTTGTTGTAATGAGTTGAGTGTAGGAGAGATGGTGACAATAGAATGGAAAGAATTTTGGTGGAGATTGTCAGATTGTGGTGGGTTGAATCCAAAACAAAAAGAGAAGAGAAGAGAATGAATTTGGTGGAGGAGATCAACTTATGATGGACAAAATTCCACAAGTGAAGGAAAGTTTGATGAACAAATTTGGCAGACGAAGATAGGAAGGGTTCTAGGAAAATGTTGGAAAAAGAAAAGAAAGAAATTTCCATGGTACCTATGATAGCATTGGAGTATGCTACAAATAGTTTACTATTTGGAAGGGTGATTCAACCACTCAACTCCATTTTGTGAGTCATTCTCACAAACTTCATACACAGTGTGTCTGATGCAGGACCTTTTGGGCTCACAAGCAATCTTGCATCAACCAAAAAAATATTTTATTTCTTTTACCCTTTTGTTTGTCTTGCAAATTTTTGATCAACATCATACACAGACTTTGGGGAAATAAAATAAATATTTTAATTCCCCAACACTCCAAGGAAAAGACAAGGCAAGTTGCATATGGACAAAATCCTAGTCACCTACATGCTAGAAGACAAAACTTGGACAATGAAGAGTTTCCAAGCATCCAAGTCATAAAGGAAAGAAACAAAAGAATCACAAGAGTCACATTTTTCAATGTTCGATGCCACAAAGCAAGAAGAGGAATACCAAGAGTCATTGGAGCCTAAATGAGGAAGATGAAACTTGGCAAAGGAGATATTATAAATAGATGGAAGTTTGGCTCCAAAGAAGCATTGAAAAACAAGTAAAGAGCCCTAGTTTAATTCTAATTTTTTGCAGGTCATCAAGAGGACATCCATAAGTGATGTTGAAAAAAATTCTTCAAGGAAAATACATTCATTTTGATGAGGCAAATAAAGTGAACGTCCATGGTGACTTGTTAGGTGAAAAATTTCTGAATTTGTAAGTTTGTAGAGGTGGATAGTTAGAAAGTTTGATAGAGATATTTCATAGTTGGATTTGTGGAGGTTATGTATGTGTGTTTCTACTTTGATGGGATACAAAAAAACATTTGGGTTGTAAGCATTTGTTGTTGTTCATGTTTTATGAAATTCTCAAGATATAATGTTACTTCATAGGTGAAATTGTTGCTATACCATTCACAAACTATATTCACTTAAGGGCTGTAAATTTAAGAGATTAATCTACATTTATTTTGCTACAACTAAAAGAATCAAAGGGACAAACAACAATCCTTAAGGGCTGGAATTTATCAAAGTTAATTTGCATCTAACAGAAGTGGAAAAATATTGACAAACAACAATCTTAAGGCTGAAATTTAATAAGGATATGTTGGCACATACAATTTGTTACAATATTTAATGTTTTGAGCGCGTTATTATAAGAATTTGAAGGCATGAATATTGTTGTTATCACAATGCACATAAGTGAAGTTTGTAGACACCCAAAATTCACCCATGTCATTATTTAGGCATTTATCATATTTTTGAATATCTATTGCATTCATCGTGTCCCCTAACACACTTGTATCTGAAGATCACATTTTCTACTACATCTTCCTAATTAATTAAATATTTTTTTATTTAATTAATTAATCATTTTTATTCCTCTATTTTCCATTCATAATAATTTTTAATTATTTAATTATCATTTTTCTTCTTCTAAAAAAATGAATAAAATCTATATTTTATTTATTTTTATCATTAAGTATATGAATTAAATAAATTCAATTTATTTAAATTATATTATTTCCTCTAATCCAAAGTGTTCTCATATATGAAATTAAATAAAATTATTTATTTAATTTATTATTCATGCATATTCCTTCCAAAAATCCCTCCATCGTTGATCTTCCTCTTTCGTCTCCCACCGTTGATCACTTACCTTGTGAGGTTTAAATACCTCTTTTTCCCTCATTTCAAACCCTAATGCATTTTTTTTCACTCTAGTTAGCTCTTTCATCTCTCTGCATTTTGCACTCTCACATCAATGGCATTTTACAATAAAAAATAATAATCTCATCCATTCTCTGCATTTTGATCTTTGCATGCATGTTAGTTTTTCATTAATCTCTTGCATAATAATGGCAACTCTCTTCTATTTGGTTGCATGGAGAAGCAACCCACAAAATAAAGCAAGGAATCTAAGAACTCAGGAGAAACTATTTTGATTTGCATGTCTTTATTTTGTTTTGGGTTGAATCTGATCTCTCTTGTTGGATCTGGTTATTTTCCACCCATCACAAAATGGCATGCCCAATGGGACCAATCGTCTAGTTTTTTTTATTGCTAAAAATCATGTTTTCTGAGTTCAGGTACAGGTAAAATCACATTTGGTTCAAAAAGTCACAATCGCATGACATAAATTCTCATTTCCAGCTTGCAGGGTCGCATTTGAGTGGGGCAAAATCACATTTGGTTGATCTGAGGTCGCATTTGGTTAACAGATAGTCACTTCTAGTTGCATGCGTCCATATCTGTTTTAAATATAGGTTTTATGGCTAATCTGGTTGTCTTTGTAGGTTTTGCGTCATTTGGAACATTAGATTTAGATTGCATGTCACTCTAGATGACAACCCTAGGTCTTCTAAGTCATTTCTAAGTTGCCTTATTTGGAGATCTTTAATTGACACTATCACAACCTAAAATCTTTCCTATTTTCACAAAATATAAGCATAAAAATGGTAAAATCTTCCTTCCTAGGCTCCTTAGGGTTTTTTCACTTGTATGCAGAAACATGCATGAGTTTTTTGTGTTAGGGTTTTATGGTTTTACAGGCTTCAGATGCATTTGATCAACAGCTAATTACATCTGTACCATAGAAGCTTGCTTGTGAATGATGACACGTCACCTTTGCACAATAGGTAATCACATCTGGTAAAATTTTTTGTACATTTGAATTACAGTTGATCGCTTTTGGTTATTTCCATGCACATTTGGTTTTATGCTTTACAAACTTAGGGTTTTTGGGAACTGATGTTTTAGTGGTGTAGCTTGTCCAAACTGTCTGTCCAAGAATGGAGGAAAAGAAACTACTGACTTGTGTTTTGTAGGATCGATCGATTGAAGGATTCATTTTTATCACTAGAGTAAGCACATTTTGATTAGGTGTTTAAAATTAACTCTGCTTTCTTCGTGCTTGCTTTTGCTCTTTGTTTTCTTGTCTTGACTCTATGTGTAACCCGACTTAGCAATGAGAGTATCCTCTCCCCTTGCCTAACGAATGGATCTAGGGTGCAAGAGAAATCATTACTAACTCTAGAGGGCCTGCCTTCCCATTGTGAGAAGGGTATGATGCAAGCGGTAACAGGTTAAAGCCAAGCCCTTCCAAGCTGCTATATAAAGTAATGTGTTTATACTGAAAGTCACAAACAACAGGTGTTGTTATGTCATACCGATGATTGTTCCCCACAGTACCTTATGGTGCATGAAACCTTGAACAACGTAACCTCTGTAGGCTGGGGGCCCTCCTTATCGGAGCAAATCACCGCATGTATCACCACCCAAATGGAATCCCTTACTAAAAAACCTTGTTTAGTAGCCAAAAACCCTCTAACTACTGGTGTAGGAGGTCAAAAGATAGACCTCTAGAGCTGTCCCACAATCTCACAATTTATAGTAGAGATGGCAAATTTCTAGAGGTCTTTGGATCTTTAAAAATTTGAAGTTTGGTATGCCTAAGAAGTGAGTGCCGAGCAAGGGGGAGCCAGTGCAACCAAACTTCTAGGCCATTTACTATAAATAGGTGTAGCTAGAGAAAACCAAGTGGGAACCCGGTAGATACAGTCCTTGCCTAGCCATAGGTTGTAATGTTTGCACATGTTTTTGTTGGCAAGAGACACTGCAAGGCATGTCATGTGCTGTCATTGATGGTAACTCAGTCCATTCCACACATCTACAGTGTAGTATTAGATCATACCAGAAGTCAGTTCTAAGATTTGTTCAGTCCAGATAGATAGGAACAGGGTATATGGCAGAGCTCAGTATTTTGGTCAGCGGATCTCTCCAGTTAATTATTGCATGTTGGGAATATGAGGGAGTGTAGAGGAATATTAGAACAATCTAAATCCAAGATTTCAGCCTCCAGTAACAAATGGATTAAAAGCTATGAGCATCTGAGTACCGGGTCTTAATATGACAGAACAGTTCAGTGAAGAACAAACTGACTTGTGTTAGATCCTTGTGCAGATCCAGTAGAAGTGTTTTGTGTTAGTTTCAGGACACACAACTAAGAGGGGGGGGTGAATCAGTTGTGTCAAAGACTTTTCTTTTATTAACCACTTAAATCCTTCTTGTAATTCAGTAGCATAATAATAAAATCAACCATGGAAACACAATGCAATAATTCAAGAGCAGAAACACATTAACACATATGACACCAAGATTTTAACATGGAAACCCCAGTTAAGGGAAAAACCATAGGGTGACTAACCCAAGATTGTATTCTCTATTAAAAGAATAAAAGGAATGAAATGGCACATGCCAATTAGGGCTCACTACCCGAGCACACTGCTCACAAGAGGCCCACTGCCTACAGGAGACACACTATCTATAGAATAATAAATATTACATACTTGAACTAAAGAATAGCATCTTCACCATAATTGAGTCAGTTCCATTTAAGCTCAAAACTTTTGCTCTACCTTTCACTCTTCTCCTCTCTACCATACTCTCATCTTCGCCAATATGATTTTGAAATGACTTCACAACTCTTATTTATACAAAACATCGACTTTGGGATAATCATCAAAGTCAAAAAACTTTACAGAGCAAATACACAAATACAACTTAATTTATTACAAAAGACATCATGCGAATCACCACACTGTCGGCCACATATATCTGGGACTCAAATCTTCTTTGAGGAACACGCCATCCTTCTCATAACATCTTCAAGATCATCTTCAAGATGTGTAAATCATCCAGTCAGCCAAGGAGGAAGAACATCATCATCTGGAAGTAAATCTTCAATTACGAGCTCAATCTTCAATGCAGACCACCAACACAAACTAGACAGAATCTAGAGACCCCCACAAGCTTGCCTGAATCATAAAGAACATCCACACTACTTCTACTTACTAAAATCATTCTTTTCTTCATCTGGAACCTCAAGAACACAATTTTTTATCAATGTCATATTGAAATAGATTCTTGCGGACCTTCAAACCATGAACCAATTGAGTTGTCAATTCACATTGACTTCCTAAACACCCCACCAAATCCACAAAACAAGATATTGCATTTCTATATCTCACTGGACCTATTTGTCTCTGAACATCTGCCAGAACCAGTTTTACTAATATGGCCATAACTTCTTCAAATCTTCATGCAGACCTCTCAAATCTTTACTGGATCACCTTTAGACACATATCTACAAACACTTTGATTTGCATCCTCTGATCTTTATCTTAGCTAGGATCTTCACTTCATAGACCTTCATTGTCTTCATTATTCTTCTTTGTTTTTGATAGGACTAATTTTCTCAATATCCTTAGCACACAACTCATCCAATCCTTGACATCAATGCAACAGGAGTATGTTGACATCAATGACAACACCGGTTAGGCCCATACTTGCAACAATCTCCCCCTTTGTCATTGATGGAAATATATGATGTGAAAAATTGTTTTAACCATCAAGACAAGAACTTCTCCTTACTGACTGACATAACTCCCCCTATCAACAACAACCATTCACATGTCTTCTCTTCCTTTACTGCTCCCCCTTTGATCAGCAACCATTTTTGTTTTTCACATGTCTTCTCTCCCCCTTTGACATCAATGGCAAAGGGCACATACTTGCATCACTCAGAATCATACAGACTGCTCCCCCTAAGTAGCAGCTTCCTATCATCAATCCAGACCACAAGATATGACTGTGAGATCTACTGGACTGATGCACATCAGTGCACCTTAATTCAGAACTGGAGGGGTAATAACCCCTAACTTCTCCCTGAGATACTCAAAAGAGTCCTTAGGTAGAGGTTTAGTAAAAATGTCTGCAATATGATCCTTAGAGGGTACAAACTCCAATCTGACTTCATTCTTGTTCACCTACTCTCTCAAAAAGTGAAACTTGATGGATATATGTTTTGTCTTTGAATATAACGCCAGATTCTTTGAAATTTTTATTGCACTTGAGTTATCACAGAAGATTGTGATAGGTTCCTCATACTCCACTCTGATGTCTCTTAGCATTTGCTTCATCCACAATACTTAAGTGCAACTGCTTGCTACTGCAATATATTCTTCTTCTGCAGTGGATAAAGATATTGCCTCTTATTTTTTGCTTAACCAAGAAACCAATCTTTTCCCTAAAAAGAATGCTCCACCACTGGTACTCTTCCAGTCATCCAAATCTCCTACCCAATCCGCATCTATATATGCATGAAGATAGAAATCATGATCTCTAGGATACCATAGACCATACTCAACTATTCCTTTTAGATATCTAAGAATCCTCTTGATTGCCATGACATGAGATTCTCTAGGATCAGGTTGGAATCTAGCAACAAGACCAACATCATTCATAATGTCAGGTCTAGTTTGAGTAAGATACAATAGTCCTCCAATCATTGACCTGTACTTTCTATGATCAGCCTTAGGAGAGTCATCATCTTTTCTCAATTTACATCCCGTTGCCATGGTAGTATTCATTGGTTTTGAGTCTTCCATCCCAAATTTATTCAACAATTCTTTCACATAGTTGGTCTGAGATATGAAGATTCCTTTCTTTGTTTGAGTGATTTGCAAACCCAAGAAGAAATTCATTTCCCCAAACATAGACATCTCAAATTCACTTTTCATTTGATTTGTAAAAGTCTTGCACATACAATCTCTTCCTCCAAAAATAATATCATCAACAAATACTTCAACAGTCAAGATATTTTCATGTTCAATCTTGAAGTACAAGTTACTATTAGCAGTACCTTTGTTGAAACCAATCTTCAAAAGATGCTTGTCTAGTCTTTCATACCAGGCTCTTGGGGCTTGTTTGAGTTCATACAGTGCTTTCTTCAACTTGCAGACTATATCACCATGATTAGACAATTGAAATCCATCTGGTTGCTCAATGTATACTTCTTCTTCCAAGTCACCATTTAAGAAGGTAGACTTGAAATCCATCTGATATACTTTGAAATCCTTGAACGTAGCAAAAGCAAGAAATAATCTGACTGCTTCAATTCTTTCCACCGGAGCAAAAGTTTCTTCAAAATCAACTCCTTCTACTTGGGAATAACCCTTGCAAACCAATCTGGCTTTGTTTATGACTACTTCACCATCTTCATTCAGCTTATTCCAGAAGACCCATTTGGTTCCAATCACATTTTTGTTTCTAGGTCTGGGAACAAGATCCCAAGTGTGATTTTTCTCAATCTACATCAACTCTTCCTTCATTTCTTTAGTCCATCTTTCATCATTGCATGCTTCACTTACTATTTTTAGTTCAACTTTTGAAATCAGACAATACTTTTCTGAGTCTTGAGAAATCTTTCTTCTTGTTTGGACACCTTTTCTTTTATCACCTATGATCTGATCTTCAGAATGATTCAGTCTTACATACATGGGAGTTTTGGGAATTTCTTTTACTTCTATTTCTTGGATAGGTTCATTCAAACTTATCTCTTCTTCCTGATTCTCCGAATTAGTCTAGGTCTAAATTTCAGAAGGAACTTGAACTTCTTGGACCAAACGATTATTCTGATCATCTTCTTCATATTCATAAAACCTTGAGGGTTTTTCAATACCTTCATCAACCTTCACATTTGTACTTTCCATAATCTTTCTCAATCTCTTGTTATAACACCAGTATGCTTTGCTTTGAGTAGAATAACCCAAAAATATTCCTTCATCACTTCTAGCATCAAATTTGCCAAGGTCTTCATCTCTTTTAATGTAACATTTGCTACCAAAGACTCTGAAATACTTCACAGTGGGAGTGATGCCAAACCAAAGTTCATAAGGAGTCTTACCAGTATTGTTTCTGATTTGTACTCGATTAAGAGTATAGACAGTTGTGCTTACAGCTTCTCTCCAATAGATCTGAGGAACATTTACTTCCATCATAATGGTTCTAGATTCTTCCTGGATGGTCTAGTTCTTTCTCTCCACTACTCCATTCTACTGTGGAGTCCTTGGAGCAGATAACTATCTTTTTATCCCCTATTTCTCATAGAATTCTATGAATTCTTCAGATGTGAATTCTCCACCTCTATCAGACCTGAGACATTTTATGTTTAATCCGGTTTCATTCTCTACCATAGCTTTGAATATTTTGAATTTCTCAAGAGCCTCAGATTTTTCTTTTAGAAAAGTCACCTACATCATCTAGGAGTGGTCATCTAGAAAAGTCACCTACATCATCTAGGAGTGGTCATCAATTAATAACATGAAGTATCTATCACCTTGTAAACTCCTGATTCTTGCTGGTCCACATAGATCAGTATGTACTAAGTCCAACAATCCAGTAGAAGATTGTTCTTTACTTTTGAATGTGACTCTGCTCTGCTTACCCAACTGACATTCTTTGCACAAACTATTAGTGGGTTTCACCAGTCTTGGAAGATCTCTTACAGCCTGAGTGTTGCTTATTTTGATGATATTATCAAAATTCACATGATGTATTCTCCTATGCCACAACCAACTCTGATCAATTTGAACAAATAAACAACTTTTGCTAGTGCCAACCAAGTGGAAGATGTTACCTTTTGTTTGTGTACCGGATGTAATCTCTGTACTAGAACTTTCAAAGATCTTACATTTTCTATTTTTGAATCAGAGATCATAGCCTTTGTCCACTAACTATCCAACACTGAGAAGATTGTGCTTCAGACCTTCAACATACAACACATCACTGGTTTAGTTCTTTCCATCAAAATAAATAGTTCCTCCACCTCTGATTCTGCCAGCAGAATTATCACCAAATTTTACAACTCCTCCTTCATATATTTCCAAATCTATAAACTTTTTTTTGTCACCTGTCATATCGTGTGAGCATCCACTGTCAATGACCCAATCATCATTTTCTTCAACTTGGGCAGCTAGAGCTTTTTTCTATCATTTTATGATTGGCAGATTCATGGGACGTTGGATCTTCTTCCTTGATGGCAATAAACACCCAGTCACTTCCAGAGTTGTTTCATGTCTCTGATTCATCATCAGTTACTCCTTCATCATCATCATCTTCATGAACATAGTAACACTTCTTTTGAAATCTTGATCTATTAGGATTTGGCCTAGAAAATCTTTCCGGACACCTTGAGGCAAAATGACCAATCTTATTGTAGTTAAAACATTTGAAAGGCAATTTTCCTTCATACTTACTGGATCCTCTTGGCAGTCTTTTTGCAATGAGGGCCTCAAGTTGTTTAGCTTCTAATTCATCCTCTTCCTGATCTTTTCTTCCTTTCTCATACCAAGAAGATTTTCTTGAGGAACTTTCTCTTGGATCATATCTTTGTTTGCCTTTTCTAGAGGCACTAGCTTTGACTGTAGATTTGGTCTTGGGAAGTGCATCACCAAACTCAACTAACTTGAATGCAGATATCTTACCAACCAATTGATCCCTTGTGATAGTTGTTAAGGATCTGATTTCCTCAATAGCAGTAACTTTGTGTTTATAAGCAGGAGGTAAGGATCTGAGAACCTTAGCAACAATTTCATCTTCATCCAGAACTCCACCAGCACATCTGATGCCACAAACAAGCTCATTTAGTTTTGTCATGTAAGAAGTGATATTCTCATCTTCACTCATCTTCAGGTTTTCAAAATTTCCTTTTAGACTCTATAGCTTGGCACATTTAAGATACTTGTCTCCTTCATGCAAAAGTTCTAGTTTTTCCCAAATCTCATATGTAGTTTTTAGATCAATAACATTTGTCAGCTCTGAATCAGATAAGTCACTTAGTAGAGTTTTTTGGCCTGAAGATTGTTTTCAGCATCTCTGATTTCATCTACGATTCTTGGACCATTCTGAGGAGGAACATACTTCTTTGAAGCCATGATCCAATATTGCATTCCCATACATTGCAAGTGACATTCCATGCGGCTTTTCCAAAGAGTGTAATTGGTTCCATCAAACCTCAGACTATCCTTCTTGTAGGAAGACATCCTGGATCTCCTCAAGTGGTTAAGCTCTTTTAGAGGAACTTAGCTCTGATACTAATTGTTAGTTTCAGGACACACAACTGAGAGGGGGGTGAATCAGTTGTGTCAAAAACTTTTCTTTTATTAACCACTTAAATCCTTCTTGTAATTCAACAGCATAATAATAAATCAACCATGGAAAGACAATGCAATAATTCAAGAGTAGAAACACATTAACACATATGACACCAAGATTTTAACGTGGAAAACCTGGTTGAGGGAAAAACCATGGGGTGACTAACCCAAGATTGTATTCTCTATTAAAAGAATAAAAGGAATGAAATGGCACATGCCAATTAGGGCTCATTGCCTGAGCACACTGCTCACAAGAGACCCACTACCTACAAGAGACACACTGTTTACAGAATAATAAATATTACATACTTGAACTGAAGAATAGCATCTTCACCATGCTTGAGTCAGTTCCATTTAAGCTCAAAACTTCTTCTCTACTTTTCGCTCTTCTCCTCTCTACCACACTCTCATCTTCACCAAGATGATTTTGAAATGACTTTACAGCTCTTATTTATACAAGACATTGACTTTGGGATAATCATCAAAGTCAACAAACTTTACAAAGCAAATACACAAATATAACTTAATTTATTATAAAAGACTTCATGTGAATCACCACACTATCAGCCACATATATCTGGGACTCAAATCTTCTTTGAGGAACATGCCATCCTTCTCATAACATCTTCAAGATCATCCGCAAGATGCGTAAATCATCTAGTTGGCCAAGGAAGAAGAACATCATCATCTGGAAGTAAATCTTCAATTACGAGTTCAATCTTCAATGTGGACCACTAACACAAACTGGACACAATCTAGAGACCCCTACAAGCTTGCCTAAATCACAAAGAACATCCACACTACTTCTACTTGCTGAAATCATTCTCTTCTTTATCTGGAACCTCAAGAACACAGTCTGTTATCACTGTCATATTGAAATAGATGCTTGCGGACCTTCAAACCATGAACCAATTGAGTTGTCAATTCACATTGACTTCCTAAACACCCCACCAAATCTACAGAATAAGATATTGCATTTTTGGATCTCACCAGACCTATTTGTCTCTAAACATCTGCCAGAACCATTTTTACTAATATGGCCATAACTTCTTCAAATCTTCATGCGGACCTCTCAAATCTTTATTGGATCACCTTTAGACACATATCTACAAACCCTTTGATTCACATCCTCTGATCTTTATCTTAGCTAGGATCTTCACTTCATAGACCTTCACTGTCTTCACTGTTCTTCTCTGTTTCTGATAGGACTAATTTTCTCAATAT
The DNA here is from genome assembly GCA_027924645.1 of Cunninghamia lanceolata. Lineage (NCBI taxonomy): Eukaryota > Viridiplantae > Streptophyta > Pinopsida > Cupressales > Cupressaceae > Cunninghamia > Cunninghamia lanceolata. The sequence continues at coordinate 6,671,218 of BSBN01000396.1, read as the reverse complement.
CCTCAGCACACAACTCATCCGATCCTTGACATCAATGCAACAGGAGTATGTTGACATCAATGACAACACTGGTTAGGCCCATACTTGCAACATTTTGGTGAGTTGTGTATGGGATATAATGTTGGTGGCTGACATGAATGGTGACCTGCAAGTGTTATTTCTAGTACACATCAATATTGATGTATGGATTCAGCTGAAAGAACAAAGTAATTGTATTGTTTGTTAAGTTCTTCATAAGGATGATAGATAAGTGATTGAGTTTGTTGATATGAATATATATAACTGATGGATTCAAGTATTGCGGAGGTGATAGTGATGCGATTATGGAGTAAATATGAAAAAGGCAGATAGAAGTGCGAAAGAGAAGAGATCTAAGGTCCGGATTATGGGAGAGCAATAAACAAGGCTGAATAAAGATGAAGTGTGTAAAATTAGTATTTTGTTCTTAATCGGAACTAAATTTTTGCATTGGCAGATGCTACATATCAATTCAAATAATCTGTAATCCTTTTGTAACCATTCTTGTAGGTAGTGAGCATCTCTTGAGCAGTGAGCTCTGGGTAGTGAGCATGAATGCATGTGAATTCCCCTTTCTATAATACTTTTAACAAAGTATAATCTTTGTGGCTTAACCCCCATAGTGGTTTTTCCCTTAACTGGGTTTCCACGTCAAAATCTTGGTGTCAAGTGTGTTTTTTATGTTTCTACTCATGTATTGTTGATTCATGCTTTAATGTTTACATCATTAATCTGATAGTAAGTTGATAAAGAAGCTTGAAAGTAGAAAAGTTTAAATTTGTGGGACAACTGATTCATCCCCCCTCTTAGTTGTCCGGTCTAATTCCAACAATTGGTATAAGAGAAAGGTTCCTTTGAAAAGTTTAACAACTTGAGGAAGACTTGGGAAGGTAGTAAAATGGATTAATACAACCTTCATGGACAACTTAAACTCACTTTAGAAGATCTTGAGCAGTCCAGGGTAGAAGTCAAAGAGCTGCAAGAGAACCTTAAAAATGCTAAAGACATCATTGAGATTTTAAAACAAAATTTGAGCAAATCCAATGAAAAGAGGAAGGAGTAACTTCTTCAGCTAGGAAATCATTATGAAGACAACAACAAGGATAAGGCCCTGAAAGGGAAGGCAAAGGAATGTGAGAAGTTAGCTAAAGAAGTTGTTGTCCTAAAACATGAGATGGAATCCGGGGTAATGAGGCTAACCAAGGAAATTGAATATAGGAAGAAAACTGAAGAAGACCTGAATCAAAATCTAAATGAAAGAACTGAAGAATGCTGCAAATTGGATAGAATAGCTAGCCTCCTAGAGTCTACTCTACAAGAAAGCATAGACAATGAGAAAGAACTTGAGAGGCAAATTGTCATTCTCAGACATGACCTAGAAGTTGCAAATGAATACAAGAAGTTCAAGATAAGCTTCGACAAGCATGGTCTTAGATATGAGAAAGGTGAAAGATTTAGATCTGGACAAAGAAATTTTCAACCAAGGAATGGGAGAAACAAACCTAGAAGACCTCCGATAAGACAACCTAATGCCTAAAGATATCCATCACTCAATGGAAATTATTTTAATTGCAATAAATTTGGTCATAGAGATACTCAGTGCAAAAGCAGAGTAAATCAAAATGGTCCATCCTTCTCTAATCAATGCTTCAAGTGTAAGAGGTATGGTCATAAATCAAATGAATGCAGAAGTATGATAATGAATAACAATAGAGGATATGGCAACTCTTTCAATGATTACTACTTTACTTGCAATGGATTTGGACACATGGCTAATCAGTGTAGATCAAGAGGAAATCAAGTATATAAGAAAAGAAATGTCATGTGCTTTAATTGCAATAGATCTGGTCATTTTACAAGAACTTGCAGAAGCAAGAAAAATGAAAGAAGAGGTCTGACAAACTGAAAACTGAATGAGCAAAGACAAGACAAAGGCAAGGGCAAAATTCATGTGAATGAGATCCAGAATGAAATGAGCAAGACATGGGTCAAGAAAAGTGTTATGAAAATAATAATGGGTCCGTACCAGAATCCAGTGCTGACAATTCCTCTGAGAATTAAATCAGGAGCTCTAGCTCAGGGGGAGCCACTTTAAAATCCAAATTCCCCTAGCCAATAAGTAGGTTCCTAAATCTGGCGTGATGAGATAGGATAATTTGGGTTATTACAGGTCATGTGAAAGGATTTTTGAAAGAAAAGATGTGGAAATGGCGATTTGTGGAGCAATTGAAGGTCGACTATTTACAGAAACAATGTAACTGGATGTGTTAGGGCAGAGCATTTATTACAAAGGCGAATTAGGTTTTGTGGAGCTTAAAAGGGTCGTTCACTCTTCATTTGAATCACTTTATATTTGAAGAGAGCAAGCAGAATAGCATCTAAGCTAAGATTCCAAGGATTTGAAGCATGATCGGTGAATTTATCCACCAACCGTAATTTCGTGGAAAAGATATTTATCTACAAATCTTTGAACTTTTAATTTTTGCAATGGCTACACCTTTTATTGTTGATATTACATAAAGCCCTCGACCCAAATTTAAAAAACATCCACACAAATCAGTAGGAGTTGACCCATTAGGTGCATTTTCAATTGTTCCGTATGGCGTGCTACATGTTGAAGATATTAGGGTCTATATTCATGCAAACATAGATGAGTTTGGGGACTCAAGGTATGTAGATTTGTTTGAGATTCATCTCAAGGATGAAAATCATGACCTTAAACCTGAGTATAAGGCACTACTTGATAAACATTTTATTTAGATTATGGGATTTCCAACATTCGATGAAGATGAGTGGGTCTGGTATGTTTTGACTCAGATGCATGATGAATTCATATGGCTGTTAAAAACATTAAAGATTACCAAGGATGTTATCAGAATTGTGACTGGGTTAAATTCAACCGGTGGATTACCCATGTTGAAATCTATGAAAAACCAAATTGTTACTGATGCAACCGGTACAAAGTTTGACAAGAGGGCAATGACCATCAATGACATTGTAGAACCGGATGTTAGTTTACTTCCATGGTGATTGGCTACAAGATATATCACTCCAGCAGGGAGAATTTTGTCTCTGGAACTGCCATATATGCAGCATATCAAATGTTGAAGGAGAATACAGATTATGGCCAATGTGAGCTGTTGTAGAACTAGTTGATTGAGAACTTGAACAAAATCAAGAAAGATAAGAAAAATACTTTTAAATATGGTACATTGGTTCTAAGCTTGTTCTTCTACTATATGAATGAAGTACCTGGAGTAAAGGGTGTTCACTGGACTAATGATGAGCCAGTTGCCATTCAGATCAGAGATCATCTACGTATCATTGGTGATTATAAAGCTCATAAAACTACAATCTGGGGATACTTCAAGAATTTTCAGAGTATGATGCATTCAAGAGAAAAAATCCCTAAATCAATTGTTGAGAAGCACAAGAATGAAATGTGTTTTATGGTTGACACTAATCAATGCTTAATGGAAGCAATGGAACTCAGAACTGTTTGGATCATGCCCATGGAGTATGAAGCAGATGGAAAAATCTTGAATATGTATGCTTGACATCTTCTGAGCAAGCCAAAAGATACAACAGTTGAAAGATTTGGGACATATGAGGAGATAAGTTTAAAACTGCATGTTGAGCTCAAAGAACCTAAAACCAATAGAAAAGTAAGAAAAGAAGTTGAGCAGTTGGCTGGAAATCTAGGTCTCACAAAGGAAGCTGTGAGGCAATTCAGGGAAAGAACTGAAAAGGCGGAGAAGGAGAAGTAGGATAAGAAACAAGGAAGTGCTCTGGTAGGATCCTCCTCCACATCAACAACTACTAGAAGCTATGTTGCTGCCCTTGTTCCCCCAAAACTTGCCAATCCTGAGAAGCCAGGAGGAAAATCATCAGGAAAAGAAGGGAAAAGAGTAAAAACAAAGACCACAAGAACCTATAAGAGCACAAAAGTTGATGTAGAAGAAATATTTTCAGATGCTGAGGTAAATGAATTAAGAGCCTCTAGAACAAAAGCTGCCAAGGTGACTAAGGAAAAGCCCTTCAGAAGCAAAAGGGCAAGCAAAAGGCAAAAGACAAATACATATGTTGAGAAGCCCACTTTCTGTGGAAGATGTAATAAAATCAGTCATTGTGGATGGAAATTTGAAACCCATGACTGAATTCTATGATGAATACTGTGATATAGATAAGAGGGTGTTAGAGGAAGCAACTGTTAGATATCTGAATATCTATAATAAAGCCCTGATTGAAATAACTTTTGAGATTCCTCAAAGTCTTGCAAACATTTTGGAGTTGAGGAAAGAAAATGCAAAAATAAAGGATATAGAGCTTAGAGAACATATATTGATAAAACTATGCCCTCAGATCACTCAAGTTCAAATGAATATGATATTCAAAGAAATGAAGGATGAATTCAAAAGCAAGAAGAGAATGAACAAACTAATGCTTGGAGAGTTAGACAAAATAGTTAAAGAAATACAAGAAATACTTCTAAGTGTATTGAAGAGACACAATCTTCCATTTGTTGAAGAAGAGACTGATGATGGGATTGATTCATCAATCTCAGATATTAAAGAAATAAAAATTGATGAGTAGCAGACCAAGGTCGATGACTCCTCAGTTCTAGAAGTGGAGCAAATAAAAAAGGAAGATACATAGATGGTGGATAAAACTAACAATGCAAGAGATACTCTTACTCTTCCTGATCAATCTGGTAATGAAGACAATGTTGAGAATACTACTGCTACACAAGATCCTCTGGAATAGATTGCAGATGGTGAGGATAAAGGAAAGAATCCTCCTACAGATAACACAGAGAAAGGTGAAGCAGAGAAAGAAGAAGTCAAAAGTAAGAAAGATAAAGCAGAAGAAGATGGTGCAAATATTAATGCACCCAAACAAAATAGTCCTGATATTGAGAAAACTCAAGAAAAGGAAGGTAGTCCAGAAATTGTGACAAGAGACACTACAAATGTAGTGAAGAGTTTCCTAAGTAAATAGATACTAGAGTTTGATGAACTAGAACTGATTCAAGGACCAATCAACCTGGATACTATCTGTCCAGTCCAAATGATGAAGATAGCATCTTTCACACAAGCTAAGGCAAGTGAAAAGATATTGAAATCCCACATAGAGGACAGTGAATTGTTAGGCCTTGCATCCGGTATATTGGAGAAGATAATGCCAACCTTCCAGAAGAATCGATCTGATTCTCCCTCCGGTAATCTAAAGAACCTTGTAAATTCTGTAAGTACACACTTTCAGTCCTTTGAGAAGTCTGTAGAGATTAAAATTTGGAATGAATTTTTGGATAAGAGATTTAGTGAGCTAAAGGGCCTACTAAGGAATGATAAAAGGATACTTGATATCAGTATAAAGAGTATTCAAAATGCTCTTAATGATAGAGGTGATGTATACAAATTTTATCTATCTTGGCCCAAAGTTATTGAGGATATTGAGAAGAAGATAAAGAAACGAAAACAAAGATTGCTAAATCTATTTCAAAATTTTGACCCTCTAACAGTTTCTCTGGTAAGTCAGGAGTGTCAAGCAATCAACCTGACTGATGAAATAAAGAAACTTGTTAAAGAAAAGAGCAATATTGTGGAGAGAATGTGTGAGCTCAAGGGATTGATTTCCCCCAAGTTAGAAACAATGTTTTTTGCTTTATCAGAAGCTCAAGTTGCAGTCCAGATAGGTGATCCTTCAGATCTAAAGAAAGCAGAAACACAAGCATTCCTACTAAGAGATCACAGCTCAATTTTTGATGGCATGAAAAGTAGTTGGGCCTCTAAACTTCTACAGCTGAAAAATAGTTTTGCAGATATCCTCAAGTTCATGTAAATATAATGCATGGATTATTTGTACATATGCGACCTTATATATATAGATTTCTTGTGGAAATTTTGATTTGTGGACCCCACTCTTTACCATTAATGTCAAAGGGGGAGTGAGAGAGAGTGAAAAATGAAAGAAAATGAAGAATCCATCAAAGGGGGAGCAGTGGAAGAATATATAAGTGTACACAGTAAGGGGAGTCAGTCATGACACTTAGTCATTTTTCACTAAGTGTTTCCATCAATGCCAAGGGGGAGATTATTGGCAAGAGACACTGCAAGGCATGTCATGTGCTGTCATTGATGGCAACTCAGTCCATTCCACACATCACAATGCAGTATCAGAGCATACCGGAAGTTAGCTCTAAGATTTGTCCAGTCCGGATAGACAAGAACAGGGTATATGGCAGAGCTTAGTATTTTCGTCAGTGTATCTCTCTAGTTAATTATTGCATGTTGTGAATCTGAGGGAGTGTAGAGGAATATCAAAACAATCTAAATCCAAGATTTCAGCCTCCAGTAACAAAGGGATTAAAAGTTATGAGCATTTGAGTATCGGGTCCTAATATGACAGAACAGTTCACTGAAGAATAGACCGACTTGTGTTAGATCCTTGTGCGGATCTAGTAGAAGTGTTTTGGTGAGTTGTGTATGGGATATAATGTTGATGGCCGACATGAATGGTGACCTGCAAGTGTTATTTCTGGTACGCATCAATATTGATGTATGGATTCAGCTGACAGAATAAAGTAATTGTATTGTTTGTTAAGTTCTTCATAAGGCTAATAGATAAGTGATTGAGTTTGTTGATGCGAATATATAACCAATGGATTTGAGTATAGTGGAGGTGATAGTGATGTGAATATGGAGTAAGTGCAAAAAAGGTAGATAGAAGTACAAAAGAGGGGATCTGAGGTTCGGATTATGGCATAGCAATAAACAAGGCTGAATAAAGATGAAGTGTGTAAAATCAGTATTATGTGCTTAACCAGAACTGAATTCTTGCATTGGCAGATGCTACTTATCAGTTCAAACAATCTGTAATCCTTTTGTAATCATTCTTATAGGTAGTGAGCCTCTCTTGAGCAGTGAGCCCGAATGCATGTGCATTCCCCTTTCTCTAATACTTTTAATAGAGTATAATCTTTGTGGGTTAACCCCCACCGTGGTTTTTCCCTTAACCGGGTTTCCACATCAAAATCTTGGTGTCAAGTGTGTTGTTTATTTTTTTTCTCATGTATTGTTGATTCATGCTTTAATGTTTACATCATTAATATGATAGTAAGTTGATAAAAAAAGGTTAAAAGCAAAAAAGTTTAAATTTGTGGGACAACTGATTCACCCCCCCTCTTAGTTGTCTGGTCTAATTCCAACAGTTTTGAGTGTGAGTGTTTGTCATCATGTTTTCTTGTCACAAAAATGCCAAAAACCAAACCAATCACATCAAAAATCAAAACTCTATCACAGCTAATCACATATGAACAACAACTTGTCATATTTGAATAGTAACCTACTGTCTTTGGAAAATAGCTTTACACATTTGACCATCAGCTAGTCGCATATGAACAATAGCTCCTCGCATTTGGCCCTTAGCTAGTCGCATCTAAACCACACTAGCTCGCTTCTGGTTATGTTGTCATTTTCCTTTTGTCACACCTCACAGTCGCATTTGAGCCATTCTCTATCACATGTGAACAAAAACAAGTCATCTTTGGTCATTATGCAGTCACCTCTCAATTATCCTTGTTCACTAATGGATTATTTCTAGTCGCATTTGGTCCCTTCTCTGTCGCCTTTGGTTAGTCTTAGATTTCCATCAATTTTGTTGAGCATCAAACCCTATTTTCTAATCATTTCCCTGGCTTCTAGACATTAATCAATCAGTATACCATCCTACTTAGCCCTGGTCATATTAGTCTTGGATAATTTATGCCCTATATCCTTTCGAGACCCCAAAATCAATCATCGAAACAATCAAACCAAATCAAACCTTTTATCCTTTAGCTTTGGTCATCCTAACATTATCAACCATCCTTGCCTATTATCCCATCAATCAGACAATCAATTAAATCCTTGACTGAGCCAAAATCAAATCACCAACCATACCCAATCAATCTATTGAAATCAACAAGCCAACAAATCATCCTATCCAAACTTCAATCTATCTAGGAGTCTCAAATTTATTGCATAAGTACAAATATCATCCCTCAAACTAGAATAAATTATAAAGCAGCCATGGAAGCTAACCTTAAATAGTTTCAATCCACTCCCCTTAAAGATGCTTCACAATTTACAACCGGCATGCCTCCTGATGTCTTTGTACCTGAGGGTTATACTATTGGACCATCATCCTCATCAATCTCAGCCCAACAACAGCATTTTGAGCTCTCATCTTCTACATTGATACCACAATCTCCACATGTCTATGATGATTCATCAGATGACCAAGAAGATCTGCAAGACCCCAAAGCTTTATGACATGCAAATAAAATTATACAAGCCAACAAAGAACAAATCCTTTTACAATTGGTCCAAGCTGGAGTCAAACTACCTAGTGACTTTGATGTGTCCACAATCCGTAAAGAGGACCCTACCAATGTTACTACAAAGAACCCTGTGGCTATTGTCACTATGTCTACCAAGTCCACCATACCTTCCACACCATCCTTGTCTAACGAACCCACTCATACACCCCAAACATTATCCGCACCTATGAGACCTAGTGTGTCACATGTTACCACATCCATTGAGCCATTATTGACCCCATCTTATGCTCTCACTTTCATGGTCTCTAATATGAGTGGACCCTCCATTTGTGTGTTAGCTCCCATTCCATCTACCTCCATGAATGTCATTTCCACTCAAGCCCCTCAAGCCCCACCTATGTCTAACCTGAATGTGTCGCATGTCGGGCCATCTCAAATACCTAATACCTCTTCGCATACCACTATACCACCTAGTCAACCAATTCAGACCCCACATGTCGCATCTAATCCAAACATGTCCCTTATAGATCAGCCTATCCTATCAAATGCGCACTCTAACATCTCATATGTTGATCAACTACTCTCCCTTGGATGAAAACCTCCTTATGTCACTCTACCACCCATCTCCCAAGTTCCATTGATTTTCAAACAACCCCCATCCTATACCAACACCGCCTTTGGTTCACATGTGATACCTACCTATATTATCAACCCAATTCTAAATTCATGCACACCTCATCTGTTTGGTAGTCATACCCAAAACACTTTTAGCCAACCTCAAAACACATATGGTCCATCATACGATCCATCACAGCAATATCCCTTGAATCAACAATTGACCTACCATATCCCTCCACCAAGCCACCGAAATCCTATACAACAACAAAAATCACTTCTATCTGATTATGAACAATGATTCCATCAAATGGAAAAAACAATGATAGACATGAGCATGGGCCAAAATAAGAAAACATTTTCCTTCGAGGAGGTATGCTCGTACCCCTTTGACAAATCGTTACAAATGATACCATTTCCCCCACACTTCAAAATACCACAATTTGATAAATATAAGGGGAAAGGAGACCCAAATGATCACCTTCAAACCTTTTATGTCACCTGTCTCGATGTGGCCTATAACGATACATATCTTTTATGACTCTTCCCTCGAAGTCTAGAGTGGCAGGCCATGAAATGGTTTTCTCACATACCTCCGAGCATCAAAACTTTTAAAGAAATGGCACACAAATTTGTGTCTCATTTTTCATTTAACATAGAACATGAAATCACCATGAACGATCTTGTTAATAATAAACAACGAAACAGTGAAACCTTTTCATCCTTTATTCACCGATGGAGAAACATGGCTAGTAAATTCTCTTGGCATATGCCTGAAAAGCAGCAAGTGCACATTTTCGTCCTAAACCTCCATCCTGAGTTGTCATTCCAACTACAAATGCACAGTGCAACTTCCTTTGTTGAGATTATATCCAAAGGAAGCAACATTGAAAAAGAATTAATCACAAAGGGCCTTATCAAAATCTTTAAAGAAAATAAGGATAATCCACAATCCTCTAATGACAAATCTCATTTCTGGAATAAGAATAGAAATGTCGTAAATGATGAAGTTGTAGATGCAAAGAAGGTACAAACTTTGCAAGAACCCATCCGTGTCCAACCAACACCTAGAGCACCACCTTTTGTTCCCTGTGACCAAATGAAAGCAAACCTGCCACCAAGATGCAAATTTACCCCCTTGGGAGAACCAATTGAGGTTGTTCTTAGGAAGCTAGTGCAATCAGGAACCATCACTTTACCTGAAGTCAGACCAAATGAAGAGCCACTATTCAAACTAAACTGGTATAAAGATAATGGTTATTGTGAATATCACAGGGTAAAGGGGCACAACACCACTAGCTGCATGCAACTTAAACACCTAGTTCAAAACCTCATTGACCAAGGACTTGTTAATGTTACGACACCACAATCAACATCCAACTATGACCTGGATTCTTACAAGAATCCACTCCCTTCACATGATAAAGCAAGTGCTTCCAAAATTGGGAAGAATATTAATTATACTTATGAGTCCACCATCGGCCATATTGAGCAATCCCGAATCTCCACTATTACCATAAGAGGAAGAGCAGCTGACTGTGTTGTCACTACTCGTCACAGCTATGTAACCATTCAAGGAGCACCCCCACCTACCATTTATCCTAATCTTGGATATAATATTCTTGAGCACCTCAGTAAAACCCCTGCCCATATTTCTATCCTAGAGTTGTTACATATATCACCTACTCATAAAGACATCTTGGATAAAGCCCTCCAAGAGTCTTTGATACCAAATGATATAGATACAATGCAACTCCAAGCTATGATGGCAAGTATTGCATCCCCCCATCACTTGACTTTCTCTGATCAATACCATACATCCTCTGATCCATGCCATCATGATGCCCTCCACATCAAAGTATTTACCAATGAACGTTGTGTTAAACGGGTACTAGTAGATGGTGGAGCTGGATTAAACATATGTTATTTGAAGTTAGTAAAACTATTGGGATACTCTGAGGATAGTATTGACACTACAAAAAGCATAACCATCAAGGCTTATGATGATGGAGAAAGAGATTCAGAAGGGATCATCCTTCTGCCTATAAGGGTTGGTCTTGTCACTACTGCTTCTAAATGCCAAGTCATAGATGTTGAGTTGCCTTATAATATTATCCTCGGTGGTACATGGATACATTCTCTAAAGGCCGTGTCATCTACATATCATCAGTGTTTAAAATTCCCACATAATGGTATGGAAATCACGATTCCTACAGATCCCAATGCATTTGAATATTGCCAAGCCTTTCAAGCCACCTATCAGAATTCTAATCATGTACCTAGCAATATCGAGGCTTACCCATCTACATCCTATGTTGAGTCATCTGATTTAAAAAAATCCCTCTACCAGTAAATCCTTTTCCAACACCAAGTTCAAGTATGAAGAAAAGGGACTTGCTGAGTATAGCCTACATGAATCTTGTTGTGTGGGAACCTTACCTCTGTCACCCATATATTATGGGAGATTATCAGTAGATAAAGCTGCTTCATCCAAAGCCACTATCACTATGCCTCCAACTGTGTTCATCCAATCAGGACTACTTGATGATGAAGATGTTGATAGTGAGATTTCATCCTGGGTTTTCTATGATGAAAATGTTCAAGTTTCTCTAGAAGTGGAACGATACAACAATAAATTCAAGATCATTAAGAACATGGGATACAAAGGAAAATGAGGACTGGGATCACATGAACAAGGTCCCCTAGAACCTATCATTGTCACTAAGAGGTTTAACAAGCAAGGTCTAGGAAACCGGAAGGAGGGTTCTCCTTCCTCGGACACCAAGTCTACCCTCGATAAAGTAGTTGAGGCCTCTTTTGTCGAAGAGACCACTAGTGAGGATACCTTTGATGACTCTTTCTTCCATATCATTGAACTATTCTAAGAAGTTTCCATTTTCATGTTGTCATCTGCCTCATCCTCCACACCCTCTGATCTTCAACTTGTCTACCCTAGCCTAATTGATTGGGACCAACAAGGGGCACCGGTCTTAGACGTATTTCAAAATGATGAGGCCATAGCAGAATTAATGGGACTATGGAAAGGTTTACCCTTGGGAGACCACAAAGCAGGATTCACAATAAATCTCCCTCAATTGGCATATTTTGGTGGAAGTGTCAAATCCTCTGGTCGTAAAAGTGAAATAAATAAAATAAAAATGGAAAGGTCACTAGGTGAAAACCGCAAGGTGCCTCTTGACTAGGAAAAAGTAAAAATAAAGGACATATCCAAGGGTGAAAACCTCTCTGAGGCACCCAAGGATGGAGGATTTGACCTTCCTTTGACCACAACACATCAAGAGAACTCATCTATGTTGGTAGAAGATTCTAAAGAAATCAATTTGGGCACAACACATAATTCAAAGCTCACATTCTTAGTAGCGTCATTATCAGATGAAGAAAATGTTAATTTCATGGCATTTTTCATGAAAAGAGCAATCAATTTTGCCTGGACCTATGGGGACATGCCAGGCCTAGATCCTTCACTTGTAGTGCATCATCTGGCAGTATCTCCTAATACTAAAACAGTCAAACAAAAGCTGAGAAAAATGCATCCTCAAATAGCACTCCTAGTCAAAGCGGAAATTTAGAAGCTATTGGATGCTAATTTCATTAAGCCCATTGATTATCCTGAGTGGGTTTGCAATCTGGTGCCTTTCGCAAAGCCTGATGGGCGGATCCACTTTTACAATGATTTCAAAGATTTAAATAGAGCTTGTCCCAAAGATGACTTTCCATTACCAAGCATTGACACAATTGTTGACCTTACAGTGGGTCATGAAATTCTCTCACTGATGGATGGGTTCTCTAGATATAATCAGATCAGGATCGTAGAAGAGGACCAACATAAAACTTCTTTCATCTATCCATCGGGCACCTACTATTGGGTTGTAATGCCCTTTGGTCTCAATAATGCAGGTGCAACCTATCAGCGAGCCATGATCATTATTTTCCATGATCTCTTCCATACCATAATGGAGGACTATGTTGATGACATCTTGGGAAAATCAAAAACAAGAGAAGGCCATCTACAAGTATTGGAACAAATCTTTGACAGGTTAGAAAAATATCAAGTAAGATTGAATACCAAGAAATGTATTTTTGGTGTAACTTCTAGGAAATTATTGGGCTACATAGCCTCTAGAAGAGGCATTGAAGTTGATCCCACCAAGGTAAAAGCTATAGTCACCATGCCCCCTCCATCAAATTTGAACCAACTCCATAGCCTTCAAGGTTGCTTATAATCCATCTGCAAGTTTGTTGCACAGCTCACAGAAAAATGCCATCCTTTTTAGCACTTGCTCCAGAAAGGAGAGACCTTTAAGTGGGATGATCAATGTCAGCAAGCCTTTGATCAGATAAAAGAATATCTTACAACACAGCCCGTATTGGTACCACCTATTTCTGATCGACCTTTGCTCTTATATACTTCCTCAACGATAGTTGTCCTAAGTTCTCTATTAGCTCAGAATGATGACACGAGAAAAGAACATGCCATTTATTACGTTAGCAGGACTCTTATGGGTTATGAACTCAACTATACAACAGGGAAAAAGCATGCTTGGCTATGGTGTTTGCCTCTCAAAAATTGTGACACTACATGTTGAACCAGTCAACAAAGCTCATATCTAGATTTGACCCACTTAAATATCTCCTTTCTAAAGCAGCACTTATAGGAAGGATAGAAAAATGGGTGATGATCCTGAGTGAGTTCAACATTCAATTTGTTGACTGAAAAGCTATCAAAGGACAAGTCATAGCTGATCAACTTGCAAAAGCACCGATAACAGACACTCAACCTATCCATTCTACATTCCCTGATGAAGAAATATTCAGTGTCTCTTCTTCCGAAATGTGGTAATTATACTTTGATGGTTCCTACACCCAACATGGATTTGGAGCTGGAATCCTTTTTCTTACCCCTCAGGGTGATTGTATTCCAAAATCTTACAGAATCACCTTTCCTTCCACGAATAACATAGCAAAGTATGAAGCCTTGATCACAGGCTTACATATGGCTATTCAATGGGATATAAAAGAGATACAAGTATTTGGAGATTCTCAGCTAGTAATCAAGTAGGTCCAAGAAGAATACTAAACAAAAGATGAGAAGATTCTCCCTTACAAGCTAATGGTTGATGAATTTAGGAAATACTTATCCAAGATCACATTTAAGTAGATTCCCAGGATCAACAATAAGGCAACTAATGCTATGGCAACCATTGGTTCTCTTCTAGACATGCCCGTCAATGCACAAAGGTGTGAATTCTTGGTTGAGCAGCTCCTAATCCTAGCCTTTGAAGTACCACAATCGGAGCTCATCTGTGAGATTGTTGGTCCCAATTCCCCTAGTACAAAAACATTTGTGAGTATCTAAGCAATGGTATTCTTCATGTTCAACTTTCCAACACCCAACTAAAAACTTTCATTTGCCAAACCTCTCGCTATACTATCCTTGGTAAAACCCTTTACCGTAAGAGTCTCGATGGTATCCTCCTTAGGTGTCTCGACTCGGGAGAGGTTGGCGTTTCTTTACGAGAGGTACATGAGGGTGTTTGTGGATCACATTCTGCCAGTCCTAGTCTAGTCAAAAAACTTCTAAGAGCGGGATACTATTTGCCTACCATGGAGCAGGACACTCAGTAACTTACCAGAAGATGTATTCAATATCAGAAGCATGGAGACCTAATACATGCCCCAGCACATGAACTTCAACCTCTTGCAACTCCTTGGCCATTTTCGCAATGGTGATTCGACCTCATAGGGAAGATTTATCCATCCTCCTCTAATGGCCATAAGTTTATTATTACTACTAAAGAGTACTTTACATGTGGGTGGAAGCCATACCCATGACCTACATTACTGGCAAACATATCTCCAAGTTTATTCTTCATTATATCATTTGCCAATATGGTGTCCCAAAAACCATCATTACTGACAATGGGCATCCATTTAAGAATCAGGAGGTCCATAATTTGTGCAACAAATTTCATATCCAACACAGATTTTCCACACCCTACTATCCTCAGAGTAACGGTCAAGATGATGCCTCTAATAAGACCATCATAAAAATCCTCAAGAAGATTGTCAATGAGGCTAGTCGTGATTGGCACCTCCAACTGAATCCCACATTGTGGGATTACTGTACAAGTGTCAGAACTCTTACTGGCACTACTCCCCATGCCCTTATCTATGGTATTGATGTCATCCTTCCTATTGAGGTCGAGATCCCCTCATTGCGAGTCTCACTCCAGCACATTATCTCTGATGAAGAGTACAGAACAACTTGACTCAATGAGTTAGAGATATTGGATGTGTTGACACTCATTTTGACCAGGGGTTGATTTGTCATGATCAGGAGGTTTCTTCATTTGAAGCCTTTATCTTCTTGCCCATTTTTTCTAAGTCTTTGGGCCTCCTCAGCATTTTTCAGCTGCATCATCATATTCTCTTCGAGGAGGAGGTCATCATCATCATATTGTCTTCGATGATGGTCAGCATCATCGTGTTCTCCGTCGACCGGCTTCTCTTCGTCATCATCATATTTCAATATCGGGTGATGTTTGGTTATTATCCTGATCCTGCTGATGAGCCACAGTGCGCCCTGATTTGCTTGCGGGGGTGATTTCTCAAGTATCCGGTGATCTTCCAATTATCACCTTGCCCAAACATGATGATGATGTTGCCCCGATATCCTGAAGGGGTTATTCTCTAAGTTGTTCAACCTGACCTATTTCTTCTAAGGGTCGTCTTCATCATCATCATCATATTTCCAGTTATCACCGTGTCGCTTGCCAGGGTCATCATATTTTCTGCCTTCATGATATTTTCGCCGGGGTGATATTTTTATCATCGGGTGATCTTGGTTATGATCATCCTGATGATGTTGTTGAAGAGTTCTAAGTGCGACCCGATATTCACTAGGGTCATCATATTTTGAACGTCAGGATGATCTTAGTCAATATCATCCTGATGATGTTGTATCACTTCTTGTTCGTTGTTTCTTCATCCTGATGATGCTGACGTCATCCTTATCTCAGGGTGATATCTTTTTCTCTGCCTATCTGCATCATGATATTCCAAAGGAGGGGGTGATATTTTCATATCACCCGGATATATGTTTGTTTGTTCGAGCATCATGATGATGCTAATATTAAGGAGATATCCGCCTGCTAGCTTCGCGCATTATCTACTGGGGGTGATCTTTTCAAGCAGCATCATCATATTCAGTTATCGCCCCGATCTTATAGAGGAGCTACAGTGCAACCTGATATTTGAACATCAGGAGGATATTTCCAAATATCCGGTTGTCTTCCGAATATCATGATGATGTTAATATGATGATGACGTCATCAAGGTCCCGCGGGGGTCATATTTCTAACACTGATCATCTTGAAGAGACTTCCTGATATTTGCAAACATGATGATGACGTCATCCGGATATGAGGAGGTGTGCAGTAGGCAGATATGATGATGACGTCAGCAGGATATGATGATGACGTCAGCAGGATATGATGATGACGTCATCAGGATGATCATCGGCCAGGCTTTTGGTATAAGCTCAGCAGGAGGATGTTCCTCCGATGGATCAGGTTGTGCCGATTATCATGCAGGTTATATTTCAAATATCATGATGACGTCAGGGTGATATTTCGAACAACAGGATATCATGCTGCTGAGGGATGATGATGATGAGGTTATATACTAATGTCGTCAGGAGCAAAAGCACCGACATGATATATGCTCATGACCTAGTATATAAAGTGTTATTGAGGTCATCGCGGGGTGCATGTGGGATATTGTTATCCTGCATTTTCAAATATCATGATGATGAATCTCGGCGGGAAATGCTTGCGATAGTCTGTATGATGTTCTTCCCGAGGCCGCGGGTTGGTGCGCCATTAATGGCGAAGGTTGCAGAGGTATGGGCGATGGCGTGGGTCGATCTGGTACCCGACTGAAGGTGTCAATCAGCGGATGATGGCGCAGGGCTCGAGAAATCTTCCTGTCTCCTCCCCTACCTGCTGCATTCAAGTTTGGGCGCCAATCCGGTTGTGTTTGAGCGCCATTTTCATGATACTATGTATCTGGCGAAATTTTGGTCAACAATGTAATTAATTGCTGAGCACCTACCTGGCTGTTATAAGCGGGTGGTGTTGCTCATTTCAGAGGTTGTTGAAAGTTGATGATTTTGGCTCTGTAATGCATAACAAGCTGATCTGGTTGCTCTGTACAGCTTACCTGTGAGTTTATGTATCTCCTGTTGTTGGTTTTTGGCATGAACCCACTGATTTCATGATTAAACTTATATGAGAAATGTTGTTTGGCATGTGTTGTGTTGATTCTGTCTCCAGTATTGCATGTATTCTTCTTCTGAATCTGGATGTTTGGTAATGTTTAGATTCTAGAGCATAGAATTCCTATGTTGACTGTCTGACCTTTTAACTTCTACTCAAGGGGTAGATTAAACTGTTTTCAGGTTGAACATTGGGAGGGATATACTGCAGTAGGGATACCATAAGTAGAGATAACCTAACACTTTGTATTGGGAGATGCCTGTAAGGCAGGTATCACACATATCCCCTTGAAATCCAGTTTCAGCTGTTCATGCTGATCATCCACAGGTGTATGTCTACTGACTCCAGGCCCTGGATAGGCACCAATCATGCTTTGTTTTGTGTTATAACCATGTCCAGCTTTGCATCCACACTTAAACTTCAAATCAAAATCTAAAACAACCATTAGGACTTTAGAATTAGTTTAGGACCCTCAGTCCTCTGTCTACAACTGCTAATAGGCCCAAAGCTAGCCCCTTTGCTCTTATCATTCAGTTTTGGTCTACTTACAGGAGGACTCATCTGCTTTCTGTCAGCATCCCAGCCTTGCATGCATATCCTCATGGATGTTGAGGAGGGAATACCCCCCTAGGTCTTGCAGAGCCTGAAGAAGAAGAGGAGATAAAATATAGAGTCTATCTCCTACACTGTTGACCCCCTGGCCCAGAGATCCTGTTGATCACTGATGGCTACCTTGTAGGGAAATCTGGGAATAAGCATCCAGTCTGGGAAAAAGTCAACAGAAGGTGGCGACTCCGCTGGGGAACCTTGTGAAAGAACCCTGGTTTTCAGAAGAAAACGGTTCCTAGAAATAGGTGGCGACTCCGAAGTAATCTCCCAACCGGTCAAGGTAAATTTATATGCAGGGGAGAAGATCCCAACAAAATCCTCTATTTGAAGAGTTACCATTAACAAAAAGAATGATGTATAGAAGAAAGGGAACTGTCTCAGCTAGTCATGAGAGCTCCCCCAGAAAAAGTGATGAGGTACAAGATAACCCTAGGCCATCAGGACAGCATGCTCCTTATTTTTCAAGTGCGGAAGCTGATATCCAAGGTGCATATGAGAGGCAACAGGGTGGTAGTATGAGAATGAGGTCAGAGGTGTTCCAAGAACGCCCTTTTCTAGACCCAAGTGAAAGGTTTGAAGAGGCAGAGTCTCTAAGGGATGATGAAGATGATGACCCAAATGGTATGAGACCATCTACCTCCAGACCTAAGGATGAACAGCTAGCTGAAGAAATCAAAAGCCTAAGAGCAGAACTAGAATACCTACAATCCATGAAAATCAGAGATGATATACAGCAGAAAGTGCAAGCCTTGAGAACTGCCCAAAATAATTCAGTTCCTACCCTAGAGAATGCAAATATGCAAAGACATCAGCAAAGATATGAAATGCAACATCAGCATCATGATGACAGACAATATGTGAATGATGCTAGGATACCACTGAACAATGCAGGAAATCAAAATGCAAATAGAAATGTTAATGTTAATCAGCCAAACAGACAGCCCATGCAGTTAGATAGATTCAGGCAGCTGGTGTTTGATGGTATTCCTGGGTATCCTAACCCCATTGACAAGCATCTGAGGCTGCAAGTGCCTAAGTTTTCAGGAAACAATACAGTGTCAGGAGAAGATCACCTAAAGGCCTTCCAAAATGTCATGGATAATTTTGAGGTTGAGCATGAGGATGTTTTCATGAAGTCATTCATGCAATCCTTAATAGATGAGGCAAGAGAATGGTACAGGAATCTGCCTGACCGGAGCATATCATCATGGGATGATTTTAAGAGGATATTCAAGGAGCAATATGGTGATAAAACTAACCCTAGCTTCTTTGTAAATGAGTTCACCAGTATCACCAAAGGGTCAAATGAACAGGTTGCAGACTTTAATACAAGATTTACTAAAGTGTTGAACAAACTGCCACATCACATGAGGCCAAATGAACCAATGTGCATAATTTTGTACATCAATGCCTTTGATGCAAAGACTGCATATGGACTAAGAGATAAAGGTCCTGCCACTCTCAGGGATGCTTTCAGAATTGCAGTAAATATTGAAAACAATAGGAAAGCATCAGGCAAGACAAATAGAAGGGATGATGTAAAAATTCTGCAGAATCCAAACAAGCCTCAGAACACTCAAGGTAGTACATCTGCTCCTGAAGATAAGATAGACAAACTGGCAAATGTTGTTAAGGACCTAAGCTATAGATTAGCTAGAAGTGAAAAAGGGATGGGTCCTGATAGGCAAGTCTATCAAAGGCAGGAAAAGAGGCCATCATTACATGATATGCCTTATAACACCAATTGGCATGATGGTAAGCCTGTATTTTCACGTAACAACACAAATCAGAGGGCTCAACATGCCAAGGAAACTCCTGATCCCCTAAAGAAAACTATAAATATTGCTGATGATGCTCCGTGGTGTATAATCTGTCAGATGCCACATTCACAGTCACAGTGCATGATTGCCCAATCTTTGTATGATAATGCTACATCTTGTAATGAGTGCAATGAGCCACATCATGTGCAGGATGATGATGTTAACATGATGTCCATAGGTAATGGATACACTCTGTATGATGCTGATGACAATACAGATCATCAAGTTCAGGCCTGCCAACAGTCCCCATATGATGAAGATAATGAGGATAACTATGTGTATGCTCAGAACTCACACAATTTTCTGAGTAACCTACAGCGACCTTCTGATGAGGAAATCAGAGCCTTCACAGCTGCAGCAGTTGCTCAGGTCAAGAGCAACTACAATCTCAGAGGTAAACATCAGGTTGGCAGCCAACATCAGCCAGAGGATATTTCTACAGGTCAGCTGATGCATGGTCATAAAGGAACTGAACCACAAAAAAGGCAGTGGGTAAATAATAAGCAGAACTTTAGATACAGAGCAGGTCCTGAATCTCAAGGACCAGAAAACAAAACCCCTCAGGCTGAAGATCAAAGAAGAGGTTCCCAAGACAGGAATGATGATCAGGGAACTATGAAAATGAAAACTAAATCAGCTCAGGATAAAAGCAAGATTGTGGAGCAAGCTACAACTGTTGTACAAAACTATGCTCCATTTGATATAGCCCAGATCCTCTCTCAGGTAAAGGTCTCTGTTCCACTTATGGAACTCATGAAAGTGGAAGAGATCAAGAATAGGACAATATCCCTAATCTCAGGGGTACCTTTTCAAGCTAAGCAAAATGATCAGACCCAGGGTGAGAAACAGGTCATGTGCAATGAAGAAGATGAGACTCCTGAAGTCTATTTAGGAATGACCATGACAAAGTGTCCTTCACAGGTGGAACCATTTTATGTTTCCCTGGTTATAAATGGTAAAATAATTAGAAATTGTATGCTTGACTCTGGAGCATCCACAAATGTCATGCCTTTGGCTATCATGCAGCAAACTGGATTAAAAATTGACAAGGCATGTGGGAAGTGTTATGCTATGGATGCCAGGGAGGTACCAGTTATTGGAATCATGAAGGATGTAGATTTCAAGCTGGCAGCATTTCCTGAAAAAAGATACAAAATGAATATAACAGTGGTTGACATCAAGCCACAGTATGGTATGCTGCTGTCAAGAAGATGGGCAGCACTAATTGGTGGAAGTATGCAGCTGGACCTATCATATGCCATGATTCCAATGAATGGCAGGGATGTCAAGCTAATTAGAGAGCAAAGGTCATCAGAGACAGTGGAAGACCAAGAAGCAAATGAACAGGTATGCTTTGTGGACACTGACTGTGATAACTTCAGGGTTGTCTCAGATGATGCAGAAGACAAAAAGAAAAATGCCTGTATTGAAGAGCTGGATCAGCAAGGGTTATGGACCATGTTTTTTGATGGAGCTTGTGCAAAAGAAGGCTCTGGAGCTGGAGTTGTTTTCCTGTCTCCAACTGGTAAGCTCCTCAAATCCTCTTTCTTGCTGAGGTTTGATTGCACAAACAATATTACAGAATATGAGGCTTTACTTTTAGGCCTGAATATTGCTCTCAAACATGGAATTAAAATGTTAAGAGTATTTGGAGACTCTGAGCTGATTGTATCCCAAATCAGAAATAAGTATGCTGCAAAGAATAAAAGACTGAAGCAATACAAGCATGCTGTTTGGGATACTATTGAACTTTTTGATGCATTTTCAATTGGCTGGGTAGAAAGGTCAAAAAATGTTATGGCTGATTTCTTAGCTAATATTGCAATAAGGCCAGATGACATCACTCTGTCAGGTGTCACAGATATAGAAGTTAAAATTAGGCCTGCCATACCAGAAAACATATGCAGTTGGCAAGTTTTTAATGATGATAGGGATTTGCTGAAATTTTTGCACTGCATAGATGAGTATGAGAATCAACAGATTGATTTCCAAGCTTTTGTAGAGACTGTAAATGGAAAAGAGACCCTTGTGGGAAAAGAGATCATCCAGTTGAAGACTAACAAGATCCCTAGAGGGTTAGTGGCTTTGGAAAGAGCCTTTGACAGTAGAGACAAAATGGTCACAAGGACATCCCCCACAAATAAGGAGGATTTAGAAGAAATAAATTTGGGGACATCTCAGGCCCCTCAGAAGGTATATATTTGCAAACAACTCAAACCACACATAAGAAGTATGCTGATTGCATTGCTAAAAAAGTATAAACATGTTTTTGCTTGGTCATATGAGGACCTAAAAGCTTATAGGGAAGACTTATTCCAACATGAGATCCCACTGAAGCCTGAAGCTAAGCCATTTAGACAAAGGCAAAGGCCTATAAATCCTACCTTAGCTCCCAAGATGCAAGAGGAACTCAAAAGGCTCAGGGAGGCTGGAATAATTGTGCCAATAAGACATTCAACTTGGGTATCTAATCTTGTCCCAGTCAGGAAAAAGAATGGTGATATTAGGCTGTGTGTTGATTTCAGGAACTTGAATGTATCCTCTTTGAAGGATAACTATCCACTGCCTAATATGGAAGCTATGTTGCAGAAAGTGACTGGTTGTGAACTCCTATCCATGATGGATGGATTTTCAGGGTATAACTAGGTGAAGGTAAAAGAATCAGAATAGTATAAGACTGCCTTTACCACTCCATGGGGAACGTATGTGTATGTTAGAATGCCATTTGGACTAACAAATGCAGGTGCTACATTTCAAAGAGCAATGGATGTTGCTTTTGCAGGGCTGATTGATTCAATCCTGGCAGTATATCAGGATGACCTGACTGCCTACTCAAAGAAAGAGGAGCAGCATTGTATGCATCTGGAGCAGATCTTCATAAGAGCACTAGAATATGGTATTTCTTTAAACCCAAAGAAGTGTGCCTTTGGAGTAGTTGAAGGAAAGCTTCTGGGACACATTGTTTCCAAGGATGGAGTCAGGATAGATCCAGAGAGAGTGGCAGCCATTGACAGGATTCAAATGCCAAAAACTGTGAAAGGAGTTCAGTCCTTCTTTGGACAGATAAACTTTGTCAGAAGATTTGTTCCCAACTTTGCAGAGATCACAAGGAACATTTCCAAGATGATGAAGAAGGATGCAACTGTCAACTGGGAAAGGGAAGCAACAGAATCATTTCAGAATATCAAAGAAGCAATAAAGATGGCCCCTGTTCTTAAATCTCCTGATTTTTCTAGGCCATTCCAGGTGTTCTCATTTGCTTCCTTTCATACTGTAGCTGCATGTTTGTTACAGAAAAATGAAGATGGTTTTGAACAGCCCATCGCCTTCTTCAGTATGTCCCTGCAGGCCTCTGAATTGAAGTATGATATTATGGAAAAGCAGGCATATGCACTTGTTAGAGCCATTAAAAGTTTCAGACCATACTTGGTAGGGTCACATATAATTGCATATGTACCTCATGCTGCAGTCAAAGACATATTCACTCAGCAGGAGGTGATTGGAAGAAGGTGCAGATGGATAAACAAACTGCAGGAATTCAACATAGACATACAAGTTACTAAATTGATAAGGGGACAAGGATTAGCCAAGATGATGGCACAGTCAAACTTGGAAGCATGCCAAGTTAATGCAGTCCAAGATGAGAATGTAAGTGTATCAGGATCTGAATGGTACAAGGATATTGTCTATTATTTGCAAAATCTGAATTGTCCTTCCCATTTCAGTGACTGTCAAAAGAGGACTCTAAAGCTACATGCAATCAGGTATGTCATTGTTCAAGGTGAGCTGTACTGGAAAAATCCTGATGGTGTGCTGCTGAGATGTGTGGATAAGAACATGGCTAACAATATTTTGATTGACATGCATAAAGGATTATGTGGTGGCCATTATACTGCCCAAACAACAGCTCATAAAATTCTCAGGGCAGGATATTGGTGGCCCACTCTCTTTTCAGATGCACAAAAGTTAGTAAGGAAGTGTGACCCTTGCCAGAGATTCTCAGGAAAGCTGAAATATCATGGTGCTTTACCCCTCAGAACTGCACCTGTGGATGCTCCATTCCAGCAATGGGGAATTGATTTTATAGGGGAAATTGCAGACAAATCAAGTGGGGGACACAGTTGGATTTTGGTGGCAACTGACTACTTTACCAAATGGATTGAGGCCATTCCAACTAAAAGAGCTACAAGTAAGGTGGTGACAGATTTCATACTAGAGAACATCATCATCAGGTTTGGAGTACCATCTAAAATAATCACTGATAATGCTATGTGCTTCAGATCAGGTGAGTTTGTTGATTTTTGCAACAGGTATGGGATAAGCCTGTCATATACATCACCATATCACCCACAAGGAAATGGTCAAGCAGAATCAAGCAATAGGAGCATCATGAAAATTGTCAAGAGGATACTGGACAAGAACAAGAGAGCTTGGGACTCAAAGTTGAATTTAGCAGTATGGGCTGACAGAGTGACTGTGAAAAGGGCTATTGGGAAGTCACCTTTTGAGCTAGTATATGGTGCATCAGCTAGACTGCCCATAAACAATCTCCTACCAGTTTACAGATTCATTCAAGAGTATGATGAGGAGATTGAAGATCCCATGACAGAAAGAGTGAATCAGCTGGTTGCATTGGATGAAGACAGAAGGAGAGCCCACCAGATCAATCTCAAAAGACAACAAGGGGTGAAATATCAGTTTGACAGGAGAGCTACAAAAAGGAAGTTTCAAGTAAATGATCTGGTGCTCATTTGGAATGCTAAAGATCAGGAAAAGGGTAAACATGGTAAGTTTCAACCCTTATGGATGGGCCCATATCAGGTTTGCAATACTCATGGGGAGGATTCTTATTTCCTCCAGGCCCTAGATGGTGAAATTCTGGAATTGCCTGTGCATGGCCAATTCCTTAAGTTCTATTTTGCATAATGACTGGTTGCTGTGCACATTTGTAAAATATGTATGTAGTGTAAATGCCTTGTACAGCTCGCGTTTTTTGGCTTTTTGTCAGGTCTGTCCGGAGATCTGGTTCTCACTGCAGGTTTTCACCTGCACGTCCCCATTCGGAGCCACTGTTGACACTCATTTTGACCAGGGGTTGATTTGTCATGATCAGGAGGTTTCTTCATTTGAAGCCTTTATCTTCTTGCCCATTTTTTCTAAGTCTTTGGGCCTCCTCAGCATTTTTCAGCTGCATCATCATATTCTCTTCGAGGAGGAGGTCATCATCATCATATTGTCTTCGATGATGGTCAGCATCATCGTGTTCTCCGTCGACCGGCTTCTCTTCGTCATCATCATATTTCAATATCGGGTGATGTTTGGTTATTATCCTGATCCTGCTGATGAGCCACAGTGCGCCCTGATTTGCTTGCGGGGGTGATTTCTCAAGTATCCGGTGATCTTCCAATTATCACCTTGCCCAAACATGATGATGATGTTGCCCCGATATCCTGAAGGGGTTATTCTCTAAGTTGTTCAACCTGACCTATTTCTTCTAAGGGTCGTCTTCATCATCATCATCATATTTCCAGTTATCACCGTGTCGCTTGCCAGGGTCATCATATTTTCTGCCTTCATGATATTTTCGCCGGGGTGATATTTTTATCATCGGGTGATCTTGGTTATGATCATCCTGATGATGTTGTTGAAGAGTTCTAAGTGCGACCCGATATTCACTAGGGTCATCATATTTTGAACGTCAGGATGATCTTAGTCAATATCATCCTGATGATGTTGTATCACTTCTTGTTCGTTGTTTCTTCATCCTGATGATGCTGACGTCATCCTTATCTCAGGGTGATATCTTTTTCTCTGCCTATCTGCATCATGATATTCTGAAGGAGGGGGTGATATTTTCATATCACCCGGATATATGTTTGTTTGTTCGAGCATCATGATGATGCTAATATTAAGGAGATATCCGCCTGCTAGCTTCGCGCATTATCTACTGGGGGTGATCTTTTCAAGCAGCATCATCATATTCAGTTATCGCCCCGATCTTATAGAGGAGCTACAGTGCAACCTGATATTTGAACATCAGGAGGATATTTCCAAATATCCGGTTGTCTTCCGAATATCATGATGATGTTAATATGATGATGACGTCATCAAGGTCCCGCGGGGGTCATATTTCTAACACTGATCATCTTGAAGAGACTTCCTGATATTTGCAAACATGATGATGACGTCATCCGGATATGAGGAGGTGTGCAGTAGGCAGATATGATGATGACGTCAGCAGGATATGATGATGACATCATCAGGATGATCATCGGCCAGGCTTTTGGTATAAGCTCAGCAGGAGGATGTTCCTCCGATGGATCAGGTTGTGCCGATTATCATGCAGGTTATATTTCAAATATCATGATGACGTCAGGGTGATATTTCGAACAACAGGATATCATGCTGCTGAGGGATGATGATGATGAGGTTATATACTAATGTCGTCAGGAGCAAAAGCACCGACATGATATATGCTCATGACCTAGTATATAAAGTGTTATTGAGGTCATCGCGGGGTGCATGTGGGATATTGTTATCCTGCATTTTCAAATATCATGATGATGAATCTCGGTGGGAAATGCTTGCGATAGTCTGTATGATATTCTTCCCGAGGCTGCGGGTTGGTGCGCCATTAATGGCGAAGGTTGCAGAGGTATGGGCGATGGCGTGGGTCGATCTGGTACCCGACTGAAGGTGTCAATCAGTGGATGATGGCGCAGGGCTCGAGAAATCTTCCTGTCTCCTCCCCTACCTGCTGCATTCAAGTTTGGGCGCCAATCCAGTTGTGTTTGAGCGCCATTTTCATGATACTGTGTATCTGGCAAAATTTTGGTCAACAATGTAGTTAATTGCTGAGCACCTACCTGGCTGTTATAAGCAGGTGGTGTTGCTCATTTCAGAGGTTGTTGAAAGTTGATGATTTTGGCTCTGTAATGCATAACAAGCTGATCTGGTTGCTCTGTACAGCTTACCTGTGAGTTTATGTATCTCCTGTTGTTTGTTTTTGGCATGAACCCACTGATTTCATGATTAAACTTATATGAGAAATGTTGTTTGGCATGTGTTGTGTTGATTCTGTCTCCAGTATTGCATGTATTCTTCTTCTGAATCTGGATGTTTGGTAATGTTTAGATTCTAGAGCATAGAATTCCTATGTGGACTGTCTGACCTTTTAACTTCTACTCAAGGGGTAGATTAAACTGTTTTCAGGTTGAACATTGGGAGGGATATACTACAGTAGGGATACCATAAGTAGAGATAACCTAACACTTTGTATTGGGAGATGCCTGTAAGGTAGGTATCACACATATCCCCTTGAAATCCAGTTTCAGCTGTTCATGCTGATCATCCACAGGTGTATGTCTACTGACTCCAGGCCCTGGATAGGCACCAATCATGCTTTGTTTTGTGTTATAACCATGTCCAGCTTTGCATCCACACTTAAACTTCAAATCAAAATCTAAAACAACCATTAGGACTTTAGAATTAGTTTAGGACCCTCAGTCCTCTGTCTACAACTGCTAATAGGCCCAAAGCTAGCCCCTTTGCTCTTATCATTCAGTTTTGGTCTACTTACAGGAGGACTCATCTGCTTTCTGTCAGCATCCCAGCCTTGCATGCATATCCTCATGGATGTTGAGTAGGGAATACCCCCCTAGGTCTTGCAGAGCCTGAAGAAGAAGAGGAGATAAAATATAGAGTCTATCTCCTACACTGTTGACCCCCTGGCCCAGAGATCCTGTTGATCACTGATGGCTACCTTGTAGGGAAATCTGGGAATAAGCATCCAGTCTGGGAAAAAGTCAACAGGATGAAAGACGAATCACGTCACTTAACCATCTACAAGTTTACCAGAATCGTCTTCTCCGTAGCTATAACAAGAAGATAAAAGAAAGAAGGTTCCAAGTGGGCGACCTAGTCCTAAAAGAGAATCAGAGAAATCAGCAGCAATGAGAGAAATAGGGCAAATTTGAACCAAATTGGTTGGGGCCCTTTGTGATCACATTAGTATATGGATCTAGAGCTTACACTCTTGCCATGCCTGAAGGCATCCCTTTAGATGAACCACTTAATAGTGTTCATCTTAAAAAGTTTTATCCTTAGTCTTTGCATCCCCTATCAGCAAAAAAAAATCATAAAAAGTCCAAAAAAAAATCAATCCAATGGTGAAAACCACCTTGGTGGTGCTTTGGGTTATCATCCAATGGTGAAAACTTGGCAAACAAGCACCTTGGATAAGTACCATAGTGAAAACCTAGCAAATAGGTGTTATGTGTAGAGCCATCTCTCATATCATCTACTTGGTTATCTATTTAGCACCCATTGCACCATATCACTCCATCCATCCCCTGACAACCACATCCCTCCATGGCTAATTTATTCCATCTAAGAGCACCATTGCAGTGCTTTATTGCCATCATGGTCAGGAAATTATTAGAGTTGATGTATCATTTGTTGCCACCGGCTTGCATGCACTGATTCAGCCATGACCATCCCTTTCCATAAGTAGGTTCCTATCCCCTTGCCCATAGTCAAATTCTTCCCATATGACTTTTGGGGTAGATACCTTAAGCATCATCGTCTACGCATCATCACATCAATAGCATATCAAAATAAAAAAATAAAAAAAAATTATAAAATGTCCTAGAAAAATTTGAAAACAAATCACATAACCAATAAAAAATCCAAGCAATAAAATCAATCCATCCAATCAATTTCAATCGCATTCATTTATATAAATCCAATGCATTCAAATCATCACTGCATCAAATCCCATCAATCCATCCATCCTCATCATCACCATCAATAAAACAAACAAGAACTACATACCATCTTTATCGTTAAGTGCGTTGATCCCGTGGATACGGGTATGTAGACAGTCTGGTGTATGAAGGAAATACCTAGATTCAGGCACAAGATGATACACCTCCTCTATCTTCCATCCATCTTATGATCATCTTTCTCATTTTTTTTCTTTTGTCTCACCTTTCTTCTTCCATAATCTATCTCCCACATCATCAATAAACACCTGGAACTGCATATCATCATGTCTCATCATCATCGTATGGTGCTTTGATCTCGTGGATACAGGGTATGTAGGTAGTCTAGAATATGAACGAAGTATCTAGTACTCAAGTACCAACAATTCTTTCTTCTGTGCCCTGTCCATCTCCCTATCTGCCATCTTCTTCTCTTTGACTAACTCAAGCAGGAAGCAAACTATACAACTCCCGACAGCTCAAGCACTTATCAAATCAAGGATTAATCAAGGTCATTTGTCCGCGTGTCTTAAGCCAACATCTACTATGTCAACCAATCATCTTAGCTTTCAACTGGATATATCTTTCCTTTTAACAAGGCACTATCTATCCAATCCATCAAAAAGCACCCTAAATTTGGCAACAAAACATGATGGCAAGGTCCTTTGTTTTTCTTTTGATTTATCTTTTGTTCCTTTCTAATACCTAGTCAAGATTACCTTGATCTATCATATCTTGGTATGTTGCGACAAAGTATGGACTGGGGCATAGTCTTTTGCTTTCGTATGCTGTGTTTGTGGGATGATCTTATTCTCTACTATGCCTAATGGTATCTTGTACGTGTTGGGATTAGCATCTTGTATGCACTAAGACTATTCTATGCTAAGCCTATTTCCCATACATATAGCCAACAAGGTTTCATTATGTTTAGTGGAAATAAGCTCAAACATTTTTGCTTGTAGAGTCAAAGTCCATCTCTTTAGCTAATATTCATATCTTGTATCTCGACAAGATTGTATTAGTCTGTCGCTGTATTGGATACTCGACACCTTGGTCTTTATACCCTGGTGCATAATATCTGGTGCAATATCAAAAATAAGGATTGCAATTCTCCAATGTTATCCGCAACCTTTAGAAGCTTCCTTTCGCCATCCATTTTGTATTTTGACATGATCAATGGTTTATTCATCCTCTCTCTAATCATCATCCTCTTTATCTTCATCATTGTTCTTTTCTTCTTACAAAACAAGTGTGTTAGGCATATCTATATCATCCATCTCATTATAAGCATTTACCATATAACCATCATTAGTACATCTATGCATATCATTTTATAAGCATTTACCATGTAACCATCATTTATACATACATGCATATTCTAAATCCATTATAAGCATTGCATAATGCATTATCATAACATCAAATCATAATCATAAGCATCCATACATGTAACTAAACTGCATATCATAATCCATAGCATAACATATAAAAGCATGATTAATATCCATAACACGTGTGCATCCATAACAATGGGAACCATAAATGAGCATCATCCAAACAATCATCATATATAAGCATCATGGGTCAATATACAAGTGTCTGACATGTACAAGATATATACAAAATTTGGCTAGCTAAGAGCCATCAAAATATATATACATCTGGCTCATAGGCCTCAAAAGTGATACAATATATAAAACACAGGCTATCCCTAGTTTCAGGTGGCACTACTCGTCGAGGCCTCATGCTGATCTCTTCTTTTATCGCCTCCTAGCCCCCTGTGTCGAGGAGGCCCCATAACTGAACCCACTGATCAAGATCCCCCTGTCTACCTAGAGGTCAAGGCACCTGACCTACTCCGATAGCTAAGCTATCTCTGATATGCCAGAACTGCTCCATGGTATAGTCCACGATAGTTCTTAGCCTCGCCATGCACCCTCCCAAGCTCTCCCTGTAACCTAGTCAACTCTGTCGAAATGAACAGTGTCACCTAATATATGCCATGTGCAGCTATGGCTGCATCCCTCTCCAATGTCACCCACTGAGCTCTCTGTATAACTATATCCCTCTCAGCAATGATGGCATGTACCCTCTACAATATAGCATCCCTCTCATCTATCATCCTGGCCAAGGCCCCATCATCTAGCGTGGCCTGCACTACCTTCTATGCATGTGCCTGCATCTAAGCTATCTACGTCTGATAAGCCTGTACCTAGCCCTAAGCCTGCCTCATCGCCACTATGGTCCTATCTCTATCTACCTCTGTGAGCCTCAATCTGGCATGTATCCGTGCCTCCCTAGCCATCTCTCTATGCAGCTGACGTTTGTATCTCGCTGCTGCATCGCCATCTTCTCCCCCTCCCATGACCTACTGGGGCTGTTGTGGAACCTGTACATGTCGGGAGACCTGCCCAGGTATCTATATCTATCCCTGAGACCCTCCAGCTACTGCTACTGCTACTATGGGTGCTGCTATGGCTCCCACCCGTGGAGCCCGTCTCTGCCCTCTAACTCCTGCCCGCCTAGGTGCATGCACAGCCACCTCTCCCATCTCTCCTAGTATAGTCAATCTCATAGGGCTATGTAATAGCTAGTATGAATCATACTCATGTGTGGTCCCTGCATTGGCTGACCCTATGATCCAGTCCCATACGACTAGCTGTAATCCCTCCAACTCGGCCAGAGCTACATCTACTATGATCTCCAGCCCCCAATCCGAAATCTCTCGCCATGTCTGACCAAAAATAGCATTTCGCAACTGGCTCGATCTAGGGAAAACCAAATTGTCATAATACTCTCTTGGGCAGGTACCTCTCAATAACATAGATGCTACATCCAAACATATACCTAGCCTGTCGTGCAAACAATAACTCTGGAACATCATCGTCCCAGCTCTCGCAATCTCACCATGGCCGCCAAGTGAAGTAATCTAGCTCATCTAAAGTCCACTGCTAATATACAAGTGCATGAAGCTATCTGTATGTGGTCACCCCTCTGTAAATATGAGCATATGGTTGTCTAGGTATCTGTTGCCTCAATCCCATAGGCCTTATCACTAGAATGTGTTCAAAATCCCATACATGCAAAAGTGTAACTTCCGCTGACATGCTAGACCTAGATAAATAAGCACAGTCATGTAGGTAACGATAGAGCTGTCCTAGCATGCAAGGGGCCCATGCATATTTGACCCCATACTCAAACATGCTCTCCATGATGGTTCCCCATCCAACTTGAAATCCGTGGGCCCAGCGATCTGTAACCAAAAATCTGATAATGGTAATAACAACTCTCTGTAGCCGATCGCATAAATCTCTCATCATCTACATCAGAACCTCATGATCATCATCCTCTATATCTATCTTCCCAAATAATTGATGAAAAGCTGTAGGCCCATGATTAGGATCATAGTCAACTCAATCACCCTTAATCAGGATCCGCAAAATGTGCCTCACATCCTCCAGTGTGATCGTGGCCTCGCTTGTCAGAAATAAGGAGTTATGGTCATTGTGCCAACGCTCCACCAACGCAGCCATCAATGTTGTATGGGATCAAACCGACGTCATATGTGCCACGTGATCTAGGCCAACAATCTCTAGGAACAAATGCTCCTTCACGTCCAACTATCGTACTAACCTTAGGTCTGATGGGTGCACCTCCCATGGTCGCAAGGGTCGCAGCACAACCTACAATCATAAAACAATTGACTCAGTATTTATCACATTTTAAGAAAAACCCTAAAAAATTGCCTAAGTTTAACCAAAAGTGACACATTTTTACCATAAGTGACTTAGCCCCTACCATATGCGACCTATTTTGCCATATGTGGCTTGTTGTCGCTCAAAAGCGATTAGTTTTACCATATGTGATTTTCTATCAACTAACTACAACTTTTTAAACCAAATGCACATGCTCACATTAACAAACCCTAATTTGCACATAAATGCAACTTGATTTTTCATATGCGGCATTATGTTACTCATATGTGACATTTTTAACCAAATACGCATACCCGTGACCTAAAACGTAAATTTTGACCATATGCTTATTAGTTTGACCAAATGTGACTGAACCGCATTCAAATGTGATGTTTTTCGCCAAATGTGATCCACTGTCACTCAAATGCACTTTTCCATGCCCTATGCACCTTTGGTGGCACAAACCTATTTATGACATTTTTTACCAAAAATAAATGCGCAAATGGTAAAGTTTTCAACACATACCAGTAGGGGATCTCTTATTGGTCATCTGTATGTCCTCACCTTCTCATCCCGATGATCTACACGTGGAATCAGCATCTTGGAAGCTCTATATGACTCTAAAACACTCAAGAAGCTTAAAGCACAAGATCTCTAGAAGCAAATGGCACAAATGATTTAGAATTAACCATTAGCACATACTTATAGGGTCCTAACCCTAATTAGTTATTTTGAGTCAAGGATCCTAATTTTTCTACTACATTCCCATGGTTGACCATCTGAACCCTAATTATCTGTGCCAATTTAACCTAGCCTATCCTTCCATTGTTTTCTCGTCATGAGTCAACCTAGCCTTTGTCCTACAGCTTGGTTTTCCTCTCGACGGGGCATCATCTGCTAATTTCACTAGGGCATAGCCTGTTATCCAATGTACCATATCTTCTTCAAAACAACGCCCTAACGGACATTGTCTCAAAGAGGGGCAAACTATAGACACCCAAAATTGACCCATGTCATTATTTAGGCATTTATCATATTTTTGTATATCTATTGCATTTCCACATTGCATTCATTGTGTCCCCTAACACACTTGTATCTGAAGATCACATTTTCTACCACATCTTCCTAATTAATTAGATAAATTTTTATTTATTTAATTAATCATTTTTATTCCTCTATTTTCCGTTCATAATTAAATAATTTTTAATTATTTAATTATCATTTTTCTTCTTAAAAAATGAATAAAATCTATATTTTATTTATTTTTATCATTGAGTATATGAATTAAACAAATTCATTCTATTTAATTTATATTATTTCCTCTAATCCAAAGTGTTCTCATATAATAAATTAAATAAACTTATTTATTTAATTTATTAGTCATGCATATTCCTTCCAAAAATCCCTCCACCGTCAATCTTCCTCTTTCCTCTCCCACCATTGATCACTTACCTTGTGAGGTTTAAATACCTCTTTTTCCCTCATTTCAAACCCTAATGCATTTTTATTTTCACTCTAGTTAGCTCTTTCATCTCTCTGCATTTTGCACTCTCACATCAATGGCATTTTACAATAAAAAATAATAATCTCATCCATTCTCTGCATTTTGATCTTTGCATGCATGTTAGTTGTTCATTAATCTCTTACATAATCATGGCGGCTCTCTTCTATTTGGTTGCATGGAGAAGCAACCCACAAAATAAAGCAAGGAATCTAACAACTCCGGAGAAACTATTTTGATTTGCATCTCTTTATTTTATTTTGGGTTTTGATTTCTTGAGTTTTGGGTTGAATCTGATCTCTCTTGTTAGATCTGGTTATTTTCCACCCATCACAAAGTTGATTGGGCTGCATGATGGGACAATCCTTCATTGGATTTTCTTGTCATGACTGCATCAAATAT
This sequence comes from Cunninghamia lanceolata, assembly GCA_027924645.1. Taxonomy (NCBI): domain Eukaryota; kingdom Viridiplantae; phylum Streptophyta; class Pinopsida; order Cupressales; family Cupressaceae; genus Cunninghamia; species Cunninghamia lanceolata. The sequence continues at coordinate 6,637,179 of BSBN01000396.1, read as the reverse complement.
ATAGAGAATAAGAATATATGAGGAGAATACACGCCATACATCAATCATAAGAAACATAATGGAAGACCTTGAGTCTGCATGGCAAAGGAGACCTCAGTCTAAATGTTGTCTCAATCATCATGCATCATTCCCCAAGATTCAATAAAGAATAATGCTAAGGGGTTAGTTAGAAATAAGAAGAATAAGAGGGGTACAAACACATCATACACATAATCCACATCAATAAAAGTGTTTTGATAGAAAGATGAGAGTAAGACTCATAGCACGATATATGCCCCCACCTTAAAGTGATTTCTAACTCTATCAGGGAGCAATTGCAATTAAGGTAGAGTGAGGAAGAAATATAAAACAAGAATGAGAGCTTCCTAAAGGAACATACCAAAATGTGTTTTCAAGAGCTACATTATGATAAGGGGTTTCCCCCAAGAAGAGCAAACCAAGGCGATGCTTACGGGAATGATACACAATGACTTGTGTAGTCATGGTATGATGCCAAGCATTGCAACAAGGTGTCACATAGACGGAAGAAAGATCACATGATAATAGAGTACACATACATTGAATCATGAAAGGATGCTAAATCATTCAAAAATAAAAATAAAATTGCACATCACAACATATAGAAGAATGAAACAACACATTCTTACTCCTTGTACCTTGGTGCTAACAAGGGTGCCAAGGGAGAACAAATCATCACAATATTGGGATAACAATACATACAAACATAACATAAATGAGAATAAGGGACCACTCTTGTGAGTTGGCCTATAACAAATTATCCTCCCCCAACTTGCTTATAAAATGAATGGAGGACAAAGTGCTCTAGGGACTACATCAAGCATGGTGAGGAGTGCTAGAGACAAACCTTGTTAGAAGTTGTTGAATTTTATCACCCAAGACTCGGCATTCCTTAATGGAATGACCAAGTGCTCAAAGATATGCACAATAATGAGGTGACAAATGATTATTTTGTTGAATATTTTTGTGTTTTGGAGTAGGAAGAGTGATTAAGTGGTTTTTGAGTAGACTCGGCAACATACACTCTTTTTGTGATAGAAGAGAAGATATAGGGGGAGTAGGAAACAATCCTTTTTGTTATGTGTTGATGTGTAAAATTGCACGGGTTCCAACACCAACATGGGAAGTTTCAGGAATGTGGGACTTGCTCCCTGAAACAACCTCCAGATTTTAAAGAAGTTGGCTCTTCTCTATTTTAATGGCTTTTGGGAAAAAAGGTAGAAATTAACAGAAATAAAGATACAGTCAAAGCAAATCTATTTATGGCGATGCGCTTGAATGATAAGTATCTCTCTCAAATTAAGCACAGTGAGGCTCTCCTCAAGATTTAGTTACGTTAAAGAGAAAATGTTGCATGATTAACATAAACAGATATAATGCATAAACTCAAAGGCTCATACACAGACAATCCACTATGACACAGAAAATATAAACCAAGGCACAGGACTCTGTCTTTCTCATTAATTTTTCAGCAACATAAGAGGCACAGATACATGCACAGTTACATTTACTTTCTGAATCAAGAATAACAAAAATAAAGGCAAAATGATATTCACTGGTCACAGTAAAAGTCTCAAACTTCTTTTTTTTAAATCTCTTGATAGAAAACTCTTAGCAAAAGCTATCTATCAACGAATCCTCCTCTATTCCATCACCAACGTTACATATTTATAGCACAGGATCAACCCTAGATCGTCTGCTCGATTGAATCCCAATGGCCTAACCGAACTGGAGATAACTGAGGGTCTCTGACAGTTAAGAATCCTTTAGATCTGCAAACAGCTATAGTAACTGCCAGTCCATTGGTTGTGAAAAATCATGTGGCACTCCTCTTCTTATAAAGAACAGACACTTGGCGGTTTCCGCACTCTCTAAACAAAGAACTCTAAGACACATGGCAGCGTCTGCACTCATATTACTTGAAACTTCTTTACTCTTCAGGAGACACAGGAAAGTGACACTTGGTGATCTCCGCAGCAAACTAGAAACAATACGTGTCTCGCTCTGCAACATTTTACTTAACTGTGTCTTTTATATTTAGGAGGGCTCCGCCTATGACATCTGTCGTGATCCGCGGCCTTGAAGCTTTAAGACACAGTTAGAAATGGGGCCCACAACACTTACCGCTCAGAAGCTTTCAAAAGGAAAACAGGGATAGGTGGCACCATCTGCAGCAATAGCTAACCTAGTACGTGGTGACTTCCACGCTCTTCTTGAAACATTAGGAACTATTTGAAACTCATGCGGATGCTGACACATGGTGCTCTCCACCTTACTTGATATTCCATACTGGGGCCCACCTCCATCCTTCTCTAAATGGCGAAACATAAGAACCAACCCGCGGGAGCTGACACATGGCGAGTTCCGCGACTACTACAAAGGACACATGGAGCCTTCCACGACTACATAGAAACTTTTAAAGAAACTTTAAAACTCAAACAGAAACTGACACTTGGCAAGTTCCACGGCTAGTAACTTTAGACAATATTGAAATACCCTCCACCACATGGCACGATCCGCGTTAAAGTTATAACATAGAAACAAAAGTGCGGCTACCACTAAGGCTTGCACTTGGCAAGTTCCACGCTACTCTGAGACTTTGGCAAAAAGAAACCCTTGTAGAAACCCTTGCGGAAATGCGAAAACTTTCGCAAGAACACTTGCAGAGTCAAAAATTGAAACTCGCTATAACCTGCTGATGCGCTGCAACTGAAACAAAATGTAGAGTATTTAACTCTACAATTCTTGGCGACCCCGAGGACTTTTGAGCCTGCTCAAAAAGAATCCAAACAAAATGTGGCAAAAGAATGTTTATAAAAATACAACAAGGATCATAGATTCTGCAAAGCTATCTGATAAACAGTCCATTCAGAGTCAGAGAGTCCTTGCTTATTCTGCAGATCTTGGAAAACAAAATCAAGGTTAATAATGTCCTTGTGTGAAAACTTCTGCAAAATCTGAACCGCGGCCTTCAATTGGGACTCAAGTTGAGCCATTGGAATCAATACAGCTTCCACTTCTTGTATCGATGAAGAATCAATTAAACCTTGAAAAACTGATTGATCATTTTGCCTGGTTAATAACAGAGTCTTTATCTCATCAATCATTAATACAGTATTATTATCAGGGAATGGGGAGGGGAGACCCAACTGTACCAGATCTTCTATATGTCTTTTCATGTCTTTGACTCCCTCCTTGACAACATCCAGGAGCTCCCGGCAATTTGTAGCAACTGAATTGCAACTGAGAACTTCATTCACCCTCTTTGCTACTACCATCCTGTCGCTGATCCCCACTACTAATAAGATTTCATCAATTGTGTCATATAGTTTCTTGAGCAACAATTGAGAATCAGAGACTCTCAGGGAAACAGTAGATGAAGTGGCCTAAACTGAAGCTTCCACTTTCTCGCACAACTGTTGTGCATTTAACAGGAATGTCAAGGAGGGTCTGAGCTGGATAATCTCTTCAGAGATTCTTTTCCAAACTGAAACATATAGCTCTTTAACCAGGTTCAAAACTCTAGCATTCTTAGGCCTATTAGCCAACTCAAGTGTCAACTATTTTGTCATTTGTTGCTCAGCTTGGAGTTGGGCTTGTATTGCAGCAGCAGTATTTTGCTCACTTAGCAACTTCTGCTGAAATTGTGTAGATTGTTGCAATTTTTCTTGATATCTCTTCTCCAATGTGGCCTTTTCCTGCCTGTGAATAGTTACTGCAGCTTTCTCTTGTGCTAACTCCATTTTCAAAGAAGCATTTTAGGCCTAAGTGGCCTGATGAATCTGACAGGAAACAGTGTTTTGCAACTGTTTATTGAGATTCTCTATTTCTTCATTCTTGGATTTCAACTCTGTAGCAAGGTTGCTACTATTTGTCCTCTCTTGTACCAAGTCTTTTTCAACCTTCTACAGCTTCTTTGACACTTTCAAATAATCAGTTGCTACAGCAAAAGTGGTTTCGTTGAGCAGCTCGACACTATCTTGTGGTCTGAATAGTGACATATCCATGGCCCTTGCATTCATTGCATAGTCCTGAGGTTGCATCTGCTCATTCGGTTTCACCACATTTGGGGACAAGTGTGTGACAGTCAACTGCTGTTGGATTGGGTCAAAGAGTACCCTCATATGCGGAACTGCTAGGCTTTTATTCTCTTTCTTTCTCTTTTTATCCATCCTGGCTTCTCTAGCCTTCTCTTATCGTGGGAGAGCCCACTTGGCAAAATCTCATGTTTCATAAATTGAATCCTATTTGTGACCCAGGAATTCTGATCAATCTCTTGGATTCTCAACACATTCTCATTCTCTGTCTCTGCAGTCATCATTCTCTCAATATCATGAGCCATATATTGGCACAATCCTTTGCCTCTGACTAGCTTAGTGGGTCTGACCTCTATATCATATTCAAGGATCTTTGTTATCCAGTTTGCTCTCTTCTCAGTGATCTCACCTTCCATAATGTATTCCCTCACACTAGGATGAGCCACTAATATCAAATTCTTATTCCTTGTGACCATGTGTCTAAATTTCTTAAGGGCTTTTACCATGGCATACGCTTGTTTCTCCACAAAATTATATCTGGCCTCATATTCCCTAAGAGTCCTAGAGAAAAAGGCTATTGGATGTTCTCCTTCTTGCTAGTCATCTTTCTGAGTCAAAACAGCAGCAACGCTGAACTCACCTCCATACACATACATTATAAAAGACTTAGAAAAGTCTAGGTTTCTCAGTACTGGGGTTGTTGAAATTGCTCTTTTGATCTCTTCAAAAGCTTGTCTCCCTTCTGCAGTCCATTTGAAAACTAGGTCCTTCTTTAGTAACAGTGTCATAGGTCTGATTAGGCCTGCAAAGTTAGATATGAACCGGCTGACAAAATTGATCTTTCCCAGGAAGGACTGAACAACCTTCTTATTGACTGGCAAAGATAGATTCATTATTGCAGTGACTCTCTCAGGATCAATAGAGATTCCTTCTTTAGACAATATATGCCCTAATAGTTTGCCCTGAGGGACTGCAAAGATACACTTGGGATTCAGGGATATTCCAAACTCTTGACACTTCTTAAAAATAGCCTCTAAATGATCAAAATGATCAACAACATTTTTAGAGAAAATAGTGAGGTCATCAAGATAAATCAGAATGATTTTGTTTATAAGCTCCCCAAATGCTACATCCATTGCTCTTTGAAAAGTGGCTCCAGCATTTGAAAGGCCAAATGGCATCTTGGCATATGCAAATGTTCCCCAGTTTGTAGTGAATGCAGTCTTATGTTGGTCTTCATTAGCCAACCAAATCTGATTGTATCCAGAGAAACCATCTAACAAGGAGAATCTCTCTGATCCAGCCACAGTCTGTAAAATTTGTTCCATAGAGGGAAGGGGGTAATGATCTTTCAAGGATGCTCTGTTCAGATCCTTGAAGTCTACACAGAGCCTTATGTCACCTTTCTTTTTCCTGACTAGCACTAGATTGGATACCCAGGTTGAGTGTTTGATTGGAAAGATTATTTTTGATTCTAAGAGCTTCTGTAACTCATCCACCATTAGAGGTTTAATCCTTGGATTCACTGGCCTTTGCTTCTGTTTGACTAGTTTAGATCCTTCAGTCATCTCTATGGTGTGCTGAATGATGTCTCTGTTATAACCATGAAGGTCTTCATAGGTCTAGGCAATCACTCTGTCATATCTTTCACATAAATCAATCAACCTTTCTCTTTCTTGCTGGGTTGTAGAATTGCCAACCTTTAATTTCCTCCCTTCACTAACTTGAATTTCAGAATAGTCCTCTTTCTTTGCTTGAAACCTCTTCTTCTCCAAGCTCACATCCTCTGGGTCAAATAAGTTTTCTAATGTGATCAGTCCTTTAGGGAGATTATTTGACTTCAGTTGAATAATTTCGTCACCATATGCTTCCTCAATTTTAGGGTGCAACTGATCAACAAATTCTCCTAACTATTGTAAAAATGAAAGTACTTGAAAATCATTTTCAAAAACTTACCAATTTTGATCATTGTCTGGGATAGTTGGTCTTACTATGACTTTGACTGACTCATTGTTGACTAGTAAATCAGTTGCTGGGTCAAATTGTGAACCAATCTGTGCCATTCTATCTGCCTCAAAATTTTGGGCTCTAGGAACTACTTCAATGTTGAAAGCTTCAAAATCATCTATTAAGTCCCAAATCCTGTGTCTATAGGATCTCATCCTTACATTTTTGGCTACTGCCTTTTCTCTGATTTGTTTCACCACTAGTTCTGAATCTCCTTTTACTATCAGATTCTTTACTCCCTTTTTCTTGGCTAACATGAGTCCATGCACCAAGGATTCATACTCAGCATCATTATTGGTACAGGCAAACTGAAAATGGATGGCCCTTAAAATTTTCTCACCATTTGGGGCAGTAAGGCAAATTCCTGCACCAGCACCATTTTTACTTCTAGCCCCATCAAAATTTAGAGTCCAAATTTCTAAGTCCTTTTCAGATTCTTGAGTCTGTGGTGTTTCTTTCCTTAAGACATTTGGGATTTCATGGTCTTCATAAATATGACATAAGTGCCCAGACCAGTAGAGTCATAATTTCCATAGGAATCACTTTGCATCATAGTCAATAACTGGTTATTTTCCTCTTCTTGTTGGTCATGTTCAGTCCAGTCACCTATCTCTTCAACAAAGATTCTTTCCTCTTTATTCAGCATGGCATGGGCTACCTCTAATTTTGGGGTTGGTTCATTTGTAATGTGATCCTTAGATAATGACTCAGATAGTATTTTCATTTTTGTCCCATATTTGGTCCTTAGAATGAGGTGAGACCAATCAAGTGACATGTAACCTCCTATCTTGGCTGTAAAATCTCTGGATAGACATAGACCAAATACAGGAGGAATATCTATGACTACCACATCCTGATTTACAATTATATTAGGGCAATATACAGTTGCAATGGGAGTTGTTTAATTTTCCCTATTGTTTGCACAGATTTCCCATCCAACTGCATAACTCCTCTAGTAAGTGGCTCATACTTTATCTTTAAAGCATCTGCTATTTGTTTTGGCATTATTGTAGCACTAGCCCTAGAGTCTACCATTGCATTATGTAACAATTTCTTCCCAACTATCAAAGTCAAATAAAAGGGCTCTGGTTTGGATTTACCTACCTCAGGTGCATTGTTCAACAGGGCTGTTGTCTGCAAAGGTACAGTATTTTTGAGCTACAGCTTTTCTTTATCAGCGGGTCCTCCTTTGGCACCAATATGTTCAGGCACCTCTTGGCCCTGCAAAGCTTCTTGCAACAGTGTCTTCTGCTCAGGAATAGCTAGCATGTCCCAGATTGATACATGTGCTGGTGTCCTTTTTAGCTGATCCACCATGTTCATAGGTCCTAATGCTTGGGCCTTTGAGTAATAAGGGTACCTTGCTTTTTCTTGAACTTGTCCAGAGGCTACTTGATTCCGCATAGGCTGGGGCATTTCTTGTCTAGCAGTTGTGTTTTGATGACCTTCAAAAGGGGGAGCTCCCATGATCTCATTATTAGTGGCTTCAGGTTGTTCCCTCATTCTCCTCTTTGCTCTGGTATAGTAATCTAATTGCACTAATGTCTTCTTGGAAGTAGATGCTTCATTCAATAATACTGACTCTTCATCTTCAATCCATGAAAATAAAGCATGCTCAGGGGCTTTTTCCTCCTCCTATTGTAAGGACATTCCTTGCATCTGGGCAACCAGGACTGCATTTTCTACACTAGGGGATTGATATTGTGAAGTGTTAGAAGTTACAAATTGTCCTTCTAATCCTCTCTGTTCTACTATTTTTTGCTGTAAATTTCTTCTGGGGCAATCTCTGGGCATATGGGCATTATTGCAAGGAAAACACCAAGCATTTGTGCCATCTGCAAAATTATTTTACCTTGGAACAATCTCCCTATTGGGGTTGGGAGGAATAGTCTGTAGAGGTGTAGGGACTGTGACTAACTGGTTTGATGGCTGAGGGTTAGCTTGCCTTTGAGGACCTTGATATTGATTTGACTGAAAGGGAGGTCTATTTCCTTGGTATCCTTGATATTGGGGTTTTGGATAAGGGTTTTGTTGTCTCTTCAGATTGATTATCTCATTTGAAAAGGTTCTTAAAATGTTCCTGACATCATCCATTTCAGATGATTGAACTAGGGCAGCTGCTTTAGCGGGTTGTTGGGGAAATGTATAAATAAACACAGGTGGAGTTATGGGATTAGAAGCTTCTTGAGGTAGAGGTAAGGTAATCTCTGGGAACATGGGCATAGGAGGCCTTGGGGGTAACTTTCTAGCATCTATTAAATTATTTTCAGCCTTGACTGCTAATTCATAAGCTTCTGGTAGTGTCTGATCTCCAAGTGACTGAATCATTACTGATATATCTAAGTTTACAGCCTTAAGATAAAACACAATAGCCATACCTGGTAATGGTCTTGTTGTGGTAGGGATCCTCTCCCAAGTCTTTTGAAATCTTGAATTGAAATCAGTCATAGCTTCTTGTGGTGCCCTTTTGATGGTGATCAATTGTTGCAACAAAGAAGATTTATCATCCTTTTCTTAAAATCTTTCAAAGAAAGCATCACCCATCTGATCCCATGTGGATATTGTGTTTGGGGTTAAAGATCTATACCAATCCAGCACCTTCCCTTTGAAAGAAGCTGCTAATAATCTTATGGCCACATTCTATTGAGTGATCACATGTACTGCACAGACATCAGATACATCTTGCAGATGCTCTTCAGGTGTCTTGAAATCTTCCTCGCTGAATTTAGGCAGAGCCTTAAGGGCATTGGCTAGAATAGCATCCCAAGTAGCTGGTGCTCTTGGAAGAATCAGAGGACTGCCAGTGTTCCAATTTACATAATTCCTTGGGACTACAAGTGCTCCCATATTTGCTCTTGGTGGTGCTACAAATTGATTCACTCTTCTCCTTGGATTAGCTACTAGTGGTGGCAAAAGAATGCCTAGATTAATAGCAGATTGAGCTCTTGTCATAGGTCTATAGCTCTGACTTCCTGTGGCTTTGTGGCTCATACAATATTAACATAAAACTTTAACAAATTGTCCCACCGGGCGTGCCAAAAACTGTTGATGTGTAAAATTGCGCGGGTTCCAACACCAACATGGGAAGTTTCAAGAATGTGGGACTTGCTCCCTAAAACAACCTCTAGATTTTAAAGAAGCTGGCTCTTCTCTATTTTAATGGCTTTTGGGAAAAAGGGTAGAAATTAACAGAAATAAAGATACAGTCAAAGCAAATCTATTTATTGCGATGCACCTGAATGATAAGTATCTCTCTCAACTTAAGCACAGTGAGGTTATCCTCAAGATTCGGTTACGTTAAAGAGAAAATGTTGCATGATTAACAAAAACAGATATAATGGATAAACTCAAAGGCTCATACACAGACAATTTACTATGACACAGAAAATATCAACCAAGGCACAGGACTCTGTCTTTCTCATTAATTTTTCAGCAACATAAGAGGCACAGATACATGCACAGTTACATTTACTTTCTAAATCAAGAATAACAAAAATAAAGGCGAAATGATATTCACTGGTCACCGTAAAAGTCTCAAACTTCTTTTTTTTAAATCTCTTGACAGAAAACTCTTAGCAAAAGCTATCTATCAATGAATCCTACTCTATTCCATCACCAATGTTACATATTTATAGCACAGGATCAACCCTAGATCATCTGCTCAATTGAATCCCAACGGCCTAACCGAACTAGAGATAACTGAGGGTCTCTGACAGTTAAGAATCCTTTAGATCCACAAACAGCTACAGTAACTACCAGTCCATTGGCTGTGAAAAATCATATGTGGCACTCCTCTTCTTATAAAGAACAGACACTTGGCGGTTTCCGCACTCTCTAAACAATGAACTCTAAGACACATGGCAATGTCTGCACTCATATTACTTGAAACTTCTTTACTCTTTGGGAGACATAGGAAAGCGACACTTGGTGATCTCCCCAGCAAACTAGAAACAATACATGTCTCGCTCCACAACATTTTACTTAACTGTGTCTTTTATACTCAGGAGGGCTCTGCCTGTGACATCTGTCGCGATCTACGACCTTGAAGCTTTAAGACACAGTTAGAAACGGGGCCCATGACACTTACGGCTCAGAAGATTTCAAAAGGAAAACAGGGATAGGTGGCACCATCCGCAGCAATAGCTAACCTGGTATGTGGCGACTTCCGTGTTCTTCTTGAAACATTAGGAACTATTTGAAACTCATGTGGATGCCAACACATGGAGCTCTCTGCCTTACTTGATATTCTATACTGGGGCCCACCTCCATCCTTCTCTAAATGGCGAAACATAAGAACCAACCTGCGGGAGCTAACACATGGCGAGTTCCGCGACTACTACAAAGGACACATGGCACCTTCCGCGACTACGCAGAAATGTTTAAAGAAACTTTGAAACTCAAACAGAAACTGACACTTGGCAAGTTCCGCGGCTAGTAACTTTAGACAATATTGAAATACCCTCCACCATGTGGCACGATCCGTGTTAAAGTTGTAACATAGAAACAAAAGTGCGGCTACCACTAAGGCTCGACACTTGGCAAGTTCCACACTACTCTGAGATTTCAGCAAAAAGAAACCCTTGTGGAAACCCTTGCGGAAATGCGAAAACTTTCGCAGGAACACTTGCAGAGGCAAAAACTGAAACCCACTATAACCCGCTGATGCGCTGCAACTGAAACAAAATGTAGAGTATTTAACTCTACATTATGAAAATGGTGGAGAGAATGTAGGCAAAGACCAGAAACATAAACTTACTTTAGACAAGTGTAGCATTGGTTCCACAGCTTCTTTAATTCCTTGTTCTTTGCTTCCTAACCCATTTTCATTGTATCCTTGTTTAGAAAGAATTTTGAATCCACGCCCATAACCCATCTCCAAATTTCAAGGAAGAGGAAAGTTCATATGACTCTCTTTGTTGAAATATGTTGAAGAAGAAGGATCATTCTTTTCATCATGTTGAGGTTCAACCTTTGTTTCAACCATCCTATAGGGGTTGAAATATAAAGAGACCTCATCACTACCATGGCATGTATTATAATTAGATGATACCTTATCACAAATGGCCACCATTTATGTAGAAGAAGGTGGATGTTCATCTATTTTAAAGGTTCCATCATCATTAATCTTAAGTTTAAACTTTGTACGAGTAAGAGATTGTGTTGAAGAAATTTCATTTACCTTCAAGGTCTTTGGGTGTGAGGGTGAGATTTTTTATTCACCCACAAAGGAGGATGTAAAATTTAACAAACCCCAATCATCACCAAAAAATACATTCAAAGGACTGGCACTATCCTGACCAACATTGTTGTTAGCAGTGGAGGATAGTGGTTTTACTTAAATTTTTAAAGAAGGGATCAAATCACTTCAAGTAATTTGATGTCTCACTTTCATTTGCAAGCAACTTTCCATAACTGAATCAACTTTAATTGTATGTAGTTTGTTTTCAAAGATGAACTTTATTGAACAATGAAGGGTAGACGGTACTACCACCATAGCATGAATCCACAGTCTACCAAGAATTAGATTGTATGAAAGAGAATTAGGCATGACATGGATAAGGGTAGGTAATGTCACAGGTCCAGCCTTATTAATAACTAAGGTGATTGTACCAAGTGATGTCCTACCAACATTATCAAAGCCACAAATGTTGAGTTTATATAGTTGAGTTAAAGATGTATCAACATTGAGTTTATCTAACAAGTCTATGCCACAAACATTAAGACTTGATCCACCATAAATCATAGTGTGCCTTATCCTCATGTTACCAATCATGACAAATGTCATAAGAGGCTCATTTTGGTTTTGAACTTTTATGGGAGGTAACTCATGTTGTTGAAATGATATATTTGATGTGGTCGCATGCATACAACTAAATAGAGATGCTACATCATTCAATCTAACAAAAGTTGGAACAACTACCTTTTGTAGAGCCTCATGGAGCATTTTGTGGTATGTAGGTGATGTTTTTATTAAATCCCATAGAGAGATCTTAGCTAGAGTAGTGCAGAGCTGCTCGACTAGATCGTATTCTTTACCAATATGTGGAGGAAGATGAGGTGCTTGAGGTAAGATAGGTTGAGAAGGTGGAAGAGATATGGGCACACTTAGTGGATGATTACTTTTATTGCGGGTGTTATATGTGTGAGCAATCATGTGATGATGGCATACATTTTGAACACCTTGATTTCTCTAAGTAATTTGTTTTTCATAATTAAGATAGTAACTAGGAGGTCGAGGTGGTGTTGGATCACCTTGAACCGTAAGCACTAGTTTGAAGTGAGGAGGTGTATTAGGTGCCTCATGCAAAATGATTTTAGGAACATTAGTACACTTATTCACTATCTCCTTAGTGGGTGGATTAAGTCTATTAATGATGATTGAATTAACATTGTTTTCCTTTTGAGTAAGCTCACTTTCATCTCCAAGGGATTTAATGAGAGAGACTGCTACTCATCTACTAATGCTTGATCTTTTGAAGGGAGAGCATTGGAATGAAGGGAGAGTGAAGTGTTGTTAAGAGAATTGTTGATGATTGCATCCTTAGTGATGTCCAAGGGGCTTAAACATGCAACCAAAAGAGAAATACCCAGGGTGTTTGCATCCTTAGATATATCCAAGGTACTTGAACATTCAACCAAAGGAGGAAGATCAATGGTCTTCACTTCCTTAGTAATATTCAAGCTACTTGAACATTCAACCAAAGGAGGAAGATCAAGGGTCTTCACTTCCTTAGTGATATCCAAGGTAGTTGAACATTCAACCAAAGGAAGAAGATTAATAGGATGAGCCATAGAATTATCATGTGCTATGGTAGAAGTAGAAATAGTATGTTCAACATTATCTCTAGAAGAGAGACTAAGGAGTATGTCAATGATCTCATCCTCTTGCACCAAAATGTCTTTATTTTTGGGAGAGGGATCGAAAGCATAGGGTGAAGTAGGAAAAGCTAAGTCACCATCAGATGCCTTAGAGATTATGTCAATGGTATCCTCATGAATTGTAGTAGAAGTAGAAGAAGACTTATCCTCATCATCTTTCTCATGATAATTCATGGAGATGATTTTAGTGAGATCTTCTAATATCGAAGGAAATATACCCATGAGAGTCATGAAACAAGAAAAATCAGATGTATAACAAAGGATATCATCTATAGAACATATAGACACATCAATATCATAAATGGATTCTATGTTATCTAAAATGTTAGAATGCATATTAATAAATTTAGGAAAATTTTCAAAATCTATGATATATGCATGTAAAGATTACAAAGAGGAATAACAAGAAGAGGTGATAATGAAATGCCTTGTCTATTATATGCCAATATGGTATGGAGAAGAAATGCACAATTTGTTAATCAAGTACAACCAATATGAAAATAATATTGCAACCAAAGACCTACAAGTGCAAGAGAAGCAGGGTCTTCCAAAAATTGTGATATTTTTGGTAACCACAACAACTAAGTCTTGTAAATGTAGGATGGGTATTATGTGAAAAAGAATTGTCTAAATGATTTATCCACTTAAATGGATCAAATATTTAGAGAATTTTTTTTTATGAAGATGCACTAAATACAAGACTAGCTAGGGTTTAGTAGCAAAACACTAGATTTTCAATGCTTACTTCCTAGACCACAATTTTTTGATGCAAGATTTTTTTTTTGAACACAAATGAAATTTATGACATGATAAGGAAATAAAAGTTCAGATTTGAAATTTAAATGATAGAAGAAAGTCTGAAACAAAATCTTAATTACAAACCCTAGGTTTTAAATTTGACTAGGTTTTCCAAAAATGCAACTTTTTTGTCAAAACCCTAGCAAATGAGAGTTGTAAATGCAAGATGAAACACAATGAAATGATTAAATACTATAATACAAATCAGATATCATGCAAAAATCAGAAATTTAATCTTTCTATGATTATCTAAAACATATGCAATGAAAACAATGTAATAAATATGCCTTTTCTAAGCCTAAACTGCTTGATTTTTCACTTTTTCAATGTAAATATGCAAGAATATCCTAAAACAGAAAGGGTGACAAGGTACAAAAAATTAAATACCTTTAATCAACCCAATAATGTAACAAGATCTTAAACAATGCACTAATCTGCAACCCCTAGGTTGAAGATTAGCTAGATTTCCTAAAAATGCAAGGTTTTTACAAACCCTAACAATGAAATAATCCAAAATTGAGCTATATAACTATGCAAAATGATGAATGAATGTAATAAAATCAGATCTTAGGCAGAAAATAGATCAGATCTAAAGCAAGAAGGATGCCAAAGTGCAAGAAATGACGGGTTCACCAAAATGTTACATAGAAAAGAGAGACTAGCTCAATAGATCAAACTAGGTCAAACCCTCTTCTATCCAACATTAGGACACAAGCTGAGCTTGGCTTCTACCCAAGAAGGAGAGCTAAACTACAAGGGATTTGTATCTTTGTTGTATAGAAAAGAATCAACCAAATCCAATCAATCAAACTAGGGCAAGGTAAGAGGCCCTAATTGAGCAAGATCAGAGCATAACAAACTGTCGAAAATAGAAACCCATAAACTAAATGAACAACAGAGATGAGGAATCAATTCAGAACCTTGATCTAGAAGTAGAAATGCCTAGGACCAGGGTGCTTGGGCACCTTAGACCTTGATTAGGGTTTGCAGACTGTGATAATTCCAGTGTCTTCGCCTTCCTGTGCTCCTATCTCTTGTAGTTTGATTTTTACAAATTCCTCCAAATCTATCCTGCACACACAAGAAGGAAAATAGTTTTGTGCTATTTAGGAGCTTGCCTAAGTCAAGCTTCATGAATGGTTTTTCCATTTCCACAATAGCAAAGATGATAGATAAAGAGCACGTGCACTAGGAGGGCAGAGGCAAATCTAAAGTAGAATGTAATACTAGAACAAAGCATGAATGAAATAAGTGACCATGAGCACAGAAACCCTAGCATGCTTGATGCAGCATCACAACTTGACTCTAGAAGTTAGTGTAGCCCAAATAAGTAGGAAGATCTTCACAAGACCTACAATAAGTTAGTGTTGTAACAATAATCTACAATAGAGAGCTTTAGAGAATAGTAGAGAGCATGAGAGAGAAGAAGAGAGTGCAAGAGTGCCTAGATTGCTTAGATGTTCAAATGAATGACTAAACTTGATTTTATATGCATTCACATTGATTTCCAGAGAATTAAACCAAATGAGGCTGACATTAGGAATCATTTAAGATGTCCTAAGCTAACAAGACACCAATATAGGTTAGGGCTAAAGAAGGGCCCAAGGTGCTTAGGTGTCCTGGTCCTTTAGCCCCAAACTCCCAGGGTAAGGCACTTTAAGTGTTATTAGCCTAGCCTTATAATTACGTTTTCAGGTTTTATGCACCAGGATCAAGAATTACATGTTTAATGCTCAAAAAGGTGTTATAATATGTCCTAATTAACAAGTGTAAACATTTTAGGTCCATCGGTGGTGCAGGGGTACTTAACAACTTATCTTATTTTGTTGTTTGTTTGTCATAAGGTCAAAATGACCAATAGTTATTTTTTATTTTTTTTTGTGTTCAGTTGTAATAAGGGTAGTTCAGGGATATGAAGCAATTGGCCTTCCCCAACTGTCATGAACGGTTGATCTCCCAATGTATTGGGATAAATTGGTAGCAGACCGAACATGTGGGTTCAGTTCTGAGTTTAGTTGCGTATGTTCAATTCTATGCAAAAAGAATAACAAAAAAACTCTGTTCTATTTGTGGTGTGAAAATCTGTTAACTGTTGGTAGATTTCCCTTTCCTGTAATGTAGTCATTTCCATTCTGCAAGTTGTCAAAGTATGAATCGATGAAGCATTCCACTGGTGGGATTTCTGTTGAAATCAGTGGAATGGCTTCGTTGTGTACATATGTGTTTTTATTTTATGTTCTTATTCCTGTGTGTTGTGTTCTATTTAACAGTGCAGAGAACCAAGTCAAAGGTATTGCACAATAGGTGCCCTAGCATTTCTATGTGCTAGGGTTTAGTCGAAAGTTAGGCAAAGTGAAGTTTTGCCTAACTGTTGGAGTATCATCGGCGAGACTGGGGGTTATCAGCAGAGTATTTAGTATTCTGGGAGAAAGTAGTAGTCTATCGAAGAGTAGTCAGGGTGACCAAGTACATCGGCAAAGTTCGATGAAGGTTCACCGAAATGAGAAGTCATACTAAAGTCAATGTATCAGCGCGAGTTTGATTTAGTCTTGTCGAAGCCAAGTTCAACCATCGGCGTATCGGTAGAACCCTGCAGAAGTTCATCGACGAAGGTAGTCACGCCGATAGTGGAAAGCCATCAGGTATCGGTTAGTGAATTAAAGGTCCCACCGATGTTTGTAGTCTTGCCGACCTCAAGTTGTATCTGCCTATCGGCCTGAGCGAAGTCCAGCCTTCCGATGAACCCAGTCTTGGCGATGTTGAACCTAGCATTGGCCTATCAGCCGATGGACTGTTAAGTCCTACCAATAAGAGCTCCCTTTTATCATAAGAGTGATCGGCTTATCAGTAAGGTAAGTGTTGGGTTCGCCGATAGTGTTTGTCTTTCCGATGACAGTGGTAGTATCGGCCAATGGATTATTGAGTCCCGCTGATAGTTGAACCGATAGTTGAACGGTTCAAGAGGTTCAGAAGTTCAATGGTTCATGTGGTTCAATGGTTCAGCAGCTGAAGGTTCAAAAGGGGTTCAACTGGTTCTGTTGGTTCAAAGAGTTTCATGGTTCGATCGGTTTGATAGGTTCAACGGTTCAAGGTCGTTCGAAGATTCAAAAAGTACAACAAATAGGGAGGTTCAACGGTTCAACCGGTTCAAGGATCAAAGGTTCGGTGGGTTCAGCGAATTCAAGAGTTTGAATTTTGAATAGTTTTGTCCGCTTCACTGTGTGCTCTACATCATTTTTGGTATCAGAGCTTTAGGTGGTCTGTGTGGTGACGTGTTTTGAACAAGTCTGTGTATGTCAGCAGACAAGAGTGAAGGAGAGGCTAGCAGCATGCCTCCAAAGGGGATGACAATAGAAGTGCTTAAGAAGTTCCAAGAGATGGAAGAGATAATCAAGGTTGGAGTCAAGGAAACACTCCAGGCTGAGTTGAAGGCACTGAAGATTGGAAAGAAATCAGATGGTGAATCTGATGAAGAAGAAGAAGATGGGGAAGAGGAAACAACCCCAGAACAAGTAGATATATCTGTAGACCAAAAACAATTTCTGGAGGCCATAAGGACACTCGGTAAGGAGTCATCTGAATCAAAAATGGAGATTCTAATGTTCAGCAGAAAGATGGATGCAGATGAAGTCATCGAATGGGTCAAGGCTTTGAACAATTACTTCGAGTACAAGGAGGTACCGGAGAATAGGAGAGTCAAGTTTGCAAAAATGAAATTGAAAGGCACTGCACTCACGTGGTGGAACTACACCTAGGGAGAAAGGGTGAAGAGTGGAAAGAGCATGATCTCATCCTGGAGTCAGATGGTAGAGAGGATCAAGGCTCAGTTCCTACCAGCGGATTACGAAGTGCAGATATACAAGAAAATACAGAACATCAGGCAGAAGGACATGGATGTATCCACCTATACAGAGGAATTTCACAAATTGTCTCTAAGGTGTGGACTTGCTGAGGATGAAAAGGGAAGAATTGCCAGGTATCTTAATGGCCTAAAATATAGTATACAAGATGAGATTACCATCTTGACACCAGAAACCGTGGACAAGTGTTTCCAAGTGGCGTTGAAAGTAGAAGAGAAGTAGAAAATAAAGGGAGAACAACATAACAAAGGCAGAGGTGGAAGAAATTTTAGGGGCAGAAATAGTTTTGGTAGCAGAAATCAGTTCCAGAAGAATCACGGGGAGTCCAGTCAGCAAGAAAATAGTGGAGAATCTGGTTCTAGACGGTGTTTCAGAGGAAAGAGACCCAATGGAAGAGGCAGATTTGGTGGACCAAGTAGAGGTCCTAATGTCTTCACAAGAAGATGTTATAATTGTAACCAAATTGGGCACACAACAGGCAAGTGTCCGGAGAAAGCCTCAAGCTCTCATGCAGGAGAGAGAAGGAGCCAGTTGATTTAGGAGGAAGATTGTCAGAGTGTGACTTCACCTATGGGAAGCGCAGCTCTAGCACAAGATGGAGAGAATCTCATGATGAGAAGGACAATGCTAAAGGTACCACAGAACAAAGAACCACCCCAGAGGAAGACACTATTCAGAACTCTGTGTAAAGTTTCTAGCAAAAGGTGTAAGGTAACTGTTGATTCTGGCTCAACTAAAAATTTAGTTTCAGTAGAAATGGTAGAGAAATTGAATTTGAAAAGATTACCACATGTTAGTCCATACAAAGTGTCCTGGCTGAACAAAGGGTAACAAGTCTTGGTTGATGAACAAGCTTAGATAGAATTTTAGATAGGGGAATATAGGGACAAACTGTTGTGTGATATAATTCCCATGGATGCATGCCATTTACTGTTAGGAAGACCTTGGTAGTATGATGTCCAAGCCCAACATGATGGTAAATCCAATTCCTTTTTTATCACCAAGAATAGTAGACAGTATAAGATGGATCCTATTGGTTTTTCTTTCTGAATCAGCATTAGGGTTTGCCAGTTCTAATGCATAGGCAGATTCAGCCAACTGAATACGGGAGGTTGCGTAAGCTGCCTCCCCTTCACTTCTGGTTCTGCCGCACCAAGGGGGGTATCCCTATAACTTAAGATGTAACCTTGACTAGCTCAATGACAGAAGGATTTAACTTGACAGCAATAGGCAGAATACTCTCATGTATGGACCAAGATTTGTGTAACAAATCACAAGGTTGGCAACATTCTTGGACATAATGTCTGGTTAAGTATGAGAGCATGTAGGGGTTTCCTACTCCTAATCCTACAACTAACAGATGGAAGGATGAGATGGTTTGAAATGGTGTTTGGATGCAAACCTGGACCTGGTGTATAACCTCAACACAGAGCTAGATTGGTGCCTATCCAGGGCTTGGAGTCAGTAGACATACACCTGTGAATGATCAGCATGAATAGCTAAAACTAGATTTCAGGGGGATACACACGATACCTGCCTTACAGATATCTCCCAATACAGAGTGTTAAGCTGTCGATACTTATGGCATCCCTATTGCAGTATACCCTTCCCAATATTCAATCTGAAAATAGTTTAATCTACCCCTTGAGCAGAAGTTAAAAGATTAAACATTCAACACAGGAATTCTATGTTCTAGAATCTCAAACATTCCTTGAATACCTAGACTCAGAAGAAAGATACATGCAAAACTGGAGACAGAATCAGCACAACACATGCAAACATAGCATTATTCATATAAGATTGACCATGAAATCAGTGGATTCATGCAAAAACTTACAACAGGAGATACATAAACTCACAAGTTTTGCTACATAGAGCAACCAAAACCAGTTGTATCTTATTACAGAGCCAAAATGTCTAGTTTTCAACAACCACAAAATGGTAACACAGTCTACCTATATTGGCCAGAAAGTGTACCTCACAGCAATTAATTACAAGGTTTTTACAAAAATCTGCCAGATACAGATCCTTCAAAGGAATGGCGTTCAGAATTTCTTGCAGCAACAGACAAGAGAAGCCTCGAGCCCTGCACCGCCATCTGGAAGTCCTCACTCAAAAATTGGGCAACCTAATCATGTGTACCATCACCCATACCCTTGCTACAGTCGCCATTGATGGCCCAACAACCCGCAACCACCGAGAAAACTATCGCTGCGTTCAAAATGAAGCCTCCCACCAAAATGTGTTTCACTGCAAGTTTAAAATATGCAGGAAGATTAATCCCACATGCACGGTGCGGAGACCCCTTCAGCACTTTAAAAACATGGCCATATGCATAATAGGTGTCGAGCGCTTTTGCTACGCTCGACACACGCTCCTTCTCCAAAAGCCCATCGCCAAGACCCAAACCATCGGCCTACCACACAAAACTCCTGCCGACCTCAACAGTCTCTCCGATGCCTACACCACATTACCCATCGGCCAGAGATGCATCATCGGACCAACCTTCCAAACCTTCGCCGATCTCATCAGTTACACCGATGAAGCCACTGCAATCCCCTGTTGGCCAGACTACTACCATCGGCCAACCAAAAAGCCTCCTCGCCGATAGGCAAAAATCACACCGACGCTTACACTATATTCCTTGTCATCACCCAGAGAAAGACCGTCGGGCTAACTTCCCAGACTCCCACCGACCATACACGTCTCCCCGATGGCCACCAAAACACAAAGCGCTGAACTGTTGAACCATTGAACCACGAACCGGTTCAACACTGAAGTTCAACAGAGAAGTTCAACGCTGAAACAAATCTGTCGGCAACACAAAAGCAACCCCGCGAACCCATTGAACTGGTTCAATATCGAGGTTCAATACTGAGGTACACCGGCGAGGTTCAAACCTCCAAAACAATACTCCATCAGTAAAACACTTCGGCCGAGACCAAAAAACTCGAAGCATCAAACTATTGAACCTTGAACTGTTGAGCAAAGGGTTCAAGCGGGAGGTTCAACGATACAATATTTGCGCAAGGCAAATGCATAATATGAACCGCTAGAAGAAAAATGAACCATGAGCCGCTGAACCATTGAACTTAGAGAAAAAGGGTTCAAGTTCAAACCGAAATGTCGAAGACACAAAAACGAACCCATGCCGATGGAGAAAAGACGAAGACCACCTCTGTTGAACTAAGATGCAAACGCTGAAAAACACTGAAGGGGTGCCAAAACTTAAACTTTTTTTTTTTGGATTTTTGGGATGGTGCCTGCATGAAAATTGCTAAATTAACTGACAATGAATTCAGGCACCAACAGTGGCTCTGTCTGAGGACGTGCAGGTGCAAGACTACAGCGAGAACCCCAGATCTCTGGGATGCAGACCAGTCCCTTATCCATTGGGCACAGAGTCATGAAGTTACAATGATCTGCATCACCAAACACTCTTGATGGCCTAAGGCCACCAAGAAAAGAAAAACATGTATCTCCCTTTGTCAAATATCTTGTTTTCATCTGCATGCACTGGGTCAAGCTTGGAGATACTGCAAAGATCCACCCACAAACAAACCTTGTCATCTACATACTCAACCCTCTGATTTGGCTTGTCATTGTCAACCTTATGCAAACAACCCTCAGCATCAGGCAACAAATGGATGCAGAATGTATCAAGCAATGCATATTCATATGGCATAGAACACAGGTTATCATCACTATGCATCGCAAAATGATTTCCTAGCTGGACTGAAAACTGAAAACACTCAACGTCCACCATGCAACTAGGAAAAACAGGGCTTTCTTCATTTGCTGGCACATCAAAAGAAAAGCTTTCAAATTCACAATTGTGCACATCATGCACACAATCATCTAGTACACCAAGCTGGAAAAGATCTGGCTCTGACACCTCTGTGCAATCAGGCACATTTTTACAATCACGTACCTGATGTATGCTGGTTTCTCCTTCATCAGGATGAGAAACAGAATCCAAGTCAAAAATAGTGCTCAAGCCTTCACCATACTCAAATAGATCCTCATCATCATATGTGTCAAAAATGGGTGATCTAGGTACATAAGCTTGATCATAATATGCCATTGGTTCATGGGCAGCAGAGCATGCACCTTCATCACCAATGGATTCCTTTTGTGGAGAGTATCAGCCTGTGTGTCATAAGCAAAACAACCATCAAACAAAGAACAATCATGCTCTGCACTAGCACTTGTTTCAATCTCTGACTGCTCTTCAAGATCCCCATTTGTTTGAAAGGAAGGCAATGGGTCACACATAGGACTGTTTCTCTGTTTTCTTATATCTTCTCTGTCTTGAGTACAATACCCACAATTGTCTCCACAGGTCCATTCCAAAAGTTGCTCATTGCTGTCCACAACCTCGTTATTATTTTTATGGTCAGATGCCTCAACATTGCAATGGGAGTCCTCATTAGTCCTTTCACTGGCATCCTCAACATCTAGTTTTTCATTTTCACATGATGCCATAATCATTTGGTCATTCGCAGCTTCACAATGGTTTCTCACACCAAGGCCTGGGGACAGGGATTTCAGCAGGTGCTCATTTCTAATTTTTTCTATATTTTCTACGAACTTGTATGCCATCTGCATACTTGTCACCTTGAAATCCCTCAGTAATGCACTAGAGCCCTCCTCAAAAGCCTCAAAGAATATGCCAACACAGGCTGAAGTGTCAGGTCTGAAGACTTCTGGGATCTGTGAAAGGGCTACTGCAAACCTATGACTGAAATCAATACATAGCTCTTTATCTTGTTTTCTGATTTTCATCAATTCTGCAACAAGTTCAGCAGGTTCTTTTGCAAATTCTTTTTTGAAACAGTCAGTAAGCTCATCCCAACAGGCAAAGGATCTCTTTGGAAAGCTCAAATACCAATCTTTTGCTTTTGCATCAAAGGACCTAACAAAAAACATCATCCACATATCCTCATCTCTAAATGAATGTTTTCCCATGAACTCATGAAAATTTTGGATATGTGCATTCCCATCACATACACTGTGACCACTAAATCTGGACATCTGACAGTATATCCTAGCAGGCATAGTTTCTACTTTATAATCCACCCATGACAAATCCAGTTGGTCATACAAAGGATCAAAAGGGCTGAGAAGAGGTTTAGCCTTCTGACTAGCAGACACAACAGGGTTACTACTTTTTAACTGGGCCTGCTCAGCCTCTAAGAATATCAACCTATTTCTTATCTCTTCTATTCTTTTATCCAACATTTCACCGCTGAGTATGGGATAATTCATACTTGGATTCATAAAAATCTTACTCTTAGACATCCTTTGTCTGCCTAAGACCTAAGGCTTCCCCTGGCATCTAACTTATGCAGTAAAACAGCAAATATAAAGGGGAAGGAACAAGGTACCTTTTCTCATACAGATGCAGAAAAATGAACACATTTTTGTCACATCACATACATCCATCTTTCATGTGCATTTAGATCTTTTTTGCAGAGTCGCCACCTCTCCAGAGAGGACAAAATTTTCAATAGCTGAAAGCTATTTTTCCAGGTTCATTCCACCAGCAGAGCATCATTTTATTAGTGACTCGGATGGGTCACAAATATATCATTTTTTTTTATCAGTCCATCCCCAGCAGAGTCGCCATTTTGTTGGTTTTTCTTTCTGAATCAGCATTAGGGTTTGCCAGTTCTAATGCATAGGCAGATTCAGCCAACTAAATACAGGAGGTTGCGTGAGCTGCCTCCCCTTCACTTCTGGTTCTGCCACACCAAGGGGGGTATCCCTATAACTTAAGATGTAACCTTGACTAGCTCAATGACAGAAGGATTTAACTTGACAGCAACAGGCAGAATACTCTCATGTATGGACCAAGATTTGTGTAACAAATCACAAGGTTGGCAACATTCTTGGACATAATGTCTGGTTAAGTATGAGAGCATGCAGGGGTTTCCTACTCCTAATCCTACAACTAACAGATGGAAGGATGAGATGGTTTGAAATGGTGTTTGGATGCAAACCTGGACCTGGTGTATAACCTCAACATAGAGCTAGATTGGTGCTTATCCAGGGCTTGGAGTCAGTAGACATACACCTATGAATGATCAGCATGAATAGCTAAAACTAGATTTCAGGGGGATACACATGATACCTGTCTTACAGATATCTCCCAATATAGAGTGTTAATCTGTCGATACTTATGGCATCCCTATTGCAGTATACCCTTCCCAATATTCAATCTGAAAATAGTTTAATCTACCCCTTGAGCAGAAGTTAAAAGATTAAACATTCAACACAGGAATTCTATGTTCTAGAATCTTAGACATTCCTTGAATACCTGGACTCAGAAGAAAGATACATGCAAAACTGGAGATAGAATCAGCACAACACATGCAAACATAGCATTATTCATATAAGATTGACCATGAAATCAGTGGATTCATGCAAAAAATTACAACAAGAGATACATAAACTCACAAGTTTTGCTGCACAGAGCAACCAAAACCAGTTGTATCTTATTACAGAGCCAAAATGTCCAATTTTCAACAACCACAAAATGGTAACACAGTCTGCCTATATTGGCCAGAAAGTGTACCTCACAGCAATTAATTACAAGGTTTTTACAAAAATCTGCCAGATACAGATCCTTCAAAGGAATGGCACTCAGAATTTATTGCAGCAATAGACAAGAGAAGCCTCGAGCCCTGCGCCGCCATCTGGAAGTCCTCACTCAAAAATTGGGCAACCTGATCATGTGTACCATTGCCCATACCCTTGCTATAGTTGCCATTGATGGCCCAACAACCCGCAACCACCAAGAAAACTATCGCTGCGTTCAAAATGAAGCCTCCCACCAAAACGTGTTTCACTGCAGGTTTAAAATATGCAAGAAGATTAATCCCACATGCACGGTGCGGAGACCCCTTCAGCACTTTAAAAACATGGCCATATGCATAATAGGTGTCGAGCGCTTTTGCTACGCTCGACACACGCTCCTTCTCCAAAAGCCCATCGCCAAGACCCAAACCATCAGCCTACCACACAAAACTCCTGCTGACCTCAACAGTCTCTCCGATGCCTACACCACATTACCCATCGGCCAGAGATGCATCATCAGACCAACATTCCAAACCTTCGCCGATCTCATCAGTTACACCGATGAAGCCACCGCAATCCCCTGTCGGCCAGACTACTACCATCGGCCAACCAAAAAGCCTCCTCGCCGATAGGCAAAAATCACACCAACACTTACACTATATTCCTTGTCATCGGCCAGAGAAAGACCATCGGGCTAACTTCCCAGACTCCCACCGACCATACACGTCTCCCCGATGGCCACCAAAACACAAAGCGCTGAACTGTTGAACCATTGAACCACGAACCGGTTTAACATTGAAGTTCAACAGAGAAGTTCAACGCCGAAACAAATCTATCGGCAACACAAAAGCAACCCCGTGAACCCATTGAACCGGTTCAATGGTGAGGTTCAATACTGAGGTACGCCGGCGAGGTTCAAACCTCCAAAACAATACTCCATCGGTAAAACACTTCAGCCGAGACCAAAAAACTCGAAGCATCGAACTATTGAACCTTGAACCGTTGAGCAAAGGGTTCAAGCGGGAGGTTCAACGATACAATATTTGCGCAAGGCAAATGCATAATATGAACCGTTAGAAGAAAAATGAACCATGAGCCGCTAAACCATTGAACTTAGAGAAAAAGGGTTCAAGTTCAAACCGAAATGTCGAAGACACAAAAACGAACCCATGTCGATGGAGGAAAGACGAAGACCACCTCCGTTGAACTAAGATGCAAATGCTGAAAAACACTGAAGGGGTGCCAAAACTTAAACTTTTTTTTTTTTGGATTTTTGGGATGGTGCCTGCATGAAAATTGCTAAATTAACTGACAGTGAATTCAGGCACCAACAGATCCTTTACCAGAAGAGGGTGTAGACAAGAATGTAGGCTCAAGTATCATGTTAGTGACTGGGAAAGAGTTTCTCCATACTCTGAAAGAAGAGGGAACCCAAGGGTATGCTCTAATTTTGAAACCTAAAGACAATTCTGATTTGTCTAAAGACAGCAAGGAAAAAGTCCCTAAGGAAGTGCAGGAATTGTTAGACAAATATAAGAGTATCATGGTGGAGGATATGCCCAATGTCCTACCCCCTGTGAGAGACATAAGTCATCAGGTTGATTTCATCCCAGGATCCACATTGCCAAATAAACTAGCTTACAAAATGACACCTAAGCAAAATGAGGAGATTGCAAAACATGTGCAAGAATTGTTGGATAAGGGCTTAGTGAGGAAAAGTCTTAGTCCATGTGTTGTACCTACAGTTTTAGCTCCCAAGAAGGATGGCAAATTGAGGTTGTGCACTGATTCGAGGGCCATCAATAAGATCACCATCAGATATAGGTTTCCTATGCCCAGAATAGAGGACCTCATGGATTGTTTGGGAGCAGCTCGGTACTTTTCTAAAATTGATCTCAAGAGTGGATACCATCAGATCAGGATTAGACAAGGGGATGAATGGAAGATAGCCTTTAAGACTAATGAAGGTCTTTATGAGTGGTTGGTGATACCATTTGGTCTGTCCAATGCTCCCAGTACTTTCATGCGTCTAATGAATGAGGTATTGAAGGATTTTATTGGTAAATTTGTTGTTGTCTATCTTGACGATATTCTAGTTTTTAGCAAGACAAAGGAAGAACATTTGCAACATTTGGAATAGGTGTTGAAGAAGTTGCACGAGGAGAAACTGATGATCAATATGGAGAAGAGTGTCTTCATGAAGGAAGAACTCACATACCTTGGATTTGTGATATCCCAGGGTAGTTTGAAAATGGATCCAGAAAAGGTAAATGCTATTCTATCTTGGCCAGCACCTAGAACAGTAAGTGATGTGAGAAGTTTTCATGGGTTAGCAACCTTTTATAGGAAATTCATAAGAGGATTCAGTCACATTTGTGCACCAATTCTGGATACCATAAAAGGAGGACAGAAATGTAAGTTTGTTTGGAATAAAGAAGCAGATGAATCTTTTGAGATTCTCAAACAGAAAATAGCAGAGAAACCCATTTTGGTTTTGCCTGATTTTAATAAGTTGTTCACTGTAGAATGTGATGCTAGTAACCTTCCCATTGGTGCTGTCTTGAGTCAGGAAGGTAGACCTGCTGCTTTCTTTAGGGAAAAGTTGAATGATGCTAAAAGAAAGTATTCCATGTATGATTTAGAATTGTATGCAATGATTCAAGCATTGAAAAAATGGAGACACTATCTCTTGCCGAAAGAATTCATCGTTTATACTGACAACCATGCTCTGAGTTTTCTAAATTCGCAGGAGAAGTTAAACCACCGACACATGAAGTGGCTTGAGCAACTCCAGGCATACACTTTTTCCATCAAACATAAGAAGGGACAAGCCAACAAGGTGGCAGATGCTCTGAGCAGAAGAGTGTGCACTATACAGGAAATCCAGTTGCAAATTGTGGGAGTGGATTCTCTCAAGAATATGTATCAGAATGATGAGGACTTCAAAGAGATATATGCAGTTTGTTCACAATTTTTAGATTCCTATCATTCTAATTTTTCTGAATATTTGTTCCAACAAGGGCTACTGTTCAAAGGCAGCCAACTATGTGTACCTAGGTGTTCCATGAGGGAGAACATCATAAAAGAGAAGCATTGCAGTAGTCTTGGAGGTCATTTTGGACTAGACAAGACGTTGGAACAAGTGAGAAGGTTTTACTTTTGGCCTAAGATGCAAACAGATGTTAGAAAATTTGTAGAAACTTGTAGCATTTGTCAGAGGGCAAAAGGAACTTCATCCAATGTAGGTCTCTATCAACCACTTCCAATTCCACAAAGGCCATGGGAGTGCATCAATATGGATTTTGTTTTGGGTCTTCCTCGGACTCAAAGGGGCTTTGATAGTGTGTTTACGGTAGTTGATACATTCAGTAAAATGGCTCATTTTGTGCCATGCAAATGTACCAATGATGCTTCACACATCGCTGATCTATTCTTTAAGGAGATTGTTCAAATTCATGGTTTACCATCGAATATTGTCACTGATAGAGATCCCAAGTTTGTGGGACATTTTTGGCACACTTTGTGGAAGAAATTGGGCACTCAATTATCTTTCACGTCAGCTTATCACCCTCAGACAGATGGACAAACTCAGGCCGTGAATAGATCAATGGGTAATCTTTTGAGGTGTTTGACTAAACAGCATGGAGAAGCATGGGATATGGTCATCCCACAAGTAGAGTTTGCATATAATGATTCTGTCAATCGGAGCACAGGAAATAGTCCTTTTGAAGTTGTATATGGGATTCACCCAAGGGGAATTTTGGAGTTGAGAGATCTCCAGAATATGGAGAAAAGGAGTGCACAAGGAGAAGATTTTGCAGTAAGTATGAAAGATATCCATGATGTCAAAGAAACTATACAAAAAAACACAGGAAAATACAAAGAGAGAATTGATCGGAGAAAAAGGGATGTCCAATACAAAGTTGGAGATCTGGTGATGGCATATCTGAAGAAGGAAAGGCTTCCAAAGGGATAGCCCATGAAGCTTCTTATGAAAAAGATAGGTCCATGCAAGATTGTACACAAGTTTGGGCCTAATGCATACGAAATCGAACTTCCTCCAGGTTTAACAATATCACCCATTTTCAATGTGTCCAAACTATTTCCATTTAGAGGAGACAATGTTGCAGGTTCAGATGTGGCAGAAGCAGGGGATGCAGAGTGGATTTCTGATCTTCCACCAAGTCAACCAGTACAACCGGAATGTATTTTGGACACCAAAGTTTAGAAGAAGACCAGGCATAAAACCTACAAGTAGTATTTGGTCAAATGGCGTGGTTTGCCTGATGAAGATGCTACCTGGATGAGCCAGGCGGACATCATCAAACATGGGGTTACTATTTTAGACTTGGTTCCTCAAGGGACTTGAGTTCTTTAAAACCCCGAGAGTATGGTGCAGGGGCACTTAACAACTTAGCTTATTTTGTTGTTTGTTTGTCATAAGGTCAAACTGACCAATTGTTGTTTTTTAGTTTTTTTTTGTGTTAAGTTGTAATAAGGGTAGTTCGAGGATATGAAGTGGTTGGCCTTCCCCAACTATCATGAATGGTTGATCTCCCACTGTATTGGGATAAATTGGCAACAGACTGAACATGTGGGTTCGGTTCTGAGTTTAGTTGCGTATGTTTAATTCTGTGCAAAAAGAATAACAAAAAAACTCTGTTCTGTTCGTGGTGTGAAAATCTGTTAACTGTTGGTAGATTTCCCTTTCCTGTAATGTAGTCATTTCTGTTCTGCAAGTTGTGGAAGTATGAATCGATGAAGCATTCCACTGGTGGGATTTCTGTTGAAATCAGTGGAATGGCTTCATTGTGTACATATGTGTTTTTATCTTCTATTTTTGTTCCTATGTGTTGTGTTATGTTTAACAGTGCAGAGAACCGGGTCAAAGGTATTGCACAGTAGGTGCCCTAGCATTTCTATGTGCTAGGGTTTAGTCAAAAATTAGGCGAAGTGAAGTTTTGCCTAAGTGTTGGAGTATCATTAGCGAGACTGGGGGTTATCAGCAGACTATTTAGTATTCTGGGCGAAAGTAGTAGTCTACCGAAGAGTAGTCGGGGTGACCAAGTACATCGACAAAGTTTGATGAAGGTTCTCGAAAATGAGAAGTCATACTAAAGTCAGTGTATCGGCGCGAGTTTGATTTAGTCACGCCGAAGCCAAGTTCAACCATTGGCGTATCGACAGAACCCTATAGAGGTTCCCCAATGAAGGTAGTCATGCCAATAGTGGAAAGCCATCAGGTATCGGTTAGTGAATTAAAGGCCCCACTGATGTTTCTAGTCTTGCCGACGTCAAGATGTATCGGCCTATCAGCCTGAGCGAAGTCCAGCCTTCCGATGAACTGAGTCTTGGTGATGTTGAACCTAGCATCGGCCTATCGGCCGATGGACTATTAAGTCCTACCAATAAGAGCTCCCTTTTATCATAAGAGTGATCAGCGTATTGGTAAGGTAAGTGTTGGGTTCACCGATAGTGTTTGTCTTTCTGATGACAGTGGTAGTATCAACCAATGGATTATTGAGTCCCGCCGATAGTTGAACCGATAGTTGAACGGTTCGAGAGGTTCAGAAGTTCAATGGTTCACATGGTTCAACGGTTTAGCAGTCGAAGGTTCAAAAGGGGTTCAACCGGTTCCGTTGGTTCAAAGAGTTCGGTGGTTCGATCGGTTCAATAGGTTCAACGGTTCAAGGCTGTTCGAAGATTCAAAAAGTGCAGTTGGTAGGGAGGTTCAACGGTTCAACCGGTTCAAGGATCAAAGGTTCAGTGGGTTCGGTGAATTTAAGAGTTCAAATTTTGAATAGTTTTGTCCGCTTCACTGTGCGCTCTGCATCAATCGGGGTGCTAGACTAGGTGTAAAATGGTATTGTACACATTTTATGATGTAACATAACCATCCATCTTGTTGAGAGCTTTCATACCCCCCACCCCCTCTTGTTATTAGAGTGAGTGAGTGGGACGAACCACTCCATCTAGATGGCCCCCTCTTTATATAGTAGGACCCATCCGTACCACCTCGACAGCCTGCTTTTATAGTTGTACCTAATCCATCTAGCCCACCTTTCGATAGCTGGAGGTAAGGTCATTGTTGGGTGCTCAACAATTATAATACTAGGGTGACCCTTCAAGACATTTATCCCTATTAAAACTCTCCATATTAAACTAGCCCCTTCCCCTGGCCCCCACCATTACAAAGTAGGGAGGGTAGGGCCTCCCCAAGCCCTAACCATTATAGAGTAGGGCCTCTATTATAAAAAGGGGGAAGTGTCAGGGGATTAGAATATTCTAGATTCTTAATAGCTAAGGTAGGGCCCCTAGTATCTATAGGGCTAATCTGAATGGGCCCTATGGGCATACCACTACCTTTCCCTACCAATCCCATCCACCCAGGCTAATTTTCTTCAGGGAAAGGCCCCCCCTACCTATATAACTAGGTTGGTTCAATATGAGCAAGGATTTGACTCAATGTTCACCCGCACCCTACAATCAATAGTTTAGAGAAAGTGGTAAGTGGGAAAAATTGTGCCTTACTGACATAGGCATTCTATCCATTCTAATATCTCACCCATCATATTTGGAATCCCTTACAACCTATAGATTGATTGTAAAATCACTAATTTTGGAGAACTTTGCCTTGGGCCTGTTGAAATGCACTGGACAATTGAGAGGGGGGATGAATCAGCTGTCCCTAAAACTCAAACACTTCTGCACTTAAACATTAATCACTTGTCCACAGTTATTATGATTAAACAATGAATGCATGAAATCATAAACTTAAACACAGATACAACATTGAACACAAGAGACCAAATTTTTTTGTTGAAAAGCCCAAGGTGGGGAAAAACCATGGAGAGGATTAGATCTTGAAATATATTGCAATATTTGTAAAAATGATGTTTAGGCTTGGTCACTCCATAGCCCTAGAACATACTGGTTCACTGCCATGAAGTACAGCTAGGTCTAGCAGGTTCACTGCCTCAACCCTAAACCTAGAAAGATTACAATGAGGGTTGTTAAACCCTAAGGGATGTTAAACCCTACTGGCATCTCACTGCCAAGCTCACTGTGAAGATCATCATCTTCTTCATGTCTGAGATTAATACATTGAAGTACAATAGTTCCTCTGCTCTACTCTACCTTTCCACCTCTTTCCTTATCTACCCATCTTTGCACAAGGACATCTTTTCCACGACTCAATTACAAGTATTTATACACTTCATCAACCTTGGAATGATCATCAAGGTCGGCACTACAATCATCAACCATTGGAACAATCTCCAAGGTTTGCATTACAAACATTTACAAAATAGGTCTTGACCTAATACAAAATTATGCTAAGGAGTTGTACTGTAGATGTATGCAGATCATGCCACACCTTAGCTAGGACTCAAACACGATCTTCCACACCACAACATGCTTCCGTAATCTTCAAGGGATCTCCACAATCACTAGAATTAACCAAGTCAGCTAAGACTGGTTACACGTTACATTATCTAGGAATAATCTTCAAACATGATCTCAATTCCTTAATGTGAATGAATGTAAAGGTAGGAACATGATCAGGAGGTATCCACAAGAACGTTGAAATCACCAAGAGCAACCGCACAAACTCAAACCACTTTATCCATGAGATTCTTCACACCAGAACACATGAACTTCACTGTCTTCAACTATCATAAAAGAAAGATAGCTTGCAGACCACCAAAACATGAACCATTGCAATTGTAGGCACTTATCATCATCCCAGACTTCCCTCTAGAACCGCAGAGCAAAACACTTTAATGCAGAGGAATGTGGAGCAGGATACTTTCTCTCAGGCACCAGTGAATAATCAGAAAGAGCATGTTTTACTCTAGTGAATGTAACTCCCTCAAATCTTCATACCGGAGGCTCAAACTCAGGATTTAGCATCTTCATCCATGCTTCTAAATAACTTCCAATTCACAGACCAAGCTCTTCAGTTAGAAAGAAATGCAAAGCAATCTTCTAGACTGTTCTTTAGTATGTAACTCACTATCTTCACTGTGATTCACTATTTACTTTCTGATTCTTCTAGAGGGGCTAATTTTCTCAATATCCTCAACATATAAAGCTTCTAAACAAATAATAAAATAGGATACAGTTGACACCAATGACAACAAAAATATGTTGACATCAATGACAACACTGATTAGGCACATACTTGCAACAATCTCCCCCTTTGTCATTGATGGCAACATATGATGTGAAAAACTGCAACAACCATCAAGACAAGAACCATCAAGATAAGATTCTATCCCTCTCTTTACACATTTGCACTCTTTCTCTCTAAGTTTTTCACATGATTTCTCTCCCCCTTTGACATCAATGGCAAAGGGCACATACTTACAATCTGCTGCTTCAGAACCAAGGACTCTTCTAGACTTTTTTCAATTGGCCGCTCCCCCTTACTTGATGAACTTCTCTTCTTGGTTTTTCAAGCCTCGACTTCAAATCTTGTTGCTATTGCATTATTTCCGTTGTCAAAAATACCTTACTGCTCTTTATTAGGTACTCATATCTTATGATCCTCTTGTCCTCAACAACCAACTTGATTACTACTTGCACTGCTACACCCTTTTCCTTTTGTTGTTCTGAATACTTCCTTTTAGAAGTGCACATTAGGGTGTGCATGAATTTTCCTTCTTCTTCCTAGGGAACATAACATTTTATTATCAATCATCATGACACCTTATGAAAATAGTGCTTATCAATCAATGACACCACATATAGCCAATAATTTACATGGATCAACTTTCTTCTATCTGTAGCTTTTCTTCTGCAACCTTGTCTCAATATCAATTGCACCTATCAATTCCTTATTGATAGCTAAAGCAGTGTCTTTTTCACCTTATTCATTACCTGTCAGCATGTCCCTTTAGTGCATGAGTGACCAATTTATCTATCACATCATATCTCCTAGTGTAGATCATATGAGACTCTAGAATTTATGTCCAATATTCATCATTAACCTCTTAACAAGTTTTTAGAACCACAAAACAAAATATGGAACAGTGAAAAAATGTGGACCCTTGTATTCTGGTGTTGCCCACTATTCTAGGCTTAACTTCATCCATCTAGATTTGGACAATTCACAATGGTACTTCTTTGCACGCTGCTCATACTTAGTCATTTTAGGCTTTTGGACTAGAATCCTTTCAAGGGATATAACATATTTTTGTGCCGAATCTTAGTACAGACTATCTGGCTAGGGGATTTAGAATTTTCAATATGGCTCCCCCTGAGCCACAGACCACAATCTACTTCCAAGAGGAAGTAGCTGCTCCAGAGTCTGGAGTAGACTCATCTCTTGTTTCATTTATTCCCTTCCTGACCCAAATCTTGTTCATTTATTCCTTAACTTCTACCGGATCAACTTTTTTCACTGATATCCTCGACTCTGATTGATCATCCTTCTTCATGTTCTTATTTCTACAGTATTGTGCAGTATGTTCAGGCTTGTTACAATTGAAACATACAATATTTTTCTGATCATTATTTCTTCCATTTATCCTTGACTTGCATAGGTTAGCCTTGTGCCCAAACTCATTGCAAGTATAACAATGGCCATTGAAGGATTCCATTATCCTATTTGTGCCATAGTCTTTTCTCCCTTGGCTCCTGCACTCATTAGCCCTATGTCCCATTTTATGGCATGCATATCATCTAATAGAGTTCTAGATAACTTTACTTCTGCAATCAGTAGCTTGATGACCAATTTTATTACATGTGAAACACTGACTAGAGAATGATGGAACATTTTGATTCATCCTATTTCTACACCAAGTAGCCTTGTGACCAAACTTGTTGCATGAATTACAATAACCATTGAAGGATGGGTATCTTTGAGCATTTGGTTGCCTGACTGATGGTCTTCTAGGTTTGTTTCTTTGATTCTATCTGCTTTTATCCTCTTCTTGACCTACTTTGAAATCTTTACCTTTTTCAAGTCTCATGCTTTCTTTGTCATCATCATTTCTCTGGCTGGCCATTAGTTTATAATATCTGGTAGCACTCACACTGAACTAGTCTCTTTGAGCCTGTACATGTTTCAGATCAGCTTTCAGATCTTGAACTTCTTCTTCAAGTTTCATGCAGTCTTTAGTTTTGTCTTTCAAACATTCCTCAATTTTTGTCTTTTCTTCATTGTCCTCTTTTAGTCTTTGTTGAATCTGCTTGATTTGTTTTCTTAACTCTTTGATGTAATCATTTTCTTCTGTTATATTTTCTTTCAAATCCATGTTTTCTTCTACAGTTTTGGAAGTGTTGTTGTCAATACTGGCAATCAAGCATAGATTCATTTGATTTTCAACAGCTCTGTGATTTTCCACATCACATTTTGTTTTGTCACTGATGGTCTGGGAACCCTCTTGTGCTTCAATTTGTAGATCCTCATTGATTGGGTCTGAGTACTCTTGAATTTTCTCATTAACTTTAACATTGTACCTTCAACAATCCTTGCCAATCTATTGATGTAGCAGTGGTAGGCTTTGGTCCAAGATGAATATCAAAGAAAAATGCCCTCCTCATACTTAGCATTATCCTTGTCCATTTTGATAAAGCATTTGCTTCCAAAGATTTTGAAATATTTCACAGTGGGTATTGTTCCATACCATAGTTCAAAGGGAGTCTTTTCATCTTTGGTTTTTACCTAAACTATGTTTAATGTATAGACAGTGGTTTGAATTGCCTCCTTCCAAAATGTGTCTAGTAGATTTGCTTCTTCCAACATTAATTTTGCAGTTTCTTGAATAGTCCTACTTGCTTCTTCCATTACCTTATTTTTTACAGAGAGTTGTTTCTCTATCCCATAGATCTCATAGAATATATTGAAATTGTTGGAGGTGAGCTCTTCTTTTTTGCCAATTCTCAAACTCTTGATTTTGATGCCTAGCTCATTTTCAACCATTTCTTTAAAATCTTTGAGTGCATCTAGAATCTCTAATTTATCCTTGAAAAAGCTAACCCAAGTCATTCTAGAAAAAGTATCAATAAAAAACATAAAGAACCTGTCATCATGGAGGCTTGGTATTTTTGTAGGACCACAAATGCTTATATGGATCAATTCTAGTCATTCAGTGGAAGATCTTTCTTTATCCTGCAATATTTTTCTTGACAGTCTTTTATCTTGACATTTCCTACAAACAATGTTGTTTGAGTAATCAATTTCTGGTAGATCCTTTACAATTTGAACTGAGCTTGTTTTTATTAAAATATCAAGATTTGCATGACACAGTCTTCTATGCTAGACCCAACTTTCATTGATCTAAGATGTGAGCCCAAGAAAGTCACTTTTTCTGAGATGATAGAGATTCTCTTCTATCAATTTTCCAATTGCTATTGCAAATCCAGATTTTTCTTTGATTTCAAGGGTATCATTTTCAAACACAAAACTAAATCCCTTTTTGCATAACTGTCCAACGCTTAAGAGATTTTTCTTCATATTTTGAACATAAAAAACATCTTCAAAATTTGTCTATTACAAAAATTGATTGATCTTATTCTACATATTTCAGCAGTGTAGTCATCTCCAAATGTAACTAGCCCTCCATCACATTTTTCCAGACTTGCAAACTTACTCTTATCACCAGTCATGTGGTTTGAACAACTAATATCATTAACCCAATAGTTCTCACCTTGAAACATGGCTTCATTACTGGTGCATACTTCATAATAAAAAATTCTTCGATGGTTGACACTCTTTCCTTCATGAGACGCTTCCTTGGACAATTCTCCTTCATTATATCTTGATGAGCATTCTGGTGCATTGGTGTGTAGTTGTTTTCCTTTTGACTTCATTTAAGATCTCCCTTGAATTGTTAGACTCTTTCCGAAGGGACTTGGCTCTCATACCAATTGTTGAAATGCGTCGGACAACTGAGAGAGAGGGGGTGAATCAGTTGTCCCAAAAACTCAAACACTTCTGCACTTAAACATTAATCAATTGTCCACAGTTATTATAATTAAACAATGAATGCATGAAATCAGAAACTTAAACACAAATGCAACATTGAACACAAGAGACACTAGATTTTTTTGTGGAAAACCCCAAGGTGAGGAAAAACCACGAAGAGGATTAGCTCTCAAAATATATTGCAATCTTTGTAAAAATGATGTTCAGGCTTGGTCACTCCATGGGCCTAGAACATACTAGCTCACTGCCATGAAGTACAACTAGGTCTAGCAAGCTCACTGCCTTAACCCTAAACCTAGAAAGATTACAATGAGGGTTGTTAAACCCTGAGGGCTGTTAAACCCTGAGGGCTGTTAAACCCTACTGGTGTCTCACTGTCAGGCTCACTGTGAAGATCATCATCTTCTTCATGTTTGAGATTAATACATTGAAGTACAATAGTTCATCTGCTTTACTCTATCTTTCCACCTCTTTCCTTATCTGCCCATCTTCGCACAAGGACATCTTTTCCACCACTCAATTACAAGTATTTATACACTTCATCAATCTTGGAATGATCATCAAGGTCGGTAGTACAATCATCAACCATTGGAACAATCTCCAAGGTCAGCATTACAAACATTTACAAAATAGGTCTTAACCTAATACAAAATTAAGCTAAGGAATTATAGTGTAGATGTATGCGGATCATGCCATTCCTTAGCTGGGACTCAAACACGATCTTCCACACCACAACACGCTTCCATAATCTTCAAGGGATCTCCGCAATCACTGGAATTAACCTTGTTGGCTAAGACTGGTTACACGATACGTTATCTGGGAATACTCTTCAAACATGATCTCAATTCCTTAATGCAGACCAATGTAAAGGTAGGAACATGATCAGGAGGTATCCACAAGCACGTTGAATTACTAGGAGCAACCACACAAACTCAAACCACTTTATCCATGAGATTATTCACACCGGAGCACATGAACTTCACTATCTTCAACTGTCATAAAAGAAAGATAGCTTGCGGACCACCAAAGCATGAACCATTGCAATTGTAGGCACTTATCATCATCCCAAACTTCCCTCTAGAACCGCAGAGAAAAACACTTTAATACGAAGGAATGCGGAGCATAATACTTTCTCTCAGGCACCAGTGATTAATCAGAAAGAGCAGGTTTTACTCTGGTGAGTGTAACTCCCTCAAATCTTCATACCAGAGGCTCAAACTCAGAATTTAGCATCTTCAACCATGCTTCTAAATAACTTCCAATTTGTAGACCAAGATCTTCAGTTAGCAAGAAATGCGGAGCAATCTTCTGGACTATTCTTCAATATGCAACTCACTGTCTTCACTGTGATTCACTATTTACTTTATGATTCTTCCAGAGGAGCTAATTTTCTCAATATCCTCAACATATAAAGCTTCTAAACAAATAACAAAATAGGATACAATTCACACCAATGACAACAAAGATATGTTGACATCAATGACAACACCGATTAGGCACATACTTGCAACAGGGCCCTTAGAAAAACTTGCCCCCATCAGTTGTATGGAGGACTATTTTATAAAATATTTCATGGTCCCTACTATGTAAGAAAGGTAATTTATATATTTTCCTATTTTTTCCTTTTTTTTTTGAAATATATATTAAAAAAGAGATATTTGAAGGATACCCAACATAGGCCTTGTCGAGCCCCGTACCATGGGGTACACACTAGTTGTACACAACCCACAGGGAGCCTTAGGGTTTGATTCCCAATGGATTTTAAGGCCTATGCGGGAGGGTCCAAAACCCCATGTGACCCCTTTTCACCATCCAACATAAATTACAAGAACTCCACCAACCCTTGCTTAACAAGCTCGCATGCCCCTTTTGATAAAGATCTACCAAATTTAGCAAAAAATTTAGTAGTTCCACCAAATCTGGTATCTTTTTTGGTGGACCTTATTGTAATAGCACTCAACTACATTTGGTGGGGCTTTAGGTATTTTGGTATTTTTAAGTAGGGCTCCTTCAGTTTTACTAGAGATCCATATTTTCCAAAGATCTAAACTTGACTAGTGGACTTCTACATTTGGAAGAATCCATATTTTTGTAAATATTTCTAACAAACTTGGTGGTGATGTCATGCTGACATCAACATTTGGTTTAAAAAATTTCCCCCCTTCACCATTATAGTTTATAAATTTGCAGCTCAACTTTGAAGGATGATATCTTGGGCACATGACCTCTTTTTTTTGAGCAATTTCTTTTGATTTGGGCTATTTTTTGCACTCCTTGTGTTTTTTCAAAGATTTTTAGATTTTGATGTATAGATTTTATAAAATTTACAATTTGTCATAGGTGTTGTTGCATAGTTCTTGTTTTGGGAATTACTAAGCCTTTGTTTAGGCCCATACAAGATCTTTTTTAGGTGCATTTTTTTGAAAGTACATAATTTTTTTGTGCTTCATAGTGGTGCTATTGGTTTGTACTCATCATGATAATAAATTATACTTTCAACATAATAGCCTTATTTTGGCAATTGTAAAGCATTGAAATAAAAATTTCTACTTTGCATTTTAAGCAAGTGGAAATTGTAACTACACTAATTATAAAGTGCCAAATCGTATTTTCTTTGGGGGTTTGATTGATTGATTATTTTGGGAAGTATTCCTATAGTTTTACAGTTTCATTTGCATGATTAGTCTATGGCTTGACTAATTTTAGGAGAATACAATGCTTCAATCAACACATCCTTCAATTATTCAATTGAAAAGAGGGAACTATAAGGCTTGGTGATATTGTATGGTGAATATTTTTTATGTTTTAACATCTTTCCCTATTTCTATGAAATTATTCCTAAAACCACCTTTAGATTTGAAAAAACATCAATGGTTATCTAAGACTAGTCATATCATTAGAACATTTATCTTAATGTTGACCAAAAAACAACATTTGTCCTCTCTAGATTTGATTCCCTTCATGATTGTTGGACTAGCATTTGGGAGATGTGTGGAGATCTAGTTTATCCTCCATTCCTTGTGCTAGACTATTTTATGTAGAATTGAGCCAAGATCAATGAGATGAATTCAAGTATCAAATATAGAGTAAATTGATAGTTGAATGAAATGAGTACATATAGGTGAAAGATGGAAGTTAGTTAGTTGAGGAAATGATGCCTCAAAAATAGAGTGAGTAGCTAGTTTAATGGGAAACTTGATGACCCCTCTCCTAATCATCCAACAACCTTGACACCTCAATGAGGCATGTGTCAAGATTGTGTAAAGGCACACCTAAGTAGGCTTATGCCTAAGTGTATACAAATATATGAAATAATATATATACACACACACTAACACCCCCCCTTAAGCATAGCTTAGGTGGGCACAAATTAAATGGGTCCTGACTTCAAAGCCTAGTGAGGTACCCATGTATAATGCAAATATGAAATTGGGTCCTAAAAAATAGGCCTGATGAGGTACCCAAGAACAATGCAATCTCTCATAAATGGTGAAAGGTAGAAAACCTTGTGGGAAAAAAATTAGCCTCCAAAAGAAATATGCATGAAAATTATGCAAGTTAAGAAGTACTACTTCTTTCACTAAGTACAATATGTGATTTCCCCCATAGGAGAGAAAATGATAGAAGGTCTATGAGAGCCCCCATAATACATGTCCTAGTACAGTGAGGTTGGATAGTCAACAAAGGATGTAGATGTAGATCCAAGAACACCGAACAATGTTCCTTCCCTAGGGATGAAATGAAACCATCTGAAGATGCAAGATATCTTCCCATGCGAGAATATGTATGTATGATCTTGAATCATGCTAAAGTTGATCCAAGGATGATGATACCCATGTCGATGTTTTTGAAGAGTGCTCAGGTGTCCCCATGTCAATGCCTAAGGATGCCATAATCAAATTAGGTGCATGCCCAATAAATGAGGATGATGACAATCCAGAACCATGTGTAGGATGATCTTGAGCATGAATATCTAAAGATGACAATGTTAATGCAGCTTCATTGAAACTGTCATCGAAGAGAACACTGATGTTCTCAATTTGTGCTTCCATGTCAGCAATGCGGGACTGTACAAATAGACAAGTGATGTCAAGTTGAAATCTATCCCAATCAGCAATGCTAGGAAGACTGATTGCTTGTTGCAAAGAAGTGCAGGAAGCTTTTGAAGAAGTGACTCTGAAATCCTATGAAGAAACAGTGGGAGTGATGACTTCATGTATGTCAATGGAACATTCTATTTCTATACCATGATGAGGGATGTGAGTTGTGATCAAAGCAGGATCATGTGGTAATGGAGAAACAATGGAGTCTCCATATATCTCCCAAATTTTAATCCATAATGCATATGGATGGTCAATATCCATGATGGCATACAAAGAATCATTTTGAATATGTAAATTGATCAATCCAACAATGTGATCATGATGATTAAACCACTTAGCCTTCTGAGATTATTTACCAAGTTCAGAAACAAGTCCATATAGATAGGGTATGAGATTATGGAACCTAAGATGTTTTGGGATGCCTTCACACTAGTACTTATAGTTTCCCTTGTTTAGGTTGATTACAGAAGAGTGAGTTTCATATCCCATGATTTTAGAATAGGTTAATTCCTTTAGACAATAGATATCAACACATTAGGCAACCCCCCAGATTAGGTGACCCCCCTAGTTTTGGTACTTTATAACTCAATGCATTTTACAATGTAAATAGGTCCAATGCATGGGAAATGAAAAAAACATTAATTTTTTCAAAAAGCGGTGCTCAATTTCGAGCTACCAATCAAATGTTATTACACAATCAATTTCCCATAAATGACCTATCTAATAAAAACTGCACTTAAAATTAGAAAAAAATTCTTAGAGGTGATAATAGACCTAACCTTCCAACTACTCGTTTGAATCAACACGGAGTTTAGAATACAATGGTTTTGATTGTGAGGGTGAACTAGCCTCCTACCAACCCAGGCCTCACCCTTTGTCTTTGACAAGGGAAGATACAAGGGTTATTAAAAACCATAATTCCTACAAATCAATTTTGCCCCAATTTTTAAATGCCCTACCCTATTTTAACACAAAACAAATTGCATATTTTGATAACATTTTGAAACTTCATAATTTTAAATGCTTTCAAAACAAAATTAGGGCATAATGTTTGAGAGTTCAAGCCCAAATTTTAGGGCAGAATAAAGTAGAATGGGGTAGCTAGGAGAAATAACGGGTAGGATGAGGAAGACTTGCAAGTATTCCCCAAGACAGATGTTATAATATTTCATATGATGATGTTATAATAAAGCTCCTAGATTTGTAGAAAAGTATGGAACCTCATGAGGACATAAAGATTTCTCTTGTTTCTCCTCCAAAATCTCTCATAGATTCTTTACCTTTAATGAATCCTATTTCAAATATAAAGGCTTCACCTCCTACATCTTTGAGTCAGCATCTAGAGGTTGAGGACTTTTCACTTCCAATACCTATAGATTCTATAGTTGTTTATGCTCAGGCTTCTTGTGCAGACACTACATCGTGGGATTATTCATCTCTTCTTGATGATTGTTTACAAGACGTACATTATTTATTTGT
This sequence comes from Cunninghamia lanceolata, assembly GCA_027924645.1. Taxonomy (NCBI): domain Eukaryota; kingdom Viridiplantae; phylum Streptophyta; class Pinopsida; order Cupressales; family Cupressaceae; genus Cunninghamia; species Cunninghamia lanceolata. The sequence goes on along the minus strand of BSBN01000396.1, from coordinate 6,595,487 downwards.
TGAATCCCACATACAAGATCCTGATGACAGCATTGAGGACATTCATCTCCTCTTTGATGATAACTCAGAGGAAGTTGCATCAACTTTCTTGGATATTATAAGGGCACACTTAGGCTCTCCTATTCTTTCACCACCAATATATGCTTCCATCATGAAAAATTTTGTAGATTCTCATGAGTTGACAGTTTGAAGTTAGTTATCATTTATGTTGACATATTCTATAAGAGTACACTATTCTCATTGGTTCAATTATCTTAACTATGGTGAGAACCATACATCCATGGTTATTGTACTTAAATATTACATGGAACATAATTCACCATATCAATAATTTTTACAATTCAACATTGGTTTGGAGATCCTTGAGTAGCATTCAAAGGACTCTTCATACATTTGTTTCCACTAGGTTCTGGACTATCACTTTCTTCAATTTGGCCTAGGAATCCTGATTTGATTAGTGGCACCTTTTGACACCAACATGGAGACACTTATCCTTTACAGAGTTCAAAGACATCATTTATCTTGTCTTTTCTTCCCTCACATTCCATTTAGGAATGGGAATACTTCCTACATACATCCTTGGCTTTGTTTCTTCCTAAGGGAGGAACACATCTAATTGATGCTCTTGGATCATCTTCAGCATTCAATATCGAGCATCCATCATTAGTGTAGGAGATTCTACATTAAGGGGGTATGCATAGTATCTCTTCTTCTATCTTATGAGGGGACTTTTTCCTCACACGTAGTTTTATCCTTCTCATACATTAGAGAGCACTTTTTGTGTTTTTCTCCTTTACTTCTTTTGTGAGAATTTGTTGTACATGGGTACCTCTTCAAGCCTTCTAGTGGAGATTTATCTTTGCATCTTTGCATTTTTCACATTATCCCTAAATTGTACTTAAGGAGGGGTGTTTGTGTGAATGGTATATTACCTAATTGGTTTATCTCTAAGATCCTTTTCACACCTAGTCACTTAAGTTTAGTTAGGGAATTCTTATGGAATTTTTAATTTATGTTTGAATTCATAAGATTAAGACACTTGTCATAATCTTGTGTTGTCTTATCTCTCACCTTGACCTATATAACCAAGTGTTTCTCATTGTATTACACACAAGAAATTTGCATTCTTTGATAGGAATATAGTTTATTCTTGTCATAATAATCTTTTGAGTTCTGTGTGCTTTCCATTAGGCCTCTAGATCTTGTTTGGTTATCTCCATAGACAAATATTACAATAAGGACATTGCCACACTTGATTTCATAAGTCATCCATATGAGTATGAATTTTTCATTTAGATTTAGTTATGGATTTAAAATAGAATGAGTTGTCTTGCTGGAATGACTTGGAAGATTAGGATGATCCTAATGTTCTATCTTTTTCAACTTCAACCTATCAACCATTTCATTTGAGGCTAGATTATTTGTGTTACCACTGTCAATGGTGAATTTACAACACTTACCTTCAAGCATACTATTCTAAATAGTCTTCTTTGTACTCACTCATCTCTATCCCTACCAGTAGGTTTCAACAAAACTCTCTTCATTATCAATGGTTCAACTCTTTCAAGTTGATCTACTTTTCTTCATGATCCATTTGAATCATTATCTACATAGGTAACTTTTTTTCTTCCTTTTGATATTTTTCCATTACTTATTTGAACTTTGGGACACTTAGATGCCCCATTCCCTTCCATTCCACATTTCAAACTAGTTACTCTAAATGATCCTTCACCTTCTCTATCATATCTTCCTCTACCTTGCTAAAATGCATCACTTCTTTCATTGCATTATGAACTATCACTTCCCCTTTCCTTAGTATCTTCATTACAAGGTCCTCTACCACCACGTTGATGTCTTCCTCTCTACTCATTCTATCTAATCTAAAAAAAATTCAACTTTTGTTCTACTTTTAATGTAAACTAGTATGATTCTTCAACTATCTACAACTTTACAATACTCAATTCTTCTTAGATAGATCCTCTCAATCGATTTATGTATCTTTCCATCTTTTCTTGATCAAGTTGACTATGCCCATTTCTAATTATCATTATATGAAATTCCTCAATATAATCTTTCACATTCTTCTCTTTCTTCCTCAAATTTTGTAATATTTTCAATAGTTATAATTAGTAATCGACATGTATAAGCATACTTTTAATCTTTGATACCATACTATCACATTTCTCTATATTTTCTTTATTTCTCGTTTGTCTATTGTACCCTCCACCAAATTGCACCATGTCGTTTCAATTTTGTCTTAGAAAAATTAACACTTTGTTGATCTAAAATTCTCTCATACTCAAAATATTCTTCTAAATTAATTTTCCAATCAATCAAATCATTTGGATAATTTAAAATTCTAGGAAAACTAGAAACATAATTAATTCTAGGTCTCTTACCAATCATTGAAAGAGATTTCAACATCTTTATCTAGTTTGTATTGTGTTCTTATTCTTCTTCTTGTTATTCCACATCTAGCTCACGAGTTGGTGCATTCTCTAGCACAATTGTTCTTCTCTCATTCTCTTTAGTATCACTCTCATCATTTGTAAGGTTATGAACCATTCTTATAGCCTCTTCAATAGAATTCAATTAGATCTAAAAATCCTTATCATCTTAAACATTTCTTCTACCCTTTGAGCAATATTGACAACACCTTGGCCTCTACCTACACTTCGTGGAGTCATCTTGACTTTGGAATTTAATGCAAATTGCCTCAAGTTCATTGATCTATTTAAATATTTCCTTTGCAAACTACCTCAAATTCAACAATCTATTTACAAACTAAAATCCCTTGACACCTTCTACCCAATACAAGGTATTAAGAGATATTTAATACCACTTAGTTCACTTTCAATACTCAAAGCTTGATACCACTTCATGTGCTCATATAGTTTATTTTTTCCCATATGGTTCAAATTGAGCTTTGATACACTTCATGTAGCCATAGACAAAGAGTTTAGCTAAGAATTATCCAACCTTGCATATAATACAATAAACACTTAATAGATTTACACAATGGAATGAATTATCACAATAAAACAATAGAGCAAATATTTCTTGATTGACAATTTGAATTATGTTCACAATCTTGCAACAAGGGTTTACAATAGAATGATGCCTCAACCTTTAATGAATCATAAGCACAATCAGTGTGTAGACTTGATTGTAGTCTTATGAGTTGATATATGAAATGACACTCTTCAATATATTACTGAACTCACATTCTCTACTTGATAGCTATTTTCTAATGAATGAATGATGTTTTTATAGAAAGTGCAAGCATCTACGATGTTATGTGCAAATGAGCAAGGTGGTACAATGCTCAATGGACAACAAAACATGTAGGACACACCTTGCATTAATGCAGAAATATGTAAGCACTAGAACTTAATGCAACCCTAATCATAAACGTCTCTAGGACCAATGAGCTTGTAAATGTCTTCAAATATTGATGCAAAGTTCAAATGTTTGATGCACAACTCAATTGAGTCTTCCACAAGAAATATGAAAAGTCACATCACATTAATAAATGTGTAAAATACTTAGTAATAATGAAACTCTAATATCAATTTGGATTATATGGGATCAATATATAATGCTATATAATAAGGTAATTGTCATGGACTCTAATGTGCTAAAGTGATGACTAGAACAAGAATATGTCTCCTATGGTATGAGTTGTCTTCTACAATAAGAATATGATGACTAATTTGAAAACTTTTTAAAATATTACAAAAAAACATAAAAAAATATTTTTGTGTAATACAAAATTATTCTTAAACCCTAAATGCTTCTCCATAGCAATTTCAATTCAATTATCTGATATTTAATTTTAGTAAACATTTCATCATTTAATTAGATGCCTAAATATTTAAACTGCACTTTTATGGATGCTTCTCCATAACAATTTCAATTCAATTATCTGCTATTTAATTTTATTAAACATTTCATCATTTAATTAGATGCCTAAATATCTAAGGTGCACTTTTATAATCTACAGTATCCTAGTTTTCACAAGCCTTAGCTAAAATAAATTTACTAAGAGATATTTAAAAGTCGATCCTTGTTTTAACATGCAAGCCTTAATTATTTCTCGTCATCCAGCCCAGCTGGTAACTGTCGGCGGTTCTTCGCTTTTTCTTCCACTAGTAAAAGTGATGCTTTAAGACAATTTAAAATTAAAGTGATTGATCAACTTTTATCATTATTCGAGATTACACGCTGCAGCTCGAATAACTGCTAAATCGTCCGGACGCGCTCTATATCTTATTGCATGCAAAAAAAATTTTATAGGAAAGCAGGAAGACCGTACAGGAGTCCGCAATTATAGTAAGCTGAATATAGCTATTAAAGTTGCCTTATTCAATCATTAGATTATCTGAATAGAACTATTAAAGTTGGCTTATTCGATCATTAGCTTATCGCGTCACAAGTGAAAGGGGAATCAGTTTATTGCGTCCAGCTCAATAATTCCCTTCTGTCTGCACGATAAATAGGTAGGTGCTTGTTATTCTTTTCATTGGCAAGAGGCGTCAGAAAAGAGGGACAAGGTTTTATCAGAAGTTACAGGTATTGGGTTCGAAGCACACGGAGGAGATTGGCCATATGATAAGGAATGCATGCACTAAGACGGGGTCTGCCTACGGTTTCTCAACGCTTCGGTATTTCTAGACACAATACAAAATTAGGTTTCAGGATTTGCTTCAATGTTGTTAATGAAGTTGCTCAGTTACTAATATAATAATTGATTGGTTGTCCATTAGTATTGTTATTGGTATTGTTGACTCTTTCTTCTTCTTTATTAAGGTTGAGTAAATTAAAACAATTCTATCTTACAATTTTAAGAAGATAGCTTTCCTCTTAAATCAAATATATTTAAAAAATATTTCTTAAAATTAATTTTAAGATTAATTTTTGTTTTCTGAATATGACTTGTATTTGTTAAATGTTGGCATAGATGGGTTTGTGTGGATGTTGATAAGAGTGTTTCCACCCCAGACAATTGGACGAAGAATGAAAAAGAGAGAGAAGGTGTAGAAGGTGGAAGAGCAGGGCCATTATCACGGATCCCACACCAAAAATCTGGGATTTTTTATCCTAAGGGACAACACAAAAAGATTGATGATGTTGAGAAAGATAGTAGTGATCAATGTGTACCTTATGATCACTTAGATAGTTGAAATGCTTTAATAATTGTAACCTTTTATATTTTTTATTGGTATGAATAACTTTGTGGTTACATGAATCTTGACTTATTGTTGTGGTTGTCACCATAGTTATTTCTTTTTACATAATTAGACTATAATTTTATGAGGTATAGTTATGAAAATATAAAAAAAAATTAAAGAAAAAATATTTTTGAGTTTTATTTATATTAAATATTATTTATATAAAAATTGTTAATTTAATTTTTTAAAGGTGAAGAAGGTGTAACCATTGATTACTACATGTAGAATTTTACTTTTTGGAGTTGTTTTGATATAAGTTGTCATATTTTTCATGTTTAGATATGGCACAAGTACATTTTTTTTTGGTAAGATTTGGACTTCTACATATCATTGATCTCATTTATCTAACAACTCATGGAGATTATTATTCACTTTTCTCTTTTGGTGAGAAGAGCTTCCCCAAACTATATGTCTTGAAGATCTAAATCTAATATTTGATGGAGAGTTATTCTCTCATTTATCTAACAACCCATGGAGATTATTATTCATTTTCTATTTTGGTATGAAGAGCTTCCTTGAACCATCTATCAGGAGAATACAGCTTTATCAATATCAACTTTTCACTATATGCTACTTTTGCTCAATGGTGGGTTCCTTTTCAATTGTTATTTGGTTCATAGTGCATAAGGACAAAAACTTTGGGCAACAACATGACAATTTGATTGGATACTGGGAGGCAATGGAATGGAGGACACTAATTTGTTGAGCACATCCACGCCCTCACTAGGGCCGAAGGGAGATAAAAGAGGAAACGTTGTTTGAGCATCCGCAGTCATCCAGTTAAGCCCAATCAATGCCCTATGACATATTTAGAGCCAAATTTGAGCACAATGACAACATAACGAAGGATGGTAGGTAAGTGTTTGCCAAGACTGGTGACTAGCATTAATTCAACATAGTGATCCATGAGCTTTCACAAGTGCACACCAAGAGAATTCTATGTAGATTTACATGCTTAGATTGGATTTGGAAGATTACGCTGCCATCGATGCATTCAAGAAAACACCTACCTCCCTGCAACTTTGGTGTGCGTAGGCACTCCCCTACTTATAGGCATGAATTGAGGTAGTAGTGTTTATCAAATGGTATATTTTACAATGCCAAATCTTCGATCTCCTAGGACTTATCAAGGGAATGTTTGAGTGTGACTAAGAGGGCATTCAATGTCATAATTGTTTTATTTTCCAATTTGTCTCATTTTATATAAATAAGAGCTTCTTATTGATTGGTTTGGATGGAATATTGTAGGTTAATTGTTAGAAGCTAGTCTTGAGTACAAACTTTTGTCAATTTTTTTATTAGTTATTAATTATTGAATTCAGCCCTTAATTATGTGTCCAAGGCTTCAAGTCATTTCTAATCTATA